>JANRGV010000051.1:10876136-10896653 GCA_024734035.1 Alethe castanea
GTGGTTTTTTTGGTTGTTTGTTGTTTTGTTTTTTTTTTTACTTCATGTTACACAATATTGACTCTACCAGCTAAATAAAGGAAGATATTCCAGAGAGAAATTTGCAGTCTTGGATTTCTACATGATTTCAGGACAAAAAGACAAAAATGGTGGGGGAAGGATGGAATGGCAGGCTACTGTGTTATAGAGATGGCTCATAAAATGCTCTCAAGGACAGATAATCTAGCCTTTGACAGTCCAAATCTGCAAGCACGGCTTTGGACACAGCCTGAGCAAACCCATGGATCCTACAGGACCCTCATGATGAAGTTCACTCCAGCAACTTAGCAGCTGTACTCCAGGATGTCCCTGGGGCTTCTCTTTCCTCCTCCAAAGCCTCAGGTTTTGGGACAGGAAGGCATGAGTCGTGTGGGAGGGTTTAATATATTTACTTGACAACATTTTCGTGTTCAATTGGCAATAGCACTTGCTTGGCAGCAATAGCAGTCCCTCCCTGATGCAGCTTGGTCTCAACCCATGGGCAGCATCTGTACCCTTGTTGGATAATGCTGCCTTTTCAGTAAGGCTCTGGTAGGTGTGGAGCCCTGAGACTGCAGTGGTCACTGCATGGCTCCTCCCTGCAGGTTTCCTCAGCACCCCGGGGGCCTCTGAGTGGCTACCAAGTACAGCTGGGGGACCACTGAATGGTCAGGGTGCTTTTCCATATGGCAGAGAGGCTGCATCTCTAAAATATGTCTGTGTATAATTATACCTAAACATTCATGTTAGTGCACATGTATTTTGCAGAAGGACCCATGGCAGTTTTTTTCCTTATTTAAAGCATCTATTTCCCTCCTCCACCCTCCTCTTGCTCCCCTTAGAAATCAGTCTCTCTCTGATGGCTTGCCTGCTTCAAGCTGTATTATATGATTTTTGGGGCAGAGTTTCGTGTACCTTGCCTGTGTTTGAAGAGGAAGCAGCAAGCACCACTTCAAGTCTGAGTAATGACAGTAATCATTTCCAGCAGACAGACAATCTCTTCCTGGCTGGCTATAGTCTTCAGCCAGACTCTTCAGCCAATGTAACTGGCAGTCCTGATATTTCCTCTGAGCCTGGCACAGAGTTAGGATGCTTAGTGGTGTTCTAGATGCCAATTTATCAATTTATTCCCTAAAGCAGTTTGATTTTGTTGCATGCGAAAATATATACTTATCTATTAAAAGAAATACAAGTGGAATAAACCAGGAAATATTAAAACACAGCAGGATGCAGTGAGATATGGGGTTTCTTAAACAGTAGCAGTAATCCTAATGAAATGCAGATGCAATCATATTGAGGGAGAAGTGTGGTAATAAAATGTGAAGAAAGGAGCAAGGTGCATAAAAAAAAGGGACAGCCCTTGGGTGGAAGAATGACTCTGAATTTAGCAAAGGCATAATGTGGTGCCTGTTACAATTGAACAGATTTGCTTTCAAAATGTAAAATCAGTGGGTGGACTGCTTTAATGCCAAATTCAATGGAATTATACCTATTCTGAATGTAGCTCTGCACAAGCAATATAATATACTGTAGATGTGAATAAAGTCAGATGGACAGAATTGAAAAAAAAAGCATTCATGTGCATTTCCTTAAAGGTATTTAAAATTCATGGCCCTTTTTGTTCATTTTCCAAGAATATTCACATTGATCATATTTTGGTCACAGAAAGCAAATATCTAAGAAATGTTTATGCTTTCAAGCTTTGTAGCTCTCCAGGAAATTTATTTGGTTTCTGTCTTATGTCAGTTTTCCTAGTGGGGATTTGAAAAAACACCATGTGACCCAAGAAACCCGTTCCCAAATACCCCCAACCTTTTATTTTCTCTTTGTCCAGTATCTAACACAATGAGAAATCTACATGACATGACATAGGGTTGTTACTGCTACAGATTATTATTATTATTATTATTATTACTCAAAGGATGGTCACAAAGAAGAGGGAGATTCCATTTTTATGAGGAGTCACATGGAAAAAATGTGGGGTAATGGCACAAGTTACTCTTGAAGAGATTCTGATTGCACAAAAGTGGAAATTTTTTCACAGTGAGAGCAATCAGACATTGGAATAGTCTTCCCAGGATGGATTCCCCCAACATTAGAGAATTTTAGCATTTTACTGAACAGGGACTGCACCACCTTGGCTTTTGCCAGTAAAAGTTAGACCAGATGATCTTTAAGGTGCTTTCCAGTCTGGGATGCCATGATTCTGAAAATGCATCCAGAAGACAACAAAGGTGGTGAAAGGGCTGTACAGGATGTCCCATGAAGAGCAGCTAAGGACTTTGGGCTTGTGTAGTTTGAATAAAAGGGGATAACTTCATTGTTTTCTGGGGAGAGGAAGAGGAGAGGGAAGTGCTCAGCTCTTTTCCAAAGAAACTAGGGATAGAAATAGTTCAAAGATGTACCTGAGGAGTTTTGGACGGGACATTAGGCAACTTTGGTTTATGAGAGGGTGGTCAAACCCTGTAATGGTTTCCTAGAGAGGTCAATGCCCCAAGTGTGTTGGTGTTTAAGAGGCATTTGTACAAGGCCCTCAATAAGATGCTTATCAATAGATGTTTTAGACAGGAGCCTAAACATTTCCTACCTATGTTCAGAAACAGTGCTTATCAATAACCCAAACAAGTGTACAAAGCAGAATAATCTGAAAAAAAATCATAAGAATCTTTTGGTAGTGGTGAAAAATTGCGGGAAATTTTTTTGCATGACATTTTACATACAAAAGCATGTCAGTATTGCAAGGAAAAAAGAAGAGATGCACTTCTTTATGTATGGCACATGGGAGTCTCATACTCAGTACATTGTCCAAGCATACATGTGATTTTCCCTTCCTGGTCTAATGGAGTTTTAGTAGCTCACTATCTACTTAATGCAGGTTGTTGGTCTACAGGGCTGTCTGAAGATAGACCTTGATTGTTCTGCTCAGATCCTTGGCAACTTATTTTGATTTCCAAACATTTCTAAAGGTCATTATTGCTGGAAAACTCTTACTTGGCTGTGCATCTTCTTCACCTGCCAGTGGAGACAAGGATCTAGGGTTTGTGAGATAGCTTTGCTAGAGCAGGAACACCTGACATACAAATGGAGGATGGCAGAACCACCTTCCTCAGGGTGGCAAAAAAGAGGGCTTAGCAGTGGTTAATCACAGTCACTGGCATCTTAAAGGCCTTTACAAAAATGAAAAAGTCAGACTCTCTTTGGTAGTGGCAGAATATGAAACAAGAAGCAGGAAAATAAAAATTCCAGCTTGGAAGGTTCAAAATGGGCATTAGGAAAATCCTCCTTGCTGTAAGGGTGGTGCTGCCATGGAACAAGTCACACTGGGACCCTGTGAAATCTCCATCCTCAGAGCCAGACAAAGCCATGGTTGACCTGATCTAGTCAGGTCAGATGGCAATAGTCCTGCTTGGAGCAAGGATTGGGACTATATGATCTCTACAGGTCCATTCCAACCAACTATATATCTATCATTCTCACATCTTGTGGGTTTGGTTTGTGGTTTTCTGTTTGTTTTTCATTTCTCTGGGTGCCCTTGGCTGACTTTGGGCCCTGAAGAAGGAGTCTTCTTCCACAATCTGCTCTTAAATTGCCATGGCTTCACATTTCTGCACATTTTAACTCTCCGGAAAACTGACCACAAAATGAAACAAAAAGTTTCCCTGCTCATTGACTCATCCTGTTTCTGTAAGAATTTCTCACAAATATCAACTGGACACAAATACAATCCAGAAGGCCTAAATGGCAAGCCTGAGGAGGCACTGCCTTCAGTTGTGCAGTGGTTTACATGTTATGTATAAACAACCAAAAATCTCGAGTAATGTTTTGGTTTTTCATCCTGGAAGAGGGACAGAAAAAGAGAGAAAGGATAATAATGCAAACCATGCTCTCAAATATCTTCCAAAGCTATTAAATTTAACACTGGTGTATAATAAAGAAATAATCATATGATTTACATATATAAGGATGCTCATTTATAAGAGATCTGAATCAGATTCTGGATAAGGCATGTGGATTTGACTTTCTAGGGGTACAAGAAATAGGTATCTTTGTGTAATTCTGTAGTTGTCCCTTTTTTTACATAAACAAGTCATGATATAGCACAGTTTTAAAAGGAACTATTGCACTCATACTCATCTTTATTTTGTTTGTGTCAAATATATAAAGTCAAGGCTTTCCCAAACACATCCATATATGCAATTGATGTTCAACAGGATGTATATCACTGTTATTCTCTTGAAATTTTCCTAGGAGGAAATTTAGCACTCTGAATAACACTACTGTTCCCATTTAGCATGAAGAGATTTTTCTTGAAAAGGAACTGCCTTTTAAAAAGAGATTCCTAATGGTCTGAGATGATTCTAATAGAACTCATTTTTAATTACCCTTCGTCCCTTCCTCTTTGAAGACAGCACTACTATTGCTTAGCTCAAGTCTATGAAAAGGTGAATGACCCAAGAGATTCTCTTCAGGAAACCAAAAGTTTCTGTGGTCTTGCTTGATGTTCCTCCTTAGCCAACCATATCTTGCTTTACTGAGGCTCTGTTGAATCTTTGTCCTCTTTTGATATTAAATGTCTTCCCTTTGGATTTGCACACTTTTAAAATGAATAGTGTGTTCAATTGTCTTTATCATGCACTCATAATTCTTTTTTCTCTGGCAATGGTTCAGCTTTTGCATCTTTCTCTGTCCAGTGAGCAACCTTTTGGAACTGCTTCTTCCAATGTAGGTCAGCCAGGCTTCAGCTTCTCTCATGTTGTTCAGGCTGGATGTTACTGACAAATTTCTACAGACTAGAAGATTTAAAAATAGGCTCCCCATGCCTTCAAGCTTCAGTTCAATAAAGGTGATGCCTTTTCCTGTACTCCTATGAAAACCAAGGTGTTGTAATGGAATTCAGGATCATGCAGGATCAGACATCATTGTAAATAGTAAAATCCCATAAAAATACCATTAACACTCAGACTTAAGATGAGGTTTTCTATAATTAGATTGAAAGATGCATATATCCAATACATTCATTTCAGTTTCCCATCCCAAAATCTCTCTCATTCAGCACAGGGAGCGACACAAAACAGGCTTGAATCTGAGTCATATTTTAATGCTCTGATTTTCTCCATAGACTCAGATAAGCAGTTGTATTCACCTAAGCCATTCTTCTGATTTATAACTTTTCACCACTCAGACCCTCGCTCATGTAAAAGCTAGGAAAATCTACGGTGACTTTAGCATTAGGGATAGACACAACTCATTTCTTGTTCTAGGCATGAGCTCATTACTAATGGATATTGAGAACTTTCTTTTTTGTATTTATGAATCTGTTTTTACTTGGTTGTCTCATTACAATGACATTTCCAATTATCCTCACATTTAAGTTTTGATACTGTAGTAAATTATCTTAAAATAAAGACACTAGACCCAGGAAAATCTGCTCGGTATCTACTCAACCTGCTGAGATTATTAGTGGTGTGAAGGAAAGATCTCAAATTCCCTTGGCTTCCCATATGCTAATGAGCATAACTGTAGAATGCACATTGGTCTGTAAAATAAGAATGAGAATAATGCAAAAGAATTAAAATTTGGGTGATGTAAAAAAATCTTCTCTGATTGGAATCTGGCCTGGCAACAGAAAACCAGATTTGCATGTTAACATGAAGAACATATACTTGTATTTCCAGAAATCAATTCTCCAACTGATTTTCTTCGTTGTTGGAGGTGGGAGGAGTTAAAAGACCAGAGAGAGAAAGTGGAAGGTGAAAAGGAATTTGTAGTTAATTGGCAAAAGTAGCCCTTTTTCTGTAATTCCTCTGAAAACAGGCAAATATGTTTAGTTTGTTTTTTTATTCTTGTGCACTCACACCCAGAAATGGAAAGAAGAGCACAATTTTCTTAACATCAAACAAAAAAAAAGGGGCATCTGATAATAGTCAACAGTGACTGAGATGAAATAAAATGAATTCAGTATATGGCAAATGTTATTTGTGCTATCTGTCACTCACAAAAATGTAATAAAAAAACCACACACACCAAAATCTAACATTGACCTTATGGTTACACATGGATCTGTATCAAAATCGTCAATCTGAATGCTCCATCTTTGGGAAAGTTCAGTGTGGATTTAAAGTTTGTGGTTTCCTGCTGTCTCCATAAAGAGATTCAGCCAAAGTTTTGGTTCCAGGCACCCTTGAACACTGTCTTTAAAAAGTATTTTAGGCATTTATTATATGGCATAAAGAAACAAACAATAAAAAAGCCATATTTTAGATTTCATTTAATTTTTAACTCTACTGGCTGTTCTGAAAGACTCCAAGCACATATAGGTAGACTTACTGGAGCCTTTTTTACAAGTGTAGAAGTGGTATTTTGGTTCTCATATTTGTTTGATAATTGAGAATCCTTCTAGTGCCAATCTCTGCAAAGAGGACAGAAAATTGGGTTTTTCAGAGTGTGAGTGAATGGCGAGTGGCCAGAATTCCAATTACCCCTCTCCTAATATCAGCAGATTTTACCCCCTTTTAAAAATATTTCTATTTCCACCCTGCCTCCACCCACCTCATTGCTGCCTAAAAATTCAGTAAGATTCTCTGACTGCTTTTGCAAAGGATGAACGTGACTTCCTCAGAGCACAGTAAATGCTGATAGAGGTTTTGCGTATGAGGAGCCCAGGGTAGGCTGGAGTGGGGTTGTTTTACTGAAGGAAAAGCAATGAAGGAAAAGTGGGTGATGAAGCCACATGCTGAGGAAAGCCCTGGAGAGACAAATTTTCTGCACATTTAACACTTCTTGAGATGAGAGGGTTTGTGAAATCACTACTGCTCATAGGAGGGAGTATTGTCATCCCACAATGCAGCTGCTGTTACTTCAGCTTAGCACCAGGTGTGTGGCAATAAAGGCTGGCCATTCTGCCACTCCTGGAGCCTGTCACTCTAGAAATTGCTCTAGCTCACTGTGCATAAAGCCTGACCCTGCTGCTAGGCCAGGAGCTAGGACTGGGTTTGCAGAGATTGGTCCAGAGGCACAGGGAAATGTGTGCTCACACACCCACTGCATTTCCCAACACGGGCATTCCTTCACTTATCTGGGTGGAGCTGGACAAGTCTGGCAACTTGATGTGTTCCATCCTCAGTAGCTTTGCCTTTCTGGTAGCAAAAGCCCTTTGAGCAAACCACTGCGTTCCTACCTTGAAAGAGAGTGGCCCAACCCCCTGGCTTTTTGGAGCAGTAGCTGGCAAAGGATGTCCTGCAGGAAACACTGAACATATTGCTACATAAAAATTGATGCAAATTATGAACCCAGCAGCGACTATTTTCCCTCTAAAATTACTTCAAAAGCCCATAATTTTTCCTCTTTAGGCTTTTTTTGTATTTACTGTAATATTATAGTTTCATCTAATAACTGTGTAACCCTTTGGCAAAGCCTCACTCTTCGGCTTGCCCTCTGGTTTGAGATGCCCCTGTTTGACTCACTGCCCATCCATCAAATGCGTCCTTCACAGTTTTTATTGGGTTTTATTTGAAGATGAGGCTGTTTAAAAGACAGATCCAAGATCCAAGTCCTCTTGTGCCTCTTAGGCTGCAATAGGAGATCTGTCATTTCCAAAGCCTCTTGGAGAGCATCTAGAGTGTGCCACTTCAGTTTCTAGCTTTGAGGCTGGAAATCTGGGGGTTCTTACTGAACAGATCTCAGTTCAAGCACCAGCAGACCTCAGCTTAAAAAAAAAAAAAAATTATTGACAAGCTCAGTTGTAGAGTCATCAAAATGCAATGCAAATGCACAAGTGTCTGAATCTGCTTGTTTTGGCATCTCAACCTACAAATCAAAATTGTCATATGAAAGTGATCTTTTTGGATCTCTTGCCTTCCAAATGGCATTTTTCCCATATGCTCCTGACATGCACTAGCTCCATCATACCTGAACAGTCTTCTGAATGTAGTTCCCTAAACTGGCAAAATTAACTGAAGTTTATTTCCAGCTAGACTCTATCTTTTGGGATTGTTGTTTGCCATTTAGTGAGGAAGTATGTTTTTTTTAGTTGTCCCCGGATTTTTAGACTGCCAGGGTTGATATGATCTGAGAAACTTCTCAGCACAAGCTCCAGAATGCAGTACCCCACCGCTATGGGCAATGACTGATTAATTAATGACTGAAAGGGTACTTGGACCTTGCTGCCTTTCTCTTAAACTGAGCTCTTGTGCTGCAATACAGTAAAGGAAGGGAAAAGCATACATTTTCAGGACCCTTTCTAGTCTTCTTGAGGGTCTCTTGAGACCAGCTAAGCCTGCTCTGGAGCTTCTACTTGACTAAATGGAAAGGAATGATCCAGCTGCCACCTTTAGCATTTGATTTTTCTGTGTTTAGGGAAACTCAGTCTGAAGGGCACTTGTTTCATCAAATGCAAGATACCTGCATGTGAGCAGGTCCTCTAGGGTTCCTTTGATAGTTAAGAGAGAGCAAGAGACTTGCTCTCATTCTAGGCAAATGCACATGGAGGTTTAGCGGAAGTGTGCTGGTTTCTTTCCATTCAGTACACAGGGAACCAGATATCTGCACTGATATATGACACCAGGTGAGGTGAATCCTCCCTTCATGCCTGTATAATGCTTTGAGACAGTGCTGGGTAATTCTTTGAGACAAACTTCATGTTATTACTTACATTATTACAAGGTTCAATTACTTCCTGCTACATTAATAAACCCTTTCTCTCCACTTTTTTATATTTCATATCAAAGCCACTTTTAAAGATCTGACAGCCTCTCAGGGAAACACATATCTTGTTGATGATGGACTGAAAAATGTATATTGCATATTAGCAACACCAGTAACTCATAAGCTCAATGCTGAGAAGGAAAGCTACCACACCATTCACTTCATGGTCATTTAAAGTGATTACCTGTAGGCTGAAAATTATTGTGTCATTATTCTCTTCAACTAGAATGAGCTGTTCTTAAAATCATAGGTAATCTGGCTTTGAGCATCTGCAAATAACAAGAGGCTGACAACGTGAAATCCCTTCCCCTCTTCCCCAGACTCACCTTTGTTAAACCTTTGGATCTCTGCTACTTTCCTGATTTTGTGGCTTATTTAAAAATGCCCTACTGTGTTATCTGGTTTTTTTCAGACATCAATAGGTGTGCTTTGTGTTTAAATCGGTCTGAATAATGGAGAAATCAGTCTGATGTAAAAGCAGAAGGAGCTTACCTTTATAGTGGTAGCAATAATGATGGTAAAACATCACACAATGGCTCCTGGAAGCAGACAAATGTCAAAACAGCATGAAAAACCCCTCTTGCACACTGTAAAGACTGCCCAGAATTCTCCCAGAGTAACATACACAATCATTTTGATGAATTCAAAGCTAATATCCATGTCAGTCAGTCCCCCACAAAGACAGCTAGTTTCAGACAGAAACTAATAGTACTGTCTTGCTTAAAAATAAAGAAATCATGCCTTGCTTTAGCAGATTTTCTCTCGGGCATTTTGCTGGTTTTGCTGTGTGTAAAATGGTGGCGTGAAAGGGTTAGCAAGCTGAGACACAGTAGTGGACATTGTTGGGGATATAACAGCACATTTAGTTGCCCAGGAGAAGGGTGTGGGAGAAGGGATGATCCTTGGAGAGCTAGCACACCTCAGTGGAAACTGCGTGTACTGCAGTGAACAGCTTTTTTTAACAACATAAGTCTGTGTTGCCTTAACACAGTCGTGCATATTATCTGGCTACTAAGATTTTGATCTGTTTGTTCTGCTTCGGTTTTGTTGTTGTTGTTTCTAAGCTCTCATGGTTTCCATAATGCTCCGTTCTCATGATAAGTGGAATTTGTCAACAGATTTCTTTTTAACTTACTGGGAAGTGTCTCTTTATGTGGGTAATATCTCAGACAATAACAATGGGCTTTCTGCACAGCCTGCACTTCACTCGGTAAGCTTTCAAAAGCAAACACTGACCCTGGAATGCTGATAGTAGTTGCAGATTTAACTTTTAAAAGCTGTCCAGTCCCTAACTCTCCAGATGAATGCAATGGGAGCTGTGGATGGATACCCCTTCCATGACTCAGGCCTTGAGTTTACTGGGAATAGAAGTGAGCCCTCACAGCCTGCTTATGCTGCTACTAAAGATCCTGTGCCTTGCAAGGCTGCAACCTCCATATTCTTCACTGCTGGTTCACGCAAAGATTTTTTTAATGAAATGGAATGGAGATGCACACACCAAATAGCCATGTGAATTAGCAGAAAATCCCATTCCTGTCCAAAACCACAGTTGCTAGAAAAGTTCATGATTGTTTGTGATTTAACACCTTACTCTGCACATCTGCACTGTAGTGAGGATAGATACTATAAAATTAATAATGATTATGACATGACAAAGATGGCAATAATAATGTCTTCAATACGGTCTTCAGTGTAAATAGAGAGTTATTTCTTCCTTCCAGTTTTCACAATTAGTAGGGTAGGGAAACAATATGCAAACTGACTTTATTTTTCTTATAGGTTCATGCATATAATAATTATATGGGTAGGACCTTTGCTAACAAATATGTATCCTTTATTTTTTCATCTGACCACATTACTCTGTGTGTCTGGTTTTCAGTTCAACTTCAGCCTTGATAAAGAATTCTGTGCTATTACTTTTTCACAGTGATATGTTCTATGAAATCCTGAATGACTGTGGCTTTAGCTCATTTGCCATTGAAATCCCACAGAAGCCTCCAGAAGCCTTTCCTTTCTTAATAATCTTAACAATATGACTTATCCCAGTGTATACAGAAAATTATTTTGACTATTAGATGACTCCTTTAATTGTCCCACCTTTGAAGTTCTAATTGGCCAGTTAAGAAATCGATTTCAGGGCATTTGAAGGACTCTTGTACTGCTGCTCCTGGACCTGCTCTGCAGGGAAACAGCAGGCTGTGTGACAGTGATGTTGGGGCACGCATCTCAAGGAGGTTCAGAAAAGCATTGTTTCCTAAGGTACCTAAGTACTTTTGAAAGTTCAAACTGTAATTAGTCAACAGGACACAATCACTGGTGTGGGTGTTTCTGCTGCTTGTTTTTAATTTGTTTAAAGAAACATAAAGAATTATGTTAATTACATAAGCACACCCCACAATGAAATCAGGAATGGCAGGGAATCCAGAAAGACGAGACTCATAACAATGCAGAAAGATGTGGAAATATTGATATCTGTAGCACCACACACAGGAACGTTGGGTTGAAACTAAAGTTTCAAAATCTACTATTGAAAATCAGAACAAGCATCTTTCTCATTTCTTTTCAGTAGTACAAATCTATTATATTTTTTCTTACAATTTAATCACCTTTAGTCCAATTCCAGCTTTGAAATCATTAATACATTGAAACAGACATTGTACACTTGGCCAAAAATGGTCACAAAGAGCCCGGGGTCTGTAGTTCCTTGTGCTTCTTAAATGAAGCTCCAAAATGCAGATACCTTTGTCAGATACCTCTTCCTTTTTATTTTTTGGGACATCCATAAATGTCCTTTTAGAAAATACTGAAGAATGTGAAAGCTGTAAGTTTGCTACATGTGGTATGTAGATTTCATTGCTGGTTCCCAAAACTTGCAATAAAACATGGTCAATTTCTTCCTTACACCCAGTTGTTCTCTCTGGCACAATGACTACTTGACTGTTTCTTGTAGTAATAATTATTGACAAAGGCACAAAGCAAGGAGCAGTAAGATTTTGCCCCACTGTTAGTTCCCATAATTTGGAGCTCTGATGTCTTTGAAATAGTAAAAGATATCCATAATAGATGTGATTTCTAAGATCTTCTGTAGGAGTTCTTTTCAAAAGCTGCATTGTTTCCATGGATGCTGCCGTATAATCTAATTATTCCTGATGGGTTGCCTATTGTGCCACAGGATTCTTCAAAGGAAAGGAAAACAGCAAGGTAGATCATTCGAGCAAAAAATCTTTTATTTGTTTAGGACAATGTTCCACAAAAGCTCTATCTGGGAAGGAAAAGAAATCTCTTCTGAGCCTCCTTTCTTTCAGAATTCAAGTTGCTATAATCATATAAAGCGGCTCTGTGTACTGTATGTTTTATCTTTTCCTTTCATTGGATGATAGAAAACACTTCAGCCCCATGTTGGGATGGGGTCTTTTCCCACTGAAAAATTAAATCATTTATATTGTAGGATCTACTGTAGACAACTAGGGTAAAGCAATCACAAGCAGTCAGAGAATACAAGCCAGGCTCAACATCTGCAGCTTGTCAAAGGAATTATTCCACTCAACTCAGTTGGAAGTATTTCGTGGTAAGACACACAGTGGTGCAAAGGAGTTGATATTTACATCCACCTCATTAAAGTAAATCAGTTTCCTATTATCACTGAGTCACAAGTTCCTAGACCACATGATGAATCTCACTTGGTCTGTGGTGTGTGCAGCTGAACTGGTTTTGACCTTGGGCACTGTGCCAACATGTCCCATTGCCTGTGCTGTTTCTCGGGACACCTTTGCACCTGCACAACTAGGCTCCAGCCAGCTTTTCCCAGGGAAAATGTACTTTATCATGTCAAATAACAATATCCTGAGCACATGAGCATGATCTTGTCTTGCTGTGCATGAGTAAATAAATGAATACTTCCCTTACAAGCACCATCATGCAAGATATCACACTGTAACAATATGGCTGTGTGGGAAACTAATGAGTGCTAGAGTGGGAAAGGATGGAAGCACTGAACTGCTTCTCCTCCATTATCCACTCCTGTCTTAGAGGTATTACCATTCTACTACCATTTTGCAAACCTAGATTCTGTGTTTTGGAGTTTCGCCATCCTTTTATATACATGTGAAACGATTTACCACTATTTAAATTTTGTCATCATTTGTATAGTCTATAAATGAGAAAAACCTTTATGGATTTTCTTTTACGTGACATTTCAAGAGCATTTATATTTCCAAAAATTACCTGTATTGCTCCTATATCATCATCATTCTTATAAGACACAAAGGTTCTGCCAAAGCCCTACTCAGGGCTTATTTTTTCCTTGTGTGACATCTATCCCTAACATTTGGTGATAGCCTGCATTGATAAATGGTATTCAGCTAGTAAACTTCTGCTTTTAGGTAGAGGCAGCTCAACTTTGTTTCCTCCAGTGTTTACTAAAAGGGAATTCAGAGCTCTTGTTTTAAAATCTATTCAGAATCCAGAAGGGGCAACAACAAATTTCCATCCTATGGTGCTCCTTAGGGAAGGACTCTCTGAGCAGCATGGACATGAACTTCTGGAGGAGGGAGGGGGAAATGTGAGGGGTGGAAAAAAAGCTGCATATCTTGGGAAAATTAATGGAAAATTTTGAAGTCTGCAGTCAGTGGAGCTGAAGGGATGGCCAACATTCTTGTTCTACACAGCCCAGAGAGAAGCTAATATTCTGTAACTTCCCCACCCCTTCCTGTTTTTCTATTATTTATTCATTTGCAATACAAGGTAACAGTATTATATTTATTTACTATTTAAAGTGTCGATTTTGAGTCTCGTTCCTCACAAACAAACAATATTCTTAGGTTTTCAACATTCTTACCTTCAATTACAGAGAAATTGTTTGCTTTAAATTAAGTGTTTGGATTTCGCTTTGGCTAGGGCTTCAGTAATTGCAGGGATGGAAAAGTACTGATGCAATGAAAAATGTGATGTGCATTCAACACCTGACAGAATGTACAGTCTGCAGGGCTGAGTCCCAGAGCCCATCTCCTTTGAAGGTTCGCTTTCCCTTGTGGAAAGAAACCACATTCTTTCCTCTAGTTTAGCCAGTTTCCTCTCGTGTGAAGTCACAGGAAAAGGAGGTGATGATGCCTCTCCAGATAATAGCTGTTATCATGGAGGGATTCCATTCAGACCATGGGGAACCAGGACAATAGAACACCCTACCCAAGGTGAATTTGTTTCCAAGCAGAAGTTTACCTTCTACACCTAAATCTTCTTCCAACATGTGGATCTCTTATATACGTGTTTAACCAATAGAGGCTGAAAGTAACAAACATCTGGAACAACATCACTGTAGATCTGAATCTACTACAATGGAAAACTCCAGCTCTAAATCTGTTGTATCTAAACTTTATTTATCTATGTTGGAACACCAGTTTAGAGTATAGAGCTGAGGAGATTACAAAGTAGTAGTAGTAGTAGTAGTAGTAGTAGTAGTAGTAGTAGTAGTAGTAGTACGAAAACTATTTCAATATTAAATACTGTTTTCCAAGTACTAGGAACTTACAAGGAGGGACAAAATTATAGCTTGATATCAAAGTCCAGAGAAGCTGAAATCTGAAAAATTTCATTTTAAGAAGCAGACACCCTCTCAAGGCATGGTTTGCTTCTAATAATCCATAGTAGTAGGTTGTACAGAAAAAAAAAATATACTCAGATGATGCCATTGGATGACTTGATATAGTCAGAAAGTATGGAATACATTCATGTATACATATTTTGGGATGATACTAGATTTCCAGTTTTCCAAAGGGACAGTTTTCTTACAACAGTATTTTCTTACCTTTTTTTTCCACACAGATGAGAACACTCATACATGGCTCTATTGAATAAGAACCTCATGATTCAGGAAAGATGTTTGGAAATGCTTTGGGGAAGTTGTTTAAAATTTTGGAATAGATTTCCCACAGCATGAGTTGTAAGCAGAGAATCCTACTAGTGTGTGGTATAAGCATTATAAAAAGGCAGAAATGCAGAATCCTGTAGAAGATACCTGTGGCTACTTGGGTTCAGAGCAATTATTAATTGTAAAGCTTTTTATTTTATTAGGATCCTAAATATATTACAATTTGGTGATTTTTAGTTGTTCATTTCTGCGTATTTTAATTTGATACATATTCACAATACCCTTGACTTCCCATTACTATTAAATCTGAAAAGAGTAAAATATGGCCACAAACTCCCTGCAGATCTCCCTACAGTCTCTCCTGACCGTTGTCATGGAAAATGGGATGCCTTGGATAAAGGTGCTTTTTATCACACACTCTTAATGTGGTCTCTGACAATAAATGATATTTTAATTACCTGGAATCATGGAGTTATTTAGGCTGGAAGGAACCTCTGTAGGACTTGAGGTCACTGGAGGTGTTCAAAGCAGGGTCAAAGTCAAGCTAGGCTGCTCTGAGGTTTCTTTGTCTAGCTGAGTTTTTTATACTTCCATAGCTGATGATTTCAGAGCCTCCCTGAGCACTTGTACCAGTGTCTAGCCCATTGTCATTGTGAATTTATTTTTTTTATACCCAACCTCAGTTTTCCATGTTCCAGTTAGCCTGTGATTTCCTTTCTCTAGGCACTTTTGACAATATTCTAGTCCAATTTTTACCCATTAGGTATCTACAGAGAGCAGTTACGTCTTCTGCTTGGCATTGTCTGAGTTGGAAAAGTACAGTTCTGTCAACATTCCCTCCATACTTCATGTACAAATAAATACTTTTATGGAAATAGAAGAGGAAAACAGTGACAACTTGAAAATCACAGAAAGAGGAGAGAGAGAGAGGGGGAGAAGGATTTAGTGGAAAAAAAATGACAGGAAGACTGACTTGATATTGGCAGAAGATGAGGAAAGGCACTGAGGAAATCCTGAAGCAGAAAAAAAAATTTAAAAAAGAGGACATGAAGCTAAAAATGTAATATGCAGAAAAGGCTTAGAAGCTGAAGAGTTATAGATGTGAGAAATGGGTAGGAAATGGAGTGGCCACTTCTCTACCATTGAAGGAAAGGGTAAGGGGTGAAAAAGTGCTTCTATAAGTAGACTTATAGCTTAATTTTGACCATAAAGCTCTTTCCTGCCCTAGAAAGAGGAGGATAAAGAAAGATTTTCTGGGTAGAGATGATTTATGAAGATGACATGACTGGTGCAAAAAATGAATGAACACTGGAGCCTGCAAAGCAGACAGCTCCTTCATAGTTCCTGTTCCACTTGCAAAGTCTACAGTAGACTTTCTCTTTTTTTCTTTTCATTTGCAAAGTCTACAGAAGGCTTTCTTTGCTTCCAAAGTCTACAGAAGTCTTTCTTTGCCTCTTTCATGTTTTTGTCCTACTCCAGAAACAATTATGACTGTAGGAGAGGGAGCTTAAGTGACAAACTTGGCTCTTTTGTTTCAGGGTAATAGCAAGTTCTATAGAACATCATCTTCTCATCACCCTAGGCTGAGGTTTATTAAATTTATAAGTAAAAAAGGGCTGCAAATGTACTGGAACAAGGTTAGAATTCAAAGTACTCTTGACATAATGGTAGAGTCAGAAAATAGCAGGTTCCTAACTTTTCTTCTATTCTATACCCCTTCACAAATTTTATGATAGTTTAACCCTATTCACTAGTGAAATTGCTCTGGATGGATGCTAAAGCAAAAATAGCCCTACAAGTTCTGAATTTTACAGCTTCTGTTTTTCATTCTTTATCCAGATGAATATTCATATTTCTTACAAAAATAACATAATGTAAAGCTGAAGAATATAGAAGTTAAACTACAAAGATATTCTTGCAATCAAGTAATATAATATAGTTTCTTTTGTATCTTTTTAGAGGACCATTATTCACATACATTTGAAAGGAATGGAAATATAGCTATTCTCAGTATTTGACCTTGAAGAGTAGATTCAAGCCCATTAATAGTTCTTAAGTTACATTGCTCCACGCTGCTACTTTTATTCCTCAGCTATGCATGTAGGAATATCAAGTACACTCTGCCATTAGACAAATGCTATTGGAAAAGTTGGCCTATTTTTCAGCAGCAGATCTTTCTTCTGGAAGAACTCCCCACCTTTCCCTTTGGCTGCTCTAATAACTATTTGGAACAATTTACTAAGTATATTATCTCATTATTTTATTTTTAAATTTCATTATTAACTCTGAATGTTTTAATGACTTGAAAGTGCTTACGGCCATGTGAAGAAATCAGTGTAGTTTTTCCAAATATTTTCCTGCAATATTTAAATGCTTGTCCCCATTGGTATTGAGGAACCACAGTGCCAACCATGTGCATTTGGCCATGAAGTAATAATATAATAAAATAATTCTTTGCTAAATTCTTGATTGCTTCCATTAGTTTAGTATGTTTAACACTGTTGCAAGCAGGAGACAAAAAAATGGTTGAAGTGAACCACAGAAAAGAAAATTGTGTCAGTCTCCATGTAACAATATGACTAAAATATTGCTATAGTCATCTCTGAAATTATTGCCAGATGACTACTGAAAATGGAATTTCTGTGTTGGGTACTGTGCAAACCTTTGCCAAGGTTGACACAGCTTGTAAATTCTTGGTTATTCTACAGTTACTTTGATAATGTGCATCAAAGTGCAACACAATGCTCTGGATTAAACCAAGTATATAAAAATCATTAACAAACAATATAGTGTGCTGTGCCAAACCACTGATCACATGTTTGACAATGCAAATATATTTCCTTTGCTCATTCCTGGTCTTCCATTAGAAGAACAACCATTTGAGGGAATAGAACCCAGTAGCAATCCTTGGACAAGCGCAATTTTAGAAGGTGGAATCATATTTTCAGCCATGGACACCTGGCTGTGAAGGAGGGGTATTTTCCACAGGAAGGAAAGCCTGGCAACCCTGTGTCTTGGGGCCAGTTTAGAGTCAGCCCCTAGAAAGCCAAGGCCAGCCAGAGCCATCAGTCCTGGCAGCTTTCATCTGGAGGAAATCCTCTGATGTTCACAGTTTTAGGAGGCATAAACCAAATATGGGCAGGTGGAAGGTGGTGGAAAAGGAGGGTTATTTCCCCTAGGAAAGAAAGCTTTACAACTCAGTGTCTCATAGGCAACTCAAAGGCTGCCAGGAGTCCAAGGCCAGCCAGAGCTGTCATTCCTGGCTGCTTTCATATGGAAACAACCCAAGAATGTTGGCAATTTTAGGAGTCAGAATCCCACTTTCAGCCCTGGATGCCTGGGCAGTAATGATGGCTCTTTTCCCAAGGAAGGAAACCCCAGCACCACAGTGTCTAATAGGATGGTGAGAAGCACCCTCAAGAAACCAAGGCCAACCTGAGCCATCAGTACAGGCAGCTTTCATCTGGGAGAAATCCTTGGACATTCCCAATTTTAGGAGGCAGAATCCCACTTTTGGCCATAGGCACCTGGCTGTGGATGATGGCTCTTTTCCACAGGAAGGAAAGCCCAGCACCACAGGGCTGTGTCATGGGCAGCTGAGGGGTGGCTCCCTGGAGTCCAAGGCCAGCCAGATCCACTGGTCCCTTGTACAAATGGATGGGATAAATAAAGTCAGCCCACCAATGTGCAGCACTCAGTCACCTGGATGGATGAGAAATACACTCTTCTTTTCTGTGTTGGATTTATTTGGGTATTTTCCCACGTGGATTTCTTTGGATTTTTTTAACAATATGGAGCATTTAACACAGTGCTGTGAGCTGGTGCCAGCCAGCAGGTGAGCTTCTAGCGAGCCCAGCTCCCTCCCAAATGGGACATGGGAGAAGAGAGGAAGAACAAGAGCAGGAAAGCTGATGGATCAAGATGAAGACAGGATGATCACTCACCTTATTTTGCCATGGGACAGACAGACTGCCAATTAGCTGACAATTAAAAGGGCTGCCCAGAGAAATTGTGGATGCCTTGCATGATGGCTACAGGGAAGATGGGAAGGGCAGGATGAACAGTCACAGTGAACATCCTTCATGTGCTTTGGTATCAAGGAAACCTCTTACTCCTGCTCTCCTCTTTTCTAGGGGATTGTAAGGAAGACAGAGAACCAGCCTAGGCCAAGAAGTCCTCAATATCGAAATTCATAGCCCATAATCAGGTGCAAGGTGCAGGCAGCCACCAGAGGCACGTCCTGGAGGCACTGGGAGCTGGGAACAGTGGAAGGGGAAAGAGGACCCAGGAGCTGAGGTACATAACAGTGTTTTGCTGCCTTCTCCCTGCAGTTTCTCTCAAATGGGTACAAATTGTAGGTGGGAAAAAAAATATAGGTTTAAAGAAGGTAAGAGCAGGTTGAAGAAAATTGTGATGAATTAAACGTATTTAAGTTGGCAGAACTTAATGAAATGTACTCAAGTACTTTGGAAACTAGCCCTAACATTTCTGAATCATCTTTAGGGATTTCCTAGTGGTCTGGGGAGGCATAACCATGGCACATGAATTGAAATATGGGAAACAGATGGACCTGGGAAATTATTGAACATGCATCCTTGTAAGGACAGTTGAGGGAAGAAATGCAGCTAGCTCTCAAATGGAAAGGATCTGTCAGAGCATGACCTCTGTCCAGTCTTGCATTAAATTGCAGATGACAAAAAGGAAAAATGCACAAAATCAGCAAGGGAGCGACTGAAATTTTAGAGAAAATTATCAAAAACCAAAACTTAACTTGGGGTGGTACACAATAGGACTAGGATGGAGTCACCAGGCACACATGTCCAAATGGAAAACAAACTAGAAGACCACAAAAGTTTGGAAAACATACCTTCAGTGCAAGCTGGTCACATGATTCATTATCCAAACACCTGATCCTAAGATATCCCTGCCAGTAGATCCTACATCTATTAAAAAGGTGATGATGATCAGCATCTGTTTGTTATGACTTCATGCAGAGCATTGACCTCAGTATGGCACATTAGATCCAATGTGGGCAAACCAGAGAAGATAACCACAGCACAGCAAGAATGAATTATTTTAGCATCACACCCCATGGGAAGGGATAGAAAACTGCACTATGAATTCCTAGAAAAAGAGCATGGGCAGTGACTGTGAAAGCAGCAATGTGCAAGTGTGAGTACAGTGTATGATCATAATTTTCTGTTACACACAATTTTGATGGAAACAATGACAAGTTGTTCCATTGGAGAAGAAACCATTGTCTTGCTCCAATTACAAAGGTTCTGTGTGAAAAAAAAAAATCCAAATTATCAAAACAGCTATGGAGATAAAAGTTCCAGAAACTTCCTTCTTTCCTCTTCTTTATAATTATTAAAAAAAAAAAAAATGCTAGAGTGTAAGAGATGCTCAGTAGCATTACAGGGGTAAGTCAATGCAGGAGAAAGTTTCATACAGCCATGCTGCACAAAATCCTTGTAAGCTATGTAAACTATTCACTCCAGCTCATGGAGCTTATTTGAAGTAGTCAAAGTAGTAGCTTGTGTGTCAGATGAAATGCAGGATTCCTGCCACCTCAACTCACAATTGCTGTGTCCATGGTTTCCTGTCTTTCAGCTTCCAGAATTCCACAACCTAGAACTCAGATCACAGCTTCAGAAATAATCATTCACAACTACTCCTTCTATTGATTTATTCAACTGTGAATATTCAAAAGTTGCCGATTAGACAGTCCAATAGTTGGAATTACTCCAATAGAATAGGAGTAATTCCAGAAAGCAAAAATATTGTTATTGTCTTCCTCAAAAAACAGGGATATTAATTTTTTTTCTTTCTTTCTCTCTTTCTCTCTTTTTCTTTCTTTTTCCTTCCTTCCTTCCTTCCTTCCTTCCTTCCTTCCTTCCTTCCTTCCTTCCTTCCTTCCTTCCTTCCTT
>JANRGV010000051.1:10896753-10907624 GCA_024734035.1 Alethe castanea
CCTTCCTTCCTTCCTTCCTTCCTTCCTTCCTTCCTTCCTTCCTTCCTTCCTTCCTTCCTTCTTTCCTTCTTTCCTTCCTTCCTTCCTTTCTTTCTTTCTTTTGTTTTTACTTATTGACAATTAATACATAGTTAAACTGTGGGACATTCTTTAAAAGAATTGCATGAAAATGACAAAAACATCCAGCACAGAGGAAAAAAATTTTAAAATAATTTTAAAAAAAATTTTAAAAAATATCAACCAGAGCCAATTTTTCTTTTGTTCTTTTATTTTCTTTAATTATTAAATTAGTATGTTATGGTTTTTTTTTTAACATGGTGCTTGAATTGTCATTTTATTTACAACAATTATCAAACCTCACTAGATCACAAAAAAATAATGCTGTTCAAACAACCCAGCATTGCTCTGCTCCAGAATCAAGAGCTGACCCACAGCCAGACAGAGCCTCCCTCCCAAAGCAGCCAACTGGATCACCTTGCCCAGCTGGCCAGACAAAGCATCTTTTTTTAGCCAGTCTCTGTTTCTGCAGCCACTCAGCCCCAGCCACAGCCACGTTCCCCAGCTGCTCTGTGGGATCCTGCTGCCATCCAGAGTCACTCAGCCCAGTCTGGCTCACCACAGCCCCTGTTCCCTGGACAGCCAAAGCCTCTTCCCCAGCCAGCCAGAGCCTGCTCTTCAGCTGCTCAGCCAGAGCCACTCAGCCCCAGCCACCAGCCAAAGATCCGCCCTTGCCCCAGCCAGCCAGATTATCCTGCCGGGCCAGCCAGGCACTGAGCTCACCCTGGGCAGCCAGCTGGAGTTCCCAGCCTGTCCTGCCAGCCAGAGCTCCTTTCTCCAGCCAGGCAGCCAGCCAGAGCAGTGCTTTGCACAGCACAGCATTACCATGGGAAACCAGTCACAGGCCCTCCTAAAGTCTGTACAGACAACATTGTCTTACCTTCTGCAGTGATTCATCTGTTTCAGCACTGAGGCCAATCAGATTGGTCAAGCATCATTTAACCTTAATGAATCTATATTGACTATTCCTGCTCATCTTGTTTTCACTCATCTTGCCCAGACAGACCTTCTAAGAAGATGTTTCATCATTTTCCCATCGACTGAAGAGAAGCTGATGTGTACAAGTCCCCAAATTGTCCTTCTTCCATTTCCTTCTGTAGCTGTAACATGAATCATTCTTTGGAATGTGTTCTTACCCCTCCTCTGGTGTGGGGAAATTTTCTCTCCTGAGCCCCCAGGTCTGTACTCCTCTGCTGCCTCCTCCATGTCTCTCAGGATCTCAATCTCCCTCTATGTTGTGGTCTGTGAGCCATGGTTTCCATTATACCCCTCACCAGAGAACCTTGAGAAATGTTATCAGTCCATATCTCCCCATCACAAACCTCTGGTATTTGTGCTGCACAGGTCCCTTAGCTCAGCAGCTGCCATTGTTACAACTCAGCTGCATTTTGCATTGTTACAGCTTGCTCTGAAGCTGCTGAGCCAGTATTTCCCAGAGCCTCTGCAATATTTTCCCTTCAGTTTTCTTGCACCATTATTTTCATCTTGTTTTTCTCAGGGTTTTGTGCCTGTAAACCTCAACTATGCTGTTATGGGAAGTTTTCACGGGAACAAACAATTCGTTTTGGAATGTAAGGACAAGGACAAAGCCTCCCCTTCATTATCTTGTTCTGTACATCTCAGTTCATGCTGGCAAAATCCAACCACACTGCACAACAGAATAGATAATCTATTTAATTATTATTTAATATTTTTTTAATTTTGTATATTTCTCTAGCACAATTTAACTTCTTATTTTATCACTATTTAATTCCTCATTTAATTCATTATAGATAATTACTTTTTAAATTTTAATTTTTATTATGAGCATTATAATTTTATCATTGGATTATCTTTTTTCCAATAACATGCACAGTTGGAGATCAACTGATGTATGGTATTTGCACCTGATCACCACATTCCAGTCAGCAGCAAAATCATAATGAACAGCCAAAAGGGAGATTAAATGAATACTTATGAATGCATCATAACTGTGTCGTCCTGCCAGACACTCCATGGAGGGAGTCTGCAGCTCACTGAGGACTAAGCATCCCAGTGGCTCAGGAGCTCTACACAGATGGAGTCATAGAATCATAAAATCATTAAAGTTGTGAAATACCTCCAAGGTCATCGCGTCCAACTTTCGATTGAACATGAAGAACATTGAACATAAAGCATAGCACTAAGTGCCACATCGAGTCATTTCTTGAACAATTCCAGGGATGGTGACTCCACCTGGGCACCCCAGTTCCGAATTCCAATGGTTAACAAAAGCAGAGCAGAGATTTGACTCTCCATCACATGTCCTGCTTCCCCAGCAGCCTTCCCAGGCATGCCATGGCTCCTGTTAGACCCTGCTCCTCCACCACAGCCACACTGAGCCTGAGACACTGCAGGGGGCCCCTAAAGAGGCAGGAAAGCATATTTATGAAAAATAAAACACACACACAGAGGAGCAAAATGGCTCTGTCAGGGTGCAGCTCCAGTTACAGGGCTGGTGTTTGGGTATGAGAGGAAGGGCAGGAGGAACATCCCTCTCCTGCAGAGTTTTCTTGCTCTTCATTTTCCAGCACAGTGAAATAACTTTGGGTGATTAAAATCTGCATGCAAAAGCTGTTACCTCTAGCAAATGAAGACACTATTCAATGCCTGTTTGATGGACAGTGCTGTAGCTGGTGAAGACATTCCATGGCTGGGCTCAGCCCACAGAAGCACAGCCATGGTTGTGTGGTGTTCCTAAACAGGCCAACCATGCTCTCCTCACAGCAGGACCAGCCAGCACAGTGCCATGCCACATTCACATCCTTGCTGGAGCTGATCTGGCTTGGTCAGCTCAGGGTGCATTGTGTGCCTCTGCCCAGCCATCCCTTCTGAGAGATGCTCCCACCCCAAACCAACCCAACCCACGGGATTTTCTTGCCTTATGGCTGAGAGGGCCTCTCCTTACTCTTTGTTTCCTCTTGTGACTGCTGACTGAGGACTTCACTCTCTCACACAAATGGAGATATGCTTGGAACAGGTACACACATGGCCTTCCTGACCTCTGCTCAGATAAGCTTGTGTCACCTGGTGGTTTATCTTCCTTTATATTCTTGGTTAGGGGTAAGTCTCTTGGATAGTACAGATTTGTGCTGCCAAAGGAAATAGCTCAGGTGGTGACAGTTCACACCAGCTGGCAATTCAAATGGGTTTTCTTAGTGCCCTTCAGTAGTGAGACCCTGTTAACTCAACTGCCTGTAATCCCTTGTTCACTGTTAAACTCACTCCTTAATCTTCTGTATTTCACATCTGTCATGGATATTTATTTCTCATTTTAATTCCCATGCAGATGAAACTGAATTAATTTGTGGTCCCTCTGATTTCTGTGCCACTCCTCTGCTCTTTGAACCATCATGTCATATGCATTAATGTGTATAGATTGATAAACAGAATCTTTGTTGTCAAATAGAGATAAATCATTCTAGTAACTTACATCTTTTGTTTTGTTTTGGTTTTTTTTTTCAAGGCAAATAACTACTCAGGGTATCTTGCTTTTCCAGTATTCTCTAGATATTCCTATTTATATCTCCCCTTGGCAAATCCAAGTACTTACTTTATCTTACTGTCCACAAGAAATAGAAATGTCATTTTTACAGCATTCTCACCCTGCAATAGGTTTGCAGCTGGCCAGTTGATGACCATCAGACCCTGAAAAGCGCAACCAGCAAAGGTACACACAAGGTACTGAATTTTTGATGTGTTTCTCAGCTGTCTGAAGCAGCTCAGTGAACTGTTCTTCCCTATTAAAGTGACCTTTCCTATCTTGTGCCTTTCTGTTGCCAGTCTCCAGTTTCCAACCTTTATCCTAGTCCTGTCTCCTCATCACTCAGCCCCAGCCAGTATTTCTCACTCTGGATCTATCACAATCCTCAGGCTCTTCCTCCCTGTTCCTGCTCCTGCAGTTCCTGCACAGCTCCCGCTCCCAGCCAGCCTCAGAGGGGCAAAAGAATTATCTGTAACTTCACTTGCCTCATTTTTTCAGGATCCTTCATCTAAATCTTCAGCTCTGTCCAACTGGCCTTCTCTGATGTATGACCACAACTCACTATTTCAGCATCTGACTCCTCCCTCCCCAGACAGTTGGAACTGCTGGACTCTGGTGGGTCTGCCAGACACAGCCCACCTTGTAGGTCTGCTCCCAAACCCCTTTTCAATTTTTAACATCTGAGTTTGTAACTCTTCCTTATTTAAAATTGCTAACTTAGCAATTCAGAGATGTCATTACTTTATCAACCCTATCTATAACCTGGCTCACAAAAGCAAGCTCTGGTATGCTGGGTTATTATATTTTTCTCAATCAATATATGGATTTTTTTTTTTAAACAAAGGACTATGGCAAGATCAAACAGGAAATCAACACAAGCTTTCTATTTAGGATTTGTGCTTAAATGACAAGACCCATATCTCTCATTATCCAAGAGCTTTCCCTCTTAGCAATTATTCTAAATTACATACTTTCTTTCACAAAGGGCACTCGAGATGCTTAATGCTTCTGTACCTAGAGAAGTAAAACAGCAAGACCTTAACAAAGGATAAGGGTGTGATATATAACCAGGAGAAATCAATTCAGGGTGCAGTCCCTTTATCAGATGGTAGAATGAGGCTGCAGCCTCTACATTAAATCACAGACAGATGCCACAATTCTTCAGGTATATTGGTACAGATATGGCCACAGAACAGAACTGCAGCCATGCAAAATGCATAAGCCAGGTCTTGTCCATGTGTAACACACTCAGCACTTCTACAGGGGCTCAGTAATCCAGCTACCATTGAAACAGGATGAAGGAAAATACCTTAGATGAGGATGTTACAGGACTCAGGTTGAAGGGAAATTGTTATCAGTTTTACCTGGAGAAATGTTATTTGATCAATGTTACCATCTTGAAAGGAGATGGATATGGAAAATGGAAATACATCTTGGAAAATATACCTGCTTTCCTCCTATTTCAGATAAGCATTCTGTGCTCTCAGTTTCTGGATTTTTGGGGGTTTTTTGGCTTGTTTAATATTAAGCTAGCACCAGTGATACTGAAGGATGAAAAATTTCTTTATATACATTGTTTAAGCATTGAATTACAGCCATCTTGAAATCACTTTGTCCAGGCTTCAGAATGTGACCAGGGAAATCATTTGGAGATAGAACCTAAAATGCAGAACACAGAGCAGAGCTAGTTTATTCAAAGACAGATGGAAGTAACTCCTAAAAAAAACCCCAAGAGTTCAAGAAGTGTTCCATTTGAAGACTGTATTTGCCCTGAAAAGCAGAGAGCATGCTGGATTAGACAGCAATAAAATTATTACTCTTTGACATTTTCCTAGCAGACAGAAGGTGGAAATTTATTAGATATTTTTTGTGTCAGTTTTCTGAGATTTTCCAAAAGCTTTTCCGATATGCTTTTGGTAAAATTTTCACTTAGGAACATAAGGAGTTACCATATTGGATCAGATTTGTGATCCATCTGGTCTGGTAGTCTGTCTATAATAGCAAATAATACCAGACATGTCAGAAGAAGGTGCAAAAACCACACAGTTGACAGAGGTCTTTTCATGCCTTCCCTAATTGTCAGGGCATAGTAAAAGGATTTTTAAACCCTTAAAATAATTTGTCTGCATCAAGTAATTCTGGATATCTTTATTGTTGCTGAAAATGGTCAGTCCTTTCACATCCTTCTAAATGGCTTCCAGAATTGGCTTCCATTGTTGGTATGGTTAACAGCCAAACAATACTGGAAAAACTACATCCTTAATTTTACATTTGTGCCTTCTATTTTCATTAACTGGTAGTTCAATCAGTCAGTGTCTCACTGCATCAGTGAATGTCTTAAAACAGATGGACTCTCTCATCCTTTCTACTCCAGGCATTGCTTTGTGCTCATTTCTCTCACTCATACTCTTTTTACTTTTCCAGAGCAGAAAAGGCCAGTCCTTTCTGCCCCTTTTGGTGTGAGATTTTTCCCTGTGCCTGATAATTGTCTCCATGCTTTGAGGGAGCAGAATGCAACAGGAGGTCCACTTGGCACAAAGTGCAGCTCGAGGAAAAGACAGGAGCAGAGGGGTCACATAAGAGCACAAGGCTTTGTTTTGCAGGAGGTCGAGTAAGAGGACATGAAGTCAATTCTGTCCTGCAGAAAGTAGAAAAAAGAAGCAAAGGTGAGATGATGAACAGTCTCCCAGAGGGGCTACATGAGATGTCCTAACCTCTACTGCCTTGAAATCTGCCTTAGCTGGAAACACTGTGAAACCAACCCAAATTTCAGGAATGCAGAACTTTTCCAGCAGTGCTGACCATGGACTGAATGGAAAATATGAATATTATCTTAAAAATGAGAGCCTAAGAACCAAAAGCTTGTGTTAGAGGCTGATCAGAGCAAGCTGATTCTGAATCTTATTCTTGACTGTGATTATTGCTGTGTGTTTCTTGAGCTACTTTCTGACCAGAGGAATAAATTTGTGGAGCCAGAACTCTTAAACACATCCTGTCATTGAGAGTAAAGAAACCAAATCTTCAGATTTTACCAACTTCACTGTATTTCCACCAGCTGTGATAAATTCTTCCAAGCTGCTGCCAGTACCACTGCCCAGCACCCACGTACTGAAAGTGACTCTAAATAATGTCACAAGGCTGTGCACAGAAGAGGAGATGCCACTGCACAATGATTGCTGGAGGCAAATTTTAATCTCTCTCTCCATTTCTTCTTAAACTGAAGAATGAGACTAAATTTTTGAAGGAAGACTCAAATGTTCCCTATGGGGTTGATTGTTTCTTTGGCAGGCCTATGTAGGATATGTTGCCACTTTTGTTTTTATAGAGTATTCATAAATGTAACTGAAGGATTTTAGTAACATGAACTGAACAAATAAATTATAACGCAGAGAAGAGAAAGAATTCCACTCCTATGTGTACTTACTTGTTCAAAAGTAAGATGATACAAGCAAATGAATATCCACAAAAATATTAATTAATTCATTCAGAGGAAGAATAGAGCAATGTAGAATGAGCAATGGACATTGGATAGCAGAAACACTGAGAATATCTGTAAAACATATTCTTTTGACAGTACAATTCTGAATTGTCATTATTTTTAATTATTGGATTTAATGCATATGAGTTTATCCCAATATAACATAGGCAAAGGTACAGAAGTCCTTCTTCAATTAGTGCATATTAACAGTACAGTTTATATGTCTACATTCAGACTTTTGCATCAAACTCTGTTAAAAATGCAGCTTAAATGCCTTAGTTGATGGGATGCTACTGAGATGTAGAGTTTAGCAGGATCCTGGAAGGTTATTAACACTGATGTAGATAAAATCCATCACAAGGTCTTATAGTGTAGCTAGACAGTTGGGTTCTAAAAAGGGTAAAATCTAAGGATTTCAAAAGTTTTTGAAAAAGACAACTTGGCTTCTAAAACAAAATTACAAGTCAAATAAAAATTTAGTTCAGTTTTATTCTGTTGCACAAAAGTTTCAATTTAATAACACCCAAAATCACCTTTATTGATCTCTTATTTTTCTTCTATTTACTTCTATACTGCTGATTTTAGATGTGAGTTGGAGCTTTTTTTAAATGTAATAAGTAGAGTGTTTGTAGTCAATCATTTACTGATATAGAATTATAAATTACACTCAGTTTTATTATTGCTTTAATAACTGATAAGACTTGTTTTGTCATTGCTCACTGATAGGTTCAATCAGTCACCTGCAATTTAGTCAGCACTTTGGTGCAAAGCTATTTAAAGCAAAGGTGTGGAGAAAAAAAAACATGAAAATAATGTAAAATATAATGTGGTGGAGGACTACCAACAAGAGTAGATGTTTATGTCTATAGGTATTAGAGAGTAAGAAAAGAAGAGTGATAACTTCTGTGTGTGTGAAGGAAAAATATATCAAAACATGGTACACATGAAATGTGTATTTTCCGTGGGAGACTTCATTTGAAAAACTATCTACAAGCTTTTGATACCAGGAGAGCTGCATGATGTGCATTTGTGCAATCACTGGGGATCTGTTTGTTTGTTTTAATATTTGGCCTTCCTTGTTCAGTTCATAGGCTACCTGGAACTGGCCAAATTCACTACTCTTTGAAGTTTTGTGTTTTCTCACAATGCTTACAAGACAAGATCTTCATTATACACTCTTTTCAAACCCTCACATAAAACACAAAGCAATGTTCATTTTTATTAATTTAATCAATTTATTCATTAACCTAGGGTCTTGTTTCCATGCACTAGCTCTTCCATCTGTTAGTGCTCACAATAATTTTAAATTAAGAGGTCTTTACAAGACCTCTCTGAGCTTATGTCCACTTTACTGATGGTCAACTGAGTCACTACGAGTTGAAAGTTTCCACCCATTTTGGATGCCCATAAGTGTTTATTTTGTGGAGTATTTAGCATTATGTTAAACATTATGCCTAGACTTATAGATAACACTATACCTAAAGTTCAGTTTTCACCAACTTTATTTTACTGCTAGATGCTCTTTGTTTCTGCAGGTTAGATTTCAAGATGTCAGACAAGAAACAAGAAAAACATAGCTAGTGTGGAAAACTGCAAATACTAGGTAAAAATAAATTTCTTGTTTAAAATAATTTTCCACTCTCACTCTGAACTTCCCCAAATGAAAATCTTTCTACTCAAATGCCTGGGCACAAACTCATATAACAGGTTGTGCTGGACAATTTGAATAATACAGAGTTCCCTGCCCTTGCCATAACACACATTCATTAATATCAACATTCATGACAGGTTTCTGCAGTCAGGGGATGTTGCTGCTGTGTCAGGGATTTTGTTAGGTGGAAGGTACTGAATACAAAAGGTTAATTCTAGTAATTAGTTGATGATAGATTAGGACCACAAAAAGCTGCAGAGAACATCAATATGAACATTGAAGAATGTCCCTAGGGCCATTTAATCTAATTCAGGAGACGGAGTAATAGCTGAAATAAAGGAAAGCCTGGCACCAAAAGTCAACCAAGTAGAGACAGCAGAGTCAAGGTCTGATGGGCTGTTTTGGTCCAGAGATTTAGTGAGACTGAACCATAGACAGCAACAGATAATGGACTAGTGGATTGCAAAATACTAAACCAAAATATACCACAGGACAAATCTATGATTTTGATTAAAAGCTCTTGCACAATTAGGTTATGTAGCATGCTGTATAGATTGCCTCTGGAGCACCATCCTGCCTGCCTTCCATCTCTGTCCGCTCAATACTGATGGAGTCAAGTTGGATTTTGATTTCATCAGTCTAATCTGTACTGTACCTTAGTTTTGGCTTTCCTGCCATTGATCTTATTGCCTTTGCATCACACAGAACATCTTTTTTCAGGTTGAAGCCCAATGGTATCACAGTGAATGTGCCACTACAGAGCCTTGTATGACTGGTAGAACCTCAAATATGTCACTTCAGGAATAAAAATAGTTTCAGTTCAGCTGTTATTGGGGGAGGTTGCTCTACTTGAATGAATTCACATTAATTTAAATATTTTAAAGTACCAATTCAAATAATCTAATGTAAGAAGTGGGAAATTAAACATTTTTGTTTACAAAATTATTCCATTGGTTTTTATGTAAATGACATTTTTGTTCAGAAATGGTTATTTTTCCGCCTATTTCAAGAAATAGTTTTTAAAAAAATTAACTATATTTTATATATTTCAGATGTAATGCTATGATTGTTAATAAGCATTTTTTCTGTCCTTTTATGCCTCTGTTTTACTTCTATGACCTTTCCTCAGCCCTATTGACTCCTCTCTTATCATTTTTTCTCTGTACTTGGCGCTCTTTGGACACAGAAATTGTGCATGAACACAGATAAATTTTAGGGCAATATTTTGTGTTCTTTAAGTGTGCTGGATTAGAATTTGCTCTCCTAAAGACTGATAAAAACATCTAACATTGGTGAGGGCAATGTGTGAACTGGGGGCAACAACCAAGAGCTGTCTGCATGCCGGTCAGTAATTCCTCATCTTCCTTTTTGGTTGTAGCCAGGTCGGGGCCAGCCTAAGCTCCCAGGCAAGGAGAGACAGGACAAGAGGTCATGGCCTCAGGATGCACCAGAGAAGGTTGGGTAACACGAGGAGCTTCTTCACAGAAAGTTGTTAAACAAAGGAAAGGACTGCCCGGGGAGGCGGCGGAGTCACCATCCCTGCAGGGTTGAGAAATGACTGTGCACGGCGCTCAGTGCCATGGTCTGTTTGACAACGGATGGTCCAAAGGTTGGATTCGGCGACCCCAGAGGTGTTTTACAACCGAAATGACACTGTGAAATATCCTTTTAAGGACGCCGAAGAGGGATGCCGAGGGGTACGATGTGGCTGTGTTGTTCCCCGGGGGATAAGCGGCCAGCAAACAGCCGGAGCGAGGGGATGCTCAGGCAGTGAGTGCCGCCTCTCTCGCCCCGAACCGCCAGACCTGTGTCATTCACACCAGGTCATTCACGTTCTCGGCGCTCCGCTGCCGCTCCTCCGCTCGTCCCCTGCTGGTCGCGCCCGCCTCCACCCGCGCCAGCCCCCGGCACCGCCATGCCCCGCTCCTGTCCCGTCCCTCCATCCTCCGCACACCGGCACCGCCCCGCCCACCGCGGGATGCTGCTGGCACACTGACCCCCGGCATACAGCATCCATCCCTCGGCACACAGCATCCATCCCCCGGCACACCGACCCCGGCACACAGCATCCATCCCCCGGCACACCGACCCCGGCACACAGCATCCATCCCTCGGCACACCGACCCCGGCATACAGCATCCATCCCCCGGCACACAGCATCCATCCCCCGGCACACCGACCCC
>JANRGV010000051.1:10907948-10937427 GCA_024734035.1 Alethe castanea
CAGCGCCGTGGCCCCGCTGCTCGCCGGGGCTCGCTGCCGTGGCCCCGCTGCTCGCCGGGGCTCGCTGCCGTGGCCCCGCTGCTCGCCGGGGCTCGCTGCCGCTGCCGCCGCCGCCGATGGCAGGAGCCGCCCTGCTCTGTCCCAGGCTGTGCGGACACTTTCCGTGGGTATCACCTTTCCTGCTGGCTGCACCGATGAGCTTTTAGCACACTCGATCTAATTTGAATTTAGCTCTGAGGTTTTGGTGATTTTGGTTCAAAGCTGGAAAGGCATTTGCCTACACAAAGTTTCGGCTTTTTTTGAGGCCACTAGCTGCTCTAAACACACCTCTGCCTACAGACTTGCTTCTGCTTTTCCCAGAGACGGACCTTAGCCCAGCTGGTTCCTGGGGTAAATGAGCACTACTGTAAGGACAGATATTGGTGATGAGATCGTAGCCTCCCTGCCTACCCACCTTGGGAACAGCAGTCTTTGTATCCTTGGGCAGTGTCTCAGAGTTCGTATCTCCATAAAGCTGCCTCAATTTAAATTAAAAGCCACTCTATCTTCAGTGGATAATTTCAGCTTCTGCATCATTTGAACTAGATCATTGAGCCAGGCAAGTGCAAACTCCTCATGTAGGCAAGATCACAAAAAATTATGTGTATGCAACTGACTTTGATAATCACAGCTGAATGGTTTGTGCCTTTGGTGTAACTCAGCTCTTGCAGCTTTTGCCTTGATTTTCTGAGTAAATTAGGATTAAGTGATAGGGCTGTGTGCTTATGTGTGTGTATATATATATAAACACCTGCCTGCCTCTTCCACCCTCTGACCTATTCAGGTAATTGGCCAGAGAAGCCAATGTTAATCGTTTTAGGCATGTTTTGTGGAGATAGATAGTCTAATATAGAAAGAGGCTGCACTAGTCTACAGCTCAGGAAAAGCCTGCAGCTGGCATCCCTGTTACTGCCTTGTTACCCAGCAGATAACCCACACCTTGCAACATTAATCCATAGAAAACCAGGCTGCATTGGTCCTGCTGCTCTCACCATTATTATTTGGTTGTTTTTTCTACTTCTCATCTATGAGAGAGCTTAGAAACTCAGAACTCAAACACCTGAGAGTAGAAACATATCAGAAGCAAGAGCACTATGAGTCACCTGGTTACCTGCAGATCTGGGGTGGTATCTGGCTCCAGACACAACCTGAACTCATCAAGGCCGGAGAAGGGTTAGCCCAGAAACACAGCAGGAGCTAACAAGAGGAAAATATATCATATCTTGCCAGCTGTCAAAGACAGCTATGTCTGAGCTTGGAAAAATGATAGAGCTCAGAGAGTTGGTCATTGAAAATATCCTTCACCGAGATGGGTCCTATGGTAAAAATGCTTAGGTTTTTCTGTGGCTGTAAAGTAAAGCTAGATTAACCCTGGTTACACATGGAGGCATTTTGTACAACTGCAGCAATCTTCCCTCTTGTGTCCTAAGAGATAACCATTTGGAAGATTTAGAAAATTAAACATGTAAGATTAAAGATATTAAAGATTAAATAATTTACCGTTAAATAAAATTGATTTTAAAGAATATATTAAGATAAAGGAGAAAAAAATAAAAGCTCTCAATGCAACCAAATTGTTTTCCAAGACTAGCTGCTTTTAGGCAAGACAGAGCTAGGCATAAAGAGAACTTTGTCAAGAATTCTTAAATGAGCTGGAATTTCTCTTTTAAACATAACTTTGATCTTTCTGAGCCCATGGTTAAGTGTATGTCAGCAGTGCTTATCCTTTGAGAACTCAGGCTTGCACATCATGTGGATTCTCAAGAGAAAGGAATCAGCTCTCCCCTGCTGCAGGGCAGAGGGAAAATCCCTTTCTCCAGGTCCCAGGGATAAGGCAGATCCCATTCTCCAGGTTGAGAAATTATTTGTCATGTGCGGGTTATCTGTGCTGGGAAGGGCCACACCAAGTTTCCCAAGGATCTTTGGGCATTGTGGACTAATTCCTAGTGACTATTTTTTATTAAGATTCCCACTCTGTTTTTAGTAGGGTTGGCAAGGCAGAACTCCCCAGTAGCCTCATAATTCCAGGCTTTGCTGCAGTAGAATCCCCATACCTGGAGAGCTGCAGCTGCCAGCAGCAATGAGAGCTACAGAGCCTGCCTTCCACCCACTGTGATTTCATGCACCCATTATCACTGCTGTCTGCTGCTGCAGAACTGCCTTTTGTTTCCAGTCAGATTCCACACAGAGACAAAGCTTGTGCAGCCTCACTGTCATCATCACCCTTTCAAACTCTTTAAGCCCTAACAGGGAAATGTCAGAGATAGAGTTACATGTTAAAAATCTTGTGTCCCACAGGTTCCCTGGAAACTGGTGAGCAGATATTGCTTTATTGCTCAGCAATACAAAGCAGTTCCTCTTTCTGCTAGACATGCCAGGCTGCTGAGTGAGTAGCATGCCTAGAGTTTGAATCAGTATATAAGGTATCTTGCCTAGCTTTCATGTAAAACACTCAGAATAGGAACATTACAAGAGAGATACAGAAGGTATGAAAGCTGAGATGAGTGTAGCAGGAGGCCTCAGGCAACACAGGAGGGAGCTACGTTGTCTTAGCTGACTTAGGAGAGCACAGGAGAAAATAGAGTGGTTAGCAGGAAGAAAAAAAGAGAACTGGGAACATTGCAGCATTGACTTTATGGGATAAGAAGAGGAAACCAATAAGAAAATATGGAAGACCCATAAAACATGGGAGGGGAAAATGGAAGAGGGGAGGCTTTCTATGTCTTGCTACTCACAGAACTATCTTGTGCAGATGCCCCGTAACAGAGGATCAGTGGGGCACTTATAAAATGTGGGAATACCTGATCAAGCATCAAAGAACAGACAGATAACTCCTGTAAAGAAAAGTAATTGAATATATCTCAGGAGAATAAGTGTATGTGGATGATAGGAATAGACAATGCTCACTAGTGTAAATGAAGTTCTTAATAGATGTTTGGTTGCTATGGATTTAATGCTAGTGGTCTAATTCTTTTTCCATTTTTGCTCACATTGCCAGCTTTACTGTGACAGTCACTGAAGAAAGAAATGCTGTTCTGCTTGAGGAACATCATCATGTAGGACACATTATGATGATTCATTCCAGTGTCCCACAGAAGCTTATGGGTAGGAACTCTTTCTTGGCTTCCACATCATCAGATGGCTCAGTTCCCCATTTCTCTGACCACCAAATGCTGGCAAAGGGGAGCACAGGAGGAGAAGCAGTTTCACTTGGCTTGTTCTCTTGGTGATGTGCCAGTAAATCCCACATAGTTCAGGAGTTCATGTCAGGGTAATAGGGTAACTGGCACCTGAGGGCTTCCCATTTCATGCTAGTCACTGTCTTTGCAACCTGTGGCTTCTCCTGTGTCAGTGGTAGCAGTGAAAACACAAGCGCCTTTTTTTTTGCCTGTCTTCAACACAGGTGCTGATAAAGGGGCTCACCTGAGCAAGGTTGTGGGGAAGGCTGAAGAGGGCTTTGCATAATGGTTTTATAAGTTCATACAGTGCTCTGAAGTCATCAGGGATAAAGCATCACACTCCTCAAGCTGAATCATCATAGTGCAGAAAGATGCATTTCTTACATGCAGCTCTTAAGAAATACTGATTTCTTATGGAATACAAGTATGTTTTCTGCCTAATGATCAAGGCATAAGATCATACAATTATAGAATATGCTGAGCTGGAAGGGGCCCACAAGCATCCTCATTCCAGCTCCTCACCCTGCACAGGTCAGCCCCAAGGACCACACCACACACCCGAGGGCACTGTCCAAAACCTTGTTTGATGTGGCCATGAATTTTTTTACTATTAATATCATGGGGTTTTTTTTACTATTAATGTAATGATTAAAGGCAAAGGAGCCTTATTAAAGGCAAAGGCGTTTTGGGGTTTGGGCTTGTAATAATTTGTGATTAGCATTTTTTTCCCAAGGCTGCTTTGGTGAAAGCAAGCCAAAGGCATTGTGGCAAACCTGAGACTAAGGATACGCCAATCCCTGCTCTGTTGAATCCCGCGTTCTCCCGGCATTTCAGGTCAAACTTCGGGAGAGAATTAGCCATCCCAGCCCTGTCGAAATGGTTGATGCAACTCTAGGCAGGAGTGTGGCAATGTAGGCTGCAATTGGGGAAGGCACCGGTGGAGGTCAGTGTCTGCCCGGACAGGCTCTCCCTGTCCCGGCGGCACAGAGCGCTCATTGACGCCTTCCCTGCTCCGCTCAAAGACCTGGCCCTGCTCTAAACCCCGCTTAACTTCTCCCCATCCTTTCACGGATGTGAGCACAAGCTATTCAGCCTTGATATTTAGCCTTGTCACGGTAGAAGTGCTGCTGGACCCGACCAAAACTTCGCAGAACCTTTGGGATGGAATGGCAATGTCTCCAGAGTCAGGCAGCACATGAATGGGCTGTTTTGGGTTAGCTATATGCCTCTCATCCTGTGTAAATGCAGTGAACATCAGCCCCTTTTCATGGCATTCTTCAGGAAGAGACTGTGTGTTTTAAGATTCCACCAAAATCCAGACCAATTTTACAAAGGACGTAAGCAAGGTCATGTTGTAACACTGAAATCTAGCCAGAAACTCAGATCTTTAAATAGTAGGGGAAAATCAGGTGGTTAAAACCTAATTGTTATTTTATCCAGTTTGCTAAATGCTGTCAGTATTTGCATGTGCTTGTGCATGCAGTATAGAAGTGCCAGGACAGCTGGACTTTCAGTTTCACATGGACTTGGAGTGAAAAGGAGAAAAGTTCCCTGCTTTTGTACACACTGCAAGTGCAAGCTGTCCCTTCAAACGTACACACAGAGTACTAAAATATGTAAAGGTAATGGCCAGCAGAGTCTGGCTGCCTGGCTGGGGACAGCTGTGTTGGAGACACACAAATTCTCACAGGCACATGGAAAGCCCAGAGGAGAAGAAATGGATGACAGCAGCTGGATGAAACATGGTCAAGAAGGGAAAGGCTGGAAGACTCAGCCTGTTTAGCTCAGAGGAGCCATGTGGGGAGAAACACTGCTGCAAAGGAGGAAATTAGCCTTTTCTCCTGCATGGACTCAGTAACAGGCTTAAACTGCAAGAAAAAGTTGAGAACTAGTTTTCCATGGAAAGCAAGATGTGCTGTAATTTACTGAAAGCCCATAAAAAAATCCAGTACTCAATCTGGAAAAAAAAGGTTAGACAAATGGTTGTGACATAATTGATCCTGCTTTGGCTAGCAGGCAGGCAACAGTCCCTCTCAAAATCCTTCCTGGCTTGTTTTTATCATCCATTGATCAGTCATAAATCGTGAGTTTCATACCTAAGGATCTGTTGACAGCAAAAATAGTTTTAAGCAATGAAGCTTTGTGTTTTCTTTTCTTTCTCATTTAGATGGGTACCTTTTAAGGTTTAAACTTTCTTAAGTATTCAGGCAATTTATCTCCTAGACAAGTTAGTGGAGTACTTTATCCATCTGGGTGTTAGTGGGAATTTCTCATTATGTGCAGCTGAGGTATGCGTGCACACCTTCATTTTGAAGGATTATCAAAAACGGAAGAACAAACCCCAAATCTCCCTTTCTGTCCCCAGAACTCACATACATATATTCTAAAGAAGACAAAGAGATTGAGACAAAATATTACAAAATAAAGCCTGAGTAATTCTTTTTTCTTCTATAAGGGATGCCTGCTGCTGTAAATAATTTTCCTTGGCTGCCTCTTGAGCAGGGTTGGACGATGGGAAAGCTGTAGAGCACAGATCTATTGCATGCAACTGAGTTGAAATCCAGCACTACTGCAGCATGAGAGGGTTGGGGGCACAGTTGCTCAGTTTTGGACCATTTTTCTTGTCTTGTTCTGTACAGAAGTTGGTTAGGCAGTGATTAGGTAGTATAATCCTTATCTGTATGCTTCAAAACTTTGTCACAGACATAAGATCCTGGCACTGCTGTAATGAAAAGAAAGGCTCTTCTCAATTCCTGCACTTACTTGCAGGTAAGAAATAAGGCAGTTTCCTCAGGTGACCAAGATTTCACTTTGCAATTTTCCACTGCAAATTTCTTTCATTTACTTTACTACTCTAGAAATTGACACTACTATGAGATTCACAGAGTGCTCTTCATATCCTCTTTGCAGACAAGTCAGAACCCTTAAATGGAAAACAAAAACAACAACAAAAAACCAAAACCAAAACATACAAACAAAACCCCCATTAATTATGGAAAAAAACAGTGATACAGGGTGTTTAGTTGAAATCTACCATATCAGCTGACACTCCTCCCAGCACAGATACAGTAGACTGCCATGCACAGGTATGGGAAACAGATTAGGAGAACCCTAGATGGGAATGAAGGGCAGAATCATTTCCCTTGTGGGTAAAAGTCAGAGTTGTCTTTGACTCTCTTGAAACTGGTGATATGAGAATTCCTTCATCCCTCCCTCTCTAATCAAGGAATGTGTAATATGTAACTTTTTAATGAATTGGATTAATTGTTCTGGCCTCCTTGTAAAGTACTGTGAGCACCACTACTGCAAATCCCAGATTAAAAAAATATGAGGAATAGCTACATTTTATTACAAAAAAAAAAAAAAAAAGTCTGTACTCCTAGTATCTTGTAAGGCAAAATGACAAACAGGCAGAAGGGTTTCTGATCTATGTCTGGGCTTTTGATTAGAGGTTACTAAGCAACACTAGGCCTGATCTTAGCCCTGCATTCCTCCTTGGAATGCAGTGTCTGTTAACACTCAGGTCAAAACTGTGTACATTCTGTATTCATCACTTATACATTCTTCTGACATCAAAGGCATGCATTGGTGAAAATGAAACAATGATCCCCTGATTTTCAAGGAGAGGTTAACCCAAACACACACTTTACTGAGCATGGTTTGCTGGGTCAGGATCACCCTGTCCAGTACTGGCATGCATTTTGTTCCAACAGCTGTATTTCCCTCCTTTTCCTCCTCCCTTCTTCTTCCTTGCCTGCTTCCTCCCATCCCGTGCCCCACAGCCTCTGTGCTTCTGTTGTGGATATTGATTCCTGTTTATTCCTCAGAGACAAGGACTACTAGGATATGTCCTTATAGAAATACTAATGCAAGAATTACTTGGATGAATTACACTGAAACAACATGAGACTTTCTCGGGTATTTTCCCTAAACACTTTTCCCAGGCAGTATTCCATCACCTGAATGATGCTGCTCTCAGCTACAGCTCACCAACCTGCCCCAAGGCCAAAAACCCCAATCAGCAGAGCAAGGTGCCCCTTTGGGATTTGGAAGAGCACTAAACAACTTCAGTGCAGACAGTCTTCTAGAGCTGTTCAGAAGGAAACCTCTTCCCACAGTTCATTGGGATCCTGGTGTAATTCACCTTAATGGAGTGAAATAGCCATGGGATATATCCCCAGAAATCCCAGCAAGTGCTGACACGGAAACTCCTGGAGCACTTTTGGAGTGTCTGCCCTCACCAATTACATAAATTAACTCAGCAAAGACTGCCCATACATAGAGAAAATCCTTTCTGACAGAATTCTTATGTCCATTAACATCATTCCTCAGGACCCACCTTTCCTACCATACCTCTGTAAAATGAACTGCTGAGAAGAGGAGAAGGTATATTTTATCTGTTTATGATAACTTGCCAAAAATATGCCAGTATGACTGAAGTGGCTGTTGGTGACTTCTGTTTCCTCTGCCAAGTGTGTGCTAGTAGTGACCTGTATAAAACACTCTGAATTCAAAACAGTGTGTAACCATTCCACAAAGTTCTACTGCCATTGGTGTAGCAGCTCTTTGCAATTCAACAAAGAGAAAGCCCATGGGCTAGAAAAATGCCCCCTCACTGGTAATAAACTTGGATTAAATGCATACAATTTAATTAACTCAATTTCATAAAGCTGCATTCTGGTTTTGCTTGTGCAGCTTGCATGCCAGAGAAACACACTGGCAAGCACCCAAATAATAAGCAAATAAAGAATATTCCAAAGTTGGGCTGGTGCCACTACCAGAGCAGGGACAGCCAAATCTGCAATAGAAATATCTGCAAACTGCTGGAGGAGAAAAGCCAAGGCAAAACCCTCTAAATAGAATCCCAGACCCACAGGTCCCACGGCAGAGCTGTGGGTTGAGAGGTGGGAGAGATGAAGAGAGTATTCAGCTATGTGGGCAAAGAAAAAAACAGGACTTTTCAACAAATCTGTTATGTTCTTACATAAAGAAAATAATGTTTATTTTCTTCTAATATTGTTGTCAGGACAGCTATATTTGTCAATATCTTTGTCAATGTATTTGTCAATTTGTTTTTATTAATTTGCTTGTAATTCGACATGGAAAAAAGAGGAATGGAAAAATCAGAGCTTTGATAACTTATATCTGATAAAGTTAGAAAAAACAATAATCAGGAATTTAGAGGGTAATTATTAATAACCTGAACTAAACTTAACCATGACTGGTTTCACCTATAACAGCATTCTTCTCTGCTAGTTTTTTAGTAAATTGGTTTTCTTTTACAAATTTTAAACACTGGAATAATTACCAAGGAAAAGCTTTTAGACTGACTGCACTTTGAAGTGAAAGTACAATGAGGTAGTATTTAGTCTTTCTCTGAAAATAGCTATTCTGGTATAAACATTTTTTATGCTAATTGTGAATTCAGATTGGAAATATGTGCTGGTTTAATTATGTTATAATTCAATGTGCTGAATATATATTATAGTAAATACATTATGACTGGAACAATATCACTCCTTTAATTAAATTGATATTTGCATTTTTCTAGCGCAAAAAGAGGACCATACACACAGTCCATTGTCAGATAAGTGACTAGTCTGATTGCAGCAAATGCAAGGTGCTGTTTTGTGTTTAAAGCTACACCAAGTCATATCACTTCAGCTTTACCATGGACTAAAAGCATTCATGTGGGTTGTTTTCATGGCTCACTTGGTCCACAGTAACATGCTAAGCCATGATGATTCAGTTATGAATTTGAGCTTGAAGGGAAATGTTTCAGAGTACTCTAATAATGCTGCTGCAGCTGTGAGAGTATAAGGATAGGTTTTACATTAACAGAAACCCTAAGAAAATAGCACCATCATCTAAAGCAGGCCTGCAAGAGAACTAAACAATGAGTTCTAAATACTGCTCAAATAAATGAGGACTGTAAAGAGAAGCAGTGCTGGTTAGGATGCAGCTGATGATCAGCCTGGAACACAGCACTGTTCCTTGGTGCTCACGTGAATGTTCCACTCTAACTCTGAGAAAAATTAGTTTTGGTTGAGGAAAGTGCCCTCATTCAGAAGTGCACTTCAGCATATACTTGAATTTCACTAAAAGCACTAGGATTCAAGTTTGAGCTTAAAACTAAACATAGGCCTACATGTTTTCCTGTATGAGAGACACCGATTTAAAGGCTGCAAACCATGCAAGTTAAGCTCTTTTAAAAGCCAGCAATGCAGCGCTGAAGAAGGAAATAAAATTAAAACTTCAAAACCAAGGAAGTATTTGGGTAATTATGTTTCAAGTTGAAATCAGTGGACCTTAAAGTGGAGAATCACAGCAAGATAACACAGGAATGTCAGTAACTTGCTAATGTCAACAAAGACGAATCACCTCTGGCCCAGGAGGTGGGGGAGAAACGAGTAGGATTGCCCGAAGGTAACGTAAAATGCTGATTAGCATGGCAGAAATCACACCCCTGGGAGGGGACCATATGATGTCAGACTGCTTTTGTATGATGGACTAATCAGAGCACATGCAGAAATGCATTGGTTATATAATTGAAAGTCGAGTAATTAACAAATTATTTTGCAGCTACAAGCTCTCCAAAGAGGGATGCTAGCTTTGGGAACTATGGCCTAGCACCCCTCTCTGTGCAGAGCAGCATTAAAGCTGGAAGGTTGATCTCAGCCCCCTGTGCTCCTTGGCTCCTGCACTCTGAGAACAGACCTTATTCCTCTTTGAGAGTCAACAAAGTGATATCACAGCTCTGCTGCACCCCAATGAAATTATATGAGTTGGACAAATTAATCCCAAGGTATTTTTTGATGATACAGTTTGTTTGCTACTTGTCGTGTTTTTCAACCTAAGAACTGGGTATGTCTGATAAATTGTTTAATTTGGAATTGGAAGAGCTGATGGAAGTGAGGTCTTGCCAGTGCTCTGAGAAGCTTACTTTCCCCTTTGAACCTCATGTGTAAACTATCCTGGCTGCTCTAGATGTGTAAGTAAATAAACACAGGAAGAGCAGCATCAGCTCCAGAGTCCACTCAGTCTTCCTGTTAAAGCTGTAACATACTGGGATGTGTTCACATGTAGGGTGAACACTTACAGTCAATTACACTCAGTTTATTAGATTAGGTATGCAGAGGAATGGAATAATAGCAGAGTCATATGGTAGAGGAGGTTTGCCATCTGCTATCTGCCTTTAGCAATGGACCAGTTCTTACTGAGGACAACAAAAAATAGGAGTAGTGAAAAAATAAATGGAGTATATGCTTTTAAATTCCCAGATGGGAATTTGACTCCAAATTCTCAATGTACAATTACACCCTTTTGTAAGTGAACTATTTTCCAGTATTTTACAGATGAATAGATTTGCTAGCAGGCTCTTATTAATTACATTTAATAGTCTTCTCTTAGAAGCCTGTGCAGAGTGTGCCAAAGGGTACAGGCTAAGGGAAAAGATCCAGATAATGCAATTGACAGCAGCAGAATTGTGCCGAGTTCATTTTGGCAACCATTCATATGCATGGGCTGAGATTTTTGTATTTGAAAAAATGTATCTGTGCATAAATACTAACTGCTAGAACAGAGCTAAGGAGAGACACATGTGACACACACTCTCAGGCAGCATCATCAGGCATCTCAACCTGAAACCTGAGGACTAAAATTTCTATTCAGGAATTTTATTCAGCTATTAGTCAACAGTGTCACCCTGGGTGAGGTGAGGATCCTCAAGAACCAAAATGGCATTTCTATGTAACCACAGTACCTCATTCTTCAAAAAAGATACCATTTAGCCTGATGTCAAACCTACCACAAAGCCTCATCTGCTTTTAGAAACCAGAAGTATCACCACATGCTTCCCTAATGGCCATCTGCAGTTATGCTTTATACTGTGGCGCTTTTTTGGTTGTTTTAATTTGTGTAAATGAAATTTGCCTTCTCAAAACTCAGGCCTTTCTGCCTCTGTGCTACAACTAGCAAAGTTCGATTTATTTATGGAAACAATCAGTTCTGAGTAATTTTTGACAGCTTGTGAGATCTGTGACATAAATATAACATTGGTACTGCTGCAGCTGTTTTTGGGAGACTGACTTTCTAGGATCAGTGGATATCCCTTCACTGGAGATTGGTATGGGTTGGGGAGAAGTTGCTTGCAAAACAGACCTTGACCTTGTCAGCAGCAAAAAATTGCTGCTGAACAAGAAATCAAAGGCCATTTCTTAGAATTTTTTCAAGAATTTTGGATTGGGACTGCATTTGCCATCTCATTTACTACTGTGACTATTCCAAGAGCATATAAACCGGATTCTCAAACTCAATCTACTTTATGATAGTTCAAGTTTGCCAATTCCTGTTTCTTGCTTTTAACTTCATAATCTCTATCCTATTTGTAAGCAAAGATAAATTAACTCCTTCAAACTAATCACAAGAGAATGAAACTCCACACACCATCTGCAGGTGTGTGTCCACAAAATGCAAAGCTATATTATTTCACATGTATTTGTGTGTCTGTTTCTGACCACATTAATCTAGCGTAATGTCAGAATGAAAATTTCTTTGCTCTCATATCAATGTCATGGGAAATTCTCAAATTGCCAGAAACATCCTTCCCTCCATTTGACCTCACCAACATGTACATTAGGACAGCTTGGTGACTTTGGCATCTTTTTACCATAAAAAGATACTTGAATTCAGGGATTTACTGGCCTAACTTCCCCGTTGGATTTTTTTTGGGTTTTTTTTGTTGTTTTTGTTTTTGTTTTTTTTCTGTTTTTCTACAGAAACAAGCCTTTTACTATTATACTTGAAATTTCTCCATATCTCTACCTGTGGGCTCTCCCTGTCCCTCAGTAGCTCAGGACATGCTGGCCAGCTTAATTTCACAGAGACATGTAGAGGTCTCCAAGACAAAGTTGAAGAGTCATTACAACATATAGAGACTCTAATAATTAACTTCTGAGGCTTCTGTATGAGCTCAGACCTTGCAATGCACTTGAGTTTTCCTGGGAAAGAGGAGAGACAAAGGGCAGGACTCTGCAGCAGCAGGAAAAGCACACACGTCAGTCATGCACACGACAAATATGCAGGAATACAAGTTGCCCTAGTTCTGGTGCTCCTTGTAGAAGAACATGATGCTCTTTCTGGTCCCAGTATGCTGCTGAGAAACCAGTGCCTATCAAGCAGGATAAAAGACTGGTCTGACTTTGCTTGGTTCTTGTTTGGTGGCTATAGGCAGTGGTCAGGTATCCAAGCCATAGCTCTGCCATGGCACTTTCTGTATGAGTCTACCTTGGACTTCTCTAAGTGACTCTTTGGTCTTGCACAAAGTTGAGTACAACAAAGTTTACTAGTGGCTATAGTATAAATCCACTGGTGTAACCAAGCTGGTAATACTTAGGATTTATGTCCTTGAATTTGTTCTGATGGTGGGCTGAGAACAACAGAAAGTATTTTACTGTGTGTATTTATAGGCTGCTAAATCAATAAGCTGCTGGAGGGGAATCTTCCACATCATTTATAAATAATGGTGAGAGATGTGCTCTCAGCAGCACAGCTGTACATGCAAAGTGTCTCCATTGACTTCTGCACTGTTATACATTTTGCTGCATGATTAATTTAACCTCTTCCCTCTCATGAACTGCCCACACCAACATTTACTGCTCTAAACAGAGATATAGCTGTTGCAAAGAACCGCCTTCCCAAATCAGCCTTTCTACTTACTGGGAAACAAAAGAAATTATGAAAATCAGAAGATATTAACATCAGAGCTTCTGGTCCACAGGCACCTACACAAGACCTGCACCTACATCCAGGAATGGATGTTCTGCTGGTAGAAAAAGTTCATTTGCACTCCTGCTCTTTCACAATATGTCAAGTTTCAGATCCATCACAGTTCTGGTCCCCTAGCTTTGTACTTTGGTGTTGAGCACTCAAAACATTGACTCCTGTACTCTACACTCACTAACTTTCTGACCCTGAAATTTATGATGATGATGATTACTATTATAGCAAATTATGGCCTACAGCTGAACTCTGTTGAAAAGTCATCACAAAGCTGATGCAAGAAATGAAACGAGTCAAAAGCATGAGTGTGGGCACATACACTGCAATATTACTTCAGTACACAATGAGAGGAGGAAGTATGGGTGATCACAGATAACCAAGAAATCCTAGTCAGAATAATGAGCAAATTAATGACAAAATAATATCAGACTGGTCAAATCCAAAAAGAAGTCTGAAACAATGACAATATAATCACTAATTACTCAGATGTTTTGATGAATGAAGTAAAACTATGTTTCATTATGAATGATAAAAGCATTTAACTGAAGTTATCAAAGTAATTGAGTTTCATGGAGCAGTTTTTCCAAGTAAGAGGTTTTCTTTTCAGAGCCTCATCACCCTCACACAGTAAAGAATTTCTTTCTACTCTCTAATCTAAACCTACTGTCTGTCAGTTTGAATCCATTCCCATTGTCCTGTCACTCCATCTTCCTTGTTGGTTCCCTTCAGGTACTGGAAGGCCACAATCAGGTCACCCTGAAGCTTTCTCTTTTCCAGGCTGAAAAATCCCTATTCTCTCAGCCTTTCCTCACAGGAGAGGTGCTCCATTCCTTTCCTACCCACTGATGAATGTATTGAATATACAAAACAAGTTGTACTGTCTACTCAGTAAGACACATTCCTCTTCTTTGCACCTGAAGTTCAGTTGTAGCTTATTCTCATTTTTCTGACACAGTACAGAAGCTACAGTGGGCAGGTCTGAATAACAGTCAGTAAATTTGTATATTTTCCTAATATAAACTGAATTCTTATCCTTTTGCTGAGTGGGAATTAGCCAGGTCCTGGAACTCATGAAAAATAGATGGTTTTGAGCAAAGATGAGTGCAATTGTTCGTTTCAGCAATCTCTGCCCAAACATTAGTGCTCATTTCCTCACAGCAAGTCCTTTTGTAATTGAAGTTACTTTGACAATAGAGAGAAAAGTTCCTTGTTGATCTAGTGACCAAATAAACCACAACAAACAAGGAGCTGTGAAACACCACCAGCAGTCATCTCTCCCCCAGCATTTTTTTCCCAACATTAAAAGACTATTTTGTGAGAAGCAAACAAGCCTGTAAGATTCTGCACTTAATACGATGTATTTATGCAAAACTTCTGGAGCACTCTCTAAATAGATAGCCCCACTACCCAATAAAAGTTTCACATTCCCCTTGGTCTGCTTTGTGTTTTCTTTGTCCCAATTAGAACCTTTGGCTGGCACCAGTAGCTCAGCAGAACTGCACTTGGCTGTGTTTCATACCTGGTTCTGACTCATAAAGGTTGTCTGGGAAAGTTTGTAAACATGAGAAATAGCCATTAGACATAAAGATCACACTACCAGTCTGACAAATCAAGGAAGTTCTTGCTAGGTTAGGATGAATAACAAAGGGCACAAATGTATATTTAGAAAGTAAATGTATATGCATGACGAGTTACATGCATTTCACAAGCAGCAAAACTGAAAAGTTGGTGAAAGAACCAGTTCTTACAGGACTCCACCCAGACGAAGACAGCAAATAAGCAGCAACGTATGATGAAGCAGGCAAATGAAATTAAGGCATACACACCCAGCCTGAGTTGCTTTCAGCATTTATATGATCGTACATAACCTAAATGAATTAAATCGGTTTATTGCACTATGAAATATGAATCTAACTAATAAGACTACTTCATAATGATATTTTGAGGCAGGAGTATGCTTCAGTGCAGCAGTTTTCCACTGAGAGACATGGGTGCATGTAGGCAATATACTAAATCTTTCTAGAGAAACACTTCATCCAGTAAATTAAATGAAGTGCAAAATTTTTCATAATTTTAATCCTTTATGGCACCTCGGCCTCTGTCTCTTTCTTCTTTTGTTACTTGGTGTACATTTTGATCCCTGACCTCTCTTTACTTTTACACGTTTTGATTCTCTCTTCTCCCGATGTTCTGGGCAGTACCGCTAGAAAGAGAAAGAAGAGAAAAGGAAAAAAAAAAAAAAAAAAAAAAAGGGAGGGGCTGGAAAAGTAAAAAAAAACAACCCAACCCTGGCTCTGCTCCTGTTATCTGGTGCTAATGATGCTGTGAAGAGCAAATGCCTGGAGTTCCTGTTGTTGTGAGCAGCCCAGCTGCGTGGAAGAGGCTGATAGGAGCAGCCCCTCTTGTGATGATGCTTATTTTAGCTGGATCGCGGGAGCGGGTACCTGAGTGGAAAAGCCAATGTAGCTGCTGCCAATGACGGCGAGGGGCTCAGGGGTGTGTTACTAGAGACAAACCTTGAGTGGCAGTCTGAAAGCACGGCGTTCCCCGTTAATACATGGAAAATTATGCGTTTTCCATGCTCGGCAGGTACTCGTGTGTTTTTTCCTCGACCGCAGACCGAGGCAGCATCTTTAACCCTCCCACCAGGGCCTGACCTCCTTCTGCTCGGTGTCGGGAGGAGGGACAGAGCTGGAGGATGGTGATGAGGTGCTGGGTTACCCAAATATCCTTATTCTGGTCCATTTTACTGAGACGCAGTATTCTTAACTGAGACACGCGGTGGGGGAACCGCCCCGTGCGTTTTCAGCAGATTATTTTTAGCTCCTGTAGATTTATAAAAGCACAGCAGAGACGGTTCTTTGTCAGAGATTTTCGATCAGCTAGCTCGTTAACGAATCGCTGAGGTGGGAACATCATTGTTTAGCCCGGTCGGAAATCAGAATTCCCAGAAAGGCTCACATCTCATTATCAGCCCCAGAGGCAAATAGCGGCATTGTTATTCCATGGATTGCACCTTTTCAAAGGCTGAGCTGCCAGCCCGAGGCTGTGTCTGGCTGTGCAGGGGCGGGGGAAGGGGCTGGGGGAGAGGATTTGCCTCAAGCCCTTTGGTTTCAGGCTGTTCCATTTGTTTTCCTAGAGGATGAGAGTGCTTTAGCAGGCTGGTGAAGTTTTTTTGTCTGGCCAGCTCTCTTTATATATTGAGCTCCGTGTAGCCACTGCCCATTGAGCTCTTAACGAGCCAGTTTTGTTTATGTGGAAAGGAAAAAAATAAAACAAACAAAAAAAAAAAGAAAAAAAAGAAGAAAAAAAGATTAATTCACATATTCAACACGGATATTTTCTCTTCATTCTGTTCTTCTTCTCCACCAAGCTGTTAGTTACCAGCCCTTGTGATGGGTTTTCTTTCTCTTTCTCTCTCTCTCTTTTTTTCCCCCCTGCACAATGAAATGCGATTCAGAGTTCGTTTTGTTAATCAGCTCTCCTTTGACCAAAAAGCTCTTTACGGAGGCTTCACCCAGCTTGGTGGTATCAGGTTTCAGTGTGAAAGTGTTACATTCCTGACTGCCCTACACTCTCTTTGTGTTTGATTCTGCCTGGTAAAATAAATGGAATATTTAGAAGGATTAATCCCATTCAGAAAAGAAGAGAAACAAAAGGGAAAAAAAATCAGCTTTTTTTTGTTTGTTTGTTTGGTTTGGTTTTTGCATGTTTGATTCTCTCTTTCCATCCATTGTATTATTTTTCTTTTACAAGCCCTTCTCTACGTCTCTGAAAAATCACTAAGCCTTTTTTTTTTTTTTTTTGGTATATATGAAAAAGTTACTCTGGAAGACAGCTGTAACTTTCACCTTTCACTTCTTGCTGTAGTTCATGACAGGAGTAGCTCATGCTGAAAACGCTGCTTGAATCATTTGAGAATCATAAAAGCAGTCTGGATTTTTATATTTATTTATTTATTTATTTATCTTTCATAGCACATCGCTAAAGCCTGTATTTTTACATACATCTTTTATTTCAAGTGCTGTTTTTTCCCCTGTTTTTAGTCTTGTCTATAACAGTCTTTTTTGAAGGCACTCGAGGGGGACGAAGACCATTTGCATCACTGTAGCTTTTTGTCTGAATGCAGTTACACTGGCACAAGACAGTATAATTAGGGTGTCGCTATAAAGTGACAAAAATGTTGACTAATTCTTAGAAGAAAAAGGTTTTTAAAACAGTATTTGCTGTGAACTCCTGACATACCTTTGAAAATCTGAAGGAGTCTTTTTTTGTAGACAGACAATTTTTAATGTAAGAAAACCATACACATTTTTAACCAAAAAAATTCCCTCTGCCCATGTCAGTAGTGATAATAACAACAAAAAACCTCAAAACATTAGAACATCCTACTGTTTCGAAAGTTACACTTATAAAATAAGTAGATTTTGATTCCTGTATCAGAGAATCTCTCTGTTTGGCATGCAATATAACATTTGTGTTAGCTGTTGGTTGGTTTTGGTTTGTTTTTTATTGGAAGGATGGGTTTCTTTTACATTTTTAAAGGCTGCTTTTTTATTATCTTCTCTTTCTCTGCTTTCGCCTCTTATTTTTTCCTTAAACAGCCTCAAGAACCTGAAGACCTTCAGAAAAATGAGCTTTTTAAATGAATTATTCTGAATATTATAATGTATATTTTAAAAGAATTGTTTGCATTTCTAAGCATCCCTCCTAGTCTTTCAGAACTGAAGCTGGCATCTGTGTTGGCTTGAATTTAAATGGTCCCTGCAGGCTCTTTAACTCAAAGGGTTATTTTATTCATTTGGTTGTTTCTTATTTCTTCCCGGAGGGCAACTACAAACCTAGCTCTTGTGTTTGTTTACTTGCCTCACTTTGTTAAAAGATTATGTCTTCACCAGCGCTTACGAATTTATTAGTGCTTAAAATGCACTCAAATTGCCGAACAGTTTGCCTTTATCACTGTATTTTACCTGGAGCATTTTGTGCAGTGATTGTTCCCCGTGTATCCCTAACAATAAGCTCTCGGAATGAGGAAATGCACCGAGTGAGCTGAGCAGAGGATGCAGGGAAGTGTCAAACATTATTTGTCTGCCTTTATTTGCTCCTATTAATATAGCCTTCGTTTGTACTGCCTGAGGTCAGCATTTCCAAATCCAAGGGATTCTAACTGGGTACCTGACCTCCACATCTACTAAAATATGTTAATGACACTGTTTGATGGGGACAAACCCATCTCCCAGGCTGTGTTTCCTGCCCTGGTTCCCCCCCATGCCCAATCCAGTGTGTTCCTCCCCAGTGCAATGGGAGTACACACAACATTCCCCAGCCTCAGCACCTCCTCTTTCCATCTGCCCCCTTCCTTCTGGCTCATTGCTTCTCCCAGTGCCCAGAACTGTCCACATGGTGATGCCAGCAGGTTTTTAAGGGGTTGTGTGGGAACAGAATTCCCTGAGAAGACCTGAGCTAAAGAAGGAGATGTGGTACAAAGTAAGACCAAGTGTTTGTCCAGCATCACTGAACTGCACCTTCTCCTGTCACCCCCAAAGACAACTCCCTCCAGACAGCAAAGTCAAGTCTCCCTCTTCTAAAATATCTTCCTGAATTCTACACCTGCAGTTACAGTGGCCAGAGAGGGAGAATGGGTGAGAAAACCATCACTGGGGATGTTGGGAATCCCAGGACGAGCTTTGCTCTGGCTCTGGAGCCTGCCCTCTCCCAGGGCTGCTCACAGCAGCCACACGGGCAGCTTTCTCCATCCAGGAAGTTTCACAGGGTCATAGTGCATTTCTGAAGCACATAAAACATTAAGTCATAATCTCCTAGTATGTGTTTCCAGCCTGAGCAGCCTTTGATGTTTACAAGTTGTGTTCTGCTCAGCGTTAAAGTATTTGATAGCTTTACACTGTGTTCTACTCAGCATTAATTATTTGATAGTTTTATAACCATTAGCAAATATAAGAGATAGCAAATACAAGAGATAAGCAGTGGAAACATAAGAGTCAGCATCTGGCTCAACCTTTCCCCTCGCTGACAAGAAAGAATAGCATGTGAGAGATTTTCTTTGGTTTATTTTTTTAGTATATATGTATCTCACCTGTGATCTTAAAGAAACAAAACAAAAAAAACCAAAAAACAAGTGGGTTATATTTGTGCCAGTGCAGGCAGGTTTGAAGCATTTCTGGGATGAGTCTTGAACTAGATACTGAGGGAAAAAAAAAAATCTTTCTTTTTCTTAAAGGTAACAACACTCCCTGTGGCAGCAACAGATTGTTACTGGTGTCAGAGGAGGAACTGAAGGTTGTTGAGAGGAACTGCTGTGCTTGGGACATGCATAAATACCGTAATATTCAAAATAGGCCTCCCAGTTCCCATCTGTATGAGAGCAAAGAGACAGTGGAACCTGACAGGGGCAGAGATACCTGAATATGAATCGGTGAGGGGAAGATCTTGTGGTCTTCACTTTAAATCCATGATGCAAAACATAAGTCCATCAAACACATCAGGGTTGTTTTGACTACCTGAAGAGACACTAACCATTTCTAAACTGCTCTGAGAGACTTACACCCACAGAGAAAGGCAACTGATTTTATTAGACTTATTTTATTATTATATTTTTTTATTTTATTTTAAATAATTGTGGAGCTTCATGGTAAGGTTTCAAATTGTGAGGTCTTTGTTTCTTATGTTACAGGAAAATCTTGGATATAAGCTGCTGCCATCAGCAGATACAATCTTGTTCTCTAAATCCATTACTCATGTGTGTATTAACACATCGTACTTCCAGCTTCATCAATTTGAACACAGTACATTTCCTTTTGTGTCTTTCCACTACTTCCTTTTCCCAGCATTCCATAAATACTGCTTGTTTTGGTTCTGTATTGGTGAAGAATTTATTTTCTTACATCCTTTCAATTTGTTCACCTTCTTGGTCTGTGCCTTTTCAGATGTCATCATCTTTTATTGAGCATAACACCATTTTGCTTTCTCCTTTAATTATCAAAGGACATTATTTGGCTATCAAAGTAGCATCAAAGGACACCTACCATTACCCCTCCAAAAAAAAAGGTAAGGCCACTAAGTTAATTTTTTCTACTTCCTTGCTTAAAGGCTGTCTCTCCCAGGAAACATGTCAGTTTGCAAGTAGGTAGGCAGTTATGTGTTATTATTAATATCATAATCATCTCTTTCCATCTGCTTCATACCCACCGTAGAGGCATTTAGCATTTTTCCTTACTTGACATTGTTTGAATCCTTGCATGCATAGTCTAAATGACAAATCTCTGCCATACATTTAGTTGTTTTGGTTGGTTGTTTTTTCCCCCCAAAATGGTATTCCCTATTTGCAGGGAGAAGTGGGGTCTCTATATTTCTGGTCAAGATTTATAAATGTTTTGGTTTAGTTCTGGTTTGTCTGTGCTGCTAAAGGATAATATAAACAAAATACTTAGCTTCAAGTTAACTAAAGCAAATGATAAATATTTGCTTACCAAAAAAAAAAGGGGTAATTTATAGAGTACCCTGCTCTGCTCATCACACTGACATACCCCTGCCCCAGCCTTCAGAGACCAAAAGTTACAACATACAGAAAAAGCAGGAATAAAAAGAAGGGCTGTTCTTCCTCCTTCCCTTTTCTGGTCATTTCTGTTCACCCCGAAGCTGATAAGATGAGAGCACTTTGATATTGCACATTTCAAGGTGTAAACTAGACAAGCTGAGCTGTGAGTACACTTCCTGTTTTGCTTTTTCTGTTATTGGAGTAGTAACCTTCAACAGAGAGACAAGAAAGGCATTCAGAATAGTACCATCTTAAATGACAGACCAAAAACATACCAGGAGGCTACACCCTTAAGAAGGGGTTATTATGAAATAAAGTCACACTTCAGATGAATTGTGTTTGACCTGCTATGAGGTTGCAATGCCAGGTCAATTATCATTGGAGTAATGTTACTTTTGTGGCAAAATGAAAATGCTGTATCTCCACCAAGATAATTTATCTTGAATAGTTAACTTTTATCTAGCTGGGTTCATAATGATAGATTAATTGCACATCTTTTAGAGCGCTTAAAGGAAATGCTTTGGAGAACAGAGTAGATGTTACTTAGGACATAGATTAATATTTTGTTATGCACATGTACTGGATGGGACAGAGCCATAACTGGAACCTTTTAGACTGCACTGTAGCACAAAAGACAATAGTATTTATAATTTTGACAGTCTTTTAATAACAGGTTTAACTAAAATAATAGAATTGTTGAGGAAAAGACTCTAAGATCAAGTTCAGCTGCCAACCTGGTACCACCACCACCACTCAACCATCAAGTGTTCTCAAGGGTCATAACCACATTTTTTGAGTACTTTCAGGGGTGGTGACTCCACCACTTCCCTGGGCAGCCTGTTCCAGTGCTTTATGAAGAAATTTTTCCTAATGTTCAATCTAAACCTCCCCAGTGCAATATAAGGCCAGTTCCTCTTGTCCTGTCTCTTGTTTTGCCTGGGAGAGGAGGCTGATCCTCACCTGATGCACCCTCCTGTGAGAGAGTTGTAGACAGTGATATCATCTCCCCTGGGACTTTTTTCCTCCAGGCTAAACACCCCCAGCTCCCTCAGCTCCTCCTCATCAGGTTTGTGCTCCAGACCCTTCCCCAGCTTTGTTCCCCTCCCAGGACAATTTCAGGACCTCAATATCCTTCCTGTGATGACAGGCCCAAAACTGAACACAGGATTTGGGTGTGGCCTCACCAGTGCCCAGCACAGGGGGATGATGATGTTGATTTTACCTGATATAATAATCACAACCACACTGCCTGCCTGACCTTTTTTGGGGGCTGTGTCACAGCTTCCTGAGCCACCACAAGTTGCTGCCTGGGGGATGACAGGAAGCTAAACCTCGCAAGGGGACCCTCTGACCTATCTGAGCCCTGTGGGAGCTCAGTCCTTCATTCCAGAGGTGCCAGGACTTCTGCAGCCTGTGCTTAGGTGAAGTATTGCTTAGGTGAAATATCAAGAGCCATCATTGAAACTGATGATATAAAATCTGCTCACATGCCTGAAAGAGGAAGGTCCTAGCCCTCATCTGTCCTGATGAATCTTTTTCTCTTGCTAAATTGTGGGATTTCCCCAATCCCATCTTCCCAGTGGCTGCAAGGCACTGAACACTGCCCAAGAACAAACTAGTAGCAGTGAGAGCACAGGGGAAAGGAAGGGCCAGGACTGCTGCTTTTCATGTCCCTGCAGACACAGCATCAGCCTTTTCTACCCTTTATGTAAACAGATCTCTGAATTTTCCAGGAGATGTCATAAAATGATTAAATTTTCCTACAAAATGGACCTTACAAGCTCCTATGACTTTTCTTCACTTCAAGGTTTCCGGCATGATGGGGGCAAAATAAAGTGTTTTGGCAACTATAAGCTATTGGTTTTAGTTTTTCATATTATCTCTTTCAGACAAGCAAATATTTAATCATACAATTATTCAGATGAAGCAAACTGAAAACAGAGAGATGAAGCAAATTGTACAGAGATTTCAACATCAGCAAAACTGGCTGTCCTGCCTCTCCACTCTCCTCTCCATGTCAGGCCATTTAGCTTTGAACTCCTGAATACATTTTGCTCATCCTTCTGGAGCATTTCACTAATTGATGAAACATTAAAATATAATTCAGGATGACATTCATCACTGAAATCTGACTTAACGAGAGGCAATAAGCTGAAAGCATGGAAAAAAGGGGAAAAATGCTTTCAGAAAAAACCCTAAAGTACATAATTTGAAAAGCAGTTTTATTTTTTGGTAGAGGACTACTCACAGAATGTCCCCAGATACACCAGAATTCTGCAGCAAATGCCACACACAACAAGCAGTGACGTTGTTCTAGTTTGCCATTAGGTTAACAGTTCCAGACTTCCAGCTAGGTGCTACTTCCCCTGGGCAAACACTTTGCACAGGCTCTCTGGAGAGCCATTCTAAACAGGTTTCACTGTAAACAGTTACGCAAGACTTCACAAAGGTTGTTAGCCATAAAAATATGTATTCTGTACACTGTCAGCATTTTTTTTCCTGGGCTAATGTAATTACAAAGCACTGTTGAAACCAACCCAACCTGTTTATACAGTAGGAAGGGAAATTACATAACCCTACCTATAAAAACCGAAACAAACCACAAAAACCAACCAGCCAACCAAAAAAAAAAACCCAAAAGCTGAGTGAGATTTTCACAATGACAGGATGCTAAAAGATCCAGCAACTAAAAATGCATCCAAGACGACCTGACACACAGACTAGAACCCACCCTTACAACAGGACACTGTTTAAATTCACTGGACAGGAAAAGAAAATCTCCACAGAGGAGACTTGCATGTATGAGAGGGGAGAGCTTCTCTTTGAGCCAGTGAGCAACACCTACTGCTGGCTCAAGCAGCCACATCATGCACTCCCTTCCAAAAACTGGTGAGGTTCTGCACTGAAAGTTGTTCCACCTATACTTTTACCTCCAGAGGAGAAGCCTTCTTCAGAACACGCAACTCAGACAACCAGAAACATTACCCTGAAACAAAGGTGGGGGTTCCCTGTGCAAAGGCGTACCCAGCAGGGTGTGGCTGCAACGAGGGAAGCAATGAAGGGCAAAGGGTGGTTTCTGTCACACTTTATTCAGTGCAGCAGTATAAGGGGTACTCTGTGGGTACATGTACCCAGGGTGCAGGAAATGGAGGAGGAAGTGGCATCCGCCTCAGAATGGACTAGGAAAATCAAGTAGTACAGCCAAACAAAAACTTATGAGCAAAATCCTTCTCCACATACCCTCAAATACTTAGGCTGAATTAAAACAAACAAACAAAAAAAATCTTCATGAAACAAATGAAGTTAAGAATATTTTTATTTGGGTCATTTTTGTGATTACTGCAGGTCCTCTTCCCAGTCTATCAGCTGCAAACAAGTTCTGATATTTTTTTTCATTTTTAATAAAAGATCTGTTTTTCATGAAGTAGAAGCTGAGACTTTAGAAGACTGAGCAGCACAAAGCGTCAATCAAGTTGGAGAAAATTATCATTCTGCAACAACCTCATATGTAGTGACAACAGGTATTCAGTGGAAGTACAGTCAGAATCTCTGTAACTGTGGCCCCCAACACACAGATCCTCCCTATTATTTAATCAGTTTTTTGGAAACAACAGCAGTTAACTCTGAGCTGCCTTTAAGAAGCTTGGCTGTAAGAACTGTTGCAGTTACCCTAAAACACCTAAGCTCCTGTGAGGAGCAGATTTTACAGCCCTGAGCTATCCATCTAGGCTTTCCCAGGAAAGGGGAGTGCCAGACACCTACACAAAAATAATGTCAGAAAGCAGCCAGCTGAGCACAGTGTGTCACGCTGGTCAAGAGTGAGAGGTGAAGTGTGAGACAGGGAGTGAAGGCATCTCAGCTACTGACTCCAGAGAAGAGCTGACAGACCTGAAATGGCACCTTCCCGCCTGCTCTTGAGCTCCACACTTCAGGCTACAGGCTTCATGCTTGGCAGGAAGGGGTAGTTTACACAGATTACAGAGAATCTCGCCTCAGGAGTTCTGGGATTTCATTCCAGGAAAGGGTTTTGAGTAGCTTGCTAGTGCCCAGGCAATGTCAGCAGTGCCAACCAGGAGAAACTTGGCTGCTTATGAGGACAATGACAGCAGAGTAGTAGTTCAGGAAATGCCAGCGGGAGTCTTAAGGGGTAGGTACAGACACCAAAGAGATTGGTGAGTGCTAAAGCGCCATTTATGAATGCCTTGCATAAATAAAATAACCTGGAAGTTCATAAAGCAGTCCAAGCCACCACCAGCTACTAGCTCTGCACTATTAAAACTGACCTGAGTAGGATTAAGTGTGAAAGCCCATTGCCTCTGGCATACCTTCCCATTCAATTGTACTCCAAAGAGTTCATTCCAGTATCTGAAGGGGCCTACAAGGAAGACGGAGAGGGACTTTTTATCAGGAAATATAATGATAGGACAAAGAGCAATGGGTTTAAGCTGAAAATCTCCAGCTCAGCTGCTAATGATGCACTTCCTCATAATTTCTGCGAATCACATATTTTTTTTTCCCTTTTAAGGCAAGTCTTCTTCAGTCATCACTGTGGTGAATATATGTTCAGCAAAAATAGTTACCAAAAGTATGTGTCTGTATTGTCTATTGCATTAGTGTTCCAGCAAACAGACATTGCACTTTTACTGCCATCTGCATGGACAATGAAAATTTGAATACAAATAAATTTGAAATATATAAGTAAGAAAAGACAACACTCATATTTCTATAAAGATGAATCACATGAGGTACTCCTCTTCTAGACATCAAACAAAGGAAATCTATTTTATATATATGGGCAAAGAAAACGGATTTTGCTTCTTTGTCACAGCAAAAATATAACGCTTTAAGCCTGGGTTAACTCTAACCACCACTGGTAGGGGACTGCTCTTCCTTCTTTCTCCTTTCTCTGTTTCAAAATGATGCAAACATCCATGTAATTGCTGACAGAAAATTATTCACGGCAAATCTTTTTCTGAGCTTTAATATTATATAGAGACAAAGGTGTAAATTGCTGCCCTCTTAAAATGTCTTTGCTAAAAATTATCTCTCTGAAAAGAGGAGCACAGCAAGGTGTGAATTTTACCGAGTGCAACTGTCACTTGACTGAGGTGCTAAATGGGAAAGCTGTTATTTTAATCAGAAAAGAGACTGGCTCTCAAAAACATTAACTCAAATTAAAGACAATTAAACCTCAGCTATCGTTGGATAATTTTTCTTTCACTCCTTATCTTCCCCAGTACTGGATTGTGTTTAGTTGTTATAAGAAGGCCATAAGTGCGTGAAAGCTTAGCTGGGAACAGCCCAAAGTTGTTAAAGAGAAGGCAAACCCTGGTCACAGGGTGCACTCCCTGGGGAAGCTGAGGATGGGGTGGTGATCCCTCACGACCTGTCCCAGTGGGGAGGCTGGAAAGCTGCTCTCAGGACACTGCTCTGGGCTTTGCTGGCTGGGACAGAACATGAGAGCTGCACTCTAAGCTTTATGATCAAATACTCAGAGCTCTGCAACTTTGCCTTCCCAAATCCTCTGCTGTAACCATCCTGAGCTGATGAGAACTTAATGTGGACTATCTCTTGACTCTGGCAGCTATTTTCAGCATATCAGCCTAACTTGCCCCGGGCTGGTTTAACTAATGCTGATAAGGACAGTTAGTGCCAGAAAGCTCAGTAGGACAAGTGTCCGCTCCTCGCATGGGGCACAGATGACAGTATAAGCAATGACAAAATTTATTTTGGAAAATATGTCTGCACAAGTCAGACCTTCCCGTTCACACAGCTCTGGATATGCTGCCAACTTAAACTGATCCCGGTTGACTCTCAGTCCCTCCCTTTCCCGGCCTGCCACCCAGCCACTTCCTTTTTTGTTGTTGTTGGTTTTTTTGGGTTTTTTTTTTTTTTTAATGCTAGCTGGCACGCAGGCAAATAACCAGGAAAACACTTCAGGAAGCTCAGCTGGCTGAAAATAAACTCAGCCTGGCTTCCCAAGCTATCCCATCCATTGGTGTCCTGAGCTCTAGTGCCAGCACACACGGGAGTTTGGGGCTTAGGGGAGAGCAGGACTGTGGCACCTCCAATTTAAACCAACCTCCAGGTGAGTCCACACTGAACAGCAACAGCCTGCAACAGAAATGGTCTTGTCCTCTAACCTCAATTCCCCAATCCTGGCCAAACACCCCCCCCATGTCGACTCTGGCCTGGACTACAGAGTAAAGCTATGGAGTTTGCTGATCCATCCCTTTTCCAGAGCAATATGTGTCCCAGAAATAAATGCAATGACTCCCTCCTGTAACTGGAAATCCAGACCAAACATCCCAAGGGTACTGATTTCTCCTTCTCTTTAGTTTTCTTCCCTAATTTTTTTTTCTCTTTCCCTTCTTGAGAGATGTTGCTATCCACGTTAGGAATTATATGGTTCTTTGGGGAACTTTGTCTCAGGTATTGCAATGGCTGATGACAGCAGCTCCTCCTGTACAGGACAGAAACTGAAACAGAAAACAAGCCTGTTGTCCTTGTAGGGCATGGACATGTCCTGTGTGACCTGTGTAACACAAGCATGGATGATTGTCATTTCACTGCTTCTGTATGTCAAGCCTGTTAGTAACTTCATTTGGTGCTTTTTCACTCATCCCCTCAAGAAACTAAACCCATAGTAATTTCAGTTCATGGAAAGTAAGGCAGATAAGGAATTATATAAAATTTAGAGAAGATTGTATTGATTTTACATTTTATTTCAAGTTATCCATAGGTTCAGGCTGAGACTGACGTAGGGGTAGCACTGAAGGGTTTTTATAACATTAAATACAGGAGATGGATTTTTTTATATTCAACATAAAACATAAGATTCTTGAGCATGGGACAGCATTCTCCATAACAGAGATGATAAATAATTTTCCATTTGCAAATTGTGTGTGGGACTGGGTTGCAGACCTCTGCTCTGGCAGATATATTTTCCTTTTTGACTGGATTCTGCCTTCATCCTGAAGCCTTTTTTGGGCTGGATCAAAAATGCTGGCACTAGTAGAAATCCGTTCAAAAAGTTTTGAACCTGACCTTTTCTTTTGTGAGTGGTCATTTTCACAGTTATCTCTTTCTCCCAGTGTTCCAGGAAGTATAGGTCACTAAAAATCTACAGAATGTCACATCCTCTAATAATCCTGCTAGTTTTATGTCTTTTCAGCTGGACCAATGCTTGTAGTGGGGAAGCAGGGATTTTTTTTTTCTTTTTAAAAATAACTATTGAACCCTGGAGTGTGAACAATTTTCAGGAGTGTGAACTTGACTGCATCAGTGTTGCTTTTGATTTAAATAAGAGTAGGAATAGGTCTGTCTAGGCTAGCCAGAATGTGGAGCTCGTGTTTTCTAGATGCAGTACAGTATTAATTTTAATTACTAGCTAGGATTTATTTCACAGGAGGGTGAGCATCTCCATTCTAATGACGAATCATTTTCTCTTTCTGTAATGACTATGATTGCCTCATTATACTTTCCATGGTATATAATTTCTGTGTTGACACAAGTGGATGTACAGCAAAAATCCTCACTCATCCAGTCAGCCTGGGATACTCGACTCAGATTACCCTTTAAAGTCTGCAGTAGTATAAAAAGCCAGAAGAGTGCAAGATCTTAATACCCCTACTTTGAGGTTCTGGTTCCTTTAGCTTCAGATTACATGAATATTTTCTTTCCCTCACTGAAAGAAAAGACAGTTCTGTTCTGTCATTAAATAAAATGCTTGAAACCTCCAGAAGTGAAAATCTATGCTTTACATATAGTATCCAGCATCTTATTGGGTAGATTTATTTTTAAAAGGAGATCTAACAGACACTGTGTGTTGTCATCCCTTGCAAGATGTAAGCACTGCTTATCTGAACCTTCATGGAAAATGACAATGCGTTTGCCCTACTTATCAAAAAACTAATTCTGAGCTGGCAGGTAAAAGCTGTTGCTTTACTCAGAGTAACCAACCATTTTGAAAGACAACAGTGTGTGTTCACATATTCATAATTCCAGCAGAAATGGAGACACTACCGATTCCAGCACTAGAAATCCTTTATTGAATGAAAGGTGCAGCACCTCCTTTTTAGCTAAGCACATCTGAAACAAACACTCTATGATACCCTTTTGATAAGGGCAGAAAAATTTGGTTTTTAAGCTCTCACCTCCATACATACAGAGCATAATCATATAAATATGTATTTGAACTTTACTTATTATGGGCATCACAGAAAAACAATGAACGGTAACACTTTCAAAATTTGTTTGGAATGCAAATCTGGATTGTACAACTTTTATGTAAATATTTGTTATGGGGGCATTTTCCCGATAGAGAGAGAGCTGTGGACATAACAAAGGACATGGTACCAATACTACTTAACGATATACAAGTGTCAGAAGCACATTTATGTCAAACAGTTTTGCTATTGCAGTATGTTGCAACACATGCATGGCAATAAATTAATGGAAAATAAACCTCGTCAGGCGCACTTTGTCCTCTGATAAACGTATCTGATGACTTTGCTGTACGTGAAGCTTGAATCGGGTTTTTGTGGAACGGGTGAGGGCTGCTATTTTGGACACCATTTTACAGAACCAAAGTCTGATCTGCGCCCTTCCGCACAGGCTCTAGTCTCCCTTTTGTCTCCTGAGCTAGTTTTCCGCAGTTCCAGATCTTTCACTGGCACGACGTGTGCTGCGCACAAGGAGCGCACAAGGAGCGCACAAGGCACTGCGGCCGCGTTGCCATGGGGACCGAGACAAGTCCGCCGAGCGCTCGCAGGGCTCGCAAGGGACAAGCGCTCCCGACGGCAGCGCAGCGCTGCCCGCCGCGCCCCGAGCATCCCCCCGGCCACCGCGGGCAGCCTGCCGCCGCTCGCCCGCCGCCTTCCGAGCGCTGCGGGCCGGGCGGGCAGCCGGGGCAGCGGCGGGCGGT
>JANRGV010000051.1:10937954-10971207 GCA_024734035.1 Alethe castanea
TATCGCCCGTGTGCGGGTCTCTATCGCCCGTGTGCTTCCCCGTCCCCGCCAGCCCCCTGCCTTGCCCTGCCCTGCGCCCCCTCAGCCCGGAGCGCGGTGCCCGGGCGGGCGCTGCCGGTGGGGCCGCGCCGCGGAGCCGACCTGGGCTTTGTTCGCTCTCAGCGTGGCTGCCGAGCTTTATCTGCCGCCTCCCCCTCCCCTTCCCGTCCCCCGCCGCCCTCCCGAGAAACCCCCCGGGCCGCGGTGCCCGCCCGGTGTCTCCGCAGTCAGGGAAAACCGACGTGGAAAGAGCAAAAGGAAAAAAAAAAAGAAAAAAACAAAAAAAAAATCCTAAGCCTCAGCCTTGTATGTGCAGCACCTCCAGCATCCAGGCTGGCTTTGATTTGGAGGGGCTGGAAGGGGCCAGGAGGCTCCCGGAGAGCCCTCGGAACCTGGTTTTGCAGACCCTATGGCCGCTATTGAGCCCTGCGGAGGAAACGTGGGAGGAGAGGAGTTTGGAGTGAATTGGATGGACCTAAACGCATTTGTTTTTCGTGATGAAAGACAACAAAGGAGTAGATATCCTCAAACAAAAAAAGCAATCAGCCATACCCAGAACCCACACATACCAAATCAAACGTGCTTGGGCTGCTAAAAAGTAGGCAGATGTTTCTCGTCTCAAATACTGGATGTTATGAGGTTCCTGTAATGAACTTGGCTGCCATATCAGTGTTTCCTAAACAGATCTCTAAAATAAAAAGTAGGTTTTTGCTCAGGTTGACCCAAACTTATGTGAAACTCTAAAAGGTGACAAAACACCTATGGAGGTTCAGGTTCGTAGTAAAATATGCATCAGTGGTGTCAGGAGGTCAGGTTTTATTTCCTATTGAAATGTTAATGCCTGTGTTGATGTCACTGCTGTTTTGGGAAAATTACTCACGGGGTCAAAATTCTGTGTCTGTAATGGAATGGTGAACTCTGATCTCCTGAATGAAACGGAATAGGTAGTTCTGCATCAAATGTGTTTCCTGAAGCAGAGTTAGAAACAAGGTAGATGCTATGTAAGAATTGTGAGTTACTAGTATTTAGTTGACAAGGTTAGTTATCAAGATTTATATTGAAACGCTTCATGTAATGAAAACTGTTACATGTGGAAAGAACTTGTGGGTAGAATTATGTGTACTGCACTTGCACTGCTAGGTTATCAAAGGCTATTATTGTTAAAAATTAGGAATAATTAATACATGAGGAAATGTCAATTCAGAACCGAATTTTACACTGCAGTTCTGCTGAAGGATACAGGTGTCTTCAGACCTCAGTGTGAAATTGGATGACTTTGTAAATAAAGAAATATTTCTAATAAAAACACACATACCTCTTTCATGCAGTTATTTGAGTGACTGTACTCTGAACCACGTATATTTCACAGTCCTCTGAAGGAAATAATTGAATAACCTGTGTATCATAGGAGTTGATATACCCTCTGAGTTAGCTTGTGGTTTTTCCCATCAGATTGGGTTGCTGTTTTTGGGTCTGTGCTGCAGATAGACATAGCCCCTTCACTGAAGGAACAGATGTCAGTAAGTTGCTATTCTCCATATGGACAAAACTTAGAGGAAGCTATTTTTTGTGCAGTTGAGTGAAAGCTGTTGTCAGTGAAGCATTGCCGAGGTTCTGAAGCTACTTGAGTTTGTGGTGGTTGTGGTTTAACCCTAGTGAAAACTAAGGACCACCTACATGGTCACTTGTTCCCTTTGTGTTGAGATGAAGGAGAGAATTGGAAGGGTAAAAGTGAGAAAACTTGTGGGTGGAGATGAAGACAGTTTAATGGGTAGAGCAGAATCCATGCATGCAAGCAAAACAAAATAAGGAATTAATTTGCCACTTCTTCTCATGGGCAGGGAGATGCTCAGCTGTGCCCAGGAAAGCTGGGCTCTGTCACAGGTGAGGGTGGCTTGGCAAGAGAAACACTGTCACTCTGAACATCCCCACTTCCTTCCTCACCCAGCTGGTTTCTGGGATCACAACATCTTGCAGTGTGACACTGTCTCCCTGGATATACAGTGCTGGGGAAATAATCTCATTCCATTTGGTACACATTCAAATTTGTGTAGGGTTTTAGGTGACTAAGAATAACTATGTGTGCTGAACTTGTGATCCCAATTTAACAAGTATGATAATAATTTGCAGCTTTTAAACTTCCAAAAAAAAACGTAACGTCAGAACACAAATTTTCAATAGTTGGAATGTTAACATAGCCGCCTAATATCTATACCAAGATAGATGCTAACAAAAGATACTACATGCATAGTGACCCATTTAACCTTTGGAAGAAGGTCTTACAAAACAGTAATGCTGTGCATATAAATGCCCCAACTGAGGATGAGGCTTTTAAATAAAGTAAAAGTTCTGGTAAACCTTAGGAAAATCTGTGGTTATTGCCCTGTTGCTAAACTTGCAGAAGTAATTCCAATATCGTGCAAGCAGGAGTAGAACCTAATGCAGGCATGGTAAGTCGGCATTTGGTGGTTAATACACTTTGCCAAATAGGTATAACAAGGAACTTAAGATGTTCATGTTTTTATGCATGCAATAGGATCTTGCAGAAGCTTAAATTAGAAGTGTGACTACCACAGGAGTTTAATGATGACTCCCAGTCTTTTAATTGCTAAACCTGGTGCATTTCATCTGTTGAGCTGTAATTGTAACAAGATGCAGGGTTTAGGTTGCTCTAAAGTGTCCACTGATGTGAGAATTTATCTGAAATTCAGGACTAATTTCCTGGATCTTAGAGTTTTAAGAAATATGAAGGTCTTTAACCAGAGATTACTTAATCAACTGTTAGTCAACTGCTGTGACATCGACCATGACATTTGAATTAGTGATTTTGCCTTGGCTAATCTGTGTTTCCCAGAAGGTATTTTATGTGTTGAGAATGCTGCTGCAGAGATTATTATAGCTCGTCACTTTGGTCTCCTCTGACTGCCCCCCTGTGTTGTATCAAACTTCAGCTGCCTCTCTGTCTTCACTTTCAATTCTTGCCTCTTCCACAGCCATGCCCACTTAACAGACAGATGAAACTACCCCCTCTGAATGTTTGGTCTTCTATTGCTGCTTTACAAAAAATACATGTGCTCATGTTTTTATATGAGCACATGTGTGCTTTGCTACCGATTCCATTCACACTTAAAGTAATCTTGAATACCTTTAAATCTGCCTCAGTATTGGAGCATATTAAAACATTTTTGCCACAGTGCCTGCAGAGATTTGTACATACTAGGAAGCTTGTTTTTGGGGCTAGTATTGTTTTGACATACTTCCACAACAATTTAATCAATTCTTTTTTGCTTGCTTTCCTAAGCTTGTAATGACTGGGATCCGTTTTGGTCTTGTTGCAACTTCTGATTGATTTCTTGAAACTTTTAGATACTGTGTCAAACATAAGTTTGGAGATATTTTAACAACTGCATGACTCACCTTCATGGAAGAATAGATGTCCCCCCCACCCCTTTACTTCATCAATTTAGATACACTTTATTTTTTTCTGTTTCCTCCTTTTTCCTCCTTCTTTTTAGGGAATTCCCCTTTTGCTACTTTGCACCTTTCAGGAGGTGGTTCAGAGAAAAGCCACTTCAGCCAGTTGCCACAGGAGTAAGTGGCAGGGAAGTCACAGTTCTATGTAAACCTGTTTCAGTAGCAGCTGTGATATAAGCAGCTCCTGCATCCTAGCTGGTGCTTTCCTTCACTGCAGTTGTAAATGGGTCTCAGTTGCTGAAAAGTTTAATTTTTTAACTGGTTAGATCACATGATTTGAAACAAGAAAGTGTTTTGCCACCAATTTGTCCTGGTACAGGGCAGGAATTGGTGACAGGAAGGATAGCAGAAAAGCATTAGGAGGAAAACTTGTTCAGTTTTATCAGTATTTTCCCAAAGTAGGGAAATATCTGTAAAACCTTGGCCTGGAGAGAGCTGAGTTGAGCTGCAAGACTGCATGGCTAAATCAGGCAATCAGTCTAATGTCTAGATGTCACTTCAAAGATTATTTTTGCCTCCCATTTCAAGTTGTACTTGGCATTCATCTGGCTCCATGGTGAGTTAGTTTGAGGAGTTTAAAAGTTATAAAAGGAATAAAATTTTGTGAGGTCAGTTTTCTACCTGTTCCTTTTCCTGATCTGACTCAATGACATCAAGTCTGAACTGTAGCAAGGGGTTGTCAGCTGGAACCTCAAATGCACATGAGTGGAATATGTTTTTGCTATTGTTTATTTATTAATTTATTTAAATATCACCTACTCACTGGGTCATGTGTTCAAAACGTGATAGAGGCAAAATTTGGAGCTTTATTTGTTTTACACTGGAGCCATTCACTGGTGCTCTGATGTCCTTTAGCTGCTGTCAAGAAGCATCTGAGGTACTTGATGGTTGCAAGTTTTGCAGTTCCACTTGCTGATACATTTTTTAAAAAGATTTGCTTTTCATGCCCTACAGCTACAGCCTATATGCTTAGTACACTGAAAAATGATTAGTCAACAAGAACTATTTGGTGTTGGAGGGAAGGATGAGGATTTGATACATTCTCAACTGTTTGAACTTGTGCAGAATTAGTTTGCATAAGGAAGTTTCCTGTATTCACTTATCCTGCATCTTCAGTTCTTCATTTTAGATGTATTAACAGTATAAGCTACAAAGGATATTTAATCTCAGTTGTTTTAAGACATGTAAAAATTAACCTGTATGTGTGTATAGAAAAATATATATATTTTAAAGTCTTCCTAAATTTTTAAATGATTAGTTAACTTCATGGCTAATTAGGGGGATATTCTAATTCTTTGAGCTTATTCCTTTCTGTCTATTGCGTGGTGGGAGTGGGGCAGGGGAGAGAGACAAGATCAGGCAGACATTTTTCTCTGACATTGTGATGTTTCACCTTTATATTAAAAAACAAACAAAACAACAAGAAAAGAGCCCAAAATCAATTTGTGCTACTGAATCAAATAGTTCTCTATCCTAATGCAAAACTTGCATGTACTGGGAAAAAAGCATTGCCTGTTCAGTAGCTCGGAAGAGCCAAAGCCTCTTTACTCAAGTGAAATTAATATGGCTGCTCAGTTAAGTGTTGGATTGTAGTGAACTCCCTGATGCATTGACTGACAGATGTGCCCAATGCATTCACACTGCCAGCGAGCTGCTTCATTCAGCTCCCTTTTAAATGCCATCAAATTGGCAGGAAAAAGATCGAATCATGTGGCTTGATTGCTTAGTGACTGTGTAAGCCTCCAATATTTGCCTGTAATGGGAAAGTGACTTACAGAGCTAAAGGCAAAACAACCTGTGCAGCTGGTGTAGGCTTGGTAGAGGAGGGGCAGGATTTTGTGAGTAAGTCGTGTCAGGATTTCAGCTCTGATCTTTTTCTGCATTCACTGAAAAAAGTCTTTGTAGTGGTTGACCTTAATTTCATTTTACACTTCTCAGTACTGTTTCTAGGTGATTCCTTAAAGGCTCTGAAGTGGAGTCTGAAGGTTCAGTGTCACATTACACCTGCCTCCGTTACAGATGTGATGTGGTTACATCTGGTGTGTAGCTTCATGTCCGCTGTGCTTGTTGCCCCTTCCTGCAGTGGCACTGGATTCCTTCTCACCTCTCTTGTGTCAGAGCAGCCTCGTGCAGCTGCTGCCAAAGTCCATCCAGCTGATAGCACAGAAAACTTGGAACTCATTGCCATCTTCTGTAGATACTGGGCTAAACACTACTCCTCCACTTAAAACTAATCTTAATCCCAGTGTGTTACACTATCCCCTCCCTCTCTGAGTTGCCTCCCGAAAGCTTATCCTTCCCTTCAGTAAGGAGATCTGGATGGCCCCTCTCTCCACTTGATAAGCACGTCCCTCTCAGGAAGGTCATCAGCCAGCAGTTGCTAGGATACAGGCTGGTGGCTTTGGGTTTAGCAACCCCAAAGCTTCAAGAATGTGCTGGACAAGTGTGAGCGCAAGGACAGTTGTAAAAGGAAAGGGTTGTTGGAGAGAATCTGGAGGCAAAGGGTGTGTTGAGGAAAAAACAAACTTGAGGGTAGGGAAAAAAAAAAAGTTTTAGCCTGTGTTTTTTAGATTTTCATTGTTGCATAACTGTTTCAGCTGATCTCAGCGAACTGTGGTAGGGAGTGAAATCAAGCTCATGCTATGTGTTTGCAGAGTTAGGGTTATTGGTAGTTTTGTTTATATGAGTCTTTAAGTTAAGAATTTTGTATTAAATTAGGAGGATGTGTAACTGAATTGTGCAGTACCTTTTAAATTGGGGCAGGGATATGCTACACTACATAAATTGGAGCTATTTATTAATTTAATGCTGTCTGAAGACATCCAGACTGAAAGAGATTTTTTTTTTTTGTTTGGCTTTGAAGAAGTGTGCATAGTCAGTTTCCTGTCATTTTTTAATTTTTTTTTTTTAACTCAGAGGATTTGTGGATGCAAGTAAATGTGCCTCAGAAAAGTGGTACTTCTCCCCCACCCTTCTCAGAGGAAGTAAAATTTGGAAATACAAGCCCACTGTTTTGAGACCCTTCGGCAGAGTTGACTATCCATGTAATAGAAGTTTCCCAGGCTTATTCTTATATGTAGGGGGATTTTTTTGGGGTCAATTTATGTTTCATTTTTTGCTGTTGTTTGATTCTTGTTTGGTTTTTTTGTTTGTATGTGTTTTGGTTTTTGTTTGTTGTTGTTTTGTTGTTTGGTTGGTTTAATAAGTGCCCTGCTGTTTCATCAGCCTTCTTCTTGTAGCTTTTGGCAAAACTTATTTCATGCATATAAGTCTTTTATCTGCACCATCTGTGGAAAAAGTGTTCTGAAAACTGGGAGTTTGGTCACTCAGCCTCTTTGAGCTGTTGGTGAGGTAGCTGAGATGAAATGTGCAAGAGAGGATTTTAAAATCTTGCATCTAACATTAAGTGTATAAAACTTTATCTCTTTTCTAAAATTGCTGTGTGGATTTAGTTTCCTGAACTGGTTTTATTTTTAGTCTGGGACTAAATGAACTAGGAAAGAGGAGACACTGTGTGGACCCAAGTCTTTCCTAGGTGAGTGCTTTTATTCCTGGGCTGTCTTTACTTTCTCTGGCTCCATAACCTATATATTTTCTGCACAGTAGGAGAATTTCACTAAGATCTGTGACTCCAGTTTAGACAGCACTGACCTGGGAGGTCTGAAATGCTGGTGTGAACATCTTTTGTCTTAATTTTACTGTCTTTGAGGATTAACCAGTGTTCTGCCTAGTGGACTTAGGCTAGTGTAGAAAGCAAAGTTTTTCTCTTCTCTCTAACCTTTTTGCATTGGGACTTTTTGAGGTTTGAGTAGAAGAATATTTGGTACATTAATGTCACTAGCCCTGGAAATGTTAGGTTTAAGTAAGCTTGTTCCTTTTGCTAAAATGTTTTTTGAGTGTTTTTACCACTGCAGTGAAATGTGCTTATCTCTGAAATTTGTATCACTGCATTGTATGATAACAACGCTTAGGGTGTGAAGCATGGAAAAAATGTGGTCTGTGGAGCACATTAAACAGTAACCGTTTAACACTTGATATTAGCAGGACAGTACTTCCTTTGTCAGGAAAAGCTTTGTGATTTGCCTTTATCAGCATGGGATTATCCTAAAAACTGAATTCTTTGTGGAGTTCTAAATTTAGAATGTACTAAAAACAAACCTCTTTAGATATGTGGATTCAGATGCTCTAATGTTGTGCTTTCTAAGGGGAAGACTTATTTTTTTCTTATCCTTCTAATTAACTTCCTTTTAATTGGCATTGTTTCTTTATGAAGTTAAAGAATACTGTTTAGGGACTGCTCTTTGTGTTGCAGAGTTTATGACATGTGAAGAGTTAGATTCAGCAAAGCTTCGTAGTGTTTTAGGCCCAAGCTTCTGAAAGCTGGGTCCTTTTGCTCTTGGAGGTAAGATGTAGAAACTGAGAATCCAAATCTGAAGCTGGGCCTTTTTTTTAAGACTTTTTTTTTTTTTCCATTTTTTTAACCTTTTGGTGAGGGGTATCACTCATAAATTTAGGATGTGGTTTTGTTTTTCATTTGTGGTAAACTGTGACTGAACAGCATAACTGCAGCTTTGTGGCCATTTCAACTGTGCTGATGTGACTCAGCTCCTGGGTGCTGCAAAAACCACTAAAATAAGTAATGCCAAATATTTGTTTCCCTTTATTGCTTTGTGAAGGCAGCTTTTAATCCAGTTACTTGATCAGCAGGACCCTGCGTTGCAGGTGTTCCCTTTGGCTGCTGAGGATGCTGATGTTTGTTATTGTGAGGAAGCAGGGGGTGATTGTGGGATGATGGCTGCTTGTGAGGATTTCAGCCTTGGAGACTTGTGTTTGTGTTAGATTGTGCCAGTAAACACCGGGAGGTCTCCTCAGCCAGGCACTCCCTCCATGTGTACCTTCCTCCCTTCATCCTCCCTGCTTGCTAAGGGTGTAAACTTGGCTCACTCACTCTTACAGTCCTGAGTTCTGAAATGCAGGTTTGAAATAAGATGTTGTAGAACTTCTGTCTGCGTGAAGGTGGGAAGGGGGAGAGTTGGGCAACTTTGTTCTGTAAAGTCATTACAGCTAGCTGAGAAAAGTAGGAGAGGAGCTGTTGAGAAGAGGGGTATTCAGAAGTGGGGATGTTGGGGAGGTAGTTTTTGAGACTAAAATCTGCCCAGTGAAAAGATTTGATCACAGGTACATGTCTAATCTGCTTTTGAAAGAAAAGTCTAAGCTGAAGTGTCTCTTAAGTGAATTTTATGGCTTGTTGCTCTCAAAGCACTAATGTGCATTTCTGATTGTGATCATTACTTGCTACTTAAGGCCACATTCTGTGGGAAAAAGCATTTATATATTTAAAGCCTCTGCTTGTTTGCAGTCAGTATTGGCAAACTAGACTGTTTTTGGAAAGTCTGGTAGTAAAGTACTCTGAAGATGCAGTTGCAGGTGGATCACACTGAGTACAACAACATCTCTGAACTCAACTCTTACTCTGTGTAGAAACTGTCCTGTTCCCCATCTAGGCAGGGACTGTGTCTATGGGGTTACATAACCCTTCCGTGGCACAGCCCTATCTGATGCCAGAAACATTCCTGCCAAATTTAGATGCACACTTACATTTGTGTAAGCCAGCAATGCAAAATTTCAATGTTTCAATTTTTTATTTTGATTAAATAAGAAAATGCTAAATGCATAAATAGTTAATAGAGTAATTTTCTTTCTATTATTTATTTGTATATATCACAGCTCTGCAAATGTCTGTGTTGGAATGAAGAAAGCTTTGCTCCAATTTAATTTTATGTCTGCTTTCTGTTTTGAAGATTCTTTTGTACTTGAAAACAGCTTCCATGAGATTCCATAAAATATTTCATTTTTCCTACATTATTCTTAATAATAACGTAGTTTGCTAAACTGTGTTCTACTTGAGTGATACTTAAAGGTAAGTTCAGATATTCAGAAAGAAAGAGTTTTTCTGAAGATTGTCTGCTGGTTTGCACCCCTTCAGAAATCATGTGAAAAACTTGCTCAGTCATACAGATAAAGTTTTACAGTGCTCTTTAGAGTCAGTTTCCCAGAAAAAAAACCAAGTATTTTATTCCACATTAAGAAACTTAATGTGGAATATTCAGACTTAAGTCTGAATGTTCAGAATCCAAATTGTGTATTGACCACTTACTTCTAATACAAACTTTTGTAAGGGTTAATACTAATTATTTTTCATCAAGGGAAGGGTGCATGTCTCTTCTCAACCAGTCACAAATATTCATTCTTTTGTTTGCCACGGCTGAATATGGCACATGTTCTTCTTGCAAAATACTCTGAAAACAATATACAATCATTTGGATCAGGTGCACTTCAAAGTTGACTTTCAGGGGTTTTCTTGAGAGCTTGTTGTATGCTTCTGAGTCTACACTTTGCTGCAGTTGGAAATTAGATATTTTAATACTCAGCATATTTGAATACATGGGATAAATTACTTGAGTTACTTTTCTCTGTCTAAACCGGAAAAGATGTCTGAAATAAACCCATAAAACTATGCTAACCAAAAGAAATACAAATCTTCATTCAGCCTGAAAAAATGTCTGCCTGTCGGGTACTAGCAGTTAGATACCACAGTGGATCCTCTTGTGTTTTGAGATGTATACTAGGGGAATGAAATAAATAGAATCTCCCTGATTTGAGTGGAAACTGTAGGAGTAAAAACTGAGAAAATGTCATCTTGTCAGTGTGTGTTGGTTTCATGTAGATCTCCAATGCAGTTGCACAATTGTTTGTGTTGGACGTGACCTCAGTCACATCCAGCCTTCTGCTCCAAACAGCATCAACACGAAGTACTTTTGTCTTCTCTGTATCAGCTATCACCTGTCCTGTTTTTCTCTCTGATTCTTTACTGCTCATGTAACAGTAGAAGGTTTTCATGTGGCACTGGAGTCCCATGCTGCTTTCAGTTTTGGTTGTGTTTTGACTTCCCTGGCAGGGGTGCTGCATGCCTGGGTGATATTTGTGTATTCTTCCCTTGGTAGGCTGTTCTAGCTTCTTCCTCCTTAGGCCAAGATTGATCTATTTATTTTGCTGAGTTTTGGAGTGTACTCCTTGTGTGGTTAGCAATTGTCCTTAAATACCCCCCAGTTTTCTTGAGCTGTTTTGCTTTTTAGAACTGGATCCCACCGAACTCCAACTACTGGGTAAGTCTGTCTGCCTATATGAAGTGCAGGCTCTGTGCTGGATTTGTTTTCCTCCTCTCAGGATTTTAAACTTCAGTATTTCATGGTCATGGTCAAGGCTGCTTTTGATCTCATCCCTGGCAAGTTCTTAGGGTTTTTTCCTTGAAAGCAGTTTCAAGAAAGTATCAAGTGGGAAATGATTCATCTAGTGCTGTTTTCCCTGAAGTCTTTCAGAAACCTCATAGATTTTGTCTCCTACTGTGTTGCCCTTCTAGTAGATGTCACAGAGGTAAAATAGTAACCAGTCTGTCATTTTCAGAAACTTTCTGGAACTGCTGAAGTAGTTTTCAGCAGTTTTCTTACTTTGATCGGGTGATTTGTAAAAAACTTTGACTGTGATGTTGTCCATACGGTCCTTTCCTTTAATCCACAAGCTCTTAGCCAGCCTGTTGTCTGTCCTGTAGAACAGCTTTGTGTGTTCCAGCTGCTCCTGCAGGTAGAGGGCAGGTCACCTGCTGTTCTTCCCTTCCTGGCTTTGTTAACAAGCTTGTGTCCATTCATGACAAAGCACCAGTCATGCAAGCTGTCCCATGTGCCTCACGCTGGTGTCAGTTCTGTGTACAGGTGCTGTAGGTGGCTTCTCTTTTAACATGCTTTATCCTCACCGGTGTCTCTCTTCCTTCCACCAGCTTGGCCCAGGTACTTCCCATAGCTCAGTCTCTATTCCCTTCCTGACTGCAAAGTTCGATTTCCATTCCCTGGTAGATCTCTCATTTACAGTGCTTGTCACCAGCTCTGATGAGGTTGTCCATAACCTGCTTCCTTGAGTGGATCCCATCTCTAACTTGGCAGCTCTTTTTTCTCAAGGGTACTTATGGCTGTAAAAGTCAAAGTGCTTCCTTGCAGTGCCAATCCTGGAGTGAGTTCTTAACTTGAAGGATGTGTCTGTACAAGCCTTTTCTCCTTCACAGGAAAAGAGCAAGGAGAGTAAGCGTCGCCTGGGATCCCACATCCTCCTTTGCCCCTGGAGTTTTGATTTGCTCCAGGTCTCTGTTAATAACAGGTAATAATTAAGTGGGAAAAGAAAAAAAAAAAGGAAAATAAAAAGGCATTAGGGGTCGCAGGACCCTTGACAATCTCTGACATGTCAAATCCGGCCAAGCCTCCTTCTCCAGCATATCTGGCAGCAGATGTCTTCCCTGAAAAAGGGAATCTCCAGCTAGTATTACCTGCCCCTCCCTTGTGTTGCTAATGCTCAGTCCAAACCCAGCTAGCTCTGACATGTACCTTAATTGAGGTGCTTGCTGCTTCTGCATGCTGATGTTGACCCAAAAAAAAAAAAAAATGGAAAAAAGCTTTGTGTTTGCTGCCTTGTAAGAAAAAGATTGTGGAACACTGGTATAATGCAAAGGAGGTGTTGGGAGATGTGCAGTAAGAAAGGAATTGAGATTTATGGAAAATGTCTGATAATTAGAAGGCTCAGACTAATATTTGAGTACCTCTTAGCAGCTAGTGTGCGCTGGAAGCTTCAAGTGCAGGAATGATTATTGGGTGTTATCCTGAGGATTGTGTGCTTTAGCTTTCATTGACATGTTTGCATGCAGTCAGTGTGCATGAAAATACTACTTGGACTTCAAAAGTATCAAAAATCAAAACTTTAAAAAGATTTTTATGACAATCTTCTATTTTGGGCAAGGCTCTTCAGGCTGTTGGGTTCTGGTTTTTTTTTTTTTTTTTTTTTTTTGGCACGTGGTTACTATGTTGATTTGTGTGTTTGGATCAAAGAAATGAGTGCTATAGTAGAAACTGAAACGTTTGCTGTTCCTGGCTTTTAAAGCACTTGGACCAAGCTGCCAGGTGGTGATAGGTGGGACTACTGAAGTCTAGTTTCCTGGCAGTGTGTCTCTGAAATGTAGTACTTCCAGCTTTTAACATAATTTTTCTTCCCAGTTGCCACTTTCTCAGTGTTCTGCCATGGAACTGTGTAATGTCCACTTTGAAATTATACTCACATGAGTTGTCTGGCAATGAAGAGGCAAGAGATAGTTGAAGAATCTAATGCTTATTAGCTGTGTCAGTACAAATGAGTACTTGGGGGACTTCTGATTGTACTGAACTGTTCTTTCTGCTTTTATATTTGTTTGAAATTGTCAAAGAGATGAACAAGTGACAGCTGAAGAGGAATAAAACATTGATTGCACGAGTCCCATTTGTTTAGAAAAGCAGTAAAAAAAAAATCAACTTATGGATACTCATCTGTCCAGTTTGTTTTGGCCATGTTGTGTTTCAGCAGGTATCAACTGAAAATCAGAGGGGTTGATACATTTTAGTAGTAGGGATGTGTCATATCTTTCTCAGATTATGAACTATATTACCCACTGTCTGCTGTGAAAAGGCAGAGTGTTGCTCTTACATGAATTATTGTCTTGTTTGTGAAATTCTGAGCAAGTTGTGGGGAGAGGGAAGCAAATATATGTGCTGTGGTCTTTTGTTGTGGAATTTCAGATGGCAGAGTGACTGTGACTGGAGATGCTGCCACAGAGCAGCTCTGCACTGAAGCAGCTCTGCTTCAGTGATTTGCTTCAGAATGAAAGCCTTTAATTTCCCAGGTTACAGATTTGAGGCTTTTAAGGAAGTTAGTAACATCATGATGTATTTCATTATCAGTCACTTAAAACTGTACTTGAGTTCTCATCCCTTTTCTTTAATATAGTAATGTTGAAGATGCAGAAATGCAATTTGGAGATGAACTTGAGGCTATTGTATTACAGTTCCCTAATCAGGCCATGGAGGAAAAGGAAACAGAAGAGTATGGAAGTCGCTGAAAAAACAGTTCAGGAATTTACATTAGTAATGTAAAAGCTACTATGTGTTATGGGAACATGAATGTACTTTAAATCTACCCATAAACAGAGGTAGTATTAGTATTTGCTTATTCAGATGTTTAGAATGGCTAGTTTGTAAATCTGAAACAATCCTTTAAGAGGGGATAGGACTGTGACAAGTCAACCAGTATTCATGTTATTATTCATGTATTCATGTCACTATTATTTATGGAACAGTATTAATTCAACCTGGTAGCAGAGAATTAATTGTTCAGATCTGTTTACTGTGGTCAAAAAAGGGGTGGTACAAACCTATTAGATTTGCCTTTGTAAAGGTGTACATTGTTGGTAAGAGGTATTGAATGTAAATCTCTTTCCTACCTCAAGTTGATGTGGGTTTTTTTGGTTGGTGTTTTTTTTTGTTGTTTTTTTTTTCCCTTTCCCCTTCTCCCAGACTGAAGGTAATGTCATGAAAAGTAATACCATGAATGGTAGGAAACATAATAATCTTACTTAGTTTGTTAGTAATCAACTATTGTGAAGGCCTTTGCTTGCAAGCTGTAATCTGGAATTTAGTATGTCAAATGATTTCTCTTTCTAAAGGATTTTTGAAAAAATGGCTGTTAAAGATCCCATTGTTTTGTCATCAGGAAGAGAATGCAAAGACTTGATAGAGGGCAAAATTTTAATAAAGCAGAAGGATATCTGTTGGGTCCCTTCCAACTCACCATATTCAATGATCCACTGCAGGAAGCTCCTCTACTGCACTGGAGCTCCTCTACTATATGGAGAAGTGCAGGTTAGAACATAAAAGCACCATGTAAAATGATTTTAAAGTTTTCATCTGAGGGTGTTACTTTATAAAAGGCACCAAAGCCATCTATCCTCCTCACACCTCCACTCTCCTGGTGGCCTTGCAGCTCTCATGGCTGTGGTCACATCTGTGTTTGTCTACAACTTGCACACATAAAATGACTGAAAATTTGAGCTTGGTTTCCAGCAAAGTGGACAAAACAGTGGATGTAACAGTGCCAAACCTGTTTCCATCATGAGCAAGGGGTATGCTTTCCATGACCTGGCTGTGATGTGCAAGTCTGTACACTTGATATAAGGCAAGCCTGTGTTTGTGGTGAAATAGGGGGAATCTTGCTTCAGGCCTTTTGAGTGGCTCTTTTTATATCACTATATGAATTCTTTTTCAGGGTTGAATTGAGGAAAATTTGTTGTTTGGAAGCTTGTTTGCCTGGAGGCATGCAGATAAGGATTCTTTTTAGAGCAGTAAGACAAGCAGAAAAGACAAACAAATGCAAAAAACTCATTGAGATTTTTGGAAAAGATTTTGTCCTCTATCTCCCTGTAGATAGAGGAGCCCTTATAACTCAAGGCAAAGTAACTAACTTCCAACCCAGGATTTCTCAGGAATACTGTCTGTCTTGGCAGACTTCATTGCTGCTCCATACTTTCATTTTACAGTGAGGGAGTAATGGTGAGGTGATTACATAGTGACTTGAAAACCCGCTGTTGAAAATATTTAGCTTATGTTTGTGTGGGATGTGAATTGTGGAGGAAAAAAACCCAAAAAACTAAACTAAACAAATCCCTCCCAAAAAAAGGCTTGAAAGATACAGCTGCCTGTTGGCTGTAATTCCAAATAGCAGCACGGGACTTTGCACTGTGTTGTGTGACAGGGTCTGCCCAGGCTCTCTTCAGCAGTGACAAGTCAGATTGATGGCATGATTTCTGTACAGGAAAAGTATGTCATAGAGCACTTACAGTGAACAACTGAGTGTGATTTGTTTTCAAAACATAAAATATATTTTTATAGGTCTGACAAGAAGCCTGACTATAACTTCAGTTGACCAGTCAACGTTTGAAAAAGCACAAGGAGAGAAAGTTACGTTGCCATGTACTTTTGAACTCTCACAAGAAGATGAAGGCCCACTAGATATTGAGTGGGTATTGATACCAGCGGATAATCAAAAGAAGGAACAAATCGTAAGTAGAGACTTCTTACTGAACAGTGCTAATTCAGTTGTTTGAGTAGGTCAATGTATGAGTTTTGTTACTGACTTTTTAAACTTCCACCTTTTCAGGTTGGGATGCTTGTGATCTTAAATTGCTTTGAAGCACCAGTCACATAAAATCTAGTGGAAGTTTTGAAATACCAGATTATGGATGAAATGTCAAGACATTTTTTACTTATAAACTTGCATTCTAATGAAGAACTCCCAAATTAGACACACTTCAGTTTCAAAAGCAAACTTTGCTTTTGTACCTGCATTATCTTCCTTATTGAAAACAGATTTTCTAAGATAGATTATCTTCCTATCTGAAAACAGATTAATGAGGACTTAATTTTAAGTATATTAACTGTTTTAGTTATTAATGCTTTCTTGTCTTTGAAAGCCTTATAACTAAGATGATTCATATTAGTAGGCAGGTTTTGCAGAATTAACTTGGAGCAATTCTAAACAGTTTTCTTTCAGTCAGAAGTCAAGGCTGACATATTGGTACTTGGTCAGGGGTTTGGTTGGAGTATTCACTATAATGCTGTGTATGGTGATATTTTGAAGATGGAGATATTTGACTCTGTTGTTAAAACTATAAAAAGAAACTTGAGAATTCAAAGAGATGAAATTATTTTAAATGTTTGCACAGTAAGTGAATTTCTGATTTTTTTTTTAATTTTTTTTTTTTAGATAATTATGTATTCTGTAGACAGGGTTTATAATCATTATTATGCTGGTTTGACTGGGCGAATGCAGTTTACTGATCCTGATCCCAGATCTGGTGATGGTTCATTGGATATCCTGAATTTAAAAGCAGCAGACACTGGCACGTATCAGTGCAAAGTGAAGAAGGCTCCTGGAGTTCAAAGCAGAAAAATACAGTTGACTGTATTTGGTAAGATAATTAATTTTCTTAAATTCTCAGCAATGTTTTTTATGTCCTTATTCCACCCTATTTTCAATGCATATAATGAAAGCTTTACTTGGGCAGTGTTGTACTGAATCTGTGGTGATTATAGTCATTATTGAGGTTTGGGAGGGATGGACATAATTCTGTTCTGGGAAATGAAGGGAATGATATTTAGAATAACAACCCTTTTTTAGAAGTTCTGCCCCTGACTCATATTTCATAGAAAAACCTTTCTGTGCATAGAAATGGTTTGTGGCACAAACTTTCTTTCACAAAATGGACTGTCTACTAGAACACAACTAGTAAACATTTTGATTGTGACTGTTATTAATTCAATGATGTTTTGTTTATTAGTAAAGCCAGCACGGACTAAATGTTCCATTGAAGGATCACAGGAGATCGGAAAAGACGTTACCTTGAAATGTCTGTCACAAGAAGGATCCCCACTTTTGTCTTATGACTGGAGGAGAGTCTCTGGCACGCAGAATCTTCCTGCTACTTCTGTGCTGAGTACTATCAAACTTCATTTATTACTCTGAAATACTTAAAAAAGATTGCAATAGTATTTTTGGCTTATCCTGACTTGTAAGCATCTCTGGGTTAGTATTACTAGAGAGTAGTCAAGATTAAATGCCACTTCTGCCCTCTAACAAAACTGACTGAAACAACCTGGAGTTGATTCTGGTTTTTAATTCATGCTTGGAAATGTTTCAAGCTTTAAGTTGAGATGCTTACCATTAGGCTGCAATATCATGCTCACCTGTGTCCAGATGTTGTGAGTTCTCCTGCTTGATGATGGTTTTCCTTTTGTGCTTAAGTGGACATTAGGGAATTCAGATGTGGCTTCAATTTGATGTAAAACAAGCAAAAAATCTCCAGTGTTTTTGTAAGCTTCCACACTCTATTACATCATGTGATATCTTAAAACACAGATCCCTAAAAATCAGCTACAAAGGAAGAACTTATACTGTTCTTCATTTTGAATTTGACTACTGGTCTCCTGTTTGATGTCTCTCATTTCTTGTTTTGACAGTGAATCAGTTGATCATTAATGTCCTTCTCTGTAACACTCAAGACTTTAGGCTACTGTTGTTATGCCCCTTCTCCCTCCACATCCCAAATTTGGCTTGTGGTAACATAAAGAGCAATTGACAATATAAGTGCTGGACAAGAATGAATGGGAAATCGTACAAGAGTGGCTTGTAACTCACTAAAACCACGTTAGTTTCAGTATTGTGAATGTAGTTTTGGGGATACTCTTGAGTGTGTTCTAAAGAATCTAGACACTACCTAACTTGTTCAGGAGACAGAGCATGCTGTGGAATACATTTCTAGCAGAGTAAGATTTTTACAAACAAGCATTTTACAGCACGATAGGACTGTTTTAATCTGGATGTTTTTGGTATAGCATTTTTAAGTTAAGATTTCATGTATATGCTGGTTTAATAATTCTGTGATGTTACATATGGAGAACTATATTTAGGAAAATGATAAACCTCTACCTTCTGTTGTTTGTAGATAAAAATACAGGGGAACTTCTTCTGAAAAACGCCTCTCGAGAGTATTCTGGTATATACAACTGCGTGGCCTCAAACAGGGTTGGCACGGATGAATGTTCTGTTGAGCTGAATGTCACCCCTCGTAAGTGTTTGCTGTGTAATAGTCACACAGTGTTCTTGTATTAAAACTGAAAAATCTTTTTCTCTAAACTCCTAAAAGGTTAAAAACCCCAATGCTGTTATGTAGCTTGTGGGTGCCACTTCAAGTGTTACTGTTTTAAGTGCATGTGATTGAGCACTCCTCCTCTGATTCAGTGGTGTCTTGTTGACCTGCCTTGTGAAACATACTGGGCTTAATGTTAAAAGAAAGGTCTTCTAACTTTGACATTTAACAAACAGTATTGTTGTTTGTCTGTTCTAGCCATAAATACAGCTGGTATAATTATTGGAGCTATTATAGGAACTCTGCTGGGTCTCTCTGTACTGTGTTCTATCGTCTTCTGTTTATGTAAGAAGCACAAAGAGAAGAAATACGAGAAAGAAGTACATCATGATATCAGGTAACGTGTCTCTAGTTTCTGAGCAGTATTCTTGGAAGATTAACTTTTAAATGTGTATTTCTGCAAATAAGTTACTTAGCAGTTGAGATTTGTCTTAATCTGGAAAGCTTATTATAACACACTAATGGTTTGTCAGAACTTTTTGTGGTTTGTCTAATTTCAACAAACATTTTAGAGGCTATGAATATTGAGGGTTTGGGGGGTTTTTGTTACTTTAAAGGAGGATATAAGGGTATTTTTGACTACTGCATTAGAATAGAAAAAAGCAAATTGAATATTTGTTTTAAAGTAATGGTGACTGAACTCTTGTTGTGTAACTGATTTTTTTTTTGTTGTTGTTTTTTGTTCATTTCAGAGAAGATGTTCCACCTCCGAAAAGTCGCAGTTCTACAGCTCGCAGCTACATCGGCAGCAATCGTTCTTCCCTGGGCTCAATGTCTCCCTCCAACATGGAAGGATATACCAAAACTCCATATAGCCAAGTCCCAAGTGAAGACTTTGAACGTGCTCCTGCTCAAACCCCAGCCTTTGCACCTTCAAAGGTAGCTGCACCTAATTTAAGTAGAATGGGAGCTGTTCCTGTGATGATTCCAGCACAAAGCAAAGATGGGTCGATAGTATAAAATATTATTAATTTAAAAGCTGTTTTTTAAAGTGTTCATTGTAAGTATTAGAGAAAACTACTGTGTTCCATCCCTCATTTAAACACTGGCATGAAATTTTCCTTGAAGAAAATATACAAGTTAGTTTGAAAAGCCACCAATTCTCATATTTAAGTTAAAACTTATTTGCATATGACATTTGAACTATTTGCTAAAAGCGTTGAAGTTCATGAATAAATATCGGACACTGAAGGTATTTGGACCTCTGGTAGGTTGCTGAGGAGGCTCTGACATTGTCAGCTGACGTAGAGTTCTGAATGTGTAACAGTGAGACACAGGTGAGAGATAGCAAAAGCATTTCATGTGTAGACCATGAAGTTTCTCAGAGTTCTTGAGACTTTATTCTTAGTTGTGGAATAACAGAAATATTTTAACTTGGCCACTGTCTGGTATAGTTGCAGGGGACTGAAATACCAAGGATGAGTTTGAATTCTGTTAAAATTGAGTATTTATGTGGTTTGTTAACCTAGTGATGTTTGTTTAGAGTATTTGAGCTCTTATTTCAAGGGCAGACAGTTAGTTGATTGGTTCAATTAATTTAATTAATCTGTTCTGAATTTAAAATGGCAGTGAGTGGGAAGTGTACCGAAAACCTTGTAAATTCTTTGAAACACAAATTTTTCTACAATAACTAGTTCAAGTCGTGTCAGATAACTTAATACTTACTTACTTATCTGGTGCAAGAGGTCCTATCAGGTTGTCAGTAGAGGTATCTAAGCTCTAAAACGTACAGACCAACTGTTACTGTCACAGTAAGAATGAATTAATGTATCTTTATACAGGTCATTAAGTTAATTGTACCTTACATTTTCCAATGCCTGGTTACATACTAAGGCAGTGCTCTTAGGTTTTTTTCCAAAGCAATTTACTAGAAGCTGCATGGGGATTTGATGAAACCTGCTAAGTAACTGGTATTTGATGTCTGTCCTCTTGCTCTAACCACTGTGGAAACAATTTTTCTCATATGCACCTAAGCAGTAGTTGGTCCTTGGTCAAGATGCTAACATGTGGCTGTATGAATTTGTAAGGAGTTCAAAGCCCATTTTTTCTTGCCTCTTTAACTGCCCTAAATATTCTGAACCAATGTTGAGACTGTGGAGAGCAAGAGCAAGAGTTTCATGTAGCTGAGAGGAAATAATTACCCAGAATTTTGATACAAATCCCGTGTTGCAAGATTGAAAATGCTTCTCCCCAATTTTGGAAACTTAAAGCAATGCAGGATAAACACAACAATTCCTTGTCTTACTTTCACATGCATTTAAGGACTTCTGGTAGCTTCTAATGACTGTTACTATATACTTGCAAAAGCTCAATTTAAAACTCAATTTAAAACTGAATCTGTGAATCTGTGAATTCTTTCTTCCTTCCTATTTTCTACCTTGGTGCTTGAGGTGAAAGTGGGGGAGAGTTCTTTTAACTTACTCTAGCTAGAGGTGTTGAACTGCAAGGTATTTTGGAAAACTGCAAATGCATTATAGTATGTGCAGTGATGCTGATGAAGGAAATACCTGAACAGACTGTTGGAAGGTGTTAGAATTATTTGTGTATAGCAACAGTGAGAGAAAAAAACATTACCCCAGACTTCTAGATTTAGTATCTACTTATCTGTAGCTGCCTATAGATCTGTGATTAGCTCTTTGGCTAAACGTTTGTCCTATCTGTAAATAGGTGCACAATTTTTGGCTGGCACTATTAATGTAAATAAATTCCCCTGCCCATGGCAGTGGTTGGTACAAGGTCATCTTTAAGCTCCTTACGACCCAAAAGATTTCATAATTTTAACATACCCTTCATACTGAATTTAGCAACTTGAATGGCTATTAAGTAATATAGAGTTAGTTTTACACGTTTGGGACTTTTTTAGATTGTAAACTGATACTGTTAGAGATAAGATTTTTTTATCTTTCATGTGTGCCTTGTCAATAAACTTTGCCTGATTGTAACTTCAGTTTTTATGAAATTTCTGGTGCCTAAACATACTGTATGAACAGGTGCTTAGATGATGGTACAGTTCTTAAAACATGACACTGTGATCTGATTTCTTGATTCTTATGTACTATTTATACCTCTTCATGCCTATTTTTGGATGTGAACTTCAGTGTCTCTCTCTGTATTGTTCTGTATTTCAAAATGTAACTTAACTCCTTCAATTGCTAATTATGATTTGAGTGTTTGTGTTCCTGAAAGCTCTTCAACTGTTGTACCAATGAGAGGGATGATTGACTTTTCTTTATGTGGTAAAATAATAGGTTTAGTAAATTTGCCAAACATAGCTTCTGAAGAACTATAGATGAAGAGACATGTTTTTGCATCCAGTTATTGTGATAGAAGAGTTTTCTAAGAGGTTAATCATACACTGATTGTTTACCTTGAAACTAAGGCCTTTCTTAAGGAAAAGGGTATATTTACTACAAGTACAAGTTGAGTGGAAGACTAAACTGAATCACACACTGAGAGAGCTATAAACCTAAAGAACCAGGCAGGAAACCTACTAAGTTTGGTTCTAAGCCATCTGTGGACCTATGTGTTTTTTGGTGGTTTGAGGGTTTTTTAAAAATTAATTTTTTGTTTGTTTTGGTTTGGCCTGAGACCCTGTAACTTACAGTCAGGTAAGCCCTAGGACACTCAAACTCAGAAACCTGTCTCAGTAAAGCACATGGAGCAGAGTTTACACATGCTTGATGCTCTGTCAGCTTCTGCAAAATAATAAATGGGCAGAAGGACAGCCTGATGTGCCCTCAGAGCCTTGCTGTTAGGCTTAGCAGCCTTGGCGGTGTCTATTTATGTAATTGCATGGAAAAATGAAAGAAATGGAATCTGACACAGTCCTTATCTGAAATATAGAACCTCTGACTTGGGGTAAACTCTGCCTCAAGTTGCTATCATCATGCCTTTTTGGGTGGGTGCAACACTACTATGAAAACATAATACTGCTACTATAAATTATTTCTTTTGTCACTAGATTGTTCACTTACACTGGATTATGATTCTCAAGAGCAGCTACTATATTTTAACAATATTTTCTAGCTGTGTGGGAGATGAACTGGTTAAACATGTGAGGTGTCTGATGTGACAGAGAGCTCTGCTGACAGAACACTTTTAGGAAGTAATGGCAGCTGATATACCAGTTAGGAGGTGGCATTTTTAAAGTCTCATTTTGTTTTAAAAGGGGGGGAGGGAGGGGTGATACCTTTGTGTAAATACTCTAAGTGAGCTCAAGAAACCTCTAGTTAATGTCAAGACTGTAAACTTGCCTGTTGAGGACTACTATATATGGAAAGAAACCCATCAATTTTAGCATGGTGTGAATAAAGTGTTAGACTTGTAATACTGTAGAGGTTACGTAACACTTGTCCGTATATTACAAGAGTTTTCATCAACTTTCTGCAGTGGGTATTTAAAGATACTTGTGTGAAACTTCCTTCTCTAAAAACAAATACTTCTTCCAAAACTGTGTTGTGCACAGAAATTCCTTGTTGGAGGGGTAAAATATGACTTTTGAGAGAAATGTACAGCGCATACATCTTAGCTCTTGATAGTCTCATTCACATTAGATGTATGCTTCCTGTTTAATTGTGCAAGTATGACTTATGAATTGCAAATTTTTCTGTAATGCTGAATATTGTATATTACTGGTTTCCATTACAAGCTTTTAGTTTTGTTCTGAGCAGTGTATATATTCTGGATCACTCTAGGTCTTTGTTCCAGTCTAAAGATATTATGCTATTTGTGTCACTTAAACCTTGTTTTATACACTGGATAGGTGCTTTTTGGGGCCCTTTGTTGAATAGTCCCCTAGCACTGAGGCATAACTCAGCTGAAATCGAAGCAATAACAACTTCCTAGGATCCGAAATGTTACGATGTTACATTACACTTCTCATGCACAAAGCATGATCTTTGAACATTGCTATGAATTTCAGTATGAGATTTTATATTCTCACTTTTGGGGGAATGGTATTTTAAAATACAGGTATTGTGATTGAATTTGTAAAAAAAAAACCCAAAATTTTAAAATGCTGTAGTTCCATGACAGACTTGTGTACTTTTTGAAATAAAACTGTTGGAGAAAACAGTAGTCTGTCTTTATTTTAAAGCAGCACTTGTATATGGTTTCAGCTTTTTCTTTATGTAATTGGAACTGAACTAATAAATATGGCTGTGTATACCATGCTGGCATGAATAATTTTATTTATTGCTTCCCCCTCTTCCAAGGCAAGTAAAACTTTAGGTATTTTAAAATGTGCACTTTTATGTGGGGTTTTTAATTGTAGATATAGTTATTCTGAAGCATAAGGCTGGAAAGGAACTTTAGATTAAATTTCATCCCTCTTCATTTTAGGTAGGACAAAAAATTCCTGAAACTGATTAATCTTTGTATTTTAAAGTTCAAACAAGTGGATTGATAGCACTCAAAGTATTTTGACAAAATGCTCAGGGTTTTTACTGTTAGTGTATTAATTTGCATGTCTTTCAATGAAGCAGGCTCAGGATACTCTGCACCGCTTGGCCTTGAAACCAACTGATTATTGTCCTTGTAATTTTACCTGAGATTAATGTGATTTCTCCAGTGTCACCTCGGGTGGGGATCCAAAGTCTAGCATGGGCTCTATTTTCATTAATGGCATGTATTAAGTTCATATAATTGGAGACATAATTAGCTCACATTTGCTCATAATGTATGCATGTTCATATGTTATAATGCATGCCTATCTTCATGTACTAATGTGTTCTGGGCCAGGCCAGATGTTCCATTCACTTCTTTGTATATATTAAAAACCCAATACATGTGTCCACAAGCACATCAAGTTAAATGGAGTAGTTGTGGATAAACCTCTAGGATTTTTTTTTTTAATTTCAAATTAAGACTCATGCTTAAATACCAGAGGAAACCTAATAAAAATGGAAGTTCAGATTTTTCTCTTTATAGAGTTCTAAGAAGCCTTTCTTGTGCTCTTTTTAACATTCATGTCAAGACTTGGCAAAGGACACAAGTGTTAAACTTAGGGTGGCAGTTTTGTCACAGATGGCTCTTGCATGCCTCAGCTGCTCCTCAGGTCTTTTATTTGGAAGATAGGTGACCGTGAACCAGAAGCTAAGTACTGCCTCCAGCTTGTCTGTGGAATTCCAGCAAAACAGCTAGAAATTTCCTGAGTGTCCTGACAGAACAGAGAACACTCAACACCTGGTAGCTCTACAAAATCCCTGTGGTTCTTTATATGTGTATTAGACAGTTCCTTGGATAAAGTGTCATAAAAGGTCTGGCTGTTTGTTTCTCTGAACATCTTGGCTGTGTCTTTTGAGCTTACCGTCTCAAATTTGTTTTCCTGATGGATTAGCTTGACTTCTTTCAAAGCTCTGTGATAATACTGATAGGCAGTTAATTGCTAGGCTCTTTTAAAAAGCAGATAATGACAGCAACTTAGCCTTATTTCCTATCTGTAAAATGCATAAAGTGGAATAGTTTGTAAAGCAAATAGCTGATTGTGTAGCAGAAGCAAGAATAGGATGAAACAAAGCTATGAGTGTTGCCTACCTTCTCAAATTTTAGCTTATTCTAAAACTACTTTTAGCATGTGACTATATGAATATAGGTGATTTCTCAAAACATTAAGACATGCATTTTAATATAAAAATAGTCTGTGTACTTGAGTTATGATGATTCTGTTGCTCTCAATTTGCTTTAGGCTTTTTTGCAGAATGGTGCAGGCACAGCTACCAGGAGAAGAGTATGAACCTTTAATTTTATAAAATAATCCCTCTGGCTTCTGACTTCTGTTCAAAGTCAAGTTTCTGGAAATAGGGAGCCTTTAAGTATTTTTTGATTTTTGTATTGTTGGAAATCAAAATCAATGTCACCCTTGTAAGTTGGTATTTTGAAGACTTCATTTTTCAGCTGTTGAAGCACTGGTCAGGTTCCTTTGGATATGCAAAGTCAGTAGTATTTAGTGGCAGCAGCTGCTATATTAGTCTTCATTTTTAGTAGTTTCTTTTGGTCAATTACAATTGTACTGTATTATTTGGGAAACAAAGCAGTGCAATTCATACAGGAATCCTGCAAGACACCGGGATTGATGGAGGGAGAGGAGCAGCTTTGGAAGGAAGTTGAGCTTGTTGGTTACACAACTTGATTATATAAGTTTTAAAAAGTGGCAATATTAGAAGAGACATTACCAAAGATGAAATGATGTGCTTTCAGATGCTAATCTGATTTTTTCTTGGGGGAAAAGCCTCTGGAGGCAGTGTGTCCGCTGGGAAGCGCGGGGAGCTGCCTGATGCCTTGACAGTTGTCCCACTTCCAGGGCTGGATGCTGTGGCTCTGGGGAGCTGCAGGCAGGGCAGAAGGCAGTGCTGTACCTGAAGGCTATTGAACTCTCTTTCCCAGAGAATTGTTCCTGATTGCAAAATAGGGAGGGAAAGCAGTGAGTCGGATCAGTTTCTGTGGAATTAATTTGTACTTGGGATGGGAATTCTGGAAGCATGCATGAACTTTCCAACTTCTTGAAGCCTTTCCCTACTCTGGTTTGTAGCAACATCCGGCTTAAGGGGGTCTTCAGAGTCTGCAAAACATTTTTGCATTCAGAGTTGCTTATGTAGCCAGCATACCTTCAGTGCTTAAATTGCAGAGCCTTGTACTCTGCTTACCATCTATGATTTCTGCAGGTGATGACTGGTTATATTATTACTAACAGTAGTGCACAAAGAAAGTAGATTTTCCTGAGCACTCAAGACAGGGCAAATGGTGGCACCTCAGCTTTTTGGTGTTCTGGGCACAAACATCTCCAGGGGTGCAGTGGTCACTTGGGTTAGAATTTGCTATGAAGGGGTACTGAATCAGATGGTAAGGAGCTATAACAGTAATTTAGTGCCATTAGTAAATAGCTTCCAATTATGTCAAGTTCTGTGTGAGTAGGAAAGCAACTTGAGCTTTTATTTCTTGTGGCCAGTTACTGCTGTGTACAAGTGAAGTAATACCTCTTTACAGCTTGTGACTTGTCCTGCTTGGTGGTTTGTAATTGAAACTATTTATCCCATCCAGGGACTTGAATCTCCCTATTTTGTGTCACTTGGTAATATTTTACATGTGAAACAGTAGTTTGGATTAGTCAGATTTCAGGGAAGTTAAAGTGTGCAGCAGAGCAGTTGTTCCCGATGTTTTAGGGCTCTGATTGCAGTCCCAGGCACTCACAGATTTGGTTTAATACACCACAACTAAAAATTAGTTTTATCTAATGTGTTTATCTATGTGTTCTAACAAACACTAAAATAACAGATACAATAGCATTTTTAAACAAACTTAAATGCTGTTAAATTATCAAATCTCACTGTTGAACATAGGAATTTAAAAAATATGGGAAGTAAATGTACAATGGGAGATGAAACTTCCTTTCACTATTATGTCCTAGAAAAATGAGTATTGCATATAATATGGTTTCCAAAGAAGGATTGGAATCCAAAAAACTTGCAGTAGACATTTGTTTCCTAACTTTGTCAGCTGAGCAGAACAGTTAAGCTTTAAGGGTTTTAGTCACTTGGGAGTATAAATCAGTGCAGTTCTGTTGGCTTTCAACAATTAGACTTGAGTCAGCTGATGATCCTTCTCTACATGCTTTCACTGAAGAGATAAAAAAGCATCAGACCGTTAACAAGGAATTTAGAATCTCTGTGTTGTGGAGTGTAGGTGTGTTTCATGTTTCTGAGGAGTTTAGAAAAGTACAACTAACATTATAGAAGAGCCAGAAAACCAGCATGAAGGCACATCCATCCCCTTTCCAGCTGTGTTTGCCGCAGAGCTAGGCATGATACATTATAAGGATTTAATTTGTCCTCATATTCTATCCTTGACATTTTAATCAATTCCATTGTGGGCAGCTTTTCTCAAAGCTACCTGATAATTTAAGTTCATTTGTTCTCACTCTCTGGCACAACTGGAATAAGTGCTGTCCGTAGAGCTTTGTGGTGTGTTTTCCATGCATAAATAACTTTTCTGAGGAGTATAGCATCTTGTTTACAAGAATGCCATTTGGCAGAGGAAGGAGCTGTCCAGATTTTCATTAGATGTTACCAGCATTGATGACAAGCTCAGTGTAACAGCAAAATAATTTCTCCTTGCAGACACATTGGCAGAGATTGTCACTGATTGACAAGGATTTTCTTAGCGTGCAAGAACTGGGAGTTATCTGAGCAGCTTTGTTCCATGAAGCGTGTCCAGTCACTGGCTATTGCTCAGTGTTACTGACCTATCCTCCTTAGAAGCCTGAGGCTTGAAGACTTCGTGCCTGGGCTGGTTAATGTTGTTTTCAAATGTATATTAAAAAAAGTGTCCAGTGAATGCTGAAAATACTGAATTAAGAAAGGTTGATATTACTATGTTTTGAGACTACTCCCTTTTTCAAAATTCCAGATAAAAAAGTGTTTTGTTTTTTTGTTTCCTGCTTGGTCAATGGACTCGAAAACCTTAAATTATAAGACCCGTAAGTCAACAGAATTTCATGGCAAACTGTACAGAACAGCAGGCACGTCTGTTGGGTAGCAGAGGCTGGTAAAACCCTGTGTTCTGGTCAGCTATTTGGCATGGCCCACAGTGAAATCTCTCTGTTGCTGCTGGTGTGCATGTTCAGCTCTCCTTGCTGGAAATACGTGGAAATTCGTGCTGTTTCATATTAGAGAGCTGTGCTCTTCAACACTACCCATTGGATACTGACCACAAGGCAAGCTCTCAGTCTCGTTTCAGGAGCTTTCCTTTTGAGATTTGTTGTGCTTGCCTGCACCTTCCCCTCCGCCCCTGCCAAACGTTGTGAATTTAATCATTTATCAAGAGCTTCTGTTTAGCTACAAAATCAATAATGTTCATTCTGTGTCAGTTTGTATTCAACAAACATAAAAGGCTGAGGAACAGTGAGGGCTAGCTGGTGGTTACAAGTAGAGCAAATCAAGAGGTGATCTGTGATTTCTGGCACAGAGTCTTTCAGCTTGAAGAAATTTTCCAAAGCTGGAAAAACTGAAGAAAATGCCTCCTCACCTTCAAATTCTGTTCTGGGCTGCTGTTGTAATGGGCAGAGTGTGTCCAGTTGCCCTAGGGCAGGTCTCGAGTTTTCCAGTGTTTCTGCTATACCAGGCGACAGGTATAGAGACATTTTGCTGAGGGCAGCCTTTTAGAGGGGCTGATGTTAATTTTAATCCTTTAAGAAAAAAAAAGTTATTTCAGCAGTGATCTTTGCAGCAGTAGCCAGTTGCCAGGGTCTTCTCTGCAAATCTCTGTTTGGGATAGTTCTTGTTCCACAGAGTACTGACCTAAAGGGTAATGAACAAGTACCAGGGAAAGCAGCAAAGAAAAGGAGAGTGACATTGGCCAGGGCAAAGGGCAGTATAATAATTCTGGGTGTACATCTTGCTTCATTACAGTTCGGGATATTTTGAGGTGGGGCATGGTCAAGGCTGTTGTAGTTTAGTGGGAAGGTTAAAGTCTGTTAAGGTAAGAAAGGATAGTAGTGGAGAGGGAAGGAGAATTGGATTTACTGGAGACCTTTAATTTGTGAAACCAGCAGTCTTTATACAACATACCCCATCCCTAGAAACATTCAAGGCCTGGTTAGATAGGGCTCTAAGCAGCCTGACCTAGTTGAAACACATTTTATGTGTTAACATTTATTTTCCAAATGCCTAAATAACCAGGTGGTACCTAGGTATCAAGTAGCTAGCATGCTTTTAAACCAGAAGAGGGTAGATTTAGGCTAGGTAAAAGGAAGACATTTTTTACAGTGGGAGTGGTGAAGTGCCTTGAAGCAAGATTTCCTGTCACTGGGGTTCATCTTCTCTTTATGTTTCTTCATTGGTTATACAGCTTCAGTAAGACACAGTGGGGGAAGAGCCATTGGCCAAACTCTAGGACATTTGGAGGTGATGCTGTAGTATTCACTAGACTCTGGCAATCTCTCACCCCTGAACATCTGAGGTCCAGCTTGGTTTATGATCTGATCTGTGCATGCCCCCACCGTGATGACTGGGCCCTAGCTCTGTGGAGAGATTCTCATCATCTTGGGGTTGTGTGATCTTTTGCTGTGGCCAGTCTTTGTGGTCTTCATGTGTATTTAGATGTGAAATCTAAAGAAGTGTTTGGATATGGGCTTCACCCCAACCCTGTGCAATCTGTTTGAAGGTTTATCCTGTATAAGTGAGTGGCTGCTGTAAACAAGAGTGAGCTGGTTAGCAAGAGATTGTGCTGTGAAATAGCTCTTGATGTGGTATCCACATAAATGCCAGGGTTTGTACTACGTAATAAACTGGCAAGGAGTCCAGTTATTGTACCTGGTCTTGGGCTGATTATTATAGTTGCTGTGAACTGGCTTGACCTGCTCAAACAAAAAATATGTGGAACTTGTTTATAACCTTTGTTCCCCCCCTCCTTTCTTTTCCAACTTCTGCAAACATAGGGCACACAGTTGATTTTCAGTGCTGCTAAGGAACTGGGACACTTGTCAAAGTTGAAGGTATTGTCCTGCATGGCTTGTGTTAATGTCCCTGTGTGTAAGCATGAAAGTGTGGTAGTGCATAGCATGTCTTGTGCTTCCAGTGGTTTGTCGCTGAATGCAGTTGTAGAGAAATGCCTTTAAATGCATGAAATGTGCTTTTAAGTGCATTCTACTAACATTAGTATAGTGCTTAACATTAAATCTTACTGTGCGTTTGATCATCAAAGTAGTTTTTCTCTTCTGTGTACATGGTGATACGTCTGGTACATTGATTTAAAATGAAAAAAAGTAAGTAGTTTTCTCAATATCTCACCAGCTCCTCCGTATCCCCATTTATAAAAGGGAGTCCCTAATGGTTGGAAAGACACTTGTGCTAGCTGTGGATGAATTACGTGGACTGTTAAAAAATAACTGTTGCTAATGGAGGAGAGCCTGTGTCTGTAAATTCCTTCTGCGTGGGCTCCCTTCACAGGCAAGCTGGCATTTAGCATGAAGGCTCTGTTGGTGTGTTTTGACAGTGCATGACGTGACAGTGCATGACATGAGCATTACGAAGTGCACACCACCTCATCATAAGTGAATCAAGCACTAATTCACTCACCACGACAGGAATGGTATGGAAATAGTGACGCCTTACAGCACTCAGGTTGCACTGTGCTGTGGTGGCATTTGTGCTACAAGACCAGTATTGTGCAAGAGGAGGAGGTCTAAATCTGAAGTGTCACAGTGCACAGTCTGCTGCAAGGGAGCTGGAGCTGGAGCTGGAGCTGAACTCTGTGTCGGCACATGATCAGGGAAATCTTCCAGTGCAAAGGGCATTCTCCTAAGTGATTACTGCAGTTTCAAAATGCATTTGTTCCTTCCTATAGTTTTCTGCTTTTGTCTCGCACACTAATAATGCTGTCTTCATATTCCTATGTCCCTTGCCCAGCAGATACATTTTCCAAACATGTTTACGTGGCCAGTACACAGCTCATTTAAGGCAGTGCTTATTAGCAGTCCTAGCAAGTGATCAGGGCATGAAAATGTGTCATTAGATGTGCACCTGTTCTCCAGCTGCATTTTGAGTCTGGTACATAGCAGTTAATAGTCACCTAGCATAAACCTCCAAGTGTGGCTCCCCAGGGGAACAGCTGTCACTTGTGCTGAGTGATGGCCTCATGCACTCCCACGGTCAGGCTGTCATCCCTGGTGACATGGTGGCTCACGAGGATTGCGTCTGCTTTCCTGCTTCCTCTGCCTCCGTGGGAAAAGTAGGGAGAAAGGAGCTTTGTAGCCAGCCTGGGAGAGTGGCAGCTGAACCACAGCATCCAGTTGTGTCTCATGTTTCCTGTGAGTTTCCCCTTTCTCTTGCAAAAGCATCAGCAAGGATTTATCATGTGGAGGACAATGACTCCTGGTGTCTGAGGGCAGAGCTCTGAATTTGCTGTTTCTTCCCCCAGGTCAAAAGGACACTCTGTGAGTTCCTGTGGTTTGCTTGCATTCTTGGGCATGGCCACTGAAATTCACTGTTGTCTTCTACTTGTTCCATATTTTCTCACAACTGGAATTTCTAAGCATATACAGGGTGCCTTTTGCCAGGAATGGGTTGGAAGCTTTGCTGGTTTCCATTTGCAGGTGAAGGTGAAGGCTGTCCCAGCAGCAACCCATCTTCAGTTACTGTAAAGCTTAACTTTGGTGACTCTGGACTACATTTTTAGAAATGCATGTAATCATGCAAATCAGGCAAGCCCTGGTGTGTGTTCAAGCCTTTATTTGCATATCTGCATATAGAGCTGCAGCAGTACAGGTACACAGGATTTTATATGTCACAAGAGAGTCATGCTCAAGTGTGAAAGCACCTGAATTTTGGAGACCATAAAGGAAATTACATTCTGTCCAAAAATTCCCAGTATAATAGGAGTGTTACAAGAGTATAAATTGTTGGAGTCTGTGTAAGAATCGTGGATATTATATTTTTTTGTCCTTTTGTTTTTGTAGTTGCACACAAGCTAACAGGGAAGGCATCATTCTTCAGACCCTCCCCTCCTCTGCATTCTTCAGTTCCACTAAAAGCCTGAGAAAATTATGGGATGGATTTTAAGCTTTATTAGTCTTAAATAGAACAGGGAGAACAGAGCCCTAGTGAATCAGATAACTCAACTGAAAACTGGGACTGACAGACCTGATAAGCACAGGCTCTCGTCCTGATGACAAATCAATTTCACAGTGTATTTTAAAATTCTCAGAAAGCCAGTCATAAACCTGGCTCCTTGGTTGCCACATATCTGCTTCCCACTTATTATCAAGCTCTTTCTGCTCAGTTTGCTTAATAGCCAGCAACTGGAGCAGGGAGCAGCTGCCTCCTCTCCCTTCTGCTGCCACCAGGGTAAACAGCCAGGCTCTGACTGCAGAATTTCTTCTGAAAATACCTGTGGAGAATACAAGGATGAGTCTGAGAGATCAGGAAAGTTTGTTGGGTTGTTTGGCGTTGTGGTCTTTTTTTTTACTTCTTCTGCTTGAACTTGCATAATTATTTGATGTAAATATTTGTTTCTTGCTCCTGGCTGGCAATCTGGGAAGTGCAAGGTAGCACTGTGTACAGTTCTTTATAGGAACAGTGTGGCATTTGCAGAGGGCAGGTATGCACACGAATGACAGTTGTGGGCTCCTCTGTGAGTAGGTGCAAATATTACCAGTCCAGTCTCTGGGTTATTTTTACATAATGTGTTGAAGAAAATGACACTAGGAGACTCAGAGAAAGCAGTGATGTGTTGCTGTGCATTAACAGCATGGGCACAGGCGGAGTGGCCTCTCAGTGGGGCTGAATGAGCTCTGTAGGTGTTAGAGAGAAAAGTGCTGACCACCTGGTTTCTGTGGCAGTTGGGGCAATCTGGCAGGCAGGCCTAGAAAGTAATTTTAGCAGATGTGAAAGTAGCTCTGCCTTGGGAACACAGCTAGGCTGACTAAACTGGCCTCTTCCATGAACATGGCCTTGGGCTCTGGCTGATTTTGCACTTAATCTGTCTGTCAGACAGAGAAAAGTACGCTTTACCCTCTGTGTACTGATGTCTCTGTGTACTGAAGTGTGAAGCCACATCATCTTCAATTGAATTACCCCCAGCTCAGGAAGAAGAAGGAGGAGAGCTATTGCTTCCCTCAGGACAGCATATGACAACAGAAGGCACACTGCAGCTCACCAAGTATTGTGCCCTGCACACAGTCTCCAGACCAGGCACATCCTTTGTGGGGGAAGAGGCACGTTGAGGCACATCTCTGCTGCTCAAAAAAACAGAGTGTGAACTTGTCTGAGAAACTGATAACGTGAGAGGCATCTTGTGTGCAGTTCAAGGCTGCACCGTATAAAGTTGATAGCCAGATGCCTGTGAGAAGTGTGGCAAATGCCTTGTGCTGCCCCTAGACTACAGAGAGCCCTGTCTCCATCAGGCAGGAGATAGATTGCAATGGATAATGAATGGGGACAGCACCGGGCAGTGTGAAGAATCAGCAAGCTGCAAGATAGCCAGCAGGTCTGTCCCTGTGAAACACACACATGATGCCACACACTAGGTGTGTGTCCTAGTTTAAAGGACAGGTGTCTGTCAATAAAAGACAGAAGCTCCCTTTTGAAATAGAGAATTCAATTTCACCCCCCTCCGAGTATTATAATTGGTGGGATC
>JANRGV010000051.1:10971307-10986601 GCA_024734035.1 Alethe castanea
ACTATTTATCCCATCCAGGGACTTGAATCTCCCTATTTTGTGTCACTTGGTAATATTTTACATGTGAAACAGTAGTTGGGATTAGTCAGATTTCAGGGAAGTTAAAGTGTGCAGCAGAGCATTTGTTCCCGATGTTTTAGGGCTCTGACTGCAGTCCCAGGCACTCACAGATGACTCCTCAGGCAGCTGAGTGGGTGGTGTTTCAAGGAAACTATTTGATGAAGTCAAAACACTTATGCTATTCCTTACTTAGCTGTAGGAGATCAAGATAAAATTAATTTAAAATTTCTGTTTCCCAGCACAATAGCTCAGGTGGGAGGGAAACCGATACCTTAGACTAGGAATAAAGGCAACTAGTGGGAATACATAAAACTACTGAATTGTTTTGACTGCTAAAGAAGATGCCAATTCTGGGGCACAGCTGGTTGTTTGTGAAACATGTCAAAAAGCTTATGTTGTGGCTGCCAGCACTACAGTTCTTCTCCAGATAAATAAAATGTCCTTCCATGTCACTTCCAATCCTGTAACTGTCAAGACCACAAACCGTTCATGTCATCTATAAAATACAAAATAAAGCTTTCAATTAGTTTATTTTCACACATTCTTCCCTCTTTCTTGTAGGTACATGAGAGAAATTCAGACTTACTGAAAAGACACAGCTTGAAATGAACTATTTGGTCTTGCTCTGGTTTTGTCCTTGTACTCTGTAATTCAAAATGAAGTTGCTTAGGCATTGCAATATCTTTTGCTTCAGACTTGAATTGTGGTTTGGGTGACCTCTTTAGGTAACCTGTTTAATTTAATGATCTTGCAGTGCTGTTTAAGATGGGAAAACTCGCTGTGTTTAAAACACAGAACTTCAAAAAACAAAAAAGTGCTGTGGATTCCCATAGTGTCTCCAGTCCATTTGGAAAAAAAAAATACGGCTGAACATGAGTGCTTTGTATGGAAACAGAGTAACAAATGTTGTGTTTGGGAATTATGAGTGTCCCCCACAGCTGATGCTTTGGCAGCCTCTGTCCCCATCTCTCTGTGCCTAAATGTGGCTGACTGTTTGGTGCTCTGCAGTAACTTTCTAACAGTGTTTTTCAACAGAAAGTTAAGGAACCTTCTAAGGTGCCAGGTGGTTATTTTCATATTGTTTACTCAGGAAAATAATTGAGGTGAGAAATCTACATCAATTAAAACTTTTTTTTAATAAGTTCTATCAAAAAGCTCTAGAAATGCACAATTGAGTTATGAATGTAGTTGTTGATAGGTTTGAACAATTGTGATAAGAAACACTATATTTATATCATCTGTACACACACTGTTGCTAGGATTTAATTACATACTTATACATCCCTTTATTTACCAAAAAACGAGGTGTAAATATTGCCCAGTTGCCTGGTATGAAGTAGACCTTAGAGCTGCTCATTAAAATGTCGATATTTTTCAGACTGAAGTTTAGGTCACCAATGTTGGTTCTTCATTTGCAGCTCATTTACAGAAAAAAAAAATCCTCAGCTCGATCATCAATGTGTCTGTTGGTTTTCATTTAGCAGCAAAACAATGAAAATTGTGATTCTTGTGCAGATAACCTACAGCTGTGATCTTGCTAGATTTGCATACTTGAAAGTTCTAGACAGCAATTCTATGTTTTTAAAATCAAGGTTATGTTGCTACTTGAAGTATTTTAGGTGTATTATTTTAAGTATGATCTTTGCACATCTAAGCTGGATGGGCAGGCAGGAATCTCAGCCAACCCACTAAAATCCTTTATTCCTAGATGAAAGGGCTGGAAGGAGGGTTACAGCCTTTATGCTCAGTCCCTTTTGTTGCCTATTAGAAATGAGCATAACTTCCCTGCCCCTGGTGTTACCTGAGCAAGCTGGGATTTCAGCTGACGGTGAAAATTGAGTTGTTATATTCTACATGTGAATTTAATTCTGTCAACATCTCATGTCTGTGCCAGCAATATGAGCTACTGGAGCAGGACAGAGTTTTAGGCGGGCTTTTTTCTTTTTCTGAGTGTGATGTCTTGCTTTTGATCATGCTTTTCTGAAGGGTTGTTCTTTTTACTCTCACTTTCTATCACATTTTCTGTTCCTAACCAGTTTTTCTTGCCTCTGGTTTAGGCACTTTAAACTACATTTATTACAGTGCATTTCAAAGTGGCCCCTGGTTTTCCAGCTTAAAATTAATAGAGTTATGATTGCAAGTACCTGGGCAGACAGTAGTTTCTGATTAACTGATAGTTTTCCTTGCACGATCCAAAGGACTTAACTCATCTTGTTTATAAGTTACAACACTGAGGGGTGGATGTTTTAATTTTTTATTATTATTTATTTATTCTTTATCACAGCTGCATGAACAACCTCTAGCTACATGCTAAGGTTCACTTGCCAGACTGCATTTTTCTTTATTTTAATGATTCTGTTTTTATTGCTAGAAATTTTCTTGGATGAGATGGAAAGGAAAAGAAAATCAAGACTGAAAGTATCAGGGCAGTGCAGCAAGGGAGAACAGATTGTATTTGCCTTTCTAGCTCATTTAAGCATCAGAATTTTAAAAAGCACTCGTTTTTCCAAACTACTGGGGTATCAAGAACTATTCCTCTGTCCCAGCTCATCTCTGTGTGCCACATAGCAGAATTTTCTCCATAAGCAGGGTATGCTAATTGTTTCTTGATTCATTCATGAAATGGAGCAAAGAGGAGCTTGATGGAGAGACATTACATGAACCCCTGCTTGCACACCTGCCCTAACCCTGAGAAAAGTTGGATTTATAAATGTTTTGGAGTGTAAGAGCACTGTTTCTTCAGGCTCTTCCAGTAGAATGGGACAGGGTGAACTATGTGTGGAGCAGCAGAGCTTTGTTTAGAAGGCATATGCTTGCTAATTATTAATCTGTCAACTATAAATGCAAGAGGTGGGAAGTAATCATGGTGCAAAGACAGGAATACAGAAAGGACACTTCTGCCCTCAGTGTTCAGTCTGAATTAATGTGCCTCCTAATATTCCCTAAAACAATACTGATGTGAACAAAAGCCAGAGTGAAGTTCAGAGAACGGCAGGTTCTCATGCCAGGTAATAGCTTGAAATGTAAGAAGCCAAAAGTTGTGATTTCCTGCCAAGCAGAACTTGGTGCTGCTTTGAGTTACTCTTCCAAGCAAAGTTTTGGGAAGGCACTCAGTTCCTTTGGCTGTCACGTACAACTGGAAGATTCCATTTGATGTGTAATTCTAATTGCAGTGTGACAGTGTGCAAGGAAGAAAGTGAGATGTTGCAGAAATAACCTGAGTCAGTTGTTTTAATTACTGCTCTATGGAGAAACTATTGTGGCATTGAGGCACGTCTTAAAAATCTGTGAGGATGGGTGTAATTATACAAAGGTCTATAATAAGCTGAAATTCAGCAAGAAAATGAGATGTTTCCAGTAAACACAATACCTTCATATACATTTAGGGATTATTAGTTAGGAAGAGTTGCTTTCCTGGTATATTATCATGGTTGCAGAATTAATATTGGTGACTGTCAGCAGCATTTAGGTAAAGGCAGCATGTAGAAAATGCATTTTGTAGCATGGAGATGTGGCAAAAATGCTGAGTTACCATTTTTACAATACTAGTCTTAGAATATGAACTCAAAGAATACAGAGCTGATAGAGAACTGTAACGGGAACAAAGATTTATTTTTTATTATCTTTGTACAAAACATTATCCACAGAAAAGACAATAACAATAGTCAAGGAACTAGAACCCATTTCTAAAGAAATGGTGAAATGAGCAAGTGTGCAGGTTGGGATGAGGCACTTCGAGAAAACTGAGTATTCATGGCAATAAACAACAGAACTGTGTGGTTCTTTGACTATGCAAGTTACTGGTATGAAACTTAGGAAAGAGACATTTAGTGGATTTTGGCAGGTACTTCATAAGTTCTATGCAGTAGGTATGCACTGGGAAATCCATGAGATACTGAAAATTTCCTGCCAAGTTAAACTTGCAATTATTTATAGTCCACTGATAAATGAAGTTTCAATTTGTGGTACCACTGCATCTTTTTGCTGTCAGACACTGGTATAAACCCTAATCTGAAAGGGTTTGGGTGATGATCTGAATAGTGCATTTAATTACTGTATGTTACAGCATCTAGCCTCTTGTTGACATAGATTAATGATATTCTTTCTTTTTGTAGTATGACATCGCACACAAGACTGGTGACATAACAGTGGTATAAGCATGAAGAAACAGGCATCAGTTTTTGCATGACTTTCCAGTGTGGTGAAACTGAAGTACATTATGAAATGAAGTGCTGGGTTTTTTTACTTGATCTCACTTTAGATTCAAGATTTTTAAATAGGCTGTATTCAGTTTTGTAAGTACCAAATTTTTTCTTTTTCATTTTTTTAATGCAAAGTTTACAAAGTGACTCCTGACGTTTTCCTTACTACTTTGATATTTTGAAAAGAGTGCACCATCCCTCCTCTCTGCTTCCTTCACCCCATTCCTGGAGATGCAAAAAATTGTGAAGTTAACAAAATCAACTCAGGTAGCAGAAATATAGCCTTAAGCAGTGGGGTGTTAAAGAGATTTTAATCTGAAATAGAGTAGTTTTGGGTTTTCCTAGCTTTCTGGTCTGCTGATTTCATAAGGAAGTGTGTCACCTCTTGAATGCTGTAGTGATACCCATGGGGACTTACAAACTGTGTGCAAAATGGGCTGTGTTTTAAGATTGTATATATTTTATAACACTTAATAAAATATACTTGAATGTTACAGTTAACATATGCTTCAGCATAATCTGTTAATGTAGGTGGTGTGGTAATCCATGTCTGTGCACTTCCTTATTCCTCCTGCTTCCCAATTTACCATGCAGGAGTCCAGAGGGAAGAAGAGTATGCTCTTAAACCGGGCTGGTTATGGGATCTCCATTCCTCCTGCACTGTGGAGATTTTGGTATTGATTTCATACTGAAAATATTAATTTACTTAACCATTTAAGGATGAGACCACTGTAATATGATCTAATGGACTGGAATTTGCTGAATCAATTTTTGGAGCCCACTGGTACTTGGGCATTTTTGGTAACCTCTAACCTGTCACAATCCACATAAATCAGAGCACACCGAAGGACACATGGAATTTAGGCAGTAGCAGTGAGCATGTGCAGACTCAAACCTGCCTTTAACTACATCTGTCTGTGCTCTTGAGAAAGACTGGTACTGGTTTGTAACTATTGTAAATACATAGTTATTAATTTAAATGTTAATCTAGGGGCATGTGTTACACTGTGGTCTGAAGGCAGCCACATAAACCATTGTGAAACTGGTGGTTAGAATGCTGAAAAGTTATTAAATCATTTTTGCTTCTGTTTTTGAGAAGAGCACAGCTAATTCTAGAACAAACTCAAATGCTGTCAAGCAAAAGTTCCATTTAATGAGTTTTGTCACTGTACATGAAGAGTCAAGTAAAACCATCTAAGGAAACAGGAATAACTTCTTAAGAAAAATGGAAAAATGTAGGATTTCTAAATATTACAGGTTTAAGTAGCCAATTAAAAAAAATTGTTCCAAATCTAAGTTCAACGTTGTAATTGCAGAAAAGATACTTTGCCTTTAAGAAGCACTTGTTTTTGTGCCAAAATATTTCATTCCTCGTTCTCTCCTTTGACTCCATGCTGCCTAAACTTGTCTCTGAGTGAATCTGGCAAGTAATTAATCAGGGTAAAATTCCATTTGAATAGGTATGAAAGTTGCCTTGTCAAGAAGCAGCAACTGCCTGTTCTGTTTAGCATATGTTCTGTAATGTAATGATTTGTAGACAGAATTTACCTTTTTTGCTATTGTGTGCTCCATAAAGGATGAGAAAGTGTCTTTTCCTGCCCTCAGTGATCACCATCATCTGAGTGCTTAATTGCTGGTGTTTGAGAAAGTAGGAGAAAGGTAGGAATAACTGTGCAGGCTTACAGTTTTGTTTAAAGAGTGAATTTTGTAGAACTATTTTTCTGCAGAAAAATTTGCAAAGTGTGCTACACTAAAGTATGTTCTTAAAGGAATAAGTGAAAAAAAAGTTTTTTATATTTAAATTCCTATCTAAATTAATAGGTATATATTGTAAGTAATATATATATTATTGCTTTCATTGAAGGTAAATGTGTGTCAATTTTGCAAAAATATTTGTATTGGTTTTTTCCAAGAAATTAGGAACTGTAAAACTTCCATGCCATCTCTCTGAGGAGTTTCTTGGTTAATCCTGATGTTCTTACCAGATGTCCATATACTGAGTTTTTTGGAAGGTACTTTGTGTTGGGTAGTTAGTCCAGAAGTCAACCCTGCCTGAGGTCACTAAGTATGGGCTATTAACTTTGTGTTGATGTGGCATAAGCAGGACACGAGTTTGAAAGCTTGTCTGGTGCCACACAGAAAGTCTGAAGATTTATTCTCTCTCTGTCTGTTCTCTGCCAGAACAGTCTGTTCTCTTCCTCAGGCTTGAAATATACAATGCTTAAGCCTGGGGGTTGTGCCTCTATAGATTATTGTGGCTGTTTAGGAGTGGCTGGAGATATTAGGGGAAGGTTTTACTTGATATAGGTTATTTTTTCAACCTTTTATCCTTTGTAATACATAGAACAGCTTGGTCACACATGGTCAGCGGGTGGAAAACTCCCTGACTCTTGTGCCAAGGCTGTTAAATGAGGAGAAGTAGTACATTCCATGTACTTTACTTCTTGCCAGGGCTTGCTTGTTACAGGAGAGCTTAAGCATGTGTTTGTTGGTAGCTGTGCTCCTGTTCACACCCAAAAGAATCTCATGTGATGTTTTGCATGCTGGCCTGGACCTGGAGAGTCACAAAGCCTGAATGTCACCAATAGCAGCTGTATCTTTGCTGCAAGGAGATTAACCAGAAGTGCTTTCCTTCTATCCTTGCATGTGACATTGTTCTACCAAATGAGAGTTGAGAGATGGAGCTGCTCCTTCTCTCTGTTTAGTTCAGACCACTTCTGGAACAGTTCTGTTTCTCCCAAAGCCATTATAATTACATTACAAAAAATGTCTGAGGAGCAGCGCTGTGCTCAGCCATTCTCACGCTTCCTAGGATCCTCTCTGTGGTGGCCAGACTTGCAGTCATGTGGAACGTTGGAAAAAATGTGTTGTTACTGAGGTTGGTTCAGTGGGCTCAGACTGCCATGGTGGCATCTTGCATGCTCTGTGCAGTATAAGATGAGCCAGGCAGTTCCCCAGGTGAGCTGTCCCATGGTCAAGGGGGGATTTGGATTCAGACAGTTGCCCTGCAGGCAGGATGGCTGCAACAGGTTCAGTGCCAGGCAGTGTCAGCTGTATCTATGTCTGAAGTGGTATCCTTGTAAGTGTTTGCATAAAATTAAGAAGCCTCAAATCGTGACTCTGGTGTGTGCACTTTGAAAGGCAGCATTTGGCATGCTGCAGAAGGATTTGGCCCAGCCTCTCTTTACTCTTCTTTCCTGGCCCTGGGCTCCCTCCTATCTTGTCAGCATAAGCACTGGTGCAGCTGCCATGAGCCACATCAGACACACAATATGGTTTAAAGCTGCTTACATACAGTGGAGTGTAGTTTGAACTCGGGTACATTCATCATTCAGTTCAGTAGGCAGCTGCACTGGAATTTGTGCTGACAACAGGGAAAGGAGGCAAGTGTGAAAGTGGAAAGAAGGATCAAAGTACAAGAAAAAGGCAGACAACAAATTACTTTCAACAGTGGGACTAAAAGGGCCCAAGGCACTCAACTGCCCTGCTCTGCACAGAGACTTGGCCCTGGCAAACTCCAGAGGAGCTTTCCAGCTTCAGTGCTCTGTAATCCTGTAAAAAAGATGCATGTAGCCAAATTCTCTCTGCATTTAAAAAAGGGTGATCCTCAGCTGCGCTGTTCAAAGCTACAGACTCCTCAGCTTTTGGCACTGGTGTTTCCAGGCACCTCTACCCTCCTACCATGTGCAGAAACCATTTATCCTGAGTAAGATGCACAACTTGCATTGTATTACATGTGCATCCCGTTGCCTGCCACATGTATGAGCCTTCCTGAGTGTTCATAGGTATGCACAGCATGTTCCCAGGGCACCCTGCTCCAGTCAGTGCCAGGACAGAGCACACTGGCAGCAGTTGCCACTTTCCTTTTAAGTCTTAAAGGACATGGTAGTTGATAATGCTGATGTTATCAACTATGAGCTTGCAAAAAATGTATGCAGTTATTTCATGTGACTCTGAGTCTCTCCCTAAGGCATCTTGTGGAAGATCCATGTGGGCAAACCACCTATGGCTTCAGCAGCCATGCTGGTGGGTGACTGGCTCTGTGGTTCCCTCAGCAGGCTCCAGCTCTCCTGTTACTGACAAAATATAGATGGGTCAAACACAAAAGGAAAGAACTTATTTCAATCTCAACTTCAGTAGCATGTAGAAGGTAAAGTGGGAAATCATTACTTAAAAGGAAGCCTTAGCATGTTTCACTATAATTCAATGCCACATTCAAAGATTTCTTGCTGAAATCTGCATGCTGGAGGCCCAGCTCACTGGGTTTTAGCAACACTGTTAGCATAGCATAGCTGCAACTTTAGCATCATGCATTCCAGTTCATTTCTATTCCTCACATAAGTTTCATTGTTTACAGGAAAATGGGATCTATTAAGAATCTTAAGTAATTTATTTTGAATGGCTTTCTTTTGCAATACAGTGCAGGCTGCATTAATGTTCAGGAGGCAGCTAGACATGAGCTGACACTGAATATGCAAAAATATTTACAATGAGCTGTATGTACCATGTTCTTTATGAGTAATTTGGCTGTTGCAAAGTAAATTACATTAATTACAATTATCACAACATAAGCCACGAAAGTTTGGGCTGGCAAAAATATAATAATGGGATTACTGCTGTTTTCTTTAACACTGGGTCACTTCTGCATTTTACCATTTCTGAGTATCTAACTTGACAATGTCTTCTCTCTGTGCCCATGACTGAATCATTATTAATGCAATAAGAAATTGCTGCCCTTACAGAGAAATTATGTTCTCTTCACATATGTTTTTCTGACCTTTTTCCTCTTATCAGAAATCAAACTTTTCCATAAATTCCAAATTCCTACTTCTGAGGTTAACAGAAAAAAAAGGTGGAAATTCTAATAAATCTTATGTCATGCACTAACATGGAGATGAGGTGCATGGAAGCCTTGCAGGACTTCTCAAAGGAGTGAGTTACTGAAACTGGGAAAGGGAGACTAACACAGCAAATCCTGACCTATGACAGACAAAAAAGTTTCACAATTTCAAATCCTTAATTCTGTAATTTGTATACATGTTTTTAAATTTAAATCAGGAACTAGGCATTTCTATGAAGGGGTGTGTTTAGAAGTAGCTAGCCTAGTTTCAAACCTTAGAGCAAAATTGGAGATTGCTGTCTTTAACAGTGAGCATTACCTGTCATACTCCCTCCACATGCAAAGCTTTGGTCTGTAGCAGTTGTGCCCTGGATTAGCTTCAAGCATGCCATTCCAAACCCTGGACACCATGCCCTGTAGTGCTGGGTGGTTCTAGTCCCAGGGGTGAACCAGAGCTGAGGGGGGACTTCTCTGCCTCTCCCCCTGATCAAAATCCTGGCCTTTTGTGAGAAGTTTGAATTGCCACACAGTTCCAAGCTCTTGGTCTCTCTCCCTGGACCAGGTGCTGCAGGAGGCTGGGGAGGTGGGGTGGTCACTTTCCTAGGACACAGCAGATATCCTACATTTTACTCAAGTGTTTTGGGAGTTGAATTTTGTTGCTTTTTTTTTTTCTTAAAGAAAGAGGAACCCTTTTTCATCTCTCAGTGCTGTATTTCAGTGACCAGTGTTAGTGTGTGATGGCTTTGGGCCCCTGCTTTGACTTCGGTGCAATAAGCTAAAGGGAATGGATTAAATGAGCTTGGGTAGGCTTTTGCTGGGGTTAATTTGATGTGTGTGTACAGTTTCTACTATGCCAGCAGGATGACCTGTCAGCAGAAAGATGGGTAGGTAATACCTTCAGCTGTTCCATCTGGATACAGAGGAGGAGGAGATGCTGTTGGGAGGCACCTGGGCAGAACAAAGGTGTGGTAAGCAACGGGTCTGTCTTGATGCCACAAGTCACATTCCAATGCCTGTTGTGCAGATCTCTGCAGGAGCTGCTCTTGGCCTAGTTTGTATGGTAATGAGAAATGAAAATGCTAACAAAAAGTCTGTATTTCTAGTATGAAATATTTGTAGTGATGAAAATCATTACACATTATTTTCTACTGATAAGAAGAGAAAATGGTAATAGTTTAGTCTTTCTTTAAAAAATTTGGAGACATGTAAGAAAGAAACTACACTTGATGGAGACATTAGGAGGGTGCACTGGGCTCTTCTTCCACCTACATGCAGGGGACAGTGATTTTATGGGCCAGAAAGGGATACTGGAGGGTTTTGAATGCCTTGTGGTGTCAGAGTTTTCTGCAAAAGGGAGGGTTTTCACCTTCCCCAGACTCCCTGACTACTGCTGTAAATGGATGGTAAACTCATGTTTTGCTTTTTTCACCTTTAGTAGCAAGATAATGGCTGACACAGCGTGGTGTTCCAGGGGACTAAGGGGAAAATGAGATTCAGAACCACTTTCCCTGCCTCCTAGGGGGTCAGGATCCACTCAGGATCAACTCCACTCTTCCTTTTAAGTAAACCTGACTGTTCCTTGACCTAAGACAATGCTATTACTATTAATACACAGCATTGTACACAAGTAAATTGTTGTCCTATTGTATTACACAAAAAAGCCATATTTTGGCATGTCAGTGAGTTGCCTGGAGGAAGGAAATGTGTGGAAGAAGATGAAGGATATGTCGTACACTGAGAGTGGTGTCAGGCTCTCTTCCATCGTGTCCCCCCAAATGTTCTGGCTCGGCACTGTGCTTCCATGTGGAAGAATAAGGATTAGGGTTGTCCTGCTGTGAGATGATTCATGTGTGGGGAATGTGCGTGCTCAGAAACAGAGAGATTTCAAGAGTGCATCACTGAAGAGAGGCTTGTAATAAGAATCAGCAATAAAACAATAGCTGAGCTGGGAAAAATGTATTTAATGAAAGGAATTTGCAGTTGAAATCTTGAGTAGTTAGGATTGCTTGTCTGACCATTTCTGCTAAAGTTGCTGCTCTTCATTCTGTTTTTAAAATATCTGTAGATACACTGTTTATTCTTGGATTTTAGATGTCATATACATATTTAGGCATATTTATATTACACATTTTATGTATTTTTAAATTATGCGCTCTCTGAGGTGTTTTTTCCAATTTTACTACATGATTTTGCTTTAATACCATTTTAATATTTACCTAATACTAAAATAGGGCTGAATACTTAATGTAACAGCAACTAGATGTCAAACTGTTATTTCCTTTAGATAAAGTGTGAAGGATGTGAGCTAATATTTAACAAAGTGTTTCCCAACTTTGATATTATTCATGCTTTCCCAGAGATGTTAACATAACCCTGTAATTGGCATGAATTCTGTCCAGCAATAAGCTCTGCAGGAAATGCACTTTGTTTGTTACTTGTTTTTAAGGCACAGTAGCAATTCATAGGGTATAACAAGCCGTGCATTTGAGTGTGGCTGATTTTCTCTCTGTGCAATTAATTTATTCTGATGGGAAAAGTAATATAAAGCTTAACATATTTTTTAGTAGAGAGCTCTATCTGAAAGATCTTCATTGGGGTACAAGTGCATGATTTCCAAACAGCATGTTATATTAAACAGACACTTTCAGAAAATCTGCATTTGAACTCTCCTTGCCAGAAAAAGAGAAAAATAAAATGAAACAGTTCTTTTGCTTAGATTCCAGTTCTTGTCTTCATAGTGAACAACTGAGGCATGACAACATGATTCTGGTATATAAGCCCTGAAAAATAAGATTTGTAAAGCAAAACCACAGCTCAGACTGGGGTTGTCTTTAGCTTGTCAGTTTGACTTCTGTCTGAGCAGAGGAAAGGCTCATGCCACTGGAGAACTGCTTGGAAACCCTGTGTGAGACTTGTTTATGCCACTGACTTCAGTCCCCCTGGGCAGGTAACCTCAGCATGCACTGCAGACCAGATGTGACTGCTGGTCAGGGTGCTGGGCTGGTAGGAGCTGGTGTGTTGTGCTGCTGGGAGAGTATGGCAAAAAAGGCCTCACCATCCTCATCACAGCCAACTGCTGCATGAGAGGCAGCCTCTCAAGCCTCATGGACCCTGCCACTGCTTTCCTGCTGGCCACTTTCCCCTCTTTATCTTTCTCTTTTTGCCTTTCTTTTTCTTTTTTTTTTTTTTTCAATTTTCGCTGTCAAGCAGTTTCATTGCTAGAGACACCATATTCCATAATTTATGGATGCTGCTGCTGCTGCTGCTGAAGCTCTATGCCTCTAAATTTGTGCAGCAAGAACCCTTTTGTTTCTTTTTTGTTTCTATTGGGGCATGATTTGGGTAGGCAGTGAATCTATGGGAGATGAGGCCAGAAAAGCACAGCACTTTTTGCTGAGTTCCATGCTGCTCGTTTTTTGTATGTTTTTTTTTTTTTTCTTTGCCTGTATAATTTGACTAGAATTGAGAAACAAAGAAAGCCAAATCCAAACCATTGTTGCTCAGGCAACAAGATGTAGCTAAGAATGAAAAGTGCAGCTTCATTAAAAGCAATGCAAAGGATGTGGTGTGGTTGTCTGTGGCAGTTTCTGTCGATCAAACCTGGGTGCATTATGAAAACATCAATTTCCATCAGATTAACTACATAAGCTCAACCTGCCAAGACAAGCTTGCATTTGTTTATATTCATTGGAACTGTTGCTATTTGGAAGTTAAAACGTTTTTGGCAGGCACCAAAGAGAGAAATGTGGTTAATTGCTTCTTGCCAATTATCAGTTCTGCTGGATATGTCATACAGCTACCTAAGAAAACTGACAGACTTCATAAAATCAGCCTCAAGCTAATTAGTAATGCCAATGTTTTTCAAATGACTGTTGATATTATTGCTGTAGCTCATCCAGGGACCATCACCCTGTGTATTCATGAGCTATGGCAAACTGTCATAGCCATGAATCCAAAACTTCCTGAAATATTAATGTGTCGCTATCCTTTTATCTCCTCTGTACTCCTGTATTCCCAGTTTGTAATCCCAATTTATCTTACGGATTTAGTTAATGTTAACTTAATCCATGTAACTGAAGAGAAAAAAAAGCACATGGCAAAACTTCCTACATTAATGACTTAATATTATACATTCATGATAATGAAGTGGCACACACAACTATGAAGAAAGTGCTAGATTCTGAAGTCTTACTGTAACTCATGGTACTTGATTTTGTTTCCCTTTAGTCTTGAACTGCTGGAATTAATTAATGAACGGACAATTTTGGGGGTGATTAAGAATGCAGAACAATCATACAAAAGTAAAACAACCTCATAAAACCCAAAAAAACCCCACAGTGTTTTATACATATATATAACCCACCACACACACATATTAGCATGTGCATTGTTAAACTTTATAGTATAGTTAGGAAATAGGAATGTAGTAAGGCAGAAATCTAATAATGGTCTTATTCAGGTGTTAATTTTGTTAAAGTATTAAACACATTTACTCTTATCACTAGCAAATAATATTGCTATTTTTGTGATAGGCTTGAGTCTAATGTTCTGGCCCAGACTGGCCTCGCTGTCACACTACAGGCAAACAGTAAGAAACCTGTCCTACCACATAGATCCTGTAATGTAAATAATAAATACAACCAAATGCAAGAGGTGAAGGAGTGGGCAGATGCTTGTCTTTTTTTTATGAGGGAGAACCAAGTCAGCAATTAGTTCAGTGAAATACATAGATTGAAGAGGGACCCTGCAACAGAAAGATAATCCCAAACCAGGCTTCCTGTGTCAAAGTCCAGAGCATTCACCAGGTCAGAATTCTTCCAACAACAAGAGCTGTGGAAGCAAAAGAAGAGAAAGTATACCTAGGCATTAGTTGGAGAGGTTGACAGAATTGTGAGTCATTAGGTATAAAGAAGAAATGGGAAGCTGGAGGATGGGATTATGGAAAAGCTAAAAGTGAAGCTTTTAATCTATGAACCTTCCCTTCACAGATAGCTGAGGTGTGACTGCCTAAATATGATGTTTATTTTAGGTTTATTCCCAGTAGGAGACTTATAAAAATGTGTGGATCATATTTTTTTCAGTTTTATTTCATCAGCTGCTGGAAAGTCTGTGCTGTCTCTTAGTTTCTGGAGATCAAAGTGTAGGCAGTGAAAAATAATCTAATCTGCTACTTTGGAATAATTTGCCACAGCAGGCATTCCTAGTGCAAATCAGAGTACAAATCAGATGGTGAATCAGTGATCTCAAAAGAGGATTACTTTGGATTAGCTGTCCAGTGAAGCAGGCACTTTGTACAATGCAGCAGACAGCTCCAACATGAGCCAATTCAGTGCTTGTTTTTTGGTGGGTTTTTTTTTCTTGGTTTTATTCTCTTTTTATTTTTTTTTAAAGGAACGTTAGTTTACCAACAGATTCTCATACACTAATTAATGGTATTTTGACAGAGTTTGTGGGTAGAAGACAGATTATGTGACAATACCACTAAGCAAAGTTAATGGCCAGACTTTCAGAAGAGGGAGGAGGCTTGGTAGGAAGTAGCCCAAGCTGTATTTTAGTTGACAGCAGGTGCAGGTTTAAACACTGGTTTGAAGGTTCTGTCTTGAATGTCTATTTCAGTTTAGAGCTTGATTTGTGAGACAGGGAGGAGACAACTCTGTCTGGCCATGGTTCAGTTCTGCTGTTTCTCTAGTTTAAGGATGTCATGTTTTGGTGATGCTTGAATTATAAAATCATAGAATCACAAAGTGGCCTGGGTTGGATGGGGCCTTAAAGGTCATCTGGTTCCAACCCCCTGCCATGGGCAGGGACAGCTTCCACCAGACCAGGATGTGCAGAGCCCCATCCAACCTGGCCTTGAACTCTTCCAGGGATGGGGCATCCCCAACTTCTCTGGGCGACCTGTGCTAGGCCCTTATCACCCTCATAGTAAATAATTTCATCTTAATCTCATCTAAACCTACTCTGTCTCAGTTTGAAGCTGTTCCCCCTTGTCCTGTCATTTCAGACCCTTGTAAATAGCTTCTCTCCATCTTTCCTGTGGGCTCCCTTCAGGTACTGAAAGGCTGCAGTCAGGTCACCCCAGAGCCTTCTCTGTTCCAGGCTGGACAATCCCAGCTCTCCCAGGCTTCCCTCCCAGCAGAGCTGCTCCATCCCTCTGCTCCCCTTGGTGCCTGCTCTGGGCTGGCTCCAGCA
>JANRGV010000051.1:10986748-10999269 GCA_024734035.1 Alethe castanea
CTGGGCTCCCAGCACACGGCCGGGGCATGTCCAGCCCTCACCCACAGCACCCCCAAGGCCTTCTCCAGGGCTGCTCTTGAAGCAGCCATTTTACCAATAGTATACATTGCTAAATTAATCTGCTTTTCAGTTTCACAGGACTGGTATGAGTAAGAAGGTTATTACAAAGACCACTTATCCATTTTTGAACACAGTACCCCGTTTCTTTAGGTTAATGTTTAACCCCATCATGCTGGGGCAGTGAGGTCATTATTGTACACAATCAATTGTTTTGCTGCCTCCCTGGTTTACCTGGGTTCTGGTCATTTATTAATAAAGATAAAGCCATTCTTGGCTGCATTTGCCATGTGACAAAGTTGGCTTGTCGGCTTAAGAAGCACCATTTATCCAGAACCAGTCTCCTGGGTGGCTGTAAAGAGATTGGAAGAGAAGTGAAGGACAAGGACTCACTTGGAAAGTATGCCCTAAAAAGAGAGAAATTTTTCATATCCTGTGAGTGAAATTATATCTGTTTCAGTATGCAAGTGTAAGAGACAGTCCGAAGTTTCCTCATTTGCCTCATGACCATTGCAAGAACAGAGACTGAGAGCCCAGGACCCCGCTCACTTTGGCAGGAGTTGTGGCCTGGCCAGGTGGGTGCTTGCCAAGGCACTGTTTGCAGGTGTGCTGGACTGCCATGGCACGCTGCATTCGAGCAGGTACAGGCTGGGAGCGCCGTGCTCTGCACCTGCTTCTCAGGGCAGCTGGCTCTCCTCACAATAGTCCAGAAACCTTCCCACCTCTTGGCCAGAGGCCACTCACTTTGGAGAAAGGCTATAGAAAAGTGACTTTCTGTGGAGACTTTTGAGATCTCCCTGCAGAAGGAAGACATGTCTATTGGCAGGACCACGAGGACGTTGTCCCCTCTGCTGGTAGCTATTCCCCAGTCCACCTTTCTCTTTACTTTGTTTTTCTTTCTCTCTCCCTCTCTTCCCTCTATCGCATAACTGTGTTGTTGGTACTTAATAAAAGGTGGAAGCTGTGAGTAAACTGAAGACTCCTGCTGTGTGTCTTTTGCACCCTGAGGTCAAACGAACCATCACGACTCCTGCTTGTGTGACTGGATTGTAACAGCATGGAAAGCAGTCTGATGGAAAGCTCAAATTTCCTGGGCAATATAAAACCCTGTGGAAGAGCAGAAGTAGCCAGCTCTTACTGTGATGGCAGTAAAAAACACATGCTAAAGCTTGATATCCAGACAGCTTTACATTAAGGTAGGCCCAGACCCAGCAGCACTATTTTCTCCTGTGTTTAGACAGTAACAGCTCCAGATCATAGTCCCAGCTCTGCCCCCACACTTTGACACACTGGGGAGAACTGTGAGCAAGCTAAAATTTCACAGTCACTGGTGAACAGTGACTTTGCACCATTGTTTCTGTGTTCAGAGCAAGCCTAAACAAGTGCTGGGAAGCTTGGTGTCTGCTCCAGACAAAGGTCAGCACATTGCTTCTGATTTGGTGCCAGACTGGTTGTTCTGCCAGAGGTTTCCTCCCCTGTATCATCACCCCACTCTCTCTTCTGGACTCTGCAGCAGGCCAGAAGTAAGCCAGAAGAAAATACCACAATTGCTCTTAAATCCTCTTTTGAAATGGATGTAAATGTTGTTTCCCTGGTGCCCACTGTCCTGGGTGAGACACCAGTTTCAGCAATGAGCAAAGTACTATGAAAAGTGACAGGGAGACTTGCACCTCTAAACTGCTGGGATGGAATGAGGTCAAGTTTGGCACAGTGCATTACATCAGCTAGAGGAATCTTCCTTTAAAAAACAGCCCTTGCCAGCCACACCAGATATACATTCTACCCTGCCTGTGCAAAACCACCACTGAAAGCCTCTTTGTCACACCAGGGCTGTGACAAAGATGCTCAGGTATGTTTCTGCAAGAAGCAGTATAGATGCCTACTGTCTTTTATCTGTATTTGTAATACAGCACTGTGTGCCCTCGGTCATCTACAGCGTGCTGCTCCTGGAGCACACCAATGATCCTCTACCATAAAGCAATCAGAACCTGTCTTTTAAATAAAGAAATACTTCTTCAAACACATGGAAATTCAGGCTTGCAAGAATTGTTAGGACTATGGTACAGGACACAAGTTTCTTGGTTACTTTAGGAGTGTTACAAGTCCACCTGTGCTTAGAGTGCATTGTTATTTAACAGGAATGGCAAACTTTAGAAGGATAACAAGACTGAGTGGGTTTTCCTCATGTGCAAGACTGGAAACCTGTCTATGAGTCCATGACAGAGACAGTATCAACACCAGATTCTTATCAAATATATTGGTTTGTCTTCAAATTCTTCCAAAACATGACGAAGTGCTGAAGGCACTTTAATCTTGGCATGTGCAATTATTTCTTATGAAATAAAAATTTTGTTTATGAAATCTTCTTGTCCCTGCACATCATTCCAAGTTGTCTGAGTACCAGTATAAACCTAACTCTGACCTTAAATTTAACAAAGCCCCTAAGCAAACATTTCATTTGTACCTATGAACAGTTCTACTGAACGCACAGGTCTGAAATTCTGCATGTGATTTCCCAGACATGTGTTAGCTCATTATACAGAGAGCAAAAATCCAATCCACATACACAGATCACATGTGCATATTATATGTACATAGATATACATACATATGTATCTACCTGTGCAAAAGGCAATGATGCATATAGCAGCCTACTAGCAATCAGATGATTTTTTGAGCATTACCCAGATGTTCCTGACTCCAGGCTCTCCTGACTCCTTAGAGGTGGGCACCAAGAGGTACAAGTAGGTCATTGGAATGAGAAGGCAATTCACTGAAATCCATCATTCACACAGTATGCAGAATGGCAAACCAGTGCTGAATACACCTAAATGCCTAATAAGGACATAGCCATAATGTGACTCTCTGTGCGACATCTGATTTTTTTTTCCAGTGTTCAAATGTAAGTTGGCTGTAGTTGATGTGAATATTATATGGATGTAAAGAAACAACACAGTCTGTGCCTTAGCTTTTGACTTGGAGACTGAAGGATTCCTTAATATCATGCATTTTTGATCTTGTAGAAGTTGTTTGTTTGTTTGTTTGTTTTTAAATTTAGGACACATTTCCCTCAAAAGGGTAGCTAATGACATTACTTGAAAGGACAGGAAGGCATATTACCTTATAATTTATTTCTAGCTGCACTAACACTATCCATACTAAACATAAATCTACTGTTGTGAACTGTACTTGGAGAAATCAGCAGTAAATTACACAAGCTATGGCCCTTCTGCCTCTTTTCATTCCCAGGGCAATATCTTACTTGTTATGTCTCCACCTTGGAAGAGGCAAGTGAATTTAGAGTGATGGCTGCTCAGCAGCCAGTGCTACGCACAGAAATTGGATTTGAACATAAACGTATCCGCTGCTCCAAGCTCTCTCCTGGGGCTAAATAGGCAGACAGATTATATTTTGCTGTGATAAGAAATTGTACCCATAAGAATAAGAATATAATCATTAAAACCTGCGGTAGAATCTGTTTCCTGAACTCCTGGATGTGTTTAGGCTTAATGATATATATGAAACACTCATAAATGCCAATACACGGAAATTTTCTGACCTCGCACCTTTAGATACAGTTTCCAGCTCACCATCTATACTGTCCCAGGTGTGTTCAGCTCTGTTCAAGCAGGACAATGTCCTACTCGCTGTTTGCTCCAGTGCTGTCACTAATCCTGGCACATCTTGGGGTGGGCTCGTCATGAAAGGGAGGGGCAGCACCGAGCAGCTTGGAATGGGAGGGAAAGGAAACTGCAACGACTGAAATGTACCACCAGAGAGAGCTTTTGTCTCGCTGACTTTGTCAGGGACACTGCACATGGCTGTATTGTAGGTGTAAGCTTGCAATGGAAGGTTTTGTAAATGTTGAATTATCAGGTGGAGAGAAAGAATCAAAATTCACAGCACCATTTTAGCTGCACACTTGATCCTTTGAAGTGATCAGGACAGCTGGTAGAACTGATGTCACCCAGGGGAAAGCTGCTATGAGATAAATGTCTCCTATCTACAAGGTCCTGGTCTGACACTGGTTCCTCTGATTTTGGCTGGTACAATGTAGAGAGTGTGGGGCACTCTGAGTGGGATGGGACTGCCCTTGGAACTGAGTGGGGACCTGTGCTGCACATCTCTCCTTTGCCATGAAATCACAGATTCACTGCATTACAGAATCACATAGGTTGGAAAAGACCTCCAAGAACATCAAATCCAACATTTGACCAATCAAGCTCAGGCATAATCTTGCTCTGGGAATATCACTTTTGGTTTTCACAACAGACACATTACACAATTGCAAAATATTTGTCAAATGCATGTTATCACATCTTCATTGAGCTCTGAAATACTCTTTTTGAATGCTCTGGATTTCTTAAGTGGAGAAAAACAGCTTCTATGAAATGGATACAACTTCACAGAAGGTTTTGTTTCACTCTTCATTCTCTGTGTGGTAGAGCTTGGAATGTATTTTATCTGGTATTGTTTGTGGCAAAATACCAGTGTTGGCTCAGGAACAGAATCAGGCAGGTCAAAGCTCTGAAGCTGTTTCTGGGAAGTGTCAGGACATGTTTGCAGGTTTCCTGGCTTCTTTCCTGGGCATTCAGTGTTGCAAGAGGATACCAGACAAAATGGATGATAACTGGGATCCAGCATCTCCACCAGCCTTGTGGTTTGGGACGAAGCATCCCCCTCTCTGCCCTCTCCACCTCCAATATCCCTTCTCCACTTTAATTGTGGAAGTGTGTTTGCAGTTTCAAAGGTGATCAATACCATCATCATGTGACCCTCCTGAGACCTGTGTGAAAGTGGATGGAAACCTTCACTGAGGCAACGATGTCCTTCGTTCTCACAGGAAGACAATTGTTATCGTTCAGATCTTTCACTTAACTGGGTCACACCAGCGCTTCCCACACTAAAACTTCAGGGGCTGCTGGGGAATAGGCATGTTCAGGCATGAACATGTTCTGTAAAGAAGCAGTTTTCACTGCAGGTAGAATAATTGCAGCTGGCTCTGCTCTCTTCCAGAAGCCATCTTGTCCTAGGAATGCCTGACCTAGGAATTTCTTCGTGGCTTAAATGCTCCTCATTGCAATGTCTCAGTGTACTCAATTTTTATTTTTTAATTTTTTTAAATTTTTTTTTTGGAAAGAGATCAAACAGCATATTAAATAGCCACCAAAGAAACACGTATCTTCTAAATGAGCCAAACACATGACCAAACTCCGCAAAATCTAATTGTGTGTAGACATGAACATTCAGAAGCCCTGGAGAAAAAGCCCATACCACAGATCACATGGATTATTCTAGCATGTTATGTCAAGCCAACTTAATTGTAGTTTGTCTTTAATGGTGCGTTCCAGGCTTTAATTTTGTGTGTGTGTAACTAAATAAATAACAACACTGACAGCCTGAGACTTTTGTGAAGCCCTAAAAGAAATAACTATTCATGTTAGTTTGGGATTCATATAGACAAGGTTTCAAACTTTAGTGGTTCCAGCTAGGAACCAGGGGTGACTGTGCTCAAGTATCCTGGTACAGAAGCAGGCTCTAGTTTATTTATGTGCTCAAAAAAAACATTGTGGCAGTAGCTTTCAAAAATGTTTTAACAAAAATGGGTCTTTTAAATTTATTCCATCCTAGTTTTCACCCCAGAGTGAGCTCTTTATTTGTGATCATTGCACTAGCTGCTTGCTGAGAATCCTGTGGTATTCCAGGCCTTGACATCAGTGAGGACAGACACATTGCTGCACTACTTGATTGACCAGGTATGCAGTCAGAGCTGATCTTATTAAAAATTCATCAGCTCCAAGTGAGATTTTAGAGTTGTTACAGTTTGAAACTGTGCTTGAAAGGAAAGGTGAAAAGTTGTCACAAAAAATACAGGATTTGATCCTGCAAGACACTGTGCCCCTTTGGTAATAAGTGAAACTCTCCTCTTAGCCACCTTCATTCAGAGTTAATGATAATAAAATTAAGCTGGACTGATGGCAAATGGTCTGAGGCCTGTACCAGCAGTGGTGTGGCAGCAGGACCAGGGCAGAGATCATCTCCCTATGCTGGGCACTGCTGAGGCCACACTCAAATCCTGTGTTCAGTTTTAGGCTTCTCACTGTCAGAAAAACATTGAGGTGCTGGATCATGTCTGGAGAAGAGAACAAAGCTGGGGAAGGGTCTGGAGCACAAGTCTGGTGAGGAGCAGCTGAGGGAGCTGGAGGAGTTTAATCTGGAGAAAAGGAGGCTCAGGGGGAACATTATCACTCTCTACAGCTCCCTGAAAGGAGGGTGCAGCCAGGTGGGGTTGGGCTCTTCTCTCAGGTAACCAGCGACAGGACAAGAGGAAATGGCCTCAGGCTGCACCAGGGGAAGTCTAGATTGTACATTAGGGAAAATTTCTTTCCTTAAAGGCATCAGAACAGACTTACAAAGGGATTGGTGGAGTCACCATCTCTGGAGGTGTTTAAAAGTTATATATATGTGGCACTGAGTGTCCTGGTTTAGTATGTGCTTGGCAGTGCTGGGTTAATGCTTGGACCTGATGACTTCAGAGGTCTTCTCCAACTTAAAGGATTCTGATTTCAAAACTTTAAACTGAGTGTCTGGCTGTGTTTGTGGATGCAGTTTGGCTCTTCTACAGTTGCTCTACAATTGATTCCTGCACATGAAGGGTAAGGTGTGATACTGGAGCAGGGCATTGCCTGGAGCAGGGGCACTCCCTCTGCCCAGCAGTGCAGTTCCCAGGACCAGCCCTGCCATGGCCTGTGGAGCTGCAACAACTCAACCATTCCTCAGACCACACTGTGAATCAGCTCAGGGAGCTGCTCTGGGTGAAAATGAGCCAGCAGAACACAGTGCACAGGGACCTGCCCACCTGCAAAAGCAGAGGAGGCTGCATAAGGAAAGGGATGTGGGGAAATTTGGGAAGGCACACAGCCAGCGAGAGCACTCCAACCCTCTGGTTACAGTGTTCCTCAGTATGAATGAGGCTATGGCCCTTTCTGTTTTCCATGTAGGGTGGGCAAGGGTGTGAGCTGGCAGCACAAACCTCCTCAGCCCTCCTCCTGCCACCAGCTGCACCAACACCCCACCCATCCCTGTCCTGCCCGAAATTCCTCCCTGCCCAGCCTCAGCTGTTCCTCGTGGGCCAGCAGGAGCCAGCAAGGGCTGCAGCTGGTTTGTGCCTCTCTAAGGACAGCTCCCAGAAGGGTCTGGAAAAGGCCAGGGCTTTTCTGGAAAAGGCTCAGTCATGGCAGCGGAGAGATAGAGCACTGTGGTGCTGAGGGAGGGGGGTGCCTGGGGATGCCTTTGCTTGGCTCAGCTGGCTGGGAAAGCTCTGCACCAGCACAAGGCAGCCCACTTCAAAAGCTGCAGCACCCAGAGGCTCCTGGTTTGTCCAGAGAGCAGGAATCAGTGGAGTTCCATCACTGCTGACTGAAGGCTTCTGGACTTGGACAAGAACAGTTAAATGGCCTATATTGGAAGGGATCTTAAAGATCATCTTCTTCCAGCCCCTGATGTGGACAGCAACACCTTCCACTAAACCAGATTGTTCAGAGGTCTGCCCAGCATTGAACACTCTCAAGGATGAAGCATCCACAGCTTCTCTGAGAAACCTGTGCCAGTGCCTCATCCCCCCCAACAGTAAATAATTTTTTCCTAATATCTAAAAACATACTCTCTGTCAGCTTGAATCCATCCCACTTGTCCTGCCACTCCAGGCCCCTGTTAAAAGTCCTTCTCTGACTTTCCTGTAGGCTTCCTTCAGATACTGGAAGGCCACAGTTAGGTCACCCTAAAGCCTTCTCTTTTTTATGCTGATCAATCCTAATTCTCTCATCCATTCCTCACAGGAAAGGTGCTTCTTCCCTCTTGGACTCACTCCAATGGGTCCATGTCTTTCTTGACCCAGGTGGGGTCAAACATCCTGCACTTGATGGAGCATTCACTCCAGTGTTCAGGATGTCTTTTCCACTGCACTGTCATCCCCCAGTGTGCCTGATCTGTCTTGGTAGATCTTAGCACTTCTTTTCCCTGCAAGTGACTCCTTTGTCCTTTCCAAGTGTACGTTTTCAAAGTTTATAAAGAGAAAGCAACAAAACAAACAAGTTGCTTTTCTCTGCTTTCATAATGCTAGTTCTAGGCTGAGAGTTTATACTGGGTTTTTGAAGCAGGGGACTGCAAATATTATCTTTCTTCCTCTTCTACCAATGCCTTAGCCCAAGGCTTCTAATTTCAGCATATTGCTTAGCACAGGACATACCACGAGGTAAAAACTGTCTCCAAAGCACAGCAGTTCGAAATGGAAGTGGCACACAGCCTTGTGATATAGAACAGCTGACTCAAATCAGAGGAAAAATAAAGGAATAAGGAATACTTACAACCAATTCCATGTAGCTGTTATGGAGGGAGAAAGGAGTTATATTGTCCACAGGGGCAACACAAGCAGATAAACCAGGCAGCAAAAAGCCACCTTATCACAGGTGACCTGGCACCACAGTTGCTCTCTAGTGACTTGTCCAGCATGACTGCTTTAAGCCATGGGCAACAGAAGTAGTTCCCAGTGGCTCTCAGGTGATTTTGAATTCACTAGAGCAAGGACTATACTGCACAAAACACCTGCTTGTATCTTGTGTTCTATGTTTTTAATAAGCCTGAAGGAACCTGCAGTCCATTTCAGAGAACATCTGGAAGGATTAATCCTCCCAAAAAGCAGAGAAGCAGTGACTAGTGGCACGAGTGGCACTGCACTGCATGCAGCTGTACTTTTTTTCTGTAATTTTCATCTGTAATGGTGTTTATGTTCTGGAAGAGGATACTGAGAGAAGATGTGGAGTATCCAACCTTTGAGATATTGAAAAACCATCTGGACACAGTCCTGAGCAACCTGCTCTGGCTGGTCCTGTTTTGGGCAGGGTCTGGACCAGGTAATCTCCAAGATGCATTCCTGCCTCAGCTGATCCCTGGTAGTGAGTGACTGTGGCTGTGAGAGAGCAACAGTGAGTGAAAGAGCTGCTCAGTGGCCTGCAGTCAGTGCATGCTACTCATCCCCAGATTATTATTTAGTCCCTGTTTGCTGGGAGAAACTCAAGCCTGGCTTGGGAATGACAGCTTTGCCAGAGCACCATGAATTCACCTTTCCCACGAGTGTAAGCAAAGGTATCAACATGATACTTTAATTATCATGTTAATTCAATATCTGATCTTGTGTCTGAATATGACACAAGAAGGAAATATCTTTAGTTTTTCCTGGTTTAGTTCAAAATTGTAAAAGGTGTCTTGAAACCAGCAATAAGGTAGAAAACACAGCATGTGTTTGCCAAATAAGGTGTTCTGGTTTGGCACACTGCAGTTAAAGTTAGCAGAGCAGTGTGGTTTGTCCCTTTGTGGTTAGTCATGATGAGACAGCCTTTGCTCAGACCATCACATATGGTTTTTCTCTATGCTTTCCTCCTCCTCCCCCTCATTCCCACAATAGATGGAACTCACTGAATGAGCAACCAGAGACTCTTCTAACCTTGCTCAGTGTTTAGCCAGTCTGCCTTTACCAGCAGCAGGAAGCAGCTCTTGGTCCCAGCCCATCTCCAGCACCATGAGGCCCTTGCAGCCTCCTCAGCTTTGCAGAGCAAGAGCTGGACTCTGTCTCATTTTCTTTCAACATGAGCCAGGTTAGTTTTGACTTTATTTACACCATGAGTTATGGTGGTTGTTTCTGTTGTGGGACAGCTATGAAAGGGGTGGGAACAGACACCCCTCACCTGCCCCCTTGCTGGCCAAAAGGTGCCTTTGCCTCACCAGACCCAGCAGTGAGCTGGCAGCAGGTGGAGTTCATGGCCAGTTAAACCCCACAGCACAGCTGGACTGAGGTGCCAGCCTGGCACAGACAGCCCTGCCAGCCCAGCTTGGACTCACGAGCTCTTAAGTGACCACCACAGCACAAGGGATGTCTCAGAGGTGTGTAGTCAGTCAGCTTTGGACACAGGCTCACAGGGGCAGGGGCAGGCATCCCTCCAGGGAGGGTCCCATGGCTTTATGCCAAGGTGTATAAGCCCAGGGGCTCATCAGAACTGCAGCAACCAGCAGTGAGAAAGGAAGCAGACACCTTGTCTTGAGGAGTGTGCACTAGCAGTGCCAAACCAGCAACTGGAGGATCATGTTGTGATCAGAGGAGTCTGAAGTCTGCATTGCTGGGCAATGCTATTTCCCTGCTTATATCAGCTGTGTAAAATGTGTAATTTTTTTTCTCAAGTGATAATGCACAGCTACAAGCAAGTTTTCAGAGAAGATTAGTCTTGCCTCAATCACACCTTTAAAAAGGCCTATGATCAGCAAATGAAACTGAAATGCTCTCAAAGCCCTATAGAAAATAGCACTCTGCTGAAGAATTGATGCATTGAAGTAGAAGGTTAATAAAAATAATATAAATGATGACTAAGCCATGTGCTTTCAGCAGGGTGAAAAGCTGCATTTCACAGTCAGCTACGCAGTGTCTAGCATCTGCCTCTCTGATAACAACATGAAGAATATCAAAGCTAAATTGGCAAAGCCTTGAGCTGACCTTCACTATGAAGTAATTTCCCCATGATGACTTCCTTTGGCAGGGCCTGCTCAGGTCTTGTTGAGGGTGACAAACCATGGGGACAAACCTTTTATCTGTGCTTGTTCTGACAGGACAAGGAGTAATGGCTTTAAACTAAACCAGGCTCGAGTTAGATTAGACATCAGAAGGAAATCTTTTACAATGAGGGTGATGAGGCACTGGAATAGATTGCCCAGGCAGAGAGTAGGGGCACCATCCCTGGAAACATTCAAGACCAGGCTGGATGGGGGCCTGAGCAACCTGGTCAAGCCAAGGTCTCCCTGCCCATGGCAGGAGCCTGGAATGAGATGAGCTTTAAAGTCCCTTCTAACCCAAACCATTCTGTGATTCCATGACACTCAACCAGGTGTCTCACTGTCACTGCTGGATGTTTTAAAGCTCTTTGGCCAGGTAGAGCAATCAATATACTTCTGACTGAGATTTGCAGACAAATAAGTGCTGTATTTACAAATAAATGCTAACTATTACTGTGTGCAAATTATCTGCTTTAAGAAGAATATTTTTGCCATCTGACTTTTCCTCTGTGGGAAACCCCAGTTGCTAAACAATGTGCAGTACAAAACCAGAGCTAGTAAAGAGGTCACATTGACCGTGATGTGGCACCAAGCACTAAAACGTTGAATTTAAACATTAAGCACTTAATTTTGATCAATGCAGTTAATTAACAATTTGTTGTGATTGTTGAATAGGATGGCACAGAAATAAGGGAATGGATGAAAGCATCTGGCCACTAGTTTTATATTTGTGGCACTGCAAGACACCATTACATTACTGGGAGCAATAACTGGTCTACTTTTCCTGTTGGATCAATGTCTTTCTTTGACCCACACACCAAAGCTGGAAGGCTGTGTTATTTTAACACATACAAAAACAAGCACAAGCCAACGACCTTGGCCATTTGCCACACTGAAGGAAAACAATGGCAATCGTTCACAAGCAACAGGCTGGGCTTGTCTTGGGCTGAGCCCAAGGCCTTGTGGCAGCTCTGCTGTGGGTCACTGTTGCCCAGCAGAAAAACATGTCCGTGGGACAGGCTGTTCTTCACCCCCAGCCCCTCCCTGCAAGCCCAAGGCCAGCTGGTTGGAGACAGCACAAGGAGCAGCTCAGCCCTGCTCCTCTGGGAGCTGCAGGGAAGCAGTCCTGTGCCAGCTGGCAGAGACCCAGCTCTTGGGGTCTGCATGGGGCTGCCTGAACCACAGAGCTGCAGTTTCATTTGGGGAGGGCTGGAGAAGATGCTGTGTCCTCCCACTCATCCTGGTCCCCCACATCTTGGGGTGAAGTGTCAGCAGAGTCAGCTGCAGAAGGAGCTGAAAGCCTCGTGTGGATGCTGGCTGCCTCCTCCAAGGGCAGGATCCTGTTAGTTACTGCTGTGAGAAATCTCATTATCTTTCTTTAAAAAGCTAAAAAAGGGAAAAAAGGCCATGCCTTTTCCTTCCTGTTCCTTTGCCTCCAAGTATAAAGCACCAGCACCTTTCATTGAAGAACTAACCTCCTTCCCTTCTCAAGAGCTGATTATGAAGAGAAAATACAATTTCTGAGAACGGGCCATTGGGATGAAACTGCTGTAAGGCAAACCTTTATGAGTACACACAGTAATAAAAAAATAAATGCTCATTTGCTGCTGGGAAAAACATTTACAAGAGGATTTCAGGCTAATGAAGATGAGTTTGACCAGCCTGCTGGTTAGTGGTGTAGGTGAGTGCATCTTTCCCATGACTGTATTAAGCACTTTTTAAAGGCTTTGCCTTGCTTTCCTTTCCTTACCCTTCAGGCACTGGAAGGCCACAATGAGCTCACCCCAAAGCCTTCTCTGTTCCAGGCTGGACAATCCCAGCTCTCGCAGCCTTCCCTCCCAGCAGAGCTGCTCCATCCCTCTGCT
>JANRGV010000051.1:11004541-11023466 GCA_024734035.1 Alethe castanea
TTTGGCAGAGACTAAGAGTTCTTGTCATGGTAGACTCATATAAGTTTAAAAAATGCAAAGGCTGTTCTGATTTATAATGTATCATTACTACTCGCATTTCAGAATTAAAACACTTTATCAGTCTGATCCAGCTTTATAAAGAAATCATAACAAGGCAGTGTAGTATTACAAATTTATTGAGTTTCGTCAAAGTAATTTATCAGCATTGAAAATTTCACACATATAAAACAACTTCAACTTCTATGCATTAAAACCAAAGTATGGGTTCTTTTTTTTAATTTAAAGCAAATACTGTGCTTTTTTAAAACATCTCATGAACCAAATTCTTCAGTTATAAAGCTGATAAAAATAAGTGATACACCACTAGAGTTTTTTCTTTGACATGTGAAATTCATCTCTTTGGGAAACAATGCTTTTAAAAATTGTATCATGAAAGATACAGACCTGAAAAAGGATAAACAATCATACACAAGGCATAAACATTACACAGAGTAATTCAGACATTCTATAAAGAGATCTGGAAAAGTACCTAAAATAGTGATATTTATTTAGTATAAAACTTCAATAATAAAATATTGCTCATAATAAATAAGAAAACAAGAGTTTCGTTAATACTGTTCTCCCCTTAAAGCTCTCTTGGGTGTAACAGGATCAGATCTGATCAAAAGTCAAATGTTTATTTTGTCCTCTGTATGAAGGAGGCAGGTTTACAGGCTTCAGGTCGTTCTTCGCTAGAAACAATTTTATTATAAACAAAACACAGAATTCATTTCAAGGTTCATGCGTAGTTATGGGAAAAAAAAATAATAATCCCCAAATGTGAATAAACCTTATTACAGTAGATTTTAATACCCAAAATAGTTGCCCTTTTTGTTAAGCCCAAACTGGAATAAGACTTCCCGTGGATTATGAATACAAAGAGAAAGCTGCCCAAGTTTTCTCAAAAGCTTCTAAATATGGGTGCAGCTGTAATTAATGGTTACCAACGCTGTTAGGGACAGCTCTAGGGGAATGGAAGTTGTCTCCCTCTATATGGGGACGTTGGATTTCATGCCTGCTCTTCCCATCTGCAGACAGGGCAGTTTGGAGCAGTTCTTCAGCAGCTGCTCGATGGCGATGTGGCGCACGTTGAGCTCCGAGGCCAGGGAGTCCTTCTCCTGCACCTGCTGTGCCAGCTCCTCAAACACATCTGCAACAACAGCACTGGTCACTGCTTGCTCCCTGTGCTCACACAGGCCAGGAAGCAGTGATAAACAACACTGGGGAAAAGGCATGGATATTTACGTGGGATCGTGCACAGGAACTCTGCTTTTCCTGGCTCCAGCACAGCTTTGTATGCGTTGCAAACTGAACAGCATCACTTTGTTTCTAGTTATACCCAACCTGAGCCAAGGTGGGCCAGTTTAGAACTCAAAACAAAGCTGACTCTGGCCTGTACCAGCAGTGGTGTGGCAGCAGGACCAGAGCAGAGATCATCTCCCTGCACTGGGCACTGGTGAGGCCACACTCAAATCCTGTGTTCAGCTTTGGGAACCTCACAGCAAGGACATGGAGGTCCTGGATCATGTCCAGAGAAGGGCAACAGAGCTGGGGAAGGGTCTGGAGCACAAGCCTGAGAGAGCTCAGCCTGGAGAAAAGGAGGCTCAGGGGGGACCTTATCATTCTCTACAATTGCCTGACAGGAGGGAGGAGCCAGGTGGGGTCCAGCTCTTCTCTCAGGTAACAAGCATAAGAGGAAATGGCCTTAGATTGCATCAGACAAAGTTAGATTGGATATCAGGAAACATTTCTTCATGGAAAGGGCTGTCATGCACTGAAACAGGCTGCCCAGGCAACTGGTGGAGTCACCATCCCTGGAGGGATTTAACAGACATGGACATGTGGCATTTAGGAACCACTTGGTTTTGTGGGGGACTTATCAGGGCTGGGTTAATGGTTGCACTTGTTGATCTTAGGGGTCATTTTCTACTTTAACAATTCTATGGCTCTAGTCAAATTCTTAAAGAGAATATTGTGCCAATTTGCAGCACCAAAGCAGGTTACATAATGAAATCAACTAGAAATCTACCTATATCACACATTTCCATACAAAACAAGAGACTTTAGCTAAAAACAGAAAGGTAATAAAAATTCATTTTTTAAAACCAGATCTTTTTTTATGACAAAGCACCACAAACCCAAAACCAAGAGTATTGAAAAAATTCTCACCTTGGATTTGCTTGAGCAGTTTTTCATTAAGCTGCTTTAACTCTCCTAGAGTCATTGTAGTCACTGCAACAATAAAATTTGTTACTACTACCACCAAAGTCATACAAGCATACCTAAGCAGATCCCTATTTTCTCAAGATTTCTCCTATTTGCACCAACAAATCTGTGGCAATAAGTCAGAGACAACAGTATTTATCAGTCATTAGGTGAAAGTTTGAAAATTCTCTTTTTAATCTTGACACAGACAATATCTACTCCATTAGAAAACCCTCTCTTCCAATGTCAAAAAGGTGGAAAAATCAAGCCTGAAAACAGTAGCACCCAGAATCAGAACTGCTTGGCACATTTAAATACTATATCCTGCTCTGACTGCAAAACATGAGTTCCTCAGTGTAACCCATGAAAACACATCTGTTTATTTAATTATGGGCAATTAAAAGGGGACCATTCTGAGGTATTTTTTCCTCCTATGTTTCCCAGTCTGCCAAAAGCAATTTCCTGACAGAATTTCCAGCATGTGGCTCTCTGTTTTGGTTATCAAGGTTTGTGCTTTATGCATACAGGGATAACATACACAGTTCCAGTGAGTAACAAATGTTTCAGTGACAAATGATGAAGGGCAAACCTGGCTTGCTTTGAACACCAGCATATAAAAATAGGTTTCCTTCTGTGCTCCTGGTGTGAACTACAAGGTCCTCTGTATCATTCAAAAGCCCTTCTGTATCTCAGGTTGTGTGCATTGATCACCCTCACAGAAAATACACACTAAGCCTCAGAGGAGGGAACTGTGAAAGTATTCTTCACTGCCCTTGATCAACAGCAGGGAAGCACTGGCCTGCTTCCTAGGATTCCCTCAACCCTGCAGTGGACACAGGTGGTGCCACGCCTGCTGCTGAGATGCCCTTGTCACCACAGTGAAAAGAGACAATCTGAACAGCACAGGGGGTCCTAGGCATTGGTACAAGCTTAAAGACCTTGCAATTCCAAAATGCTGTCTTTAAACTTCAGCAAAGCTGTTTCTGCTGCAGCTTAGCAAAGTTCTCATCGCATACTTGAGAGAAAAAATGATGCTGCAGCTTTTTTCCGGAGATTTCTCTGTGCAAAAGGTTTCTACATGGCAAATTTAAAGTCCAGAGTTCTGAAAAAGATGGGTTTTAGCTACTCACTGGATTATTTGATTATCCTAAGCCTTCCCTTTCAAACTTTCTCACAGCTGGCAGTTGTGGGTTGTTAAATTGCTGACAGTACTGCCAAACCAAAGAAGCTGGCAACAGCTAAGACTTGGTACTCAAGACATAATCCCAGTTAAGAATAAAATAGATACATCTTTCTCCTCCATCAGCCAGGTAAAATGGTGCTGCTTCCTGCCTTCAGCTATCAATAAACCTGAAAAGTCCCTTCTCACACCTTACCATCCTTTAAGCACCATGAAAACCCTGACCAAATTGAATATAGCAATTAACAGCTAAAAATGTCAAGACTTTCCCCCCCTTTTTATATCCAGTGTTAGCATGCTACTTCCCCATTCTTCATTAACAGCATTTTCATTAACATTTTGTCATCTGGCAGACAGGCTGGTTCACATGTTTCATGTGAGTGTTTTGCGACAGGACTGTTTCATGGCACATTATGCTGATACAGAAGGGAAAGGGAGAAGGAACAGAGCACTGAATTTAAATGGTAAAATATTATTCTATCCACTACTGAGGTAAATTCTGAAGAAATACTGGCCAAGCTATTTACAGTTTCATTAATCCTTTCTTCCAGTAGACAGCTATGTTGTTAAAGAGTGAAAGTATTGCAGCAAGAAGGTACCTAATTCTGGCAGTCTAAGTTTTCGTCTAACATACAAACTTCATAAAATCATAGAGCCTCCAAATGAATGTCTTTTAAAGATCAATACTGCAAAATACAAGAAAAATGCCTCAAAGCTGCATTATGTAGTCACAACAGAAGAAAAAACCTGTTATTGTGCTCAATGCAGATTTATGTTTCCATCCCAAAATCAAGGATTGGAGATAAATTCCAAGTCACTAACTTCAGTTAGACAACCCCACAAACCAGGTCAAGCTTCCCTAATTCCTCTGTTATATGCTGTCCTGATTTATGTAATCCCAGTTTATGACTCCAGCGGACAGGTGGCCAAACAGCCCAGTGTATCTGTTTTGATTTATGGCTTTAAGGCTACTATTTCACCACAAATGCAACATGACACATCATGCAGCAGTTAAGTAAAATCCTTTCATAAAGAATGAGGAATGACTCAGCTTCACAAGGACAGAGTTGTCAGTTTGTTAAAAAAATGGGAGGCTAAAGAAGCCAGTTCCAACTTTTTACAGTACCTCTTTCTCTTACTCTTCTGATATTCTGATTCCATTATTACCTTGTTTTTCATCAGCTGTTTTTCCCTGGAATACTTTATCAGCGCTTATATTTTCTTTCTCAGGTCTTTTGAAGTTCAGAAACTCTCTCTAATTACTTTCCTCATCTATAAAAGTAAGAGTGGATGCACACCAGTTCAGGACCAAGTACTGTCTAAAAAGCAGGATGGTAACAGCACATACCTCTAGGAATCTATCCCTAACACATCTCATGCAGCCTGATTCCACAGACACTAGAATATCCCAGATTTTTCTAAAGATTTCTTCTAGTGATCTTCTTAAACAATAGGAAAAATTTTCAAATTTTCTAGTATTTTCACTACCACCACACTCATCAGAAGATAGCTCAGGTCTTCTGCTACAGCCTTTAAGAGGAATGGTGGCAGAAGGGCCTTCCTATTTTCTTATGCTCAACAAGCACAAGGAAAAAACAAATCCAGTAAAATGCACAAGGAAAGTGCTACTACAAAGATTATTTCACAAGTTTGCTCTGCTACATGACCTCTAATTTTTCCTGTTGCCTAGGGCAGGTCTCTGCAAAACATAACTCAGGGCACTGTGCAAGTTCCATAAGAGAGAGATTTGCAGGAGCTGAGTAACCTCCACCTCCACAGGCAGGGCTGTGCAGCTCCCAGAAATGACATATTGAAATTACTTTTTTTGCATAAATTAGACATGCCATGTATCACACTGGGCTACGGTTAAGAGTAAAATTAAAAAAAAACCAAAAAACCAGAAACTAAGAAACCCAGCCAAACCACCCCATTTCCTCAGCCAAGTAGCTCTTTTTTCCTTTTCTTTCTACATGCTGGACTTCAGGATGGGAACCAAAGCCCAGTGGAGACATGAAGTAGTCAACAGGAATTTGAAAGAATGCCCTTGCTTGCTAGGCTGTGTGTAGATGGATGCATACTCACGTTCCTCCCTGCTGTGTTGAGGATGTCTCCTGTGAACACTGGCAAGTGAATCACCTTCAGCTTTTTCAGCTTTCTGGACTTGGCTGCGGTTGGACCACAACACGCTGCTGCAGCAGAAGGCAGCACCGAGTCTGAAATCAGGGGATTCTCTTGGTTCCAGCAGAGTCTGTGAGCAGCTCGAGATGCCTCCAGATTTCCCATCTATCCATTTTGCAGAGTATCTAGGTACTGGGGACTCAAACTGTGGGAGTAATTTTCTATCAGTCTGATGTCTGAAGCTAAAAAGCTGGTGTTGGGATGGTTTTGAGCTTTCAGAATCAGAGTCTAAATCCTTGTTTTGTGCGTATTGTATGATCCAGTTAATTTTTTTGCTCAAGATATTTTTTACTTCTGCATAAGGACTTTTAGAGAGCTTTGATCGTGGACAGTCTTGATTTGCTATTAAGTGGAATTTTTCAAAGCAGTCTCTGTGCCCCCTTAAAGATCTTGTATGTAGAAGATCTGACTTTGGTACTCCTGTAAAGACACAACACAAAGAAGTTCACTTACTGCTAATTTTTTTAAAATCTTTACTCACAAGCAACCAAGAAAACAAAAACTTTAGTGATGTTTTCCTACTAACAGTCTTATCACTGAAGCAAACCAGGGTACCTCACAGTCCAAAATTTGTGAAGTTTCCCTCAGGCTCGAGTCCTTGTCACGCAGTGTTTTGCACCCCATAATCTCTAGAGCAGGACTTCAGCGTGTGCCTCTTGCACAGTGACAGAGATGAAGTAAACTGCCAACTCCACACATGCTGCATCACCCCTACACACAAGTGAATAAGCTGCAGAATCAAAATAAACCCAACTGTGTATCAGCAAGTTCTATAGAATGATCCTGAAGAGCATTTTGACAGCACTCATACAAGCTCCCATCTTCTATGCATAACGTTATGAGCCATCTGCTCAAATACTGCACGGTGCAGCCTTGTCTCATTCAAGTGGACAAACAGAAGTCAGATTTCAGCCACAGTTTATTATTTTGCACTGGTACAAGCCTGCAGCCTAGCTAGAGAAGCAAGCTCTAATACTGCCAATGCTTGCCAACATTAAGCTGTCCTGAAATTCATTGAAAGTGTGCTGGTTTTGGCCGGATATTTTATCACAATGTAATATGGGGCTGTGTTCTGGATTTGTGCTGCAGTGTTTTCATTACCACTGAGCAGGGCTTACACACAGTCAAGGCCCTTTCTGCCTCTCTCACCAGCCCACCAGTGAGTGGGCTGGGGGCATGCAAGGAGGTGGGAAAGGACACAGCTGATCCCTACTGACCCAAGGGATATTCCACACCATATGGCATCATGCTCAGTGTATAAAGCTGGGGAAAGAAGGCGGAAGGGAGGAATGTTTGGAGTGATGGTGTTTGTCATCCCAAGTCATTGTTATGCATGACAGAGCCCTACTCTCCTGGGGATGGCTGAACACCTGCACAGCCATGGGAAGCAGTGAATTAATTCCTTATTTTGCTTTGCTTGTATGGGCAGCTTTTACTCTCCCTTTGAAACTGTCTTTGTCTCAACCCAAAAGCTGAAATTCTCTCCCCATCCACTAGAGTTAAACCATGACATCACACAAGATGGATGTTTTTTCTCCTCTTTGCTCATCCTTCCCCAAAGACTGTTCAAATAGCTACAGCAGGTAATTTAAACCTCTAAGTAACTGCTAGTGATTGACAGGTTAAAAAGGAACACAATCTGTGAAGATCTGCAGTTGGTGAGTGAACACAGATGGTATGAGAAATGACTATTCCAGAAAGTTAATAGTGCCCCAGTACAAAATTACTTTCTGCATATTTAGTGGATATTTCTTTTTCTTCAGATTCACCTACACAGTAGCTTCAGAATCCAATTCCAGAGTAATGAACAGTTTGTCATTTATCTCAGTACCCCATATACTACTTGGGAGGTTCCCAATACGGTGAAAACCAATTCTGTCTAACAAGTTTGTCACTGCAAATAACAATAATATACCTGTGAACAGCTGAAATTGCTTCATGTCAAAGTATTTACACCAACAATGTAACTGGATTTCTGAATGTAGGCAACATGAACCAACCTGCAGCCATCGTATATTTGTGCCATTTAAAAGAAAAAACATGAAATGCAACAGATAACAAAATCTGGTAACAGAGACATTTACACATGATTACAAAAAAGCTACATGTTACAACAAGTCTCAGTTCTATCTGATTTGCTCTCTTACATTCTTGTGGTAAAGTGTAATCTCCCAACCCCAAACGATTAAGAAATGATACAATGTTTTTTTAAGTTACTGAATGCCCAAAATCCCACATTACTCTCAAAACTAACCTGAAAAGGTAGAAGTTTTAACCTGACACGGTGAAAAGAAATCCAAGCACTTCATTTTGATTATCTCACTTGTTGGCAACTGCTGTTGCCAACTGCTGAAGCTCGGGAGTTCAAACACCAAGAGTAGCCATTATAAATTGTTGATCTTCCACTCTTTGAGCAGCACTGAAACTTAAGTGCATTATTTTCTGGCTGTGTTTCTGAGAGTGCAGGCAATTTATGGGGCAAAATGCCTAAAAAACTGGAAAATGAAAACAGCAGTGGAATTTATTTTGTTCTTAGCAGCAGGGAGGAATAAAGGTAAAGTTGTGAAAACAGATATTCCTTCTGTTCATGAGGTAACTATTAGAAGAAACAAAACTCACATACTAACCAGAGGCACCTTTTAAGAAGGAAGCTCTGGAGTAAAGTACACTCTGTGCCCCCTTTCAGTGGGCAGTCAAGGTTCTCACTCCACACCTCAAAACACTTTTCAGCCTCTTTCAACAAACAGATATTCACCAACTTTTTTTAAGCTCCGCAAAATCTGCTGCTATTTGCAATGCTATTTTACCTCTCCATCTTTACAGAGACTTAAAAAACCCCAACAAACATTTCTACTGAAAACAAGAAAGACAAGTCATTTGTTTTCATGACTTATCAGCACCATTTAATAGAGCTGCTTAACTCAATCAGCATGATGGAAACTTTAAATCTTTAAGCCATCAAGGGAAAGCAAACACTGTCCGGTGAAATTATAAGGCAAATATATTCACAACATTACAAACCCCAGAAAACCAAATTGATTTGTTCAATGCTATTTGCTTTACGCAAGTGGTTCTTCAACATTCTACTTTGTTGCTGCTCATAGTGCTTTCTTTTACTCACAGAAAACAATCAATGGGCTGAAAAACACGTTTTGCACAATCTCCCATACAGTAATGCTCAGGAACTCACCTAACAAGCACACCCACACAACAAAAGACAGAATACTGACGGCATCACTTAAAAAAACAAATTTCTTTGAGGCCGCTTCATTATTTCAGTGAGAATAAATGTTACTTGCCCAGTAGGAGATGAGCATGAGACCACACAAAATAGCCAACACACAAATTGTTGCACAAAAAAAGAACAAATTGAGCATGACTTCATGAAGCCCCAACTGAATTATGTCCAAGCTTTAAGCTCAAGGTTATTCAAGTCTTTCCTTCTGATGAACTTATCTTTTAAGAGTTTTGAACATTGCTAACTTCTCTATTCTAGAGACATGCTGCTCAAAGAGATCTGTTTTATCTGAACTCAGCAACAGAGTGCCTGAAATGAGCAATTATTACAGAAATAAGAAACCATGCTACTTCAAGAGTTGAAACTTTGCTATTTATATGCCACGCATTGGCCACAATTTCCCTATTTCTAAGCACAGGGCAGGTCATTGCAAGACACTTCCAGTATATAAGATCAGCATTCATATCCTACCCCTACTCTTACTCCACTGAAAAACCCCAAAAGGGCTCTTATCTAAAGAATCTTGAATGAAGTAAGGAACTGAAAATATGCAAAACCAAACCACTTTTATAGAGAACTGCTAACAGACTTGCTTCAGCTTTCACATAACTGGCTTGGATTTTTACTGTAACAATCACACATTAAACTAAAACAGCCATCAATCAATCTCTCTTTTGTCATAAGGTGACAATTAGTCCTTTCCTATGCAGAGAACATCAGCCATAACCTTCTGGAAGAGCTGAGCAGGGACAGCAGCTGCTGTGCCAGCACAAACTACCAATCACACACCAGAATTACAGCAAGTAAGGGTATGGTTTTTTGCAACAAATCCTTCTGTTGTGGGCAATACCATCAGCTTTATGAGGCAGAAAAGATGTCCATTTCTTTTTGGGAAGACTGCATACTACACTCAGATTACTTCATGTTTTTCCCTTCATCACAACTGCAGAAAAAGCTACAATCTGGTGAGCTGGCATGGACCAAGTGATATATAAAGATGATGCAGTTTTATTGCTTCATTCAACACTATATACCAGGAGATGAATAAAGCGTGGCAAGATTTCTGTACAAAACAAGAAGCAATACTGTAATTTTGATAAACAGCTATTGCAAGTTCCGGGGTCTTTCACAGGGTTTCAGTTCCATCTTCACATTTCTGTTTGCCAATACCAATCTGAGTATTTTTTACTTTTTGTCTGATTCTTCAAGTCTGCAATCATAAAACCACCAACTTCTTTTCCCCCTCACATTTGCAGGTGTGTGCTTTTCCCCCTCACATTTGCAGGTGTGTGTACATTTGCCTCTTGTCTTACTTTCCAAGAACAGGATTGCAGACTATGTCCAAGAATGTCCTACACTTTAATTTTTCAGAGAAGGAAAAAACCCCTCAAAAAGCAAGAAAAAACCCACAACTACACAGAGCAGAAAAGTTTAATCTGCAGGGAAGAAATAAAAAAATATCCTACAAAATTCACTAATATCTAAACCACAGCTCACAAACTTAAGATGGCACCGATGCTATCAGGAAACAAGCTCATGCCAGAGATCATTCCTCAAGTGCACATGATCCACAGGCTGCTGCCAAACCTCCAGACAAATGATGAAACAATGTAAGTGCTTACAATCCATTATTTGTTTCTGATTCTAGTAACTCATGTGTCCTAGATGAAATATGAATGTATCACTTCACTCAACCGTATCTTTGGATATTGACTTGAAGAACAGGACTTCCTACATAAGTGCCTAATGTTAAGGCAAAAAAACCTCAACCCAAACCCTGACTATTTCAATTTCTAAGCTATGCAAGGCAGGCAGTCAACATGACTCCTAATCCACTCCTACAAAGTAATTCTGTAAATGTATGACTAGCAATCAGGGAGTTTAATACACTTTTTTGTAACTTCTATTTATTCATAACTGTAACATAGCTGAGAGCAGAGAGAATATTTACCAGATAACCAGGTGAACAATTACATCTCAACAAATTCTACCCCATTTTGAGGCATTTGTACTTTAAAGTAAATGAGTTTCCAACATAGTAGAGTTTTTTGCCTTCTGTTTTTTGTTTTTTGTTTTTTTTGAGGGTAAGAAACCTACAAAGACTTTATTTCTGCCTTTGCAACTGATTTACTGAGAACTATGGATAACTCTTCTTCATTATAAAAACACAGAAGTAAATTGAAATGTTTGTTCATGTTTATATAAAGCTGGCTAGAATTATTTGGAGATTATAACAGTGATCAACAAGTCCAATTCAAAAGGAATGTTCTTGAGTACCAAGATAATTCCACATCCCTTCACAAATGTTTCCACAGAAAAAAAAAAATAAATCAGTGATCATCAGCCTGCTTGTTTATCTTCAGTAGTAGGTTTTTTCATTTGTTTGCTATTCTCTTAAAAACAAACAAACAACCAAACTTCTTATTTGGTCTTTCAGACCCGTCCTTTGGAAATAACATTAAAGAAAACCTGCATTCCCTTCTTAGCTAATTTCTAATGCAATGCTGTAAACTAATTGTTTTTTGAAACGGTGAATAGCAGCTGAAATAGAAAATCCCCCCTGAATCTAAGATGAACTAAAATGAACAGGAATACTTGTAGACACATGAATAGTCAATGATAAGTTTGTGCTATGCTATTAGTCACTTAAAGCCACTTTAAAGAATTTACAAATACTTATGGGCAAAATTTATACATGACTGCAGTTTGAGCTAGCTGTGGAGAGTCAGCCAGTGAAGAAATGCTTCTCAGGCACAATTTACCTCATCTGAATCAGTCAACTCCAGAGGGATTTGTGACAGACACCTCTGCTCCTCTCCTTCAATCCCAGAGGAAGCAAGAGCCCTTGCCTGTGGCTGCCCACTTTCAGAGCCCTGGTCTTCACTGCGTGTTCTGAGACATTCCAGCTGCTGCTCTCCTCAGCTGTGCACCTCAGGAGCACCCTGTAAACAGGGATGTTCAGCCAGCTCATGGAACAGCTCCCAAACATCTGTGAGTGTCCACCAGGAACACAGAGATCAGATGAGCTCCAAGTGCTTTATTTTACCTTGTGTGCAGGGCCAAGACCTGCAGCAGACAGAAAGGCTTCACAAGACATTAAATCTCCACGTCTATCTATTTTAAGCCACTGCTTAACTTCTACCAAGAGTGCTGAAAGAGGGAGGTTCCCAGAAAAGCAGGTCCCAAGACTGGTTCAAAATGCATGAAACAAAAGCAGCCTGTGATAACCTAAGACAAAAAGTTATCCACATGTCTAAATGACAAAACCCTGATATTCTTCAGCCATACAATTCTGCCAACACTGAAAAGCAGGATCATTAGAGATGTGTATCTCCAGTACATCTGCCTGACAAGATGTAAAGCCAACTGCTATTTTTAAGCATTTACATGCAATTTCATTTGAGAGTTAAATTTTATGATTTATTAGTCTGGCTAGAAGGAAAATGCCAGTTCCATTCATTAACTTCTAAAACCAGACACTTTGTAAAGACTAGATATTATCTTGTTCATAAATTAAAGTCCTCTCCTTGCTTCCATATGATAATGCCAGTACTTTCCATATATCAAGTGTGCACACAAATCACCTCCCACTTCATTTCTATCAGCACATTTGTATTTTAGCACAGAGCAAAGACATCAGACAGAAAGGAGATCCAGCTAGCCCCTTACAAATCATGTGCCTTATAAACTACTTTACTAAGAAGAGTTTGCTACTGTATTAAACAAAGCAATGCATTCTGCTGAAAACTTTACTACAGAAAATATTATGCCACATACTTTGTTAGAAAAATCAGTTAAATAGACCTAGAAGAGAGTAGAAGTCATAAGCTGGTATTTCTATAGTCTGGATTATGCCAGGTAACATAAATACTCATTTGCATGGACAAACTTCCCAAATTTACACATTAAGAATGCAAAAAATGTACTTATTGAACCAGTTCCACAGCTTGACATTACTCAGTGGTACTTGTACATAGCATCTCCAATCATGTTTACACTTGTAGTTAAGAGCTTTAGTGGAAACTGCAACTAATTTCACATGTCCATTCAAGTTTGCAGAAATGAGTCATACCCCTGGCCTGCAAATGCTACCTTGAAACAAGTTCTCATCTATCTAGTCTAAGGGGCAATGATGGAAAGTTTTAGCTTTTATTGCCAGAATAATCTATTTTACTGCTTATTATTTCATTAACACTGAAAAAATAAAGATATGTAATATTCTGGAACAGAATTAAGTCAAACAGTGATTTCCACTTATTTCAACTATACCTTACAACACATTTTATTTCAGTGAGATATTCTTCTGTAGGGTGTAAGAAGGAAAAAAAATCTGAAATTTGAATGCTTACAGTTTGCAACAACTTAACCCATCCCCTCCTTTTTTTTTTTCTTCTTCTTTTTTTAAATGAACACAGAATGAGGATATTATAGAAGATTTTATAGACCTTAACAGGAAAAAAAGCTATGTGGTAAGACAGACTTATTTATAACATCCTTGTCTCAGCCTGGAGACTGAGATGCACTAACCTGATGCAGAAATTGCCTCAAAAGCTGGGTTTATCAGCACTTTAAAAGACCATGGAAACCTAACTACTTCAGCATAAACCAGGGGAATGGATGCCCAGTTCTTACACTGTCTCTTATATTACAGGACCTGAGATGGGAACTGTCATTTGCTATTCAACTGTTCAGCTCTAAACAGAAATGGAAGTGAGCCAGTTTGCTTGTCAGCCAACATTCTCCAAGATGTTATTGTAGTTAGCAGCACTGGACAAGCAAAAGAGTAAAAAAATAACTCAATCAATCATATTTTCCACTTCTATCACTGTTTGTCTCCATTACAACCCTTGAATGTGAAGAAACACAGGTTTTTTAATAATTCTGCATTTAAAATACCAGCCTAAATCCAGTTAAAGACAGATATACTATGTAAAGTAATGTAAAGACAAATCATAATTATTATAGACCTCCAAGTTTGATGTTAAACAAAAACATTCAAGCATTAAGATCTTGAAGCTGGGAATTCCAGAGGATCCCAGGACACAGCTGCTGTGTGCAATGCCTTCCCATGGAAAGAAACCTGAATGCCTTTAAGCAGCAGCACAGGCAGGACCCTCTGGCTGCTGCTGTGTGAGGGGTGACACACAGGACACACAGTCACACAGAGCCACAGACTGGTTTGGGTTGGAAGGGACCTTAAAGATCATCTCACTCCAACCCCCTGCCATGGGCAGGGACACCTTCCACTAGACCAGGTTGCTCAGAGCCCCACCTCTCCTGTCCTTGAAACACTTCTAGGCATGGAGCATCCACAACTTGGAAATGCTGCAACTGGAGTTTCAAAAATTCCTCTGCCTGAACATGGTGTTTTGAGTTTTCATGCATTTCTCCCCACCCTTGAGGTATCTCTGCTAGCAGAGTTCAGTTAACCACTCTCTCATATTCTAATGAAATTAAAAAGAAGAACTTTGTTTCAACTAAAACACAACACGTGATTTCCTGGCTTATGCAAACCAGTCACATATGAATTTAGAACATTTCCTGTTCCAATCCACTGATTACTACTGTGACACCTACGCAGAAAAACAAACAATGCACGATCTCTGACGTTCACCTCATCTGCACAAAACAAAAGCCAACATCAAACTCCAGCAGATCCTCCCCACCAGGATATTCTAAACCCCATACAGAACTTTAAAAACACTGTCCACAATCAGGTGATTTTTCAAAATGTTTAGTATTTCACATCTAAGTACTCTGCATATTTTAAATTTTAAGGAACACATTAATATGCTGTTATGCTAAATCATCTGACTATGAAACTTCAGACACAAAAGCTAGTTTGGCAACAGAAGTATTTACGTGTAGCTTAGTCCACTCAGCTTCTCTGAATGTGAATCCTCAAACTAAGTGAGCCAGATGAGCCAGTGAAACAGGAAAAAGACACTGCCCTTCCCAGAGACAAGACTGCTCCCACTGCTTTTAGACTGAAGACCAGAACTACTAAACTCTCCTGAGCACATTGCTCTTTCCTTTTTCAAGAAAGACTGATGACATTGAACAGGGTTAAGTTTAAACTTGCATATTGGCTTTAGTTATTCCAATGCACTCACTCTCTTTTCTTCTCCCCTTGCTACCACTCTTCCAGCAGCTTCAGAGAAATAGATCCTATAATCCATATGTATCACTCCTGAATGAATTCTGGGACAGACAGTACAGCTGATCACCCAGTTACACTCAAACCAGCAGTTTCTGTGAATTAATTGAACTTAGTAAGAAGCATAGTCACAGTTTAGGCTAAGACATAATTTTACTTTACTAAAATTATTAAATATCTACTATTAAAAAAAATCAGCATGGAGACCTGATATCTGATAAAAATCAAAGGTTTTATGACATAGTAACTGACCTCCTTATTCAGAAATTTAAGTCATTTAATCAAAATAGACCACAGATTCAGCTTTCTGTGTAGCTTTCTGTATAGTTTTCTGTATTCTGTATATTCTCTATAAAGGACTGTAAGAGAAACTCAGTTTTCTCCCCCAGTTATGTAATGTTACCAAGACACTGTCCAAACATACTAAAGGTTACAAATAAACACTCCAATGTCAGGAAAGTAAGGGCTGAGCCATGTCAAACACTAATCCAGAAATGAGTCATTATTAGAGATGGGGATGGTCTCCCTATTTCTAATTCCTCCTCTTACTGACCCAAGCCAACCAGCAACATCACCATCGAGACACAGGCAAACCTGTACAGCTGCTGAACTCACAGGTGCCAGGAGATGCAAAGACTCACCATCACTAGATTACACTGTAACTAAATGCAGCTAAGTAAATTCTATTTCTGTAGTGTTTTGTTCATAGACACTTGAGAAAATATGTTTCAAGTGGGTTCAGCTCCCAGCACATGGATTTGCCATGTCCAGGTTTAAGCAGTCAGATGCTGCTGGCATGAGGGGAAACAGAATCATCCTCATCAGTTTTGTTAAAGCATTACAATATGACACCCTGCTAAAAAAAGAAACCTGGGAAGCCTACTTTCAGAATTTCATACATAGACTAACAAATCAAAATAATTTAGGTCAGAAAAGACCTTTAAGTCCAACTGCAAAGCTAAGATTGCCAAGCCCACTGCTTGCCCCTTCACATCCATCTGTAATGTTCCTTTCTATCCTGACCCAGCTCCTGGTGCAGACTGCATGGTCAGGAAAGATGGAAGAGGTGCCATACATTCCAATTAAGTCAGACAGCACTTAACACATGGAAGTTAACAGGGTGCTGCAAACAGTGGGAGTACTCAAGCATCCTGCAAGATGCTGAGCTGTGACTAATAGCCTGCCTGCTCTCCAACAGCAGCTATTTCCTGCTCCTCAGAGGGAGCAGTTCCACATGCACATCAACACCAAAAATGAGCAAGCCTGTCTTAGCTGTTGCACGAGTATCTTTTTAGAAATGCCTAGTTCACTTCCTGAAATACTTAATATATGTATGAGTTTTAATTGCTGACAGCTTTAAACATGATGCTAAATAAAAAGACAAACTATCAGCGAGATCGACACTCATCTGTAAGTGTGGGATAACATATCTACAAGAGTTGATGCAACTTGCAGCTGATTCTGCTCTACAAGTATTAATGCATCTGAACTCCATTAAAACATAACTAGGAGGTCAGTATGAGAACATCCAGTATAACACTGTGTTTTAATGAATTATCCAATTCATGTTGTACCCAGGGTTGCTAAAAGACTTATTTTAGACACATAAAAATCAGTCTTTGTCACCAAAAAAAATACAAAAATGTAGATATGTCAAAAGTAGTAAGAGCGTGACCATAGGTATGGTAAAGAGCTGACTCACACAGCAGTTCAGCTAAAAAGCCTTATAATGACTCTACATTAAAAGTCACTGATACAGCCTCAGGTACCTTTAAGCCTCTCCTCCCTTTGAGGGGTCACAGTACATCTTTTCAAAGTGGCACACAAAAGACAGACTATCAGAATTTGAGGCATTTTGATGCTACCGTGATCAAAGATATGTATACTTTTATTACGCAAAATAAAAGAATTGCAATGGCCCATGTAACTTCAGGGGAGCTTTTATCACTATTCTATTCCAAGCAGCCTCCTTCTAAAATTAACTGGAAATGTAGATGATTATGCAAAGCTTTGCACAGATTAATTCTTTCCTACTATCAAGGCTATTTAGAGCAAAAATTCCCAAGCCTATTCCACTTAAAACACACGATCACTTTGTAATGTCACAGCCATAACAAACAGCTTTGACAAATCCACAGCTTATCTCAAACAACAGAGCACAGGAACCATCCAGCAATTTTTTAATATGTTCTATCACTTTCAACACTTTCAAAACAAAACTAGATTAGCAGTGTAATGGAAGTACTTAATTCTCATTGTGTTGGTATGTCTTTAAAGTCTAGAGAGAGAAACATCCTCTCTCCATACTGGGAAGTCTAAACCTAACATTCTAAAGCAATAAGAAAACTCAAACAGACTCACAGGTTGTCTTAGGTTAGACAACTGCTCCTGAATTTTAACAAAAAGTGCAAGTACACAGGCATGTCTCTTCTAAACAAAAGCAAAAAACATGGCAATTACTACTGAAGTATCAAAGTATTGTTCAGATTAAAATACACTGCCTCTATTAGGAACAAAAGTCTACTATCTGATATCAAGAAACAATAACAGAAATGATGGGAATAATCATATAACGCTGTTGAGATTTTCATATTCAATTGCCTCACAGCAACATAAATTATCTGGCTAGTCATATCTACATATAATTGGTAAAGACCACTCTATTTAAGTGGAAGAAGTTACTTGGTTGTTCCAAAGCCAAGCGATTTGACTTAAAAAACAGATAAAGATGATCTACTGCGCATATACACATGAAGAAAAGCAACAAGATGAGGAAATTCTTTACCAAAACAGGTTTACAATTTTAAAAATACTATCCTAGAGGCCAAATTAGTCTTTTAAAAGATGGAAAAAATTTCTACTTTACAATCTGCAGACTTTAGGAAGCTCTGATAATGAACCCTGTTTTATTACATTACATATACCAACATTTTATCAAAACAGAAAGAAATGAGCAGAGATAGTAAAAGCACAGTGATCTGCAAAACCCCGAATGTTGTGCTATAAAATTTGCAAATTAAGCTTTATACATAGACCCCCTCTAGTTATTGAGCAAACCCGCTGAATAAAGGCAGAACGCGATTCAGATCCCGAGCTCAACATCAGAGATCTAGTGCCAGGAGAGGGAATAAACACCATGGCATTTCAGAGGCTCTGGAAAGGGGAGGATCACCTTCATGTCTGGAGGAGCAGCACCCACCTTTACCAGAAACGAGCTAGAAAACAAACTGGTTTAAAACTTTCTACACAGGCGTTTGCAGACCCGCGAGTGGATGGAAGCTTTCGAGGAGCCGGCGGGGCTGGCTCCCGCTCCCAGCCTCACTCACCTTCGATGTTCAGCTCGAAACAGACGTGGCAGAAGGAGAGCGTTTCCTTCTCGGTGCCCAGCTTGCAGACGCTGCAGATGTTGTCATCGTCCAGGTCGATGCTCACGAACTGCTCCTCGTTCATAGTGCCCTGGCGAGGGGACAAGGGCGGCAGGGTTGGAGCGGGAGCGCCCGGCCGCGGCTCCGCGCCCGCCGAGGGGAGGGCAGGGGCGGAACGAGGGCGGGAGCGTCCCGGCAAAGTTTTCCCTTCACAGAAACTGAGGCCAGGCCGCACAGCGGGGCCGGCACGGATCGAGACTTCCCCTTCCCTCGCCCGAAGGCTGCCCCGTCCCGCCCCGTCGGGCTCCCCAGCAACTCCATCACCAGCTCCATCACCGCTGCCCCCTCCACCAAACCCTCCATCCCTCGGCGCGCCAGCACCCCACACGCCCCGCCACCGCCCGCACCGCGATATCCCGGCTCTGCCCTATCCCCTACCGCTAATCCTACCGCGATCCCGGCCCCGACCCCGGCCCCAGCCCCGCTCACCGTCCCCCGCCCCTGCCGCGCTCCGCTTTGTCCGCCCGCCCGCGCCGCCACCGCCGGAGCTCTCGGCGCCGGGC
>JANRGV010000051.1:11024986-11067279 GCA_024734035.1 Alethe castanea
ATATGCTGAACGACAAGAGAAGACAAAGACCTCCGCTCCGGGCTAAAAAAACTGTATAAAAACTGGACTAACCAAAGGTGTGGTGTGAACATTGGGGGATCTGATGCGATAGAAATCAGATCAGTGTGTGTTCACCCGGTGCTGACGCCGGGCTCGGCGCTGTCCCTTTTTGATTGTGGCTATCGAGGACCGTATTTCGGTCGCAAAATAAATATCGCTTATTTCAATCATATTTAATTCAGCTTGATCTCGTTTTTATCTATAACAAAACTGACTGAAAGTAGGTTTAGATTAGATATTAGGAAAAATTGTTTCCTGTGAGAGCGGTGAGGCACTGGAACAGGTTGCCTGTGGAACTTGTGGAAACCCAGTCCCTGGAAGTGTTTGAGGCCAGTTTGCATTGGGGTTTGAGCAATCTGGTCTAGTGGAAAGTGTCCCTGCCATGGCTGGAACTAGAATATATTTAAGGTCCCTTCCAACCCAGGCCACTCTATGCTTCTATGATTTTTTTGAAAAAAATGAAGTCCTTCACTGTGCTGGAGTTCCATCCTTTACTGCTTTTAGGCAGCAAGTTGACTTTAGATTTGCTTCTGTTGGAGGATGATGGAGCATGTTTCATCACAGAGGTCATTGGAATATTCCTCAAATAATTTCTGCCACAAGGTGAGAACTGGATCTGGGAGAGGGCATGCATTTCCTTCTCCCCTCGTCATCTTTCTTGATGAAGGGTAGCAAAGAAGCAGCACCTTGCCTTCATTGCAGAGTAAATATTAAGACAGAAAAAGGCATGTTAGCCTGGGGTGGAAGATTTGGAAAGCAGAGACTGGACAAATGATGGTAGAGCTTTATAAAATCTATAATTATTGAAGTATTTTCCCCTCCAGAATCTGATGTCTATTGAGTCTCAACAGCTCATTGCCACAGTGCAGCAGCAGCAGCTGCTGTGAAATCCAAGGGCAAAAAAGTCATGAATCTTGTTAATAAATGACATGTGGGAGACAGTATGGCTCTCAGTAACTGAGTTGCTTTTCTTGTCAAATTGCTCTAAAATATAGAGGTCACTGTAGTCAAAATAGTGAAGGAGAACTAATGTTTCAGGCACAAATTTCTGAAAAAAGCTCGCAAATACCAAGATGAAGATTGTGAAATCATAGCTGCTCTCTGTGGTGTGTTTTATATGTATTCATACACATTTATATTTCCTCCCTTGGTTTATCAGTGCATGTAATTCTAGCTAACAGTTTACTTACACTGGAAAATTATTTTAGTAGGAAACAAATCTGTTCTGTCTTTCTATGTTTCTTTTTCCCTACTGAGTTTGCATTTTCTTAACAGGCAGGCTTTGGCAGTGATCATGTTCCAGTAATTCCCACTGCTTCACCTTCCCCCAGCTGCTTGGTCATGTTCCCACACTGTTTTCTCTCTGTATTTCTGTGTTTGTGAGGTGACACAAGGGACTGGATCGCTGGTTTAAAGGAAGAGAGTTTATTCTACCTCAGACTGATTCACTGTGGTTCTCAGTGCAGCCCTACAAGCATTGGGGGAAGGCAGCTGAAGGGGTAATGCATAGATGACAATGAGTACTCTGGACCCTGTATCATGAAATCATGGCTTGAGCTTCATCAGGGTCTTCCCTCCAAATACCAAAATGTTGGAAATGGAAGCTTGTGTCAGCGTTTTATATACATACTGAGTGCCAGTTTTGTGAGCCAAGATTTCGCAGTTCTAAAGCTAAAAGGCATTTTTACTGAAAAATTCAGTATTAAACAGGAATCCAGGGGGAGGTAGGGCAAAATTCTGCAGTGGAGATCCCCAGTGGAGACCACGATTAATATTGGCACTGCCCAAATGAAAGTATCTGTGTAAGTTTGTGTATTAAAAGAGGCTCAAAAAATGAGAAAAGTTTGTTGAAATTTTGAAGGTTAAACTCAGACTAGGTGAAGTAGGTCTGCCTCCCTGAAAATTAAGAAGTAACATATCAGCCTGACTTCTTTGTCTGCCCCCTCTGCTCTCTCCCTCCTGCTCTCCCCTGGGCTTGGGGGTATTTTTCACCTCGGTAGGTCAGGCGACTGTGGCTTTTCCAGGCAGTCTGGCAGATCTTCATGCTCCTCAAGCATTTCTGTCTGCAGTTAATAAACACATGCATTTTCTCCAACTCATCTGTTTTGATTTTTTGTTTTTTGTATTCTGGTGGATTTTTTCCTAGTTTCTTTTACTTGTTGCTGCTCATTTTTTTAACAGATATTTTGTTTTTGTGGTCTCTGACCTTTCCTAGTTTATTTTGTCTTTTACCCCTGGAAAACAAGTATAAATAGGAATGATTTGCTGTATCCCCTATCCTGTTCCCACTTGTCTATTTTGTGACCTGTTATCTCTTCTTATTCTCCCAGTCCTCTTTCAACTTCATTCAGTGCACAATCTTTACTACAATGTCCTATTTAAAATCTTTATTGACTGGTCTTTGCTGCCTTAGTGTGTGGCATAAAACCTAATTGAAAAGGGGTAGTTCCACATTTCCTATCCCTGCTGTTTCCTTTGTGTTGGATCTGGTGATCCCATGGCTGCTGCAAGGTGAAATGAGTCACTGAGGTGATACAAATGAGAAGAAAACAAAATGAAAAAGAAAAATCAAAGTCTCTCTTCACCAGCTCATTGAAATGTCTCTATATTCAGCTATATCACTGCTAGATGTGGTGTAAGGGTTTTTGGGATGGGAATGCAACTGACCTTTCAGCAGCTTGAAATTTCATCAGGCTTGATGTAACCACTAGTTTTATCTCTTGCTCCTAGTCCTTCTGCTTCTTCATCCAGTCCCTTTGCTTCATCTTCCCTCCAGGCCATGATCTCATGATCCTCTTTTTTTTTGCCAGCAGTGCCAGCTGAAGTATTCACTGTTTCTACCCATTTTCCACCCTGTTTTTTTTTAGGGTTTTTTAGGGATATGTGCTGAAAGGTAACCAGCATGTGTCAGATTCCTGTCCAGTTTCCTACATGACTGCCCAGACCCTCAAGAGAGTGGTAGTTGTGTCAATTCAAGCCAACTGCCTGAATACCTGGGTAAAGACAGCCTTTCTTCTCTTGCTTTTTTCTGGTTTTCTCTTCTTCCCCTTGTGACTGTTTTTCTCCTGTCGCTTTCCTCCATGTCCCTCCTGTTCTGCCAGATGAAACCACACAATTTCTCCACTACTCTATTTGTAAAATACCATTGTCTGTGCTGTACCACACCACCAGACTTTATCTCTTATCTCTTCTTTTTCTTCCTGAGCTCACTGAACTGCATGTCTTCATTAAGATCTCCTCCTGTGAAAGTTTAGTTCTGCTCATTAATCAGTGGCAGAAGATACAGGGCTGTTCAGAACCCTCAGTAAACTCACATAAAGCACTGGGCTTGAAGAGACACTGCAAAGGAAAATTTCAAAAGCTTACCATAGTACCACTGGTCTGATTCACAGATGTCATCTCAGCAAAGCAGCAAGAAAAGGATGAGTTACTCACTGGGTTTTGGCTTCATGATTGGCCTCTGAAATGAAATACCAAGCTAGTTTGGAAAAGTATTCCTTAGAAAGTCATGGCCTGTATTTTTTGAGGTTAGTAAAACAAATCTGTCACTCATCTAATAGGCCACAAAATGAAGGAAGCTGAGCCAACCTAAAATTACAAGAAAGTCACAGCAAACAAGGGTGGAGCAACAGTTTGTGTCTTATAAACAAAGGCTTGTAGCAGATTGCTGGCTACAGTAGATCAGAGACGTGATAGATGAGTGTGTGTGTATTCAAACAGGTAATGAATGAGAGACAGAGGAGGGGAGTGATTTCTATGCCTTCACACTCTGGTAAAAGGTTTTCTGGTAACTAGTTTATCCTGATTTTCTATTCAGAAGAATACGCACAAGATTTCCTAATCCTAACAAGGTCTCAATGATAAATTGTAATGATGAAATAGCACTTAACTTCTAAGTGATGTTTATACATTCCTTTTTCATCCACAGGTTTGGATATCCTTTACAATGCCTCTTGCCCCTTTAATGATCAACAGTGCTCTTTAAACCTCTTTAGACTTCTTTTTCCAAGGTTAATGGAATGTGTTATCTACTGCCACAGCCTTGTTTCTGGCACAGCCTCATTTTCCTTCTTGATCATCACAAAAATCCACAAAGTTGTCGATGTCTGCAAGTCACAGAAAGTGCTGTCCCAAGCTGAGCATGCCTTCCTCCTGCCCAGATCTCAGCCTTCCAATTCCATCTTGAATCTCCCTTGACCTCTCAGTATCATCTGACAATGCAAGTCATTCCATAATTTCCAAAATCAAGATATCATATTGGCTTTTGTGTTTTGTCCAGTGTGTCTTCTAATTCTTGGCTATTTCTCTTAAAGCAGCTGATTCTTGTTAATCAGCTTTTACTCAGGATCTGTAATACATCCCCTGAAGTCCTCATGGCTGTGAGCCTGTCTCTGGGTCTCTTACCCACGAATTTGGCATTCACTCATATCTTACTGTGGTGATACACAGGTCTTCCCCTATTGCTGCCTGTCTTTTCACACCCAGTTAAAATCAGTACCTTTTTACCACCTCCTTGAGGGCAGCTACCACAGCCTACACTTGCCACAGTACATTCAGGTCCTGTTGTTTTGCTGTCACAAATCTCTCTTTATCCCTATTTGTACTGTAAATGCCTCGTTGCCCTTCCAGCCATTTAGGTCTTTAAATTGAATAGAATGATGCCTTAAGTTTTAGTTTTCATATTTTCGAGATTCTGTACTGCATTAGTATATAACTCTGAACTTCATATAAAGTTAGCAAGTTCTCCTCACAGTTTAGTTAGACAAAACAATCATTTTCCAGCCTGAGAGCCAAGGACACCACTGCAGCTCCAGGCCCAAAAAGTATAAACAACAGCAAATTGAGGAGAACAATCTGAGAGGATGGGACTGCATAACCTGATACTGTAATTGGACAATTAACCCCAATATGTAAATGGACCAAAATTTATAAAAGTGTGAAAGCTCATGAGCAGTCATCCATCTAGAGTATAGCCTTGGCTAGGCTCTTGTACTGCCCAAGGTGTGTCCTTTGAAGGCCTTTTAAATAAATACCTACTTTTTTCCTTTAATACTGTCTAGCCTCTGTTCCAGGTAGTCTCTCAAGGCATCAGATCTTGCAGTCTCTGTGGAGCTATACCTGAAAAACATGCCTATAATATCTTGTTTCTTCCCATACATCATTTAAGAGATTCAGCCTTGTTGACTGTCCCAGTGTCCCTGTCACTTCACACCTCAGCTGTTACCAACTTCTCTGCACGTCTCCTGCGACTTCCACTGTGTTCTCTGAAAGCTCATTCAGCATTGCACTGTGAGGATTACCTTCCTTGCTGACATAATGTCTATGCCTCACTTCTGGCTTTCTGGTTCATTGGCATGAAAGGCAAACTCATTGTCCTCTTCAAAGTTTCTGATCAATGGACTCTGCAATGACTCAGCATTGTTGAGCATAGCCCTCGCTACTCTCTGTCAGTAGCACTTGTCTTCACTGTCTCATTAGTTGTTTCTCACACAACCACCTCTGACTTTTGTACAAAGTACCTCCTCCTTTGCTGGAAGTTCCTCAAAAACTTCAAAGGACTTAGATCCTGCTGTTACCTCACCCAAGACTTGCTTCTGCATCGTTGCCCAGAGTTGAGCATGTAAAATGCAGTCAGTGTGCTCTGTACCCTCCATTCTCTTCACCTGTTTTACTCCTCCTATTATAGCAACTTACACATTCTAGTCTTCTTTTCATTACAAATACTTTAATTAAAAAATACAAATAAGTGCAGCTCCTAGCAAGCCTTGCAGCCACCAAACTATGGTCCTCTGAAAATCATCTAAGATCTACTCGTCTCATTTCGCTTGAGTAAAAGTTTTGTGAAAGTTTTTTGGCTCATCGGTAAATAATGTGGCATGGGAAATTTTGGGAAGAGCCAAAGTGCCACTGGCTCCTTAAATATGAGGGCCACTGATTAGCACAGAAAGCTCTGATTTTTGATAAGGAGAATCTTTGTAATATGTTGTAACAACATCAGTACAGTGTTATGAAACCTCCATATACTCCTATAGCATTATGAAAGCTCTATGGTCTTGAATGGCTTTCCACATGTTGAAATACCAACATGTAAAGGACACAATAAGGTGGTTACCTGTCTGAAAGCAGAGAGATGTGTATCACTAACGAATACACAGATTAAGGAGTGGCTTCTGAAGCATGTTGGTCTTTTAGTGTCTTGGCAAATGCTCTATACTTTCCTAAAGAACTGGCAGCATCAGTTGTACTATCAGAATACTGAGTGTGCTGTCCTCATACTAGAGTCTTCTGTAGCAGCATATGCAAGGAAAACAGCATCCTCATACTACTGTCCTCACAATTTCCTTTTAATCCTAGTCTGTTCTTTAAGAGGATATCAGAAGGGGCTCATCCATTACATGGTTCCTTCCCCTATTCATTTCCCAGAGTAAAAATTGATTGGATAAAAAAAAAAAAAAAGGAAAAATAATATTTTACAACAGATGCCTGTGTAAAATTGTATGATAAACTAAAAACCTATAGTGAAAGTTGTCAAAAATGAGTACCACCTTCTCTTTCAATAATATTTGAATTATTTCTTCTCTATCCTCTGTATTTTGGTGATAATAATCCTCCAAGTGGTAGGATTCCTCTGTGGTGGTAAAGTTTGCCTCAATAAACACATACTTGCTTGAATTCCATGCATTTTTCACTACAACACAAACAGCAGTTACTGCTGCAGCACAATCATCCTCTCTGGAAAATCAGTTAACCAGTGACACTGCTGCTACTTGTGCGTCTTTTTGCTGTCACTTTTATGTGTTTATGCACACACAAACACATTTAAAAGTTGCTGCTTCAATGAAAACAGTCGATATGGCATCAGAGTTGAGCTACTTACAGCAATATGAATTTGCAGTTGTATGAATGGTGAGCCCACCATAATGCTCTGGCCACTGAGGTTCCATGCTGCAAATGCTTTCCCTGTGTGTTTCTGTGGAGACAGTTTCACTGTAGCATGGATGTTGTCATCCCTGTGGGCAGGTTATTGGTTTACCCTACCTTCCAGCTCCAGTGGGTTTGTTTGGGTGTATTTGCACCAACTGTATGTCCAGAAACTGCCTACATCAGCAGGAGGAAGAGCTGGTGCCATACCAGGGTGTTAAAAGAGGCCATTACTAATCCAGCCTGGATGCCTAAACATTGGAGAAAAGGAAGATGAGGGAGACTGTGTGCTGTCAATTTTAAAATCATCTGGGCATGACACACTGCAATATTTGTAATCACACACTCAGCTGTGGCTGGTTGAAGCAGGAAAGTGCCTTGAAAAGGAGGTTGCCTGGTCCAACCCCTGCTCAGAGCAGGTCAGCCAGAGCAGGTTGCTCAGGGCTGTGTCTGCCTGGATTTTCAATACCTTCAAAGCTGCAGACTGCTTGGCCTCTTTGGCATCCAGTGTCTAACCACCCCCACAATAAAAAGGTTTTCCTTATGTTTCAGTGAAATTTCCCGTATTTCTCTTAGTACCCACTGTCTCTTGCCTTGTTGCTGGATACCGCTGAGCAGCCTGACTCCCTCCTCTTCAGTCCCTTCATCAGGTCTTTTTACACACTGAGGGGATCCCTCTGAGCCTTCTCTGCTCCAGGCTGGACACTCTCAGCTCTCTGTGTCTCCCTGTAGGACAAATGCCTTCAACCATTGAGGCACTCACAGGCTGTCTGCAGTGACTCTACACCTCTGTTACAGTGGAGAGCCCAGCATTTGACCCAGCCCTCCAGGGAGTGGATATTCTCACCAGAGGAAAGAGGAAGGATTGCCTGCTGGCAACACTCTGCTTAATCCAGCTCAGGAGGCTGTTGGCCTTCTGTACAGCAAGGGGACTTTGCTGGATTATGTCCCACTTGCCCACCAGAGACCTCAGCTCCTTTTCTGCAAAGCTGTTTTCCAGATAGTTCCAGCTTGTCCTGGTGCATGGGGTTGTTCCTCCTGGGGTTCAGGACTTTGCCTGTCTGTGTCAAGCTTCAAACACCAGCTCATTTCTCCAGCCTGTCAAGGATCACCTGAAGGGCAGCACACCCCTCCCTGTTCTGTGCCAACAGCAGACTGGCTGAAGACACTCTGACACTCTGTCCCATCATCCAGGTGGCTGTGGAAGATGCTAAACAGTCTTGGCTCTTCATCAGCCCCTGGGCTGCACCTTCAGGGATTGGTTTCCAGATGAACTAACTGCTGCTGATCACAACTTTTGGAGCCCAGTTCCATCAGTTTTCAGTCCACCTCATGTACTTTTATCTAGTCCATATACCACCAGTTTCTCTACAAGGATCTTATCAGAGACAGTGTTGAAAGCCTTGTTAAAGTCAAGATAAAGAGCACCACTGCTTGTACCTCATCCTCTCAGCTAGTTATTTTATGGAAGAAGGCTTTCAGGTCATGAGATGTTATTTTCCTTTCATAAATCCTTGCTGGTCCTAGTCACCTTCTTGTCCTTCATATGTTTGGAAATGATTTCCAGGATTATAGGTTCCATCCTCTTCCCAGAGATCAAGGGGAGGCTGACCATGCTGTAGCTCTCCTTCATGCACCTTATGGCCCTTCTTGAAAATAGGGGTGATATTTGCTTTGTTCCAGTCCTCAGAAACCCCTCCTGTTGCCACAGCCTTTCAAAGATTATGGAGAGTGATCTCACAGTGACATTGTCCAGCTCCATCAGCAGTCATGGGCGGGCCCTGTCAGGTATCAGGGCTTTGGGTGTGTCCAGGTTGTTTATATGCTCCCTGAGCGATTCTCCTCCAGTGAAAGTCAAGACTTTTCCACTAGGTGCCAAATCTTATGGGCCTGTGATTTCTGCAGGCTGGGCTTTACTGGTAGTCAGAGGCATTCCATACCATGGCCTTTTCCATGTCCTGTGTCACCAGATCCCTTGCCTGTTAAGTGGTGAGCTCACATTTTTCCTGTAGAAGCTCTTGTTGCCCTTCATATCACTCACGAGACTCAACAACGCATTGGTTTTTGAGTTTCCTGACCCTATCCCTGGACATACCAGATTCCTGACAATCTTAGTGATTCCATACATCAGCCTCAGGAAAATGCAGGTGGTGCTCCATGCAGCTGCCCAACATACATGTTGTCTCTAATAAACTTAATCAGAAGCAAAGGCTGTGTTTAGTTGTGTCTTTTTACTTAATTAAAATTAAAATGACACATCACTCTGTGTGCTGGACGAGCCTTAATCTCCAAAGAGTGCCAGTTAGTATTAGGCTCATTATTGACAGTGGCATGGTTTCCATTGATGAAGTCATTAAAAGTTTTAGTCTGCAAAGTCATGAAAAAGTGGCTGATAGTCCTGATCTGAAATAAGGGGAAAAGAAAAAAAGCTGAAACCCAACCTGTTTTGTTAATCCATCCATGTACGTGAAAGCAGCGCAGCAGGATTGGGGAACTAATCCCATTTCAAATCAGATGCCTGCTGGTTCTATTTAATGAGCATTATGTCTGTTTCTTTTTTAACCCTAAAAGATCTTAATTCATATAAGAGCATCCTGATTTTTAAAAATTATTATATTTTTATCAATCCTGTTAAGGTATTTGCTTCTATAGCTGGACCAAAGATGGATTGCTAACTACCGTCTTTACTGCCAAACCACACGCTGAACTTCATTCATATGGAAATACCCAGAAAATTGAATTAGCACAGGGTCCTGTAAGCACTGGTACTGATGAAATTTCCTACAGATTTGTACCTTGTGAGTAAACTCTGGTGTGTGGGAAGAAATAAAGTTATGGGAGATTGAGCTGAGACATTAAAAACGTCTTTCTCTTGACACATCATTAGTACTCAATAAATATTTCATATCCTCACACTGTACTCTTTTCCCATGTAGATGCTCTGTCATGATCTCTCCACCCTACGTGCCCACTTTCATTAAATTTGCAAAAAAAATATTGGGACTTTTGTCTGACTGCCAAATAAGCCTAAAATTGGAGAAAGATCTAAAACCTATTAGCAGAGGTTAAAGAGGGCATTTTTCATTCCCCTCTGCCAAAGGCCATGTCAGCAGAATGAGTGTGTGTCATGTGCATTTTAATTCAGCAATGTTCATATCCCTTGATAGTAATGCTTGCATTGAGTCCAGATAATGAACCAATTATAAAAATAAGAAATAATGATCCAATTATATTGATTATTAATATTAGCTTGATATCATTCTGATAGCTATATAGTAATATTAGGAGAAATAAAAGTATATTTATGTAAATTTTATTATTTAGTGTAGATACCAGCTATTATCCTAGTACTGTTTATTCTCTCAGCATCTACTGTATTAATTTTTTGTCTGCTTCATAATTCCTGGGGAGAAAAAAAATCCTTATTCCCCAAAATGTCTTTATCTTGGATGATATCTAGAAATTTAAAAAAATCATATAGAACATGTTAAAATGGGTAGAGACTTAAATAAAAATACATATACATATACATATACATATACATATACATATACATATACATATACATATACATATACATATGTAAGGGAATTCCTGCAGTAATAATTTGTTCAATTCTCTTCAGCCTAGACATCCTCATCATCCTCTCTTTGTTTATTTGTTTAGTTTTCAGGCCAGGGCAGCCTATTAATGTATACAAGCAGCCTAAAGAGTTCCCTCAATAGGAAAATACTTGCAGTGGCATATTTGCAAAATATCTGATGTCATGAATAGGAAATTTGTGACATTAAAGATCAAGTAAATAAGGTCTGTGCATTCAGTTACTTCACCACACAATTGTCAGCTGACCAATTTTCATATTTTTCATGCATTTCAGACATTGCATGTGGGGGCCAGGGACTTGCATAAAGGCATTTATCATCATCCCAAATCTTTGCTAAATTTCCACATAGTTTGAATGATTCTTCCTTCTTCGGTGCAACAGCTTAAAAGGCAAAATGTTTTTTCAGTGGATGAAGCAAAAGCCTAGCAATTCTCCCTTTTACTATGACATGTGTCACAACATTGAGAAAAGAATATAAGTTTGCTAATTTTGGGCTCTCACGATTATCAGGAGACGTAGAAGTGGCTGGAAGTGCAGGAGATTTGCACCTGTAAATACATGTCAGGTATAAAGTCGTGTTTCAGTAGACAAAAGCTACACTCCATGGAGCAGAGCAGCGAGGGGACAGAAACACCACAGTGGCAGCACAGCAGTGCTGACCTACTTGAGCAGGCTGTGCAGTAACCAGCATGCAGCTCTGGCTCTATTTCAGCAAAGCAGTGTGTGACCTCCCATGCTGGAATGTAATTTGAAACATTAAATGACTAGACATATCTTTTGGCAATGCAGTTATTAACTTTTGACTTTAGCTCCAGCCCACAAGGCCACCTCTTACATCACAGTGATGCAATGCCTACTAATTGAAAGTCAATTTTCTGCCAGCCAAGGACACTGGCTGCAAAAATCAGGCATAAATACGTGCAGAGGGAAGATATTATTTCTTCCTCTGACTCCCTCACTCTACCTGCCATCTCTCTTTGCTATTCTATCTCTCTCCCACCTGCCCACACATCAAAAACTCTTAAAGCACAGCTTCATTGGGAAGGTAAAAAGTGGAGTGATTTATTCTGGTCATAAGGAATGGCTTGCTATGAGAAACTGTTAAAAATTTATTCCTTAGGATGTTTTTTGGCAAAGTGAACTAGTAAACAGGTGTGTTAAATAACACTGCTACTCGTTTTTTGAAGGAAAAGATAACAATTGTCTTGATGAAATTTTGAGCAAAGTCTGAATGAAACTTATCTTGCTTTTCAGTGCAGGTTTGCTTAGAGTCTGTTTGTATTCAGAAGACATACAGGATTTAGAACTAACATTTCACAAGCCTGCCAAATGCTCCGTCAGCTTTTAATATTTCTGGTTAGTGGTTTTTAAAAAACTGGTTCACTCATTCTCTATCCTTTCTGATATATTTATCAAAGGCACAGTTTTGTACCAGCTATAAAAATCCAAGCATAGAAAGTTTGTTGACCTAGAGGTTTTCTGGATCTTAAGCATTTAGTAATGTCTTTCATAAGCAGAATTAAATTATTGCTAAGTGTAGGAGAGGTCAAGGTAGCAGGTTTCTCTTTTGAATTGCAGCAGGTTTTGCACATAGCATGATCCTGAATGCAGCTGTTTCTGGCTGCTCACACTAGGAAAAGCACCCAAAAGACATTATGCCAAAATCTGGAGGGAGCTGCCTGGCTGAATAGAGATAGAAGCAATCAAAAAAATTAGAACATGGTTGGACGGACTAGTAAAATACAGCTGGAAGGAAGTTCAAATCACAGAGTGCTATTGGGAAGTGACTTCTCTCATGAGTATCCCAAATTTTGGTGCTACCATGTAGTTATGCAGCTTACTCACATAAAACTTCATTAATTCAGCTAAAGGATTCCTAGTAATTTCAGTGGGTTTTGGGTAGTTGTCCATTCAGTCGTTGCTCTCAGTTTTCCATAAGGTCTCTCACCTGGATGTATGGAAACTTCTTGTTTCTTGCTGCAAATCAGTTGGATACTCAACCAAAGTGAAATGTAGAAAACCTGGCCAAATCCAGAAAACTGAAAACTGTACAAAATACAATGAATAGTGATATCCAAAGCTGCTTTTTAGCTTTAGCAGACACAAACACAGTTGATACATTTTCTAAGTTATGGAGAGCTCCAGAGCCTCTTCCACACCTCAGTAGTGCCATTCTGGCTTATCTTTATATTTAAGAGCATGAATGAGGCTTGAGGGTATTTTGTGTTTCTCATCTCATAACCATGTTTTACTCTTTACTTTCTTTAGGCTTGTTACAGAACACCTGATGCTGAAGTTCTGCAAGTGAAGTGTTAACATCCAAGAGAGCCTGCCTGACTTGCATGCTGATGTTAATGAAGCTGTGAATTGTGTCATATTAGCCTCATTTTCTTCCCATATGCTTATTCTCATTTTCTCCTCAGAAGCTGCAACTTCACTTTTTGTCTTCATTTGTATGCCCAAAATGCAGCAAGCTTAATTACCAATTATAACCTTGCTCATTTAAAGGCTAAATCAACTGGAAACAATGCTAAAAAAGTGTTTCCCTTGAGGAGAACTGAAGGCTTTGTGTTAATTTTCTTCACATATTTTGATTTGTATAAAGCACTGTTAACTTACAAGTTAATCTCCCCAAATGATGTTAATTTTAAATTGAGATGACACGTGCCCACTCATGGGATGACAGCCTGAGAAACCTGCCTTGTCTTCTTCTTTCAACTCTGACCTGCCCTGCAAAATTATCTCTCCCTGGGAAGCTCTCAGTGGAGCACCAGAGCAACCAGGTCTGCCAGCAGCTTTTTATTTATGGTCACCTTTTCCTGCTTTATTTTTTAACTGCCTGACTTGTGCTATTTTCTTGACATTGGAAGTCCCTTGAGAGTTTCTTCTAAATGCAATTTCTTCCATCTTAGGAAATGAGAACTCCATAAACTTCCAGGTAGGTTTCATGGGACTCATGGAAGGTGTAATAGCTGTTTGGGTTGATATACTAGTGATTGCCACATAGCATCCCTCTAATCAATACTGCAAAACTCCCAGACACTCTTCAGCTCCTGAGTGAATTTACAGTTCCTAGTGACAATCTCCATTACTGCAATAAAGACCAGCTGAACTGAAAGAAAAGAAAACTAGATTTGGAAAGTTGCCATTATTTATTTATGGAATATTTGCATGCTATAATTCATCAGCTATTTAGAGCGTGCCACCCTCTGTTTATGGCAGATGTAAAATATGTTTTTCTGCTGTTCTTTTATTTTTTTGAAAGCAAAAACTATAAGGTGTAGAAAGTTGTATGCTCTTAAAATAAAAATAACAGAAAACAAAGCAAATATTTGGAACTGGTGATGAGCTCAATGCATTTACATTTCCTGTAGCTCAAACCTCAGCAGAACCTAAGACTGTAATGGTTGTTGTGTGCCCCACACTTGTAGGCAACCCATGTTGTCCATGCAGAAACGTCTGTACCCGTCCCTTTTCTTCTTTTGAAAAGAAAAAGTCACAACCCTGGGGAAAAAAGTACACAAAACATTCACAGCCTGCCTCATCTTGTGTAGCTCAAAAAGTTTTTAGGTTCTGACTTAGTGGAAAGGTCCCCTGTCAGACACCTAGAGATGACTAAACACAACCTCATATTAAGACTGAGATGTTAGGCTGTGTTTAACATTTGCTCTGGTTTGTCCCTCTGGTTATATGACCTGGAAGTGTTTTATGGACCACTGGTCTGGCTGTGATGGATAAATAAACAGTAACTTTGTCATTTTTTCAGGCAGAACTGGGATTTTCCCCTAGGTGTCTCTTTTCCTATCAATTATACCATCCTTTCTCTGAGAGTATGAAGGTAAGCTGTTGAAGGTACCTAGATGGGGATTTTCCCCCAAAGATTTAAATAATGGCTTTAAATGTTGGTTTTGAGGGAATTTCCTCCCTGGCAGTTACCATGGGAGCTTACTCTTGGGAAAAGCTGGTGCTTTCCGAATTACTTTGATAGAAATCCACTTTTATGCACCACTTACATTCCACTGGAGATGATGGTGTGGCTCAGTAGCCCTCTTCTGGTTTTATATTTTTTAGCATGCATCCATGCCCTGAAAGTTCTGCACACAGTGTTTCAATATGCTTTGAAATAACACACTTTGGGAGTTTTGCAGCAGCACTGACATTTCTGTCACCCATGCCCCACTCTGCAGTGGATGGATCATCTTAATGCCTAATGATTCCTATAAGCTTTTTGCTTCGTGGTACTCAGCACCTTGTGTGAGGATTAAACTCTGAGAGCACAGCAGGTGTGTTCCTAAGTTTAGCTGCTCTATTTATAGTGTTTTCCTGTAAGCATTACACTGCAATTGTCACTCACACTGTCTTCCTCCAATTCTGCATGGCACCAGGCTGGGGATGCAATAAACATCCTTTTATGAATATGGCCTTCTTGGAGAAATGAAAATTAATTACCTAAATGGCATCACATGCAATTAAACAGAAAAAGCTTATTATGAAGGGAATTTAAAGTAAATGGTCATCAGGAAATTCTGAGCTGAATTTTAATAGAGCAATAGGTTTTATTTGCTAATTTCTGCTTTACAGTGATAAATTTATGTCAAATTGCCTGTGGAAATGATGTACAAATCCATATAGACATATTTTATGCACAATATAGTGAACAAAAATAAGAGCACTTAAGGAGTAATGATTATTGCATTTCAAAATCACTCGTTAACTTCCCCTGAACTGCCCTGTAATTGGTAGCATAAGTTACAAGAGTACACAGTAACTCTTGTACAGGCCAGTGCAATAATTAATTTTGTTCTGAAGCTGGTGAAGCACAGACTGCTGTAAATAGTTTTGGGGCAAAGAACTGCAGCAAGAGACAAGAACATCCAAATCTTATTTCAATTAATGTTTTATGTACAGAAAATATTAACAGTGGTGTGGTTAGTGATACCTATTTGCTAAAGAAATTCTTGTGGAACCCTGGCAGCAGCTTTGTTGTTGTGCACTGTGCTTTAGTTATGCAGAAGACACAGGTGACAGAGGGAAGGTCAGCAGAAAAGAGCAGAGGTCAAAACAGGAAATCATCTGAGCACAGACCATGTCCTTGCCCTTTGAGGAACCTTTGCAACACCTCAGCAGTGTGAAAAAACATCAGTAAAATGGGAAATAGGCTTTGTTTTTTCGAATAATTTGCTGCCTAAGGAGAGTGATAGTCTGTTGGTTTAGATAAGGTGACATTTTGAAGGCTTTCTTCACAGCAGAGGTGCAAAATGTAATCTGCTGGTTTAGATAAATACTTAGATTTTGGAGCACCACTTTATAAGAGGGAATTAAGATTGCAGCTAATTTTGCTGCATCTAAATTAAAGAAAATGCAAGGCTCTGTCTTTTAAAACAGAAGCTCACTCCCTTTTTTCCCCTGGTGGTGACATAACATTTACATTTCCACAGATAATGAGCTAGATCTTTCAGCAGACCAGCCCCACAGGGGACTCATTCCCAAATCTAAAGTATTATTTTTTTTCCCATCTGCTCCATGTACATCTTGAGGTAAGCTGTTCTTAATGTTTCATGGGGATCACAGTTTCTCAAAAGCAAACGCACTTTTCATTGTCTTCTTTAAACAGAAAAGATCTCATTACTACCTGTCATGACTTCTTTGCTGCAGTTGCCATTACTGCTTTTAATTGGTAATTCACCAGTTTTAGAGAAGAGGTTTTTGAGCCCATAAAACTGCAGGGAGCTCACTCTTAGTCTAAATAGATCTTCTGAGGATATAGGAAGACTCATCAATGTTATTCACATCTCACAAAAGGCCATGGAAAGCCATGTCTATTACTTTTAAACATTTTCGCAGTCAACTGCTCCTTCCCATAACAATGTTTATTTCTTATTAGTCCTTAAATACATTCCAGGTGGGAAATTAAATAAGTGCCAAGAAAACACACAGCCTTTTTCTGCCAGGGATCTCTCACAGAGCAGTTCCCTTGCCCTCATCTTCCTAAAGTGTTTGTGCAACTGCCTTAGTCTTTGCAAAGGATTAGCATAAAAACAAACCCATAAAAAGGGCCAACAGACCAGTCTCTCTGATGGAAATGGGATCAGTAGGATGCAGTTGCAGTGCCCTCCCAATTCAAAGGCCTCTTCAAGGGCTGAGCCTCTGGATTTTTTGCCCATGGCTTTTGCACGGTGGTGCCTCCCTTAGGAATACCCACCTGGCAGTACCCAAGGTGCTGGACCATGACATTGAGAGAGATTATTTGCAAGGGCCTGGAGTGACAGGATGAGGGGGAATGGCTTCAGACTGACAGATAGTAGGTTTAGACTGGATATGAAGAAGAAATTCATTCCTGTGAGGGTGGTAAGGCACTGGAACAGGATAGGCTGTGGGTGCCCCATCCCTGGAAGTGTTAAAGACCAGGTTGGATGGGGCTTGGAACAACCTGGTCTAGAGCAAAGTGTCCCTGCCCGTGGCAGGGGGGTGTAACTAGCTGATCTTTGATCCTTCCAAAGCAGACCATTTGATGATTCTGTATGCCAAAGGGAAGATCCACTGCCAGATGTGGAGCAGAAAGCATCCAGTCAGTGCTGTGGGTCAGCCACAGAAGGGCTAAACCCAGCTCAGGCAATGGCAACTTGAGCTGGGGCTCTGGGTGTGAAACAAAGCCAGGATCACTGGGGATTGGCACACTGGGAGAGGAAGGTCAGCTGCTGTTTCTGCTGACTCCTTTGAGTGTGATCATGGGATGCACACACTCTTACATGTGCTGGAGTGTTTTGCTGTGTTTCCAAACACCTCTAAGCACACCTGAGCCTGCATAGATTTTTCTGGGCTGCAGTAGCCTGCCTGCAGTCCTAAAGCACTCCAGGGACAGCTCATGGCTTTTCCTGCTGTCTCTTCCCTGGCCATCCTGCAATGGCCCTCTGCACTGTGGGCCATTTTTCAGGCTCAGACATGACCCATTTGGTCTGGGTTATAAAGGAACATGTGAAAAAATGGGATCAGAATCACAGAATATCCTGAGTTGGAAGAGACCCAGAAGAATCACCAAAGTTCAACTCCTGACCCTTCACGGGACAACACAAGCTGAAAGTGTTGTCCAAAGGCTTCTTGAATTCTGTCAGGTTTGGTGCTGTGACCACTGCCCTGGGGAGCCTGTTCCAGTGCCCAGCTACCCTCTGGGTGAAAAACCTTTTCCTGATACCAAATCTAAATCTCTCCTGGCACAGTTCCCTTGGGTCCTGTCGCTGATCACCAGAGAGAAGAGATCAGTGCCTGCCCCTCCTCTTCCCCTTGTGAGGAAGCTGCAGACCCCAGTGAGGTCTCCCCTCAGCCTTCTCTTCTCCAGGCTGAACAAGCCAAGAGACCTCAGCTGCTCCTTGTATAAATCTAGGAAGTTAGGCTGTGTGGGGGCCCAGTAAGTTCTGCATTTCCCATGGGAAGTCTGTGGTGTTTCGTGGCATCCCTGTGGAGCCAGGGAGCAGCACCTGCAGGTTAAACAAAGGAACACTGCTGGCTGGGAACCTGCAAACACTAAATGTAAGGAAAAGTGAGGAGTAGGGCTGCAGTGACTTCTGGCTGGTTTATGTCTCATTTACAGGCCTCTGAGACCTCTGTTAGATGTTGCTTTCTCTTTCGTACTCAGGTTGGCTTCCTACCTCTGCCAACATTTTAATTTTTCTTTTTTTCTTTCTATTTTTTTTTACAAATGAAAGATATGCGTAGAATGATGGTAAGGAAAACAGACAACTTCACAAAGGAAATTAACTGCTTCCATTTCTCTACCTTATCTTGTTTGCTAAAGACAAAAGGTTTCAGTGACTGTACTGCAGCATAGTAGCTTGGTAAAAACTACTGCTAGCAACTGGCCACAAGATTTGTACTGATTTTGCAAGACCTCAGGATGAAAATTTGTCAGATTTGTTTTGTTTAAACTTGTCTTGGCCTACCTGGAGCTTAGTCTACATGTATTTTATATGTAATAGCAACCTTTTTAATGACAAGGTGGCTATGCCCATGCTTTTTGCCCTTGTTTGTCTTTCCATGGTATGACTGCAGTTTTTCCTAGATAGTAGAACCATAGAAGTTGAATTCATCAGGATCTCAAGTCCAACTCCTGGCCCTATGCAGGACAGACCAAGAATCCCACCATGTGCCTGAGAGCCTTATCCAAAGCTCAAGCATATTTTCATTTGCAATATCGACTGTATGGATTTAGTTTTATGTAATCTCTTGTTGTTTTTTCCCTTAAGATCAAGGACTTTCAATATAACAGTCATTGACTTGTATCCTTTGATTTCAGTGACTTCATACTCATTCCATAATATTTGTTTAGGATTCATTTCTAAAGAAGACTGATGATGGGGGGAGCACATTTGCTTAGTAAATCTGAAAGTACATTTCAGCAAGGAGGCTAAAAAAAAATATATTTTGAAGTGCAGCTGAATGCCCTAATTACTATAATTTTTGTAATTACTTTTTTCTCTTTTGAAATTGAAATATACTAATTGCAATTTCACTGAGATAGTGGGAAGAGAAAAAATTCATACTGAGGATAAACTCTCCTCATACAGACACAGTGTGACCCCATAGCCTGAAATTCTGAGGGCAGGATTTTTCTCTGGTATTGGAAATACCACTAGAAGTGTTTGCAACCTTATGCCTGTGCAGGAATGAAAGTCACTTAGTGGGACATTTAGGTCTTAGTGCTGATTAGAAGCCTTCTGCAGGACTGTAGAAGTGGTCCTTAATCTTCTACAAGGACAAATGAGCCCTATCTATCTGATGAGTTCAACAGCAGCAGGCTTAGGCCCAGAGTCCCTTGGCAGAGAGAGATACTGAATTGATTTCTGTACTTATGTCAAATAGCCTTGTTTAATTCCAGTGGGCATAATTTTTCATTCAAACAAAGATCTTGGCTTGAATGTGAATGTTCCTTCGTAGGCATTTGATGAATGAAAGCACAATGATCATAAACAGCTTAGTTTGTTTATTGCTAATGATCTCACAGAAGATATGTGAATCTGATCTGCTTGTCCTCATGCAAGGATGTCACCATGGCAAAAATGATGCAAATGCAAGCAGAGATTGATCCAAACTATACACAGAATTATTATGTACTGTGTAGTGCTTTTGGAGCATGCTACTCCTGGGGTTGAGCATTGCTCACTTGCTGTAGGCATAACTAAATTATGTCCTGGCCATTCAGGTACATTATTTCTGCACTGTGAGTTACCTTGCAGCACATTTCAGTTAATGGTAGTTAGTCTGGAGAGAAATGCAAGGCCTCTGTAGAAAGGATTAACTATTGCACACCTGACAGAAAAGCAAAGTGTTTTTTTCCTGGATCAGGTCTCATAAGAGAGGATATGTTACAGTATACAGGAATGTGATAAATCTGTGTTCTAGGGGAGAACCTGTCTGTGCCCAGCTTGCTTAAAAAAGAATGGGAAATGTCTTTTTTTAAGATCCATTCCAAATCTCCTGGTAAAATTCACCATTGCTAAGAATTTATTCATCAATATTTAAAAGGAGCAGAAATGTTTTAGACTGGGAGAACTTATGTGTCTGGATCTTTGGCCTTTTCTTCTCTAGTCATGTATGTTCATCTAATAAAAACTGGCTTCTTCTTTGTGTCATTATACTATTATTATTATTATTACTATTATGATTTCAAGCAAGTTAAAAGCTAGAAACGTGAAAGTGCATCTGACTGTACAGTATATAGTTGTGCTACATATAACATTGAGGGCATTTGGTCTCCCCCAGAAAAATCACGGTCCAGGGCTAGGATTTTAGGATTCCTCTGTGGAATGAGAAGAATTAGACACCTAAGGTGATACCAATGTGTGCAGAGCAGGAAAGAGACACAGAAAACACTGAAAAATGAGCAGATCTGAACTTATCTTGGCCTTAAACAATTTATTCTGTGTTTCATGGGTCTAATTCTTTCTGTTCCAGCTCTCTCCAAGGTCTCTGCTTTATGAAGAAGAGACTATTATATACAGTGCATGTAAGAAGGTAGATATAGTTAAGTTTCTTTTGTCTAATAGCCCAATAGCATGTCACTAGCTCACATTTAGTCTGGCATGCTTATTTCCACAATTCTGCCAAACCTTAGGCAGTTGCAGGCCCAGGTGTGGCTTAGGTGCTTGTGGAAGTTGGTGCCTTGGTACTTCAAAAGGCTACTAACAAGAGAATGTAAATTTTATTTTTATATAATACTTCCTTTAGGTGTCAACACATCTATTTACATCATCTCTTAAACCACAGTTGATGCTCCAGTTTTTTCAGCATCCTCATCCAAAGCGTCAAATCCTTGCTCTGCTGAATTACAAAATTCCTTCGGTTTTAATAGGGCTGAGAATTTGTCTCTGAAGCAGGAAGAATGAGGACTAGAGAGTGAGAAAGAATGGCCATCAATCTGAGGAACAAGGATAAGAGCAGCAGTGAAGAGACTATAGGTGTTTTATTCTTTCAGAACAGCTAAATTATAAAATTTATCTCCAAGTGTATAGTAGCTCTATATATAGATCCATGGTCATCATTCCTGCTTAAGCCATCCCAAGTTCTCTTCTGACCTTAGATGCATTGTCAAAACCCTAACAAAAATAGCAAGTGAAATATTCAAAGTAAAAATATGAAGAATCACAGAGAACTTGATCAAGATGCTTAATTATTTAATGACAATTTTTTCAGGGTCGGAGAGAATAGGTCAGATGTTTCACACTGCACAGCAAATGGGAGGAGGCTCAACAAAGGCATAATGGATAATAAAGGATGGCATGTGTATAATAAAGAATGGCATATAGGATATACAAAGCCTATAGAAACTTCCCACCTCCTAAAATAAATAATGATAATTTGAAATTAACAAGCTGATTACACACATAGAATGTTATATGGAACTCCTTGCCAAACGATACAGTAGTGTGCAGACATTTATGCAACTTATTTAAAAACAAGGGAACAAAATGAACCCCAAGTTACATTAAAGGAGATTAAGAGAACCAGCAAACCCCAAAGTCCTTTTGTGTCTGGGGCACACAGACTCATGCACAGCCAGTCCCTCGTGCACAAGTGGTCACTGAATGCCTGGAGGTCAGGAGAAGCCCTTGCTGGAGAGAGTTCTGGTGAGTTCCCACCTAGAGACCCTCCCAGGCACTGCTGCCATTATCAATCAGAAAAAAACCCACATGTCCTGCTGTTTTTCTTCCAGTGCACAGACAAACTTGTTAAAAACCTTGTTGTGTATTTGTTTGGGAACAGAATAATACAAAAATGAAACCTATCGCTACAGGCTGATAGAACCCAGAGGTGAATAAGGAAGATGTTCAGATGTAAAAAGTCTAACCATGCTTGTTAGAGTGAAATTTCTGTGTCAACAGCTGCAAAATTAATTATAAGCATTTTGCGTGCTTCTAAGAAATATACTGCCCCCCTTAGGTGCCTCTATGTCAATTTAGTATAAACAACAAGGGAAACTGAGGTGATAGCAGAATTACAGATTCACTGAGGTTGGAAAAGATGTCTCAGATCACTGAGTCCAACATTTGTGTGGCCACTCCTTTGTCAACTAGACCGTGGCACAAAGTGTCACATCCAGCTGTTTCTTGAACACTTCCAGGGGCAGTAACTCCAACACCTCCCAGGACAGCCCATTCCAAAGCTTGACAACCCTCTCAGTGAAGAAATTCTTCCTGATGTCCGACCTGAACCTCCCCTGGTGCAACCCAAGGCCACGTCCTCTTGTCCTGTCGCTGGTCACCTGGGAGAAGAGCCTGACCCCACCTGGCTACAACCTCTTGTCAGAGAGTTATAGAGAATGAAAAGGTCCCTCCAAGCCTCCTTTTCTCCAGGCTGAGCCCTCCCAGCTTCTCCTCACAGGACTTGTGCTCCCAACCCTTCTCGAGCTCGACTGCGCTGCTCCGGACACACTCCCAGCCCCTCAACTCCCTTCTAGTAGTGATGCATTCTTTTTTCTGATGGGTTTCCAAATCTGATCACTGGATTATCTAACAAAATTGATCTCAACTGCTAGGAGCACAAGAAAATGTTTTGCCACCACAGGGAGATGTGCAGTGAGGCAGTGAGGAGCTGGAGCATTACTCCAATGAAAACAAAGCACACAGCACAGTATTGTCCTGTAGGAGGGCTTCAGGCACCACACTAAACAATGCACAATGAGAAACTGACTACTAAACAATGCCATTTTGTTTCAGAGCCCTTCCATTAAGTCTCTGCTGTCAGCCCAAGTTGAAGGCCAAACCTCAGCTTTCTACAGGTAACAGAGGAGCTCGTGAATAGATGGAAATATTTTGCACATCTCTGAGCGTGGGTGCTGAGGAGTTCCAAGTGCAATGCAGTTCAAAGTGTAGCTGAAGCAAAGGAGTAGACTCATATGGACACACCTGAGCACATAATATTTTGGAATATATGTTGAGGTCTCTGCTGTGCTGACCACACTCCAGAACAGTACTGGTGAGGGCTTTAAAATACATTATATGAAAGCAAGACCTGTAAAAATGAGAAAGAGTCTCTCCTGTTCAATCAGGTGAATCAATATTGTTTGTGAATTTTATTAAGTTCAGCAACCAAACAAAAAACCAGATTTTTAAAGAGATATAGGAATTGCACCTCAGTTTCTACCATCTTTATTTGATGAGTAATCTCATTTCCATTGCAATTCATTGCGTATTTGTTTGGATAACATGGAGGACTAATCTATAGCCCTTTCTAACTTGTGTGCTTATTGTGGACTGAATAAGTGATTTGATAACACTCTGAAATATTTATGATGTGGATTTTGATTCTGAAAAGCCGCCAGTGTTCCTTCAAGTTTATAAGTTACTTTGCCTCAACTTGCTGACAAAAATAAGAGGTACCAATGCAAAGAAGCTGAGCTAGACTGAGCTATGCCTTGACTGAGCTATAGCACAATTTATAATTTCTGATTTACCAGAAGCAGTAAAGCAAATAGTCTTTTAATAAAAATACCACATAACCCTAAAGCAATTAGAAGCAAATAAAAATTGTAGGCTTAGTCATTTGCACAATCCCCTGTCAGTCTAATTTTCCTCAAAAGGCATGCATGTATAACTGAGGATGCTTTATAATCCCAAGTGGATTAAACCTTTTATCTCAGCGTGCCATAATGTCACAATTTCTTCCTTTACATTAGTATGACAGTATGAATAGGAATTATTAATGTACATTCATTAAAATAAACCTGTACATCAATGATCACAGCCTTTGCAAAGCACAGCTTGCTTAATATGGTTGAAAGCCATCTTCTATAATGAACACCTTTAGGAATTTCATATAATTGTATTTTTCAATGGCTAGGACACTTTTCTTTGATTGAAGCTTTCTTTAAGGAGCACTTTAGTTTTTTTTCTTTCATTTTTGAATTGCTCCTCCATAAAATATTTAATGATGTATTGGATCAGACTGAACTAAGATATTTTCAATTCTCAGATATTTTTTAATGATACATTTTGTGCCACCTGATGAAATTCATTGAGAAAGGCAGGCCTGTGTTCTTGTTCTTCCCTTGGCCTTTATGGTCTAGCTGTGAGATGATCATACCTGCATTGGTTGCATCTGTTTTGGTATTAAAACACTATGGAACTAAAACTCAGTGTATATAATTATATTCTAAATGGAAGACTGGCTCCAAGCACTCAGATTATGATGTGCTCAGGGAGAAACTCTGGCACCAAGGCAGAATAAAATATTTCAGCATTTTAAACTCAGTTTTCTCAAGGGAAAAAAAAAATAATTTCAGGAAGAAAGATTCTTTGATTTCTCATAATGTGTTGGGAATAAAAGAAGATTTTGAGTGTAATTTTCCTGTAAGTGTAACTTGAAAATTTGACTGTCTTCCTGCAATAACACAAGTATGTAACACATGGGATTTTAAACTTCTTGCTGCCCTCCGGTGGATGAAAGGAATAATTACTTCAGCAACAACGTGGGAAAAAATATAACAGGGTAACAACTTAGTAGAAAGTAAATTCCGCATAAATTAATAGGATTGTCTTTCTTGGGACACAAATGTCAATTCCACTCCTCAATAAAACTTTTGGAATCAGGCAAACCAGATTTAATTTCAGTCATATTTTTTTGTTAAATGTCAGCACTTTTTTGCTGTGCAGATAAAATTAATATAAAAATCCTTAGAATAAAGCCTGATAGAAAATATGGGACTGAAACTAAACAATCTCTAAAACTGCTCTAATGCAGAGTTGGGCCACCACCCAGGATGACAAATAACTTTCAGTTCTCCTTTTCTGTCACCATAGGGGAGGATGGATGGGTCGATTACAAAGTCGTCATGAATGTTTTGATCTGGGGAATTCCTGGATTTAGAGCTCCTGGCAAATGGCTTTGTGACAAGAAGATGAAGAGAAATGATGTAAGAAGTTATATGTAAAATTAATAACAAGAAAAAGGAAGAGAGAAGCAAAACCAAAAGAGAGAAGCAAAACCAAACCAGAAAGTTTTTGCCACAGGCAGCTAAGCTGTCTGATAAATAACATCTCCTTTCTCTCTTTATTTGTTAACATCTTAAGCCCCCTTTCCTCAGACAACTTCAGTTCTACATTTGCTTCTTCCAGTCCAAAAAGTTTTGAGAGGCAGCGTCACTCACAGCAGCAATGGGCAAAAGGACAGGACTTTTTCACCATGGCACTGTCTGCCAGAGTATCGCATGTCATAATTCTAAACAGCATCTGTGAAACTGAGTAAAGGTCTTCATGTAACTTTTTTTCCAGAATGGTAATTTTTTTTTTTTAAGGCAGATTGTGGGATTATGAACCCAAAGCCTGGGTGCAAGCCTCTAGGCCTTGTATTTCCAACCTCTTTGACACTGCTCACTACATGAGCTGTGTCCTCTTTGATCTGCTCAGAGTTTTGTTTTTGCTCAAGGCCTCACTCAAAATCATTCTACCTCCAGAAATCTCGATAAAAAGGGTGCACAAGGCAGCTGTAACCTGGAATATGCTTTCTCTGGAATCCCATAAGGCCTAGGAGAGCTTGTATTTCTTTCTTGTTAGCATGTGGACTCATAGGGGATACCTTTTTCAATACTTCCATGGGGAGATGACAACATCCATCCTGCAATTTTCTTCCTCCAAGAACTGAATCAGGTGTGCAAGTCGCTTGATCTTGCTTATTTTTATGGTGCTGGGTGTTGAATCCACACAATCCAGTGCACCCAGATGCTTGGCCTGGGCCAGGGCAGGTCCAGCAGCCAGCTGGAATTGACTGTGTTGGACATGGGGGAAGCTTCTGGAAGCTTCTCACATCCACCACCCTGTTACCAGAATCTGGCCACACAAACACAACACATGCAGTATGTCAGTCTGAAATAATTGTTTCAATTTTCCTATAGCTTTTGGGAAAATAATTTCTTTTAAGTTATCTATTGATTTGTCTTTCTTTAAAAGTCTTAGTTGTATGGATTTCTGTTTAAATTTCTCTAAATACTATAATTCAACACAACCATAAATTAGTTCCATAATCTAAATTAACTCAGTAATTAAATAGTCATTTTAGCTTAATTAATGCACTGTTCATATAATCTGATCAATACTTCTTCAAGCAAATTGTTGGTACTATCAATGGCAACTTTCCTCCTTCATTTAATGAATTTCAAGCCTTTTAAACACACGCAGGGAGTGTTCCTCCAGTACTGAATCATAGTAAGATTGTGATTTTATTAATAAAAAAACAACGTTGAAAGTCAAATAAAAAAAATAGTAAGTAAAACTAAAATCCCCAATAGTAACAAATCCTGAGTGCTGCAATATTCAAACAATTTTTTAGTTCTCTTCAGTGCTTTGCAAGACGTACTCTGCCCTCTGCTGATTAAAAGGATAAGAAATCTAGTTACTTATTTCATTCCAGTAAAAGAATAAATTGCATTTAAGTAGTTCTTTGGCACTATAACAACCCACTTCTGCTAATTTAAGTTAATGTAAAGGATCCACTCAGTTTACTCAGTGAACAGAATCATCCGAGAAATATTTATCATTATATATTAATGATGGATGAAATTTAATACTACTCAGTATTTCTTCCTCAGTAGTACCCAGGAGCATGATGTGGGAAGCAGCACATATACTTGCTCCCAGTTTTAGCAGAAATTAATTTCTTGCAAATTCACACCATTAGTACCTATGTAAGTGAACTTAATTATGCTGAGAATTTCATGCTTTCCAGTATCTTATGTATTGAAACATCCCTGTGATCTAAGGAAATCTCATTGTTTCACACCCAGAAAGAGAGATGTGGAGTGGATCAATTTAGTCAGATATATCTAATATGAACAAGGCACTAAGCAGGCACAGCTTTCCTCTTAGTCCAGGATAGACTGGTTAAATCTAGAAACAGCTCAAAATCAAGATTTCCTTGCTATGTTTTCAGTGAAACTCTATGTCAGCCAGGCCAGGGAAAACTTCCCATACTATTTCAGATCTGGTATTTCTCCTGAAGAGGAAATGTAAGCATATAAGAAAATGGAAAGAAAACTGAACTAAACTTCTTTTAGTTTTCATATATGCTCTGATATGATTCTCACCTCAGCTGAAGCAGTTTGAATGTTAGAGGTACAAAGGTGTAGAAGTTCCCAGAGTTACAGTCAGATTAAATGTTTTGGGATGAGATGTCTGTGCTACAATCAGTTTGTACTGATTGTTCCCCTTTACTGGGTGCTGGTGAGGGCACACCTTCAATCCTGTGCTCAGTTTTGGGCTCCTCAGTGCCAGAAGGACATGGAGGGGCTGGAGAGTGTCCAGAGAAGGGAACAGAGCTGGGGAAGAGTCTGGAGCACAAGTCTGGTGAGGAGCAGCTGACTGAAGTTCCTTGTGGTTTGAAGAAGTTCATACTTGTGTAGGGATATGCTTTAGTGCTGGCTTTGGCAGTGTTATCATTTAACTGAATGATCTTAAGAGTATTTTCCATCCTCAAGGACTCTACAATACCAGGATTTTGTCACTTGAAAGATGCCACTCCATTAATAGGTGAAAACAAAATGCATAGTTTTATCTTATCAATGACACAAGAGATCTTGAACAATTCTGAGACAGGAGCTCAGCTAAAACTCATCTTCTGTTTGGTTGGGGGTTTGGGGGTTTTTCTGTTTGTTCCCTGTTTGTTTGTCATAACCCACTTTTTGTATGCGGATGATACCATGTGCAGGAGAGCAGAGAACAGCTCCCACGGTTGGATATGCTCTCCTGTCATGTTTCCCGATGGGGATGTGCCTTCCTGGGTGTTTTATCCGGAGAGGCTCGGCCCGCAGGAGGGCAGCAGACACCGCGCCCGGAGCCGCTGGAAAATCCCGGCAAAGCTTCCCCTCCGCACATCCTGCCGGGCTTGTGATAGTCCTGCTTAGAGATGGGTTAGCGCATGCCGGTTGATTTAGGCCAATTTGGAGATGGTCTTTTATACACATAAAGCCATTTCTGCAAAATCTACTGTTTAATAGGGCTTCGGGGGAATGCTCTTCCCATGTATCTCTAATACTACTGTAATTTTTAAAAATCACAAATTCAAAAGGATTTTAAAACTCGTGCTTCAGCAGTCAGACTAATATTGGATCAGCAGAAATTGTGGTGATAGACATAGGAGGTGGTGATATAAGGTAATGAGAACTGACCTACAGGTGATCCTTCCTCTTCTCCAGAACGCCTGATACTGATGTCTGTCAGATCAGATAGATGTGAGAGCTGATTTACAGGGGCAAATTCAGCATTCCTATTGCCAGGCCCATTTTATAATCTGATTTTTTTTTTTTACAGATGTTGCTGTAGTTTACAGAAGTGAAACAGTCCATAGGAATCAGGCTGAGTCATCCTGAAGTTTCTAGACAGTGTCGTGCCTGTGCCATTTAAAGAAACGAATTCATCAAAATATGGGGCATGTTCCAGGGTGCTGAGGTTGTTTCTGCCTGGACAGGAGTGACCATATAGAGGGTGGCTCTGAGGCTTTTCTTTGCTCTGTTCACATTCACTTCCTCCGTTTTGAGCTACCAGGTCATCCTTGCTGGAACTGTGGTTTATTCTCCAACAGTAGAATGCTGTGTTTTGAGACAAAAACCATATTTGAAAAAATGGCATTGAGAAAATAACACACAATTCCTCCCTCCTCCTCTTATTTTTTTTTTTTCCTAATGCAAATACATTGGAGAATATTTCATGTTATTGCCACATTTAGTATGTTTACCAGCTAAAAAATCCTGAGCTTTTCCAGCAAGTACACTGACCACAGTGTTCCTGGCTACTCCCCACCCCCTCAGTGCCAGACCCTGACTGTAGCTCTTCAAGTGAACTTCTCAGCAGTAATAACATATCAAACTAAAAAAAAAAAATCCCCAAAACAAACAAAAAAACCCCACTGAAACGAAAAAGAGATGCTTCGCTTGCACAATATTTCCAATTAGGAATTAAGCCCCTAAAGCCTTTCAGGATGTAGCTTTTAAGGTGTATCTGTGCAGAATTTAAGAGCTGTGCACAGATCATCAAACTGGTAATGATGGAGCTAATCTTGAAACAGGAAACAATCTAACTGAGTTCATTAGACTAAATACTTGCCCTAATGGATGCAATTAAAGAGCTTACAAGCCAGGCTAATACATCTGCCTGGCATTGTGTGGGGCACAGCCTGTGGAAGTGTCTTTGCAGGTAGAGTTCTGAGAGACCTCGTGTCTGTGCTCCATTGTATCATGTAGATGGACACTTGATTCCAAGTTTGAGGATCCTGATTTTAGCATTGTTGCTTTACAGATCAACTCCCATGTGTGTTAAAAACTTCAGCCATTACAGCACGATTGTCTTTCTTTCATTATAAAACAGCCTTTCTCAGTAGGTAGCTGGAAATTACCTAAAAACTGAACTTTTAAAATTAGCATTTTTTTGTGCTTGGGTGAGCAGACAACATGAACAAGAATGAAAATAGGAGGAAACATATGTAAGGAGGAGACATTTCATAGATGCCACTGGGGCAAAGTTTACATTACAATGAATTGGGATTAAGAGTCTTGTTATATATAATAGTATTTGAGAGAGACAATCACAGAAAATAAATGTTGCTGAGCTGCCATGTTGTCTTCAGTTTTTTCACCTATTCTCTGCTTTATTTTTAATACCAAAACACGATTTATGCCAATTTTTTATTCTCTTAATGATCAGAAAAGTAAGATCTTAAAAGTCAATTAAAGAATGAGATAATGCAAGTTTAAGAATATATAGAGCTATATAAATCAGTTTGTGTTTTTGTATAAAAGGATAGTACTCCTAAAGTGAATAGTAGGTAGGTCCTTGAAAATCACAGGCTGTAAATTAGCACTGTAAATGATTCTGGGGAAGGAAATGCCAAAAACTATTCCAGTAGGCCTGTGTGTGTCAGGTTCTGAAGGGTAACTCAGCAGCAAGGCAAAAGGAACTGCAAATGAAGCCTCAAACCCCTCCCTGCCCACCCACCTGCCAGGCTGGGGCTGTGCTGAGGTGCTAATTGAGTGTGAGCCTCCTGCCTGACTGCTGGCACCAGAAAGAGGGAAATATAGTACACAGATGTATTTTGGGTTTCATTCAGCCATCCTATTATTTTATGAGTTATGAGGGAGCATCGTCTTTTTTAATCTTAGGGAAAAATCCACTCACATCTGCTAGGCATTTGTCATAAGAACAAGAAAAGACAAATCTTTTCTTAGCAAGAGCATGAAATTGCTTCTCCAGATTCCCTCCAGCTTTAAAAATAGCTTTGTGCTACAAACACCGTCACATCAGACTTGGCATCAGCAAAATTCTATAAGAAAGGAAGGAAGATTTGGTCAAAAAAGGGTCACTTTTACCCCAAAGCACAGTTTCCTTCATGCTCTTTCTACTTTTAGTTAGCAGAAAATAGGGGGAGGATTATCTTTCTTTTTTCTGTGAGATAAATAAAGAGACTTCAGCCTACTCAGAATTGCACAAAGAACAGCAAGATATTTTAAAAATTAAAATCCTTTAAATAGTCAATATTCATCAAGTGAACACATGTGATACCTTTAAATATGTTCATATTGCTCATGCTAGATTATAGAAGCAGTTATCCTTCAGAAAAGTGCACAGATATTTCAAAAGATTCAGTTGTCAACTATTTAAATGATTCTACAAAAACATACACCCCAGGAAAAAACTGCCACTGTGAGACACAATGAGTAACCTTCTACATGTTAATTTTTATTCAGGACCAGTGTACCTACAAACAATTCACATTTTCACCTCAAATTTAATAAATATTTTTGGGCAAATTTTTGTGAGTACTGTGCTCTTACTGCAGCAGGATTTTTTCTATCATTACTTGGCAGCATGATTTTCACAGTGTAATTGAGATATATCCTTTATCTGGTAACATTTTGGGATTTTGGGTTAGGCTTCCAAATAACAGAATCATAGAATTATAGAACTGCCCAGGTTGGAAGGAACCCTGAAATTTCCTCTGGTCCAAGCTTTCCTAGGAAGGGGATCTTCAGTGAGAGTGTCTAGCACCGTGTCCAGCCACATTTGGAAATCTGCAGTAACGGGGACTCTACCATTCTTGGGGGAGCTAATCCCAGTGACTGACTGTTCTCACTGTACAAAACATTCTGATATCATCTCCACTCCTTTGAACCCTCTCCAGTCTGTCCCTGTCTTTCTTGAATGGCAGGGATGGGAAGTGACACAGTGCTCCAGGTGTGACCTGAGAAGGGCTGAGTGGAGTGGGATGATCCCACCTCTATCTCTGCTGGCCATGCCCCTGTGGATGCAGCACAGCAATCATTCAGCCAGCCCTTGCCAAATAATGCTAATTGCATTTAAGAGTAAGTATCATGAACTATCCTTTTATTTTAATTATAACTCTAATGGAAAACTTCTACTGGTGATTTTATTGCTTTTATTATTTACTTTAAGTCGCTCACTTTGATATACACTGCAGCTGTCTGTTTCAGTTATTAATTTCCCCATGCTCCTTCCTTTTATACTTTTTTTTACAGTTTTGGTTATCAGCTTTAATTGCTCACTGTTAAAATGAAAAACAGTAAGAACTAAAAAAAGATTTTGGAGTGTGGTCCTCGCTGTTACAACATCTGACTGTTCTGACGTCCTCAAAAAAATTAGTGGCTGAGAGACAAAATTTGATTGACCTTTAAAAGGCCTGTGAGGATTAATCTGCCCTGGATTGGGATGCTCACATAAGGGAGCCTTTCTTGTCTCCTCAACCTAGCTGTCTAACTCTGGATGAACAGGCATGGCTCCAGTTGCAATTTTCTTCCTTTGCAATGTACCCTTAAATTTTTAATCATTTGTTGTCAACCTTCCTTTGGAAGGAATAAAATTTTGGAGGTATATAATATTTACTTTATAATTTTGAGCTCTTCTTAAGATCTGACTTTGTTTTACTTTGCTTTTTTCTTTAACGAAAGAGTAGAAAAGGCAGAATAAAGATAATTAATACAATTTTTTTGTCAATATATACTATTAATTTTAAATTGCAAGTGAATAGACTGGAGCAAGTCTACAAGTCATAAATTATCTGACTCTCAGGAGTACAAATTATGGACTGTAGAGAGGTACAATCCATACTGCTCCACATATTCTGCAAGAAAAATGCTGATCTTTTATTTACAATTACAATATCAAAGGCAATTTTGATTTCAGCCTATTTCTTATTGCAACAATTGCATATATATACACACTTTAGCCTAAAAATACTGTTTCTGGAGTGGATATCAGAAAAGGAGTCAGTTTTGTGCTGAAAAGTAAGAGTCATCTAACCGTGTCATTTCATCACTTCTGCCTGGAGATATACACATTATTCTCATGATGTTTTAATGATTATGAATAGTTAAAAATTATAACCAGGTGGGAATTATTGTCTTGCTTCCATCTGGAAAGCATAAGATATGATTTAATATAAGAAACTTACTGATGCTACTTTTATTTTTTACTTCCATCCTACAATTATGAATACATTGACTTTTACAATGCAATATTGTATTAAGCTTGGATTTGAATTTACCATCATAGTGTACAAATTTCCTACAATAAAAATGAAGATATGAGATAACACTTCTATTAGAAGTGTGCTATTTCTATGGCACAGAATGAGAAGCAATGTTCTTGGCATCCAGGTTTTCCATCAATAGTGTCATGTAAGAACATTGACAGGCAATGTGGTGTTTTCTGGTTTTGAGCTGAACCATGTGCTGAATAAAGTCATTTATTTGCCTTTATAGCTTTGCCTGACCAGTGAAACAAAGGGGACCTGAAAAGATATTTGCGTGTCCTGCAAATAGCTTGGTGGGCTGGATCAGTGACTCTACTGAGCTGCAGGGAGAACATCACTAGGACCCTGTTCCAGAGGTGGCAGAGAGACAGTCTTCACTCCTGGACATATGAAATTAGAAGTATCAGAGACTGCTGAATACTTTTTTGTAGGAAGACTCTTTCATTGCTAGTGTAAATATTAAGTGAGCACTGCAATAATTTTTTGAATCTCACACTCCTCAATTAGGTTAGCAATAAGATAGCAAATAATCATATACATATTGGAGATGGGAATGTCAGCTTGGTATTGACATAAATTTAAAATGAAATTAAGAGTATTCAACTCAGGTATATTACGTTGAAGTTATTGTGTAATTGCTTAATTAATGGGCTTGAGAAGGTAAGAGTTATGCTAAAGGAGGCCCTTTAATCACAGTATAATGCTATTTTCTCATCCTGAAGTGTCTGGAATAATGTAGGGCTGTGTTTTTGCATGATGCTAATAAAATTTGTTTGCCACTGGGTGAAACAGAAGGGCAAGGAAAAGGTGCAAAGCCTAATAGGATAATGTTGGAGGGTTGTGGTGGATGGAGGGACCCAAATAATGTATACCTGATGCTTTGTGTTGGAAATAGCCCTTGGGCTGTGTATTTTCCAAATATCCCCCCACTGTGTGGGAGAGTGTCAGCTGGCAAATGTTGAGCTTGGGAGCACACAGACAGGGAGCAGTCTGGGTAATTTGGATAATCACAGGCCAGAGCTTCAACCTGGACTTGTACTAGTACAGACATAGCCTAAGGGCATGATTAGCTCAAAATAAATCTCTCTGATGTGTTCAATCTGCTAGGTGAAGTAGGCCAGATGACTTTAAGAAATGCTGTGATATCACAGAAATGTAAGTGATGTCTTGGGTGTCTTCAGATCTCCTGTGTATTCAGTTGTTCATTAATTTTTCTGCTTTCTACTGGTAAGTTTTTTTTGCATCGTCAGGGATGCTGCAAAATATGTATGCAGTAGGTGCTTTTGTGGCTTAACTGTGTGTTGTGTTGTGGTGGACAAGGGATTTGAAAATGCAAATGGATTTCCCAGTCTTGAGTCTCTAAACACTTGCATTGTCTGATCCAGAGCAGGCTCTGAACCCTAATTTACTGTTCTTGCCATTTGGCTATTGTTTATGTGCATGACAGAACTTCACTTTTGTATTGAGTCTGATCTGTGACAATTTCTTAGATATCTGGGAACTCTGATGTTGCTTCTTTTCTGGGGAGATAGTGTGAGGGAGCAATTTGAGAAAGCGTCATGAAAGAGGTATATTTGAAACAAACCAATTCTGGATAAAAGAAAGGATTAGAGAAAACGATCTGAATGGTTTTCAGGCGGATGATTACATGAAACTACCCTGTTCTGTCTCAGCCATCCTGCTTCAATTTTTATGGGAACAGAGGCAACAATAGAAAGAGTGCAAATTGCAAGAACCAATTTTTCCAAATACTTTAAGAGCAAAGAGAAATGTCTGCTGTAATGCTTATTGCGGAGAGGAAGGGAAAAGAAAACTAAAAAGCATGTCTATAAAAGTGTGGAAGAACGGTCCACATTTAGTGGTGAATGCAATGAATTGGTATCACAGTCTAATTTTCATTCCCTTGAAAGTATTTAACCTATAAACTCATTGTGGTTATGGAGACAAAAAGAGCTAAGGCTTTTAAATGCATCCCATTCTTAGAGCCTTTTCTTTAATTTTCATCCCCACCTTTTGATTTTATCTACAAAGCACTTAAAAGCTTATCTGCAAAGCATTTAAGAGCATCTCATCTGAAACCTTAAGTAGGCTTTCATTGGCTCTGTGCTGAGAGCAAATTCATTTGCTATTGATACCAGGCCCAGAGATGTGCAGACGTTCTTGAAGCTGAGGAAACCTACTGCTTGCAAGAAAAATCAAATGGAAAACCCTTCCATGCCCAGCTTCCATGGTAAGAGAAGCCCTTGGCTGTAAGAAAATCCAGCCCCTTGCTGTCTAAACACCATTCATCATTTTTAGTGGGTCTGCCTCTGTGATCATTTGAGTCACATTCTCTCATCTGCCTGTCCTTTGGTACAACTCATGAAATCCAGAAGTGTTTGGAACTTGCAGGTGGTGGATCTGGGAGGCACTGACTGGTGCCCAGGCCTCTGAAAGCAGTGAGTGGATGAAAGGATCATGAATAACACTGCTTTTGCTCAGACAGTAATGCTGAAAAGGACAAATCCTATTTGCTTTGACTTAGCATTAGAGTCAGTGTCTCTGACTCTATTAATTTTATTCAAAAAGTAAAAATTGATTTAGTAGGACAATCATATTGATTATAGACAAGAAGGTTTTATTCTTCATCATTTCATGAAAAAGAAATCTCTCCAAGCAGCCATCCCAACTCCTTCATTGCTAAGATTCAATTTTATGTCCTAACAGAATTTTCCCGTCCTAATGAAGGTATATTGCTTCTGTTGTCTTGCTGTAAGAGACAGAGAGCTGTAGTTTTCAAACTAATTCAGCTGAGTCTGGGTCTCAGAAAGTTTTTGACTTTGCAAGCATTTAGTCACTGAACCTGACTGATCATAACCACTAAATCTAAGTGTATGAAATGAAATTCAGACACTGTATAAGCACACAGTACTCTGACACTTTCCAATAATGCAGATGTTCTACTTAAGTCAGAATCTTGCCATGAATCCTCTGTAATGGTTATGGTTTTTTGCATTTCTTTTGTGTTACATAAAAATGAAAAAAATGTCTGTATATTTTATGAATTAAATGTGAGGTCTTGAGTCTCATGTTCCTTTTTCATGTCCAATTCTCAATAGACCCTTTCAATGAAGCCCTTGTTATTTTATGTTCTTCAAGTGCTTGTTTGCTCTGTCTTTTGTTTTCCTTCCACCCATATGAAGACCAAGAAGAAAGGGAATTACTGCTAAGTAGTGTAATCAAAGTTTGGTTGTCTGTAAATTTTGCTCCTTGTCTTTTGGTTACAGTGGATTCTATGTACCTTTTTGGTGATGCTTGCTTGCTTGGTTATTGAACACCTCTAACATATCTACTAAAATTTATACATTTATGGATAAGAAAATTCTTTGTTCTGACACTACAAGGCACTGGAACTGACATCAAAGCCATGAAATATGGCAAGAGAGAACAAACCAGTTTCGAGCTAATTTGACTATCATAACAAACTTCAGCTCCATTTTTAGGATCGTATGGTGTACATACGGGATAAATGTCAGAGGCAGCTTGAGACCCTGTCTCAGAGCCCTTCCAGTGTAAAGGTACAATATTTACATTCCCTGGGCCTCTGCATCATCCTCCATGTACCACACCATTAATATAAGTGGGGAAATATATAACTGCTCATCAAATGGAGTCACCAGGGACAATGGCCAGACAGGGTCTTAACTGAATAAACTCTCCTTCCCCTCTGACTTAAAATAAAGCAAAATAAACAGCAAAGGCTACTTAGGGCTTTCAGATGGGATTCATCAACCTTACTTTAGCTTGTCTGAAAGTTGAACACCTGGTTGTAGATAGTTTTTCAGCCTGTTCAGGGCTACAATGAATCACTGTCAAGAGGTACATGCACCTCTGGCAGGTGATTCATCCCTTGCCAAGGTAAGTATGTGATACAGATGTGATGAAGTGCTGCTGAGAGGTTCCTGACTTTCCACAGGCTCTCAAGGGAGCCCAGAGAAATCATGTTCTCTCATTTTCAGTGTACCTTTAGATGTCTAAACTTAGTGAGATGAATCTCTGCCAAGCTGGCTTAAGAAAAGCACAGTAATGATATTAAATTACATGGGCTAACTCTTTTCCTATGAAACCCAGAGGTAACAAGAAAATGGTGATGTTCACCAAGATTTGTCTTTTGCAAAGACACTGGGCTCTGCAGGGAGCTGTTAAGTACCAGTCTCAGGGTTTCCAGGATCAAATCCAAATGTGCCAGAAATAAGCACAGCCTCAGAATCAAAATCATTCATCTATGCAATGCTCACAGTGGACAGTTGGGTTAATGTAATGAAATCTCTATGATTGTTGCAATGAGAAGAGAAATATCTGTGTATTTCAGCCCCATTTATTAATATTCACAATCATTTAAAGCACTTTTATTCTACTTTTTTGTACTATTACATGCTTAATCAGAATGTAAAAACATGATCCTATGAAGAAAATTTGCTGAAATTAGATTAAGGATATGATTTCCTACAGTTCACCAGGGTTAGAAAATGTGGAGTTAAGGTTGAAACTACATAGTTGATGCACTGTGTTCTGCTCAGGTACTAGGCTCTCTTGGGGATGGTTCCCTTATTGACCACAGTGGCTGTAAAGAGAGAGAAACAGTGAAAATGACCAACTGGTTACAGGTATGTAGTCCCCATTTGACTTTCAGATACTTGTTTTCTGTCCTGTTACTATTATTCCTATTTGGAAACCATTACTATTATTTTAACATGCTGTAAACTTTGGCACATATCCTTGAAATAAAAACAGAGTCATCTACATTGTCAGAAAATTCCCAAGCCCGGTCTATATCGAAGTTCAGATAAATTTGAACAAATACTATTAATGCAACAAGCCAAGATTTATTGAACCCATGAAGCTGAAAAGACCTGCTGTGTTCTCCTGTGGTCTGTGGTGTCAAACAGAGGTTAGATTTGTCCAGAATTCTGCTGTCAAACATGTACTCCAGCAGTATGATACAGAAGGTGATGGTTTTGTCACTGGAACAGAACCAAAATCTCTGTTTCTTTACCAGTAGAGAGAGGACTGAGATTGAATTCCTGTGAAAGACAATGATTGCTTTTTGTGACATTTGGGTGAAAAAGCTGCTTGACATTTAAAAAAAATATTATTTTAATTGTGGAAAATTATGTTTTATCTTGATTTGTTAATCATCATATGGAAAATGTGTCTTTTGAGGGGCACCCTGTAATTGTTTGACTCGGCACATTTTCTTGAAGTACTTTCATATAGTTTTGAATTTTTAAAATTAAACTTAAAAAATGGTTTGTCACTTGTATCTATAACAATCCTGTCATAACAGTTGGAATGGCTGCTAACACATATCTCCTCCTCCTTTTTCACTATATGGTATAGTTCTTTCTTTTCCCTGTAGCTTCCTGGGTTTCATGGCATTCTTGCATGGACACATCCCTTTACCTCTACACTTTTTGGGACAAAGTAACACATCCTTCTGGTGAGTGAATCTTCTGAGCAGCTGACACCAGCTTACAGCCTGTCTTGTGTTTCCAGCAAGCATAATCTGAGCATGCCTCTTTGAAACTGCAGCATTTTATGACCTTAATAATTTAATCACATAATTTAAGCTCGAGTGGATCTGGAGTTGATACATCGGAAAGAACTAATTGCTTCACTGTTTCTGAAAGAACAACAGGGCACAAATATGAGATAAATGCAAGCAGCTCAGCAGGTATATTCACTTGCATATTGACAGGCCAAAACCCACTCAGGCTGTTTGCTGTCACCTGGAGAGGGGGGTTGGTATGCCCTCTGTATCCTGCTCCTCTGTGTGGTCTTCAATGCCCTGGGAGCATCCATCACATCCCTGAGAGCTCTGCATTGTTCCTATCTTCATCAGTTTGCTGCACCCTTGCTAACAAAACTACTTACAATTCAAACCACAAAATGATTCAAATCATAAGCATAAACTGTCTGAATGTTTGCTCTTTGAGTGTAAAATACTCGTTCTTCTCTATGTTTTTAGACCAAAGATGGTGGGGAGAAATGTTCTTTACAGTGTTTTTTACCTTGCATTTCTCTGTAGAGAGTTTTTATCAGTACAAATCTCTTCATGCTGATTCTTGTTAACTGACAGGTGGTTGGAAATGTTCTCTGTGCTCTTATTTGAAATGAAAGTGGCACATCCATGGAACATCCATGACCAGCTGTGGGATGCAGGCTGACAGTGCTCCTGGTTTCCATTTCACCTCTCTGCAACACCAAATTGAATTTTGCTGATCACGCTCAGGGGTGGCACAGAGTCCTGTTACCCAGGAGCTTTGGGGGAATTGCAGCCTCCAGCTCCTCATCCTGCTTCCCCCCTGGATGCCAGGGACGTGGACACTGCAGCTGCACATTGTGGATCTGGCTCCAGTGGGTTTTCTCCTAAACATATCAACCTCTCTAAAAATATGTTGGCCATCTCTTAGAAATCATTACTATTTTAGCTGTTGCTTCTCTAATGGTACATGAAGTGAGGTGAACTGTTGCCTTTTGGGGTATATTATTCCTCACAGGCTCTCAATGTATATTAATTTTCCCATTCTTTGTTGATCCACCCAGAAGCCTTTTAGACAGCAAGAGTAGGATGTATGTTAAGGATAAAAAACACCCAGACACTGTTTTGGTGTCGGTGGTAAGAAAAGTAATGTTCTTTTTCTTTTTCATACCTAAAAGAAACATTCCTTTGTTTCACTGGAGAGTTTTAGTTTCAGAAGACTTATCCATTTATTCAAATATTCACTATCGATGGGTACCCTTTAATGGTTTTTTGTATTCTATTTCCAGTTTGATCTTAAGATTTGAGTCATAAAGATTATGTAATAGGTAGGAATGACAAAATTGATTAATGTCAAAGTCCAATTATAAAAGGATGTACTTCCATGAGAGGAACAAGATACCCATTATTTTGTGGATTTCTCCAGTTTATTTGATTTGGATATCTGATAGCAATAAATTCATTTTTGTTACTTTTTTTTTTTTTCCCATACAAGCAGAGGAGAAATGTTACAATAGCCCTTCCTCAAGTATATCCAGGCTTCTATTCACAAGCAACATTGAAAGCAGGATTTCAGAAGCTACAGCCATGGAACATTCATTCTGTAACATCAATGTTGAAGGATTTTTCCTGAGTCTAATTGTAATTAATTAACTTCTTACAGAAGGGAGTCTGAAGTAATGTGACTAGATATTTTCTATTTTCTTTTTTGTTATATAATTTTTTTAAATGTAAGCTTTTAACCTTAATAATTATTATTAACACCTTGACCAAAGTGAACCTCAAAAATATAAGTAGCAATAACCAATCTTATGTCTTTGCAACCAGATTTCTGATTTTTGGTTGCTAAAGATGAGCAAAAAGGGAAGGTAACTGAAGGCCAACAATAATATCATCTAATCAAAAACTAATCTCACAGACCTGACACAGTCTGGACTTGGGCCAGAACACAAAAAAATAAAAAGCTTTACTGACAGTGATAGATGACCTCAGTTGTCAGTGTGCAGAGGGCAGACATTTCCTCTCATAATTTTTGATATCTCAAAACATTTCTTTCTTATGGCCATTAGATAATGCCATTTCACCTGAGAGGAGTGGCAGGGCCTCTGACTACAGCAGAAAATAGATGAAAACCTATTGAGAACATAAAATTTAAGAAATAGTGGAGGGCAACCAAGTCCACATTATTGGTGCTTTGTTATCTGAGTCTCAGAAAGGGATTTTTTTTCATTATTTGGATGAGAACTGTCCAGGGATGAATTGAAATCCATCACCATGACTGAGATAATTCTATGTGAGCCAAGAGAAAAATTCAGAAGAGTTTTTTAAAATGCTGAAATCTGCTTTTTTGTGAGAACCACTTCATATTCATAGTTGATACTAAGGCCTCCATAGCACTCTCTGTGAGTATTGCTTTCTCTTGTCTTTAAATGTTTCACAAATTCAACACCATTATGAAACAGTTTAGACAAAATTATTTATTGATTTATTTAATTAATTATTTTTGTATAGAGCTATGAAAAATGTTTACATAAGAAACTCCCAGCTCTGCATGAAACTTTGAGCAATGTGGAATGTTTTAGAGTTTCTTTCAATAGCTGATGTTGTGTTCCTACCCGCAAATATAACATGCAAAACCCACTAGAATTCAATGAGCTGTCTGTGATGTGACAGGCTCCTGCCACAAGAGCACATCTTACAAAAAGGGTAAGAATCCACCTTTTCAGGATGCAAAAATCTTCTGGAGGGCCAGCTCAGGCCTGTGGATTGAATTTCTCCAGGGCAATAAGCATCCTCATCATCTTAAGTAAAACTGCTCTTTGCAACTTCCCTTCTTGGGAGAATATAAGAGACTGACAAAGATGTGACAAGAAAGAATTCAATCACTGAATATTATACTGAAAGTACAGACATAGAGAAGAATCCTGTGGTTTTGGTCACCAATTTTTAACTTCCCAGTGGATATTTAACCAATGTTTTAGATGCCTCATTCCTCCCTTTTAAAATAAGTGCTAGAAAGATAAGACGAGGTTTTTATTCAACCCAGAGTTAAAATAACTGCAGAGTGTTTGAACTGAAGTACAAAATTTTGGCTGAGATAGAAAAGCTGTTAATTTATTTGGCATGCTGACTGAACAAATGCTTGATGAAACCTATGAACTGACATCTGAGGTGAATTTGGACCATTTTCTTTTAGGAAAGCACTTTTTTTTTTTTAATTGTGCAAAATAATGGGTGCTTTCAAATCTGAAGAGGAGTTAATAGCAGATACTTAAGGTCTTGGCAGTGGATTGGTATTGTTTTCTTACTAAGAGGTTTTGTGGAAAATGGTTGATCTCATTCAGGAGGGCATTTCCCAGCTCTGAGCAACAACTGAAATCCATGAACCCACAAAGAATAAAATTTACCATTAATGTATTAAGGATGCGTTAAAGTGTGGGGCCAATTAAATATGTTTGAATAGGGGCAACCACAGCTTGAAAAGGCAGTTTGATATTTTGGAGTCTAGAAGATGGAGATTTATACACTTAAATTAGGGTGGTTTTAAGATTTTACTGCATAACTGTAGCTTCAAAGCTTTGCCTTTTAGGATAAAAAGTGTAAAGGAAAGACACTTCTTGTACTGTGACTACTTAAATAAGCCTGGAGAAGAGAAGGCTCTGGGAAGACCTTGCAGCAGCCTTCCACTTCCTGAAGAGAGCCCACAGGAAAGACGGAGAGAGATTATTTACAAGAGCTGGAGTGACAGGACAAGGGGGAACGGATTCAAACTGACAAAGAGTAGGTTTAGATTGTGTATTAGCAAAAATTCTTCCCTGTGAGGATGGTGAGGCCCTGGCATAGGTTTCCCAGAGAAGCTGTGGATGCCCCATCCCTGGAAGTGTTCAAGGCCAGGTTGGATGGGGCTCTGAGCAACCTGGGATGGTGGAAGGTGTCTCTGCCCATGACAGGGGATTGGAACAAGAGGTTCTTTAAGGTCCCTTCCAACCCATTTCATTCTATGATTCTACGACTCACATTAAGAGAAAGCACATGATTCATGAAGTCAGAATGCCATATTCAATAACTACTGAAACAAGGTTGGAGCCATGTATATGTATATGTATATGTATATGTATATGTATATGTATATGTATATGTATATGTATATGTATATGTATATGT
>JANRGV010000051.1:11067379-11090616 GCA_024734035.1 Alethe castanea
ATGTATATGTATATGTATATGTATATGTATATGTATATGTATATGTATATGTATATGTATATGTATATGTATATGTAACCAAACAAACAAACAAAAAGAGCCTGAAACTGGCTGCAAATATATTTTTTTTAAATTAGACCTCACTTACAGGCTTCATTGTCTAAGGATATTCACCTTGGATATGCCTTCATTGAAGGCTTAGTATGAAGTTTAATTGAAGTTTAGTATTAAGTTCTTCTATGCCCTTCTGATCAACAACTGGAACTGTGGGAAATAGTCTTCAAATAATTCTAAAAATCACTGCAGAAATTCAATTCAGGAAAAATTCCTGCCTGGCTAAAAACAGGAATTGTTACTTACAGTATTTAAATTACTTTCTTTCTTACTTTTTTCTTTTTTACTTCCTATTTTTTCTAAGTGGTACTGCATCAATGCAACCTGAGATGTTCTATTAATTTTCCGAGATGTTTTGATGACAATGCAAAGTTAACTTTAGGTTGGTATGAAAAGTTATTTATTATTTCAGGAGAATATTTTGAGCATAAGAGGAATATCTTGTGGAAAACTGTGCTTTACTGAGATGGTGCTCTTAATTAATTAAAAAATTTAGCTTTTAACTTTTTGTAAAGAATTAAATTTTTCTCCATACTTTTCCTTTTTTGGTCAGTCCTGGATGTATTTTTAGTCTTCATGCATTGAGAAGAAGTATTACATGGGAAAAATTACAGTATAACACATTTTTGAAAATGGAAATGACAAGCATTAAAATTTTGTCAGAGCTGGAACAAATGGTAGGGTTGCCCCATAGCCAGTGATTGGATGGGTAAGGCAAGAAGAATAATCAAAACTGAAGTGTATTTAATCTCTGCTGCTTATCACTGCACAGCTTTAGCCTGTTTCCATCAAACTAATTGATGGCAAATGGAGCAGATGCATGATGAGATTATATCCCCAATTTATGGCACAGTTATAAGAAAATATTACTCTTTTTTTTTTTTTTCATTACAAGTATTGGAAATTTAGAAAATGCACTGGGTTGGAATTGAAGCCATCTCTCCTGCCTGTCTAATGTATTGCAGATTTTTCTTATTATTATTCTAACCACTTAATGTATCACAATCCTTTTCAGAAAAAAAAAATGAATAGTCTTGTTTGATGTATTTTGTAATTAAATCATTGGCATTGACACTTATGTTTGTTTTTAGGCTATGATTATACATCTAGCATATCTGAGTTACCATAGCTACTGCAGAAACAGCAGATCCAGAATATTGCTTATACTGGGAAAGGGAAATTATGCAAGGAAGAACTATACAGAGATGTGATAATATCCACATTATTCAGTCATTCATTATAATACCCTTTTTTCAACATCTGAAATAATGACAATACCTTTTACATTTTTACATTTCTCACAAAAACATGATATTTTCAGGCAACACGCCTTCAGCTCTTTTGAGCCTTTAAAGGGAAATATCTGCAGGGTGTCCATGGCAACTAACTCCAAACAAAACACTGAAAGGGGGCAAAATTTTACTTCTGTAACAGCAGAGGATGGATTTGGGAACAACTATAGCCTCAGGGGAGGTGGGGAATGTTAGAGCAGATGAGATGAAATCTTGTGAAGGATCACAGAGGGAAATACCTGAACAGGAACAGACAAAGCAATTCCAGAAGAAGGAGCTCCCATGAGGAATGATCCAGCCTGGGGAAGGAGGAGACATGGCCAAGCATAAGGAAGTGGCCAGAGAGTAAGATTTTGTGAGGATGAGGGAGAAATGGGACTAGAGGAGCAGTACTGCTGTGAGCTTGGGTATAGCAGCAGAATCCAGGAGCGATGCTGCACAAGGAGCTGAGCAGGAATGTGCTGTGACACAGCTGGGAAAGGAACATAGGCTGAGCTGGCTGAGCTAAACTTGCCTGAAATTATGGTTTGGGCCATGAACAGGGGAGGGAGACTGAAGCTACAGGGAAAAAAAATAGTATTAGGGACTAGGAAGGGAAGCCAAACAGCCTTGAAGCACCCCTTAGGTGAGGGGCAGAATTAGGAGACTGGTGGACTGGAAGGAAAAATAAAGAAGTGATCAACTCCAGGGAGGCAGAAACTTGGTAAAGCAGGTCTGTTCACTCCTAAGAGTTTTATCAGAAATTAAATGTGTTCTCTTCTTTCTTATGACATATATCCTTCACTTTTCTTTCAGCTAACTTTATATTAGCACATTCCCCAAATTACAACAGGCAGAAATACGAAATTCTCGTATCTCAGCAACTTTCAAATCGCAGTGAGTATCAGTAAAACCCACTGCTGAGGTAAATGTTTACTCACAGGATAAACAGCTGACTGATACTGTCTCTTACTCTACTGTGTAAGTGCCATAAATCTGTGCATGAGAAGGTTCCAGGTCTTCTTAATACTCAGGTATTAAAGTGCTGCTCAACAGTGGAATTTGTTTTACAGTGGAATTTGCCATTAATAACAAGCTGTCACTCTCACACATGTGCACATACTCTACACTGCAAAGACGTTTTAATCTTGCAAATTCATCTCCAAAAACTTATGTAAACATCAGCATTGAGATTGCCCACAACATATAAAAAGCTTCTAGAAGGTGGCTATGCCCAAAGTACTTGGCATATCTCTGTTCAATGCCTCTGAAATGGCTAGAACTATTAATAAAAAAAAAACAAACCAACCACTTCATAGTTTATTGATTGAGGTGTATTAATAAGCACTTGCCTGAAAGACAGACAAAGTCCAGATTGAAAATACAGCTTATTGCAGTTTTAATAAGGTTAAATTCACTAGTGATTTCACATTTTTCCTCTTCTCCATGGAACTGTCAGCTTCTGCTCTCAAAGCCCTTATCCTTTCACACATTGTTATCTTTGTAAAGGGGATAAGACAATGTATAAAATCCACTTTAGTAAAGGTCTCCCTTCATCTAGCATTACTGCTGAGATCCTTACACTGGCAACAGTTTACCAAAGCACAGGCAAAAATCAATTTTAATTAGTATTTTTGGCTTTAATGAAAAGTGATTACAGAACTGGCATTTTAGTTAATACTGTTGAGATTTATAGTGGGCTGATGCTAATTAATTTTCTGTTGAATTGCTGTGGGCAATGAATAACTGCAATAAAATGGCAGACTTGCTGATAGCAAAACTATATCAGCACTTCAGAGCTTCTTAACAAAAGGGACCTTAATGGGTTGCAGGTATAATTTACATTACTTCTCATAAGCTGCACATTATTGCTGCTTTGTAAAAGCGTTATGAAGAGCCAATTTTATGTATTTTATAATGACAGCAATGTCTTTTGCCACAATTTGGTGTCAGTATATGCAAGCCTTCTGTAGAGTGTGATTATATTTTAAGAGCCTCTGGATAGGAAAGATTTTATCAAGTCAGAAAATTAATCTTCCCTTTTATACTTTCCTGTTACATATTGTTGTTATTCTACCATTAATTTTAGTGTTTTTCTCTGTAGAAAGATACAGTTGAATAAGGCACTTGCCTTTAGAGTTTGAGTGATGTCAGAAGGACTACAATTTATCGTGGGCTTGAACAATGCCTAGCTCTGGAGGAATCTGCTTCCACTTCAAGCCTCCAGGTGCTATCCTAAAGCCTATGGCTTTGGGAGGGTTGGACTTCAGCAATTTTTTTCCAAACCACAGTAGAACCATCACATCCTCTCCAACTTCAGAGCAGTCATTATTTGCGAAATGCACACACACCCACCCTGAGCCAGGAAACACCTTTTCATACACCCTGCATCAAATTCCAGCTGCCCAGTGGAGCTCATGTGCAAACCCAGAAACTTTGTTTTGTTTTTTGCAGCAATGCTGGGGATGAGCAAACGCTGATGGAGCACTTGTGTGAGTGACCTCCAGGAGGGCGTGAGCCATGGTGGGCTGGCATTGTGAGCAACAGGAGATGCATCTTCTTATGAGTGCAGGACAAAATAATTGCTCAGGAAGGAAGGAATGGCTTCCATTCAAACTTTATGGAGACATTATGATGCCGGTATCATAACATATCCCTGGTGAAGAAGGTGCTGCCAAAAGTATTAAGAAAGTAATTAGTTCCTCAAATAGTGAAAGCAGGTGGAAACCCTTTTTTTCCTGGTCAAAAACACAGGCAAATTCCTCTTTCAGGTTTATAATAGCATTAAGCTTTTTTTGGTAAGTATGAGAAATGGAAACTTTCATAATTTCAAACAAAATCCAAAATTCTCCTTTGAACTTTTTGACTCTAGTGTCTGAGACCTTATAAAATGCACTTAAAAAGAAAAGTTTCAGAGGGAAATCATGGGCACTGCCACCAAATAGAGAGATTTAGTGTCACGCCTTCAAAGGCAGGTCCAGCTGGAAATGCCTGTGCCAAACACCATTTAACCCTTCTCACACACATGAAGAAATATAATGAAATTGCATCATGTACTGCTTACCCCAGACTGTTTCAGACAGGAACACTGGACATTTTTCACATCTAACAGAACTGGCAAAAATGATTGCATCTTGCCTAAGGTAGATAGTTGTTTATTAACGGTAGTTAAAGTTTTAATAAAACAATATATTGTTTAATTATTATAAGGACATTCTAAACATATTTCCTTTTTCTTGGTTGTAAGTATCAGAAAAAAATAAAACAATACAATCAAAAATGTTTTCTAAAGTATAAAGTGTAGCTTTAGGTATTGCAATACACGTGATGATGAAATCTTGGAGAGCATAAGGATAACAAATATTGACATCTTACAGAATTAAGAAGGTACCTAAACATATTGGAAAATCTTTCTGCAAGCCCTAAATTTGAAGCAGAATCAGATGAGGTATATGCAGTTTTTACAGCGATGACTGGTTTTATTCTGGTTTAATAAGGAAATGACATTTATGTGATTACTCTATGTGTGCAGGCATATGTGTGTCTATTGCTATTCTCCTTTTAAATATCTTCAGAACCTCCTGTCCAATTCTGATCAAATCTGACAGACAAGAAGATATTAAGGTATTAAGTTCCTACAAGTGGCTGAACAGGGGCAAGAGATGCTACTTGTCTACAGTCAGTAACCCTGCTGAGGGAAAGGCTTAAGCATGAGCTCACCCTTCAACAGGCATCACAGCACCACAGCAGAGAGACTTTGAGATAAAAACCCATCAGGCATCATTAGTTTTAATGCTCACAGACTGACTTGGTTCTCCCCTCCTCCCTGCCTGCCCAAATACGTGAAAATTGGCTGCGGGCTGTTTTCTGCTTTGTTTAAATAATATCCATTTGCAGGTCAGATGACACATTAGGCGCTGCATTAGTCTCCATGACTGCCACTATAATCTTGAGGGCCAGACTGTTGCTTGCTCAGGATGGATGCACAAATGGGGAAAGGTTGTGTGTGCCACTCTTCCAGCATGTCCCTCATCACAGAGAGGTGGCAAAACAGCTTTTATTTGGTCATGCAAAGCTGCTCATTGCTAACACACCCATGGCAAAAAAAAAAAGAAAAAAAAAAAAGGAAAAGACTAAATCCAACATCCCAGCCATACTGACTCACATTCAGATTATTCACATTATTAAGCTGGTTGTGAAATGAACCAGTTTTATCTTCCATTTAACAGTGCCATCAATGCGTTTGTTTTCAGTAGTAGAGAATCCTGTAGTAGCACAAAATCCAAATGATCTGAAGGTTGTGATGGTACCTGTGATGCAGGGATGCTCAATCATCTTTTTCACAGGAAAAAAACATTCACTAGAGTATTAGTGGGCTTTAGTAAGAGGTATAATCTCTAAGAAAGGTGTGAAAACTGAAATCTTCCTTGGAGACTGGATAACAAGCAACTCAAAGTATTCAAATTGTCACATAAACCTGAAAATGAAAGACTCAACCCACAGTAACGTTGTCACTTGAAGCTGAATGTTAGATTTGATTAACATCCACTACATCACTAACAAGCTTCCTAAGTACTGAAGCTACTTTCAGATGTTAGGAGATAACACAAAGCTGGCATGCTTAATGGTTTAGATTGAAAACCATTAGCTCATCCATTATTCTAGAAACTACAGGCTGTCAATCTCACTTCAGTGCCTGGTAAAGTGATGGAGGAGATAATTCTGGGGGTATTGAAAAACATTGGAAGACAACACAGCCATCCGTCACAGCTGGCACAGCTTCATGAGAGGAAAGTCCTGCTCATAAAACCTGGTTTGCTTTTGTGGCAAGGTAACCCACCCAGCTGATCAAGGGAAGAGGATGTGACCCTTCTGGACTCCAGTAAAGTTTTGATACTGTCTCTCCCAGGATCCTTCTGGATAAAATCCATCCCACAGCTGGATAAACACATCATGGGATTGGTGAGTGACTGGCTCACAGCTTGGGCACAAAGGGTTATGGAAAATAACTGCTGGATGCTCACCTCATACAAAGCTTTTGAGGTTTCTAGCTGCTTTACAGCAGACTTCATCTGAAGAGACTTTAAATTTGACTCCTTAAAGAGGCTGATGTTAAGCACAGCTTTGTGTTTGACCCATAAAAGAGGTTGTTCCCAGTGCAACAAGTCCACAATTTCAAAAGACAGCTCTGACATGCCATGCCTCTCTGTGGTTTTCTAGTCACTCTTTAGCCATCCTCCTCCTGTGGTGGCATTGTCCTGGCTCTGAAAAACAACATTATGTTCCAATATATTTCCTGCCTGAGAAAATGCCACCCCACTTGCCAGTTTTGCTGCCCTCCAGCTGGCCATGTTTCTCCACGCCTGTCACTGTCTACTGTTGTATGGGAACAGCCAGATCTGAGAAGAAGGAGAAACATTTGGCATTAGCTTCCTCTCCAACTCTCCATTTCTCTGATGAGCAGGTCTGTGAGAGCAACCTTTTGCTCCCCTCCAATATGCAGCATGAAAAGGACCACAAGACTCAGAAGACAGAGATGGAAAAAAAGCCTTAGCAATGGGATTTCATTAAACTCATGCCCAAATTGAAGCTGATAAGAGCTGGAGCATCTTTCTTCTGGGCTTTTGTGAGTTGGAGCCTTGGCCTGGTGAACTCCTTCTCAGCTCTCTATGGTTTTACAACCCTTAGCTTAGTACTTGCCCTGAAGTCTCTGAGAGGGTGTATTTTTGAGAAACTAAATGGTGACTCTGGAGTTGAACCCTGGAGCTGTACAAAGAGGAAAACCCCTTCGCTCTCTACTTTGCATTCAGCACGATAATTTCTCAGACACACCCCTTTGTTTATAGCCCTTCAGCTAATTTTTGACCCACATGATTCTTTTCCTATCTAAGGCAATTAAAATAATTCTTAAAACAGGGTATCACGACACACTAATTAAATGCTTCTTTTCAGCTGAAAAAGCCACACTTTGCCTTCCCTTCTAATTTCATAATTCTGGCAAAGAAAGCAATCAAGATTTCCTGGCAAGATTGAAGCATTACAGATTGACGTGAATGTTTCCAGCAGTCCTGTTATCCTGTTACAAACAGGGCCAACCTGAATCCAATGTAAATGTTTTGCATGGATTGCTTGTAGCTGTGCAAAACACACTGGAGTGCCTCAGGAGAGGAACCAGCCCTCAAGTGGAAATGTTCACTTCTAAGAGTAGCAGACAGTGGGTTTCACCATGTGCCATCTGCACAATTTGGGTGAGTGCACTGGAGGATGAAAAGGTTGAACCCAGGGCTCCATCCACGCTTTCTGTCTGGCTCACCTGTCCCAGAGGGAGGATCAGCAGTGCCCATGGCTCTTGCAGGTATCAGAAATTCACTCAGAGTGTCAACACCTCCACTGGCAAAGGGCAAAAGTGACATCCAGTTCACTAAGTTCAGGGGGAAAGAAAATGTCCTCTCTCTTCAAGAACTGGAAAAGAATCCAGGATCATTAATGAAATGTGTAAAAATATCTCTACACCCAAGAAATTTATTTTCTACCGCTCCTTGGCCCACAGCATAAGGCCAGGTGTTGTCTGAGGAAGTGCATGCTTGTAGCAGAGGTCTGGCTGGTACCAGACCCAAATGTTCTTCCTTCCCAGGCTGGCACCATGAAATGTTGATGTTAGGGGTCCAGCAGCATTTAGAAACACACAGCTTGGGCAGTGCCAGCAGAATATTTGACCTCCATGGTCAAATATGCTCTTATGCACTGAGGTCATGTTGCTGCTGAATCTCCATGCTGCCATCAAAGCTACATCACTGTCCATTTCTGAGTGTAAATTTATCCAAATGTTTTATGTATTTCCTACAATCCTACCCCATATATGTCAGTTCTGTCCTGCAAACTTCAGTTCACTGACCTCCAGTAGCACCAATTCAATTTTTAAATTGATCTGTCAATCACATCAGGCCGTGAAAGTGAATTTCACTTAAAACCAAAACACAACCAGCAGGTTGAAACATACTAGGTAAAGTAATTAATGAGCTTCTAAGTCTGTACATTACCCAGTCTCAGGTATTTATCTTATTCCAGCAACTGGAAGCAAATATTATTTATATTAATGACCTAACTTGTCTTTAAATATATTACTAATTTATAGTAAGAAAACAGTAGATCATGTTCTCAAATAACTTTGAAATGCAAAAAGCAAAGTAAGGAATATATTTGTAAGTAATCCAAAATGGACTGGTTGTTTTTAGTATTTGTATTATAGTACTGTACAAAACATGACCCAGGTTTGAACTATGCAAAATGCCCAATGAGAGCTCCCTTTATTTTTTTTTATGAACTTAAAAGGGGTGGAAACCAAATTCTTGGCTTTGAAGATCCTCCGGCTTTGCTGTATTTCCAACAGAGATTTAAATTTTGCAGCATCACACAAAATTAAACAAGAAAGTAATCTGCTAGTGACCTGCTCTGTTTCATCTATTTAATTTTTATCTACCTCAGAAAGAAAGTTATATATATATATATCTATATATCTGTATGTTTGTATATATATTTATGGTAGTGAAGATCACAGAATCCCTTGTATTTCCACTACATATGAAAGTAATTTCATTATTTAAAAACTAATGTCATGTTTTAAAGTGCATTTTTACTCTTAGCAGGACTAAATGGCCATTGTTCAATTTTCTGTAGTAAAACTGGTTTTATAGAGGAAAAGAGGTTTTTCAGTGCAAATGACCCTTTCTGCTCACAACAGTGCTATGAAACTGCCTAAACATAATTATTCATGGACTTCGGGCAGCAGAAAAAAATTCTGGACATAGAAGTGAGTGGGATTTATTAATCATAACCCCAACATTTTAAACTGATAGAAGGTGTTTGGTATCAGAAAAAGCTGACTTTTAAGCAGTATCAGGCAAATGTTAAAGAGTGAACATCCAATTAGCTCACTGAGACAGCACAGATCATGGTGAAGCAGCGCCACACGACAAAACAGCGCAGCACTCTGACTCCTCCACAGCAAAGCTAAAATCTAGTGGGTCTATCCATCACCCCTGGGTGTGTGTGGATGGGCACTCTGCCCCTGTGCTGCTTTTCTCCTGCTTGGCTCTGGATCAGGGCTCTCAGGTGCCTCCAGACTGCTGCTTTTCCCAGGCTGATCCACAGGGCTGCTCGTTTTCCCTCTGCTGCTTTATGCAGGCTTCAAATATGCAGATCTGGAGCTGCCCTCTGTGAGGTTTTTCTAGCCCTGCCAAAGAAAATCTCTTTCACTCCTCTCTTTCTCTTTGTCCCACATGGTTTTTACCCCTGCTTTATCACTTACTGACCCTCTGGAGATTAGAGATAAGCAGAAATGACAGATTTTTTGCTTAGAACTTTTCTTCCCTCCCTCACTCCCCCTTGCCTCTTCTTTCTTCCATGTACAAGGTGGGAGTCTGGACCTGCTGAAATTCATTGTACTCTGAAGTTCATTGAAGTTTGAATTCTATACTCATGGAAATCAACACAGCCTAGGTGTCTTATTGGTAGAAGCTGCCTGTGATGCACCTACTGTTAACAGCTATTTCTGACAAACATTCCTTTTATTACAAAATCCCTGCACAAAGGGAACATAAACTACATAAAAATGGGCAAACCTGAAATACAAATTATCCTTCAATATCACATCAACCATCACTAAAGCCTGAAAATTTAATCTAATCTATTGGCAAAATTAAATTTTAGTTGCAGTGTGCTCATCCCGATTTCAAATTTCCTCTGCATGCACCAAGCCTGTTTGAATGTATTTCTAATCCTCTCACTAAAATGTTGGGAGATAGTGTCCAGAACCAGTTAAATAGTACATATTTAAATAATAATTTTAAATAGTAAATTGCCTGATAAATAGAAAGGGCAATCTACAAAAAGGACAAAATAAGTTTCAGCACACTCTCCTTCACTGAAAGTGGAAAACTCCTTGGCTGCATCAGCTCCAGGCTCACATATTTGGAAATTTTCATGAGCCACTGAGATAAGGCAGCCTTTTATGGTCTCTGCCTGCCCTGAGTGTACTGTGGGAAGCCCACTGCTACCTGTGCAAATGCTTATCACTGATGTGAAAGTGAATCATCCTATCTGAAATGCCAGATCTCTCCATGAAGAATTGAGACTCCCAGAGAGCTATTCAGTATAATCCAGGCTAGCACTACAATAATTAATGAGCCAAAGCCTCTCTTAAGTTCCAATTTCTTTTCTTTGAACCCAGAAAAATTCTTGGGTCTGATTTTGCCTGTGTAAATCTGACAAGATTTGGAGCAAGTTCTTGATGACTTTGTACTTTCATATTCAGCTGCTGGATTTAAGTTTTTGAAATCTGTCTAAATTCTTGGAGTGATAATGGGTTAGGATTAAAATTTATTTTTTCTAAATAGAGGAAACAGGTATGTTTGAAAGTATGGATGTTTGCAGAGTGTTTGTTTGGTTTGGGTGTTTTTTGTTTTTTTGTTGTTGTTGTTCTTAGCCTCTGAGATTTAGTATTTGGTTCTTTTCATTGAAAAAGTCATGGTGCAGTAGACTAGATGTTTTATGAACATATCAAAATCTTAAGCACTGGCAGCAGTTCCATTTATTGAGCAAACCATAAAGATGTATTCAATTGTCTACTGCCATACTTCTCAGAGAACTGAGAAATAGGAGCAATATGTAATTAATCTTTTGTGCTGCAGTTTAAAATAGGCTAAGCAATTTAATTTTTGTTTATTTTCTCTTTCTCTTTTTTTTTTAATGTTAATTTGTACATCACCTAAATTAATGTAAAGTCTGTTTACAAGATGGGTTTTATCATCTGGTGGGGTTATTGATATTTCATTATTGTGGGGCTTACAACCTGCAAAATACTTTATCATTCTGTTTCAGTGAATCAGAGCAAGTTATTTCTGGAAACAGCCCTTTGTGGAGCAAAGGAGGAAAGTACCTCTCTGCCTCTACCTCTGTATTTTCCATCCTCATCTTCTGGCAGGTGAGGTTTGCTCTCTGAAAAGCCTGTCAGTGCTAACTCAGCTGGGCAGATGGCTGCAGTGCTATGTCAAACATTCCCATCCTCCTGGCATTTCTAGTCCTTGCTGGCTGAAAAATTGAGGAAGCTGTGACAGGATGACCATGCCAAGAGATTGGGAGCTTATGCATGTACAGCTAAATCTGATTGCCAGCAAACCCAACAGCTCTTTTACACAGAGCTTAGACAGCTATGTAGAGAGCTGTGCTTGTAGCAAAAGGACTTTCTGGGAGTTAAATGCCACAGTGGAGGAGATGAGCACTGCTCACCTAATTGTATCTCCTGCACACTTGGAGATTAATCCTACAGATTGCAGCTGAAAGCTCCTTTCCAGAACTTAGCATCTCCATGTTTGGAATAGGATTAAATCTGTGTAATCACATTAGAGTTACTTTTCAGTTATTCTACAGTTTTTCAGCAAATTTATAGGGGATGGATAAAATTTGAGTCAGTATCCACTATGATAAGGCAAAAAAATCACTCAGAAGAGTATACACAATTAAGAATAATATCTGAGCCAAGAGTATCTGAAATGTATTAGTAAATACAGCTGATACTCTTTCCCATCTCCATTGCCTGGCCTCTTAATCTGTAGCCCCACATTTTTATTGATTTCATAGGAGAGGTAATTGTGTGCTGCCCAGAATTACCAGCAAACAGGTGAGTAGCAAACCAGTTGGACCTCTCAGCAATAGACCAGCCAAAGCTGCCTGGAAAAGGTTGGGAGAGCTCAAAACACCACTCTGAGTCACACAAAAGCTGGCACTAAGAACAGCACAGGACTGTGACTTGGGGATGAAAAGCTACTGTAGGCAGAGGAGGCTGTGAATGAGTGGGAAGCTTACATCCTGGAGCAAAATCAGCCAGGAGAATACTCACAGGAGATGTCCTCTCTGCAGAGCAGGATGAACATCTGATGCTGGGAAGCATCTAGATGTGTGTGTGTGTACAACTGTGTATTAGGACAGAGGAAGTGAAAAAGAAACCAATACGGACTATGGATAAAAAAAAGGATCAAATTTTAGGGTACTGAGCACATAGACATATCTTTCCAACTGTAGTGGTTGTATACACTTGGTGTTTCTTTGTGCCTGTGCAAGGCACTGTCTCCTACCAGAAATATCCACTCAAGGGGCTAAGAGAGAAGAGGAATAGCACAACTGGGGTGAGGAGGGAGGGACAGAACAAGTTCACTCCTCAGCTTCCCTCTCTGTTCAGCTGAATACAACAGCAGTAGGATGTGGCTGAATGCAGGTCCATGGAGATGACAATGACAAAGCTAAATCCATCATACAGGCAAATACCAGGGTATTTATGAGAACTATCTTATACATGGATCTTACAGTTATTTAATTATTGCTCCAGCTCTAGGGACCAGTCACTCAGAAGAGAACATTGCTGCTGCAGAATGCAGTAACAGGCTATCATTTAATGCTGTCTGAGAAACTCATCTTTAGGCAACATTTGAGTAGGAGAACAGCTGTGGTAACTGGGGGGTTTATATTGGCAAGCAGTCACTTCTTAATGCTGATGAGGGTAGAGGTTAAAATTGAAATATCTATTGCAATTCCAAGCATTTATTAGGGGACAGAATTTATTGCTCCTATATACTGTGAAATTTGGCTTGGCAGAAATCACACAAAAAAAAAATCAAGAGCTGCTGTAAAGATGTGCCAACCCTCCTATAACAAGTATCATTTGTGAAAAAAAAAAAACCTACCAGAAGGTACAGTAGAAATGATGGAAAAGTTACTTAAGCTGACAATTATAAAACAGCTCCCTTCTACCTGGAACTGTCCATGCCAGAAATGACATACCAGGAAAAACATCCCCAGAAAAGGATACTTTAATAGAAAGGATCAAAACAAATGGCAGAGTTTCTTTCAGTTGTGCTTCTCATGTCTCTGCTGTGAAAAAACAAACCATTTAATTTTCATAATTGCACATGCAGAGCAGAGAGAGGGACACCTTTAGGAAGAAGGGGAAGAAGCATCCTACATTCCCAGGCTACAGGGGGTGCATGCTGCTGACATCTAAGGATGGGGAGCTGTCCAGAATCTGCTCCATGCTTCTCTTCCCCAAAGGTGGGTCTGCACCTGTAAAAGCCTTAAAAGAACAAAAAACCTCAAGTTAGGAACAGGTCAACAGAGCCATCGAGACACTCTCACAAAACACTCCTGTATTCTTTAAATCACTGTACACCTTGTTATCCAGAGCATCCTAAATGTGAGTCAGACAAGGACACTGAAACTAAAGCAATCTTTCTCATCTCTTATCTTCATTTCTGAGTGTCACCATTTATATATATTTTCTTTTGGGGAGTGTTTCACAGCCATTAATAAAATTTAAGGCTACTCATATAAGCAAAGGTGCTCCTATTAGTTTCATTTTTTTTAGACAAGGCAATTGAAACTGAAGAGGAAATTGGTTGTTAATTTTAGTTTTCAGTATGAGATACGTAACCTGACTTTTCAGGAAACTTGGCATTGTTAAGCCCTTTGTGTATAGGTCCATATAACAACCAGAGGTAGGCCCAGGGTTAGAAATGTACTTGCACACTGCTGTCAGCATGACACGGTCCATTAACATTTAAGATCTCTATCCCACCAATTTCTCTGTACATTGATATTAAAATTATTTATCCCACCAACTACAGTTGCAAAAGTGAATGATAAGCACTTTGCAAAGCTTGTATCCACACTGCAAGCTGGCCAGCTGGAAAATGAGAAGGTCTCAACTGGTCAAGGGTTGTAAAAATACTCCTTGGAGTAATGCAGTGAACATCATGCAGAAACACTTAGGACGGATATTGCTCATTCCCTTCCTGAAGTCTGCTCTGTTTATTAAACTCCTTTCAACAGATGCAGAAAGATTGCCCAGTATTTTGCAGACATAACTGCATATCCCTTTGTTACTCAGGAGATCTGTTCTGCACAATTTAAAGGGGAAACTACCTATGGAGAAAGGTTCTGTCTGAGCTATTGAAACATATGGACAATAAATGGATTAAGCTTGCATGAGCAAACTTAGTTGTAGCATTCTCCCACTTGCATCCTTGATTCTCCATCTGCTTTCAAACCTTGTCTGAGATAATTTCTTGTTTTGTTCTTCCTTTAATCCCTTCACCCCCTTGGGATACTCAGTAAGGGAGGATTATGCTGACACCCATCCAATGTCTTTCTATGAGCTTACATGTGATCAGCAGCAAAGGGGCCTCCATCACAGCAATATCCCCCCCAGTGCCACATCAGTGAAATGGTGTGCTGGTGTGGACTCTGCCAGGTACTGGATCATGGATGGGGGCACCTGGGCTGTCACAGTCATAATTCCTATTTTCTTTTAATACTCAACACCCCACATATGAGCTAACTGGGAAAAGTTTGGTGCCCAGTCAATTTGTTTACATCTGATGTGGAATATTTGCTGATGTGGGAAGTCATGCCCTTTGCAGAGCAGCAAACAAATGACCTTTAAAATACAAAAGATTTTCTTGTGTGTAATGACCTGCCTCTGAGGCAGGAAGCTGAGCTTCCTGTTAATAAATCCTTTGAGGTTAATTAAGAGTGAAACAGCATGGACTGACTGGTGTCAATGAGGCAGATTTGTTTTAAAACAAATTTGATGACAATGGAAAGGAGGTAGCAGCTGTTTTGGTTCTTTTCTAGAAAAGCATGAGAATACCATGAAGAAAATATTCAAGTTAAAAAAAAGAAAGAAGAAGGAAATGAGATAGATAGCAGTGGGCAAGGATATCATCAGCCATGGGTAAAGAGATAAGACTCGATCATTGAAATTTTGATGTCTGTTGTTGGACTAATAGTTGCAGTCTTGATTTGTTGGGGGTAGAAGCCCATGAAAAAAAGAGTTCCTCAGGTTGTATGTGTTAAAATTAATGTGGGAACATCTAGATGCCTCCTCAGGAAGGAGATCCTTTGTCTTGTACAACACTATGGGGTATGTGCAGTCATCTTGTGGAGAGTTCCCAAAAGAGTCATGGGGTGCTGTGGGGTCCTTGGTGCTCCACAGTTTCCTCTAGAGCCATGACCACCACTGGACCCTACTCCTCTGCAGCTGTGTCTTAGGGGAAAGGGGGAGCTGGTCTCAAAAAAGCATTACCACATCTCTGTAGGATTTGCTCTTACCAGACATTCTTCTTGGTTGGTTTGAAACATCTTGTTTGAGACATCACATCCCTGATTGTCCTGGATGCAATCAAACCTGGAGAAACCTGGATAATGGTTAGGATGCTACACTTGTGAAATTGCTTTCCAGGGGTGAGGCATAAAGTAGCTTATAGTTGAGAAGTTTTTCCTTCCCACCCTCTCACAGGTCCAAGTATCTATCACAATGACCAGCAAATTCAGAGGACAACAATGAAAACAAAACCTGGGTGGGACATACTGAAAAATTACACACTTAGAACTGTGATTTTGTGAAAAATATTAGAATGTGCCTCATACAATGAATTGCCAGAGATCTCAGCCTCAGATTTCACTTTGTGAAAAGACATGTGCCTCTTAAAATATATACAGTTTGTTAGAAGGAGAGAGATGAATACCAAAGTTTCAGCAGAGATAAAAGATATTTATCACAGCAGCTCACCTGATGGAGGGAAGAAGAGAAATATTTGCAGATTAACTTAATCAGACGGAGGAGCGAATAACACTTGGGCTTATTTAGATTGAAAATAAGCAGGCATTGGCAAATTGTTCGAAAGGAATCTAATTTTTAACTGGAATGCAGTGGTAACTTTTTAAAATAGATGCAAGAAAGTAGCTTGTAAAGACATGCTGTTGTTTCATTTTGGTCAGAGTCTGTGGCTTCAGTTAATCTGACAGAGATGTGGTCAAGAAAACTGCTGCTAATTTCAGTACAGGAAGGAAGAAGTGTTCATTCTGCAAAGAAACTATGAAGGCGTGACCAACCACTAAACAAAATGTTTAAATGCAGACTTTTTCCAGGTTTTATTTTTAGGCTTTTGGCTTCTGTTGCAAAAGAAAGCTATGATAACAAGCTGTGATGGATAAAACAAAATCCAGGCTCATTAGAAATGTTCAGAAGATTTCACACTAGTGTAAAAAATCCTGCAAAACCTGAATAGGACTGTTTTTATTCCTAAATCACAGCTGATCTCACCCTGTGAAAATGTTACAAATCTTGCATATGGAGAAGTATCATGGCCTGAGAATTTCCAGATGTTTTCCTGGTCTTCATCAGTTATTTCTAAAATACAGAAATGACTTGTTTACTGGGTTGCAAAACAATATTTGTCTATACTGTGAACATCTCTAGCACTAACCAACACAATGCCAGCAGAAATTAGACAAAATTGCACTAGGGCTAAGAAACCACAGGTTTCTGGGGGATTTCAGCATTTATTTTCTGAAGAGATAATTGGCAGGTGATTTCTGGCCCCTGCTCTGTTCATGTCAAGAAAAGAAGCATAGATACTTCTGCTGCTCCACAGATTTGAGCTCTCCAGAACCCACACAGCCCTTGGATTTATTACCTCTTGCTATCAGTGGAGAAATTCCCTTTGAAATCCCACTGGGTTGAGTCCCAATGGCCTATACTTCTAGAAAAATTTTTCTTGGGCTTGCTTTTCTCTTCCCTAACACTGTATTAGGAAAAGGGAATGAGATTTCAACCAGGAGAGAAATTCTGAGCAAACCTGTTGTAATGCAGTGGAGTCTTTAATGGGCAGGGAAATTAGTGATTAAAGGTGATATGCTGTCAAAAGGTTTATTTTCAGTCCAGTGGCCCCTAGAAAGAGGCATTGGAACTGACTCAGGAGAATCACTACTTCTTGTGGCACTTTGAGAGGACACAGATCAGCCTAAATTTTCCCTACTCTTCATTTGAGGTGTGGCAAAAGGTTTTGGTGGGGTAAGAGGCCTTCAACAGATTTTGCTGTTTCTGCTGTAACGTTTTTTCTAACCGAACACAGAAGAAAGTTCAGTTAAAAAAAATCTAGCTAAAAGGAAATGGTGAACTATAACAAAAGATAAGTCATTGTTGCGTTGATTTTAAAAAGTGAGGAAGGTGGAGATTTCTCTGCACTAGAATCAGATTACTAAGGCAGTAAAATGAGGAATTAAGAACAGAAGAGATAAGAGTTAAAGAGACTATTAAAAGATTACAGAGTCTAGAAACTGATAGACTAGAACAATGACTACTCAACCTATATTTCACACTCCTACAGCAAGCTAGGAAAACATGCAAGAAACCTCTCATGGATGTACCCAGTATTACACTATTCAATGAAATAAAATTCTGAAAAAATATTAATCTGATAAAAAACACTTTGCACTCTAGGAACAAAAGTTCTAAATATAGTCTTTAGGCTATGAATGAGAAAATTTTGGATACTTCAAGAAAACAAGTGAGAACTCACAGTGTCCAGTGAACACAGGCAGTCATTAGTCATTCATATATGCATGTACACATGTTCCTGTCCACATATAAATGAGTGCTATTTTTGCAGCATTCAAAAATATTAATTTGTATAAAGGCTTTATTAAAAAAAATAATTTCCTCAGTCTTATTATATGCTCTGTGATATAGAACATTTTTCTAAAGTCCAGGTTATGAGGTCAAATATTGCATAAAATAGCAACAGAAAAGAAAGAAAAAATATTGTAACCCTCTTGGCTATATGCAAAATGTTGAAAGCATGAAAGGAATGCAGAATAAAAGCTCAGAATGTCAAAATGATCCTCCTTAAATACGAATATCTCATCTCTTCAGTTCTAATATGATTATTTTTGCAGGGCTTGACCTACTTTTTGGGGTTTTTTTAACTTTTAGGATTAGTTATAGTGCAATGTGTTCACCCTTAGAGCCATTTTGATGACATAAATTGCAAATGAGATTAAAGCACTTTTATGTTTGCCTCTCTGTGACCCACCCAGGGCTCGACAGAGAGGTGACTGTTTCAATTCTTCTCTGGGCCCTTTCTGGGTTTACAGATTCTTGTTTCTCCTGAAAAGCAGTGAATGGGAAAAGGATGATGCTCAAGCCAGAGCAGGCTGAGACATCATTCCAGCTTTGGGGCTTTGGGAAACATCAGTGTCTCCAGGCACACTACGTGTTCTCACACTGGCTATAAACACACAATCTATAGCCAATCTATACCTACCACACTCAGCATACTCTCATTAGCTACCAAAAAAAAAGAAGTCATTAAAATAAAATTTTTGTTTTTTACCCCTTCAGGTTATGGCATTTATTTGTGAATATTATGAATATATATATATATATATATAGTTTAGTTGGTTGGTTGCTTCGGTTTGGTTTTTTTGGTGAAATTTCAGAATTGCTACTCTTTCTCCACATGGATTCAAGGAAGGATTTTGAGATATTCCTTTGGGATATCTTAATTTGGGGCACTTGCACTGTGGGGCATGGCCAGGGTCATGGTGTTGTCTTCATCAGCTGTAAAACCTCACCACAGAATCAGAGAATCACAGAATATCCTGAGTTGAAAAGGACCCACAAGGATCTTTGAAATCCAACTCTTGGCCCTGCACAGGATAGCCCCAAGAATCACAGCATATCTGGAACTTGTGAGAGTAATTTTTTAAAAGAGAGCATTTTGCTTGTGTTTATTAAAGTGTAGCCCACTCTGAGATCCCAGTATTCAGAATGAAAAAATCCTCTAATGGCATAAATTCATGACACAAATTTGCAATCAGTTTCTCTCTGATGTATTGACTAGAACTAGCCCGCTAATTTCTCCTGCAGTAACAGAATGATGATGAATTATGACAGAGTATCTCTTGTGGAAATGCTCCAGAGTTCACATTTTTCTGCGCAATGCAAAAATACCTACCAGGATGGCAAAATTTCAAAAAATTATAGCAGTAATACTGAAGGATTAGCTATAAAATATAGGGGGGAAAGGAATAATTGAAGACTTAAAGAAGAGAAGGAAATCTTAAAACCAATTGAAATGTGAAGGAATCCTGCAAATATGAAATCTGCTTTAACTGCATGTTTCATTTGAAATACCATTAAGGTGAAATGCACACTACTTACAGAAAGCCCTGTTACTTTCCTTGCTACTGCACAGGGAGGGGGCAAGCAGTGGGTTCAGAGAGCTTTTAAATAGAGTATCTTAATGGATCAAGGTCTAATTGCTAAGCCCCTGGGCTAAGCCATCGTTTCTGAAGCTGACACCTCCAGATGCTGAATAAGCAAAGCTTGCCAGCAGGCACAAAGCCTAGAGCAGGATATTTAAAAACCCAACAAAGATTCTATGAGAAATCCTTCAGGGAATATGGAGATCATGGATCTTGACTTCCATCCCCAAAGAGTCTGTCCATGACAGGCTGTACCAGTAACATATCTTAGATGGTGCAAATCATCAGACTACCCTCCCTGTCTCCATGGTGAACCACTGCTTAAGTTCTAGGCATTTACATTCTGTCCAAGGGTGTACTTCATTCTTAACCTCTCTCCTAATCCCAGGAAATCATTTCAGGCTTGTTATTCAACAAAACATCTTAGAGCTTCCTTTGCTTTAATGCATCATTTCAATTAAAAATATGCATATCAATTGCATGCAAAAGAGAGGGCAAGGCTTTGACACATGTGCTTAGGGTCAGTCATGTCTGCAGCCTTGACTGGAGCTCATGGAAAAGAATGGATATGCCCTGATTTGTTGGAGTAGGTGCAGAGCAGTGGTATCCTACCTCTTCTAGTAAGCCCCCCTGGCAAAGCTATATGGGCTTTGGGGCTCACATCCCATCTCATGATTATCCCAAAGGACAAGGGCAGTGAACATGTGCTGGACACGACTCACGAGAGTTTGGTAAAATCAGCTGGAGTTCAGTAAAATCCTAGTCACAGTCCATCCCCCAAGCATGGCTGATGTTATTTTCCATATCCTCCCTCTCCCACTCCCCTGCTCTCCCCTCTCTGCCTGCTGAGCTCTGCACAGGCCCTACAGAGATAGTGTCAAACCGAGAGAGAGGAACTCGCCTGAATTACACAGGGCATGTTGCACATATGTGCACATACATAAGCATGTGTGTTTTCAGATATGACCTTGAGAATCACAGAATCACAGAACGGTTTGGATTGGAAGGGACCTTAATTCTTTAAGGGAAAAAGCAACACGACCTCTCCATTACTGTAAACTATTACATTTTAATGCAATAAATACATTGGAAAACAGCTCTAGACATGGCAGTTACAGGATAGAGGTTCCACTTCTCCAAACGTGCTATGGTGCTTGTTTTTTTGTTACAAATTAATTTTGTTAGATTTTACAGCCTTATCAGAATGGAAATCAAAGAATTAAGCCAGATGTTACTGTTCCTCCAGCATATTCTTATTATAAATAATTTCTTCATTGAGAATTAATTTTCAGTAGCAACTCTGGGGTATAATGGGCATTAATTATTAAAAATGCAAATATTAATAATGGTAAGTTATTATGTACTGTTTAAATATTAAGAGATTTTTCTATGAAAACACTACAGGAGTAACACTAAGGATTTTGTAATGCTAAATATAAAAGACAAGAAAACAAGGCAGACTTGTTTTTTCCATAGTTATATTAAAACCTCTCAGTTAATCTTGAAAAGTAAGCCAAAGCTTCTGTGAATTTAATACACTGTCTTTTCAAGTGCTTTAATTTGGGAAAAATCCTGCACTTCTATAGAGTACTACCAAAAAGGGAACCAGTAAGAGAGCAGGAAGGAACTGGAATAGTTTCTCTAAAACACTGATCAGGCAGGAATGAGGAGCTTCAAGCCACTGGCAGAGGCATCAAAACTAACAATTTCTTACCCTCATCTTAGAAAAAAACAGTGCTTCAACATCTCACCAGCCCTCTGGGTGTTTTCAAAATATTTTGGATTTACCCAGAGTGTCTTTACTGCTCCTCTCATGCTTTCCCTTCTTTTTTGCTATATAAACCAAAATAAATACTCTTCCAGGAAGAAGGCAAGTCTCCTGCCAGCACTGACATTCATCTATTTAAAATTTTGACAAGCTCAATGTAAGTGGACCCCATATATTACAAAGTTATCTGACATCATTCCTTCAAAGGTCTGTTAAGGTGATCTAGCTCAAAATAATTATACATTTTCAGAATATGCTGATTCTAACTGTGCCAGACATCACAATCAAATAGAGAACCATAACAGACTTAAATACAGCCTTAAACCAAATTCCCAGAAAGAAGGATCCAGAAGTTTTTTGTTCTTTCAGTCTAAATAAATAAGACATGTTTTTCCTGTTGATGGTCATTGTCAGGTGCTTTACAAAATTCCCATCTGCTTCTACAGAGGAAAACACCCTCTTAAAATGGTTTTTGTCGTAATAGAAACTCATTTTATGCAAAAGGCTGCCAGCCACTTCGTGATGTTTGGGTTCAGAAGACCAAGATGAGATGTTCAAATGAGAAACTTCAAGCTGTAGCAAATGCCTGTGTTCTTTGTGAATACCAGATGCCACAGACTAAAAAAAAAGTTGTGTATTCGTTGGTGTAATAATTTTTTGGGCATCTGAGCTGCAAGGTCCTGTTCATGCTCTCACACTGGTGTGCTTGTTGGGCTCAAAAAGATCACTTTGACCTCAAAGAGATGATGTGTGTGTCTAGGACATACCTTTATTTTTACACCTGTGTTGTGAAATAACTGTGACTGCTACCTTTGTAAAGCAATTTGGCATCTAATGGTACAGAAGGAGGAGACCTAATTTGGTTCCTAAGTTCCTGGTGTTGTTCTGTACCTCCAAAATGCTGTGGACAGAAGACTCCAGTGTGGAGCACAGAAGCAGCAGAGGAAGCCTCTGGGTAAGAATGGAAGAACGCAGCTGCTTCCTATAACAGAATTACAGACACAAGCACAGAGAATTTATCTTGTTCCTATTGCCATGCACACAGCAGCATGTGGAAAGAGTACTTGTGTTTTTATCTACAGATAATGCCTTGACCATTTGCTCCAGCCTTTCATTGGAAGCATTATACATCAGGGACTTCATCTCCAGCCCTGTTTTGTCTTAAGAAGCATTAAGGGGAGGTGATGAGGAGCAGAGAGGTTTCTGATGGGCCACTAGGGAAAGGAGTTAGTGAGTGAAAATGTCAAGGTAGAAATTCTTGGCAGCGTAATCAAGATAGGCTCTCAGGACTTTTTAAAATATGTCTTTAAATCTACTTACAGTCTGGCTGAAACCAGATTTACAGTCTATTTTTGCAACTGCCAGTCTCCACTTAGAAAAGCTTTAGTGTTGGATATGGATAGTGCACTTCAAAAGGTAGACAGAAACCTTTGAAGTGCACACAGGCTGATGTGAAGGGTTACTTGGGAGTGTAGGTTTCCTCTGACAAAAAAGGTGTTTAGAAATGTTAGGATCCCAAAGGTGCTCAGGATTTCATCTGTCTAGGTGGACAAAGTATTAGATTTTACATCTGAGTGTGTTTATGTATTTAGAAAACACATTTTCCATATTTATCTTGTTTCTGTGTATGCATAGGTGAGGGAAAGAAGCCACCTATTTATATTGTTATATTTTTCCATTTAAGAATTTGCTAACAATATCTTTGGACTCATGGGAACAGTCTTGGGAAATAGCTGTAAGGACCAACTCCATAATCAGCATAAATAAGTTGTGATTAACAAATTGCATCTTTTAACATTCAAATTTTGAAAATTGTCAAAATCTGGTGTTTAGTTTCTTCTTTTGAATAACTTTTTAGAATATTTGTAGTATTTATCAAAGCACACACATTGAATACGTTTCAGTGGCAATAAAACAATTGCTGTAAATCATAGCCTAAGATATTTCCCATTCAATCTCAGTACTGAAAATGAAGATGGTGACAG
>JANRGV010000051.1:11090716-11113937 GCA_024734035.1 Alethe castanea
AGACCCACTTCTTGTATTTATAGAGGGGCTTTTTTTTTCACTTAGGTCAAATAATTATCTCAAAAATAAATTCAGGGACAATAAATTCCCTTTTCTATAACAACTAATGGCAAAATTTTATTTCAAGACTATTTATCTAGAGACATATGAAGACATCTAACTGAATAGATTCAAGGACTGTTGATAATGTGGAACAGTTCTGTACTGTTGGCTATTGTATTTTTACTAAAAATGAGAATTTGAAATAAAAAATGAAAAGTTACAGTAACAGTATTCAAAAAAAATAAATCTTTCCTTGCATTTTTGATTTTTTTTTGCCAGACCTCCAGCAACACATTTAATAAACAAGTTTGAGAAAAGAAGGCAAAAAAAATGTTTTTACTGGAGGCCTGCAGAAGGTTTATTTCAAAAAGATGAAATTTGGACAAGTATATTTTGAAGCAATTTCACCCACCTTAGCTACAATAGTGTAATTTAACAGGTGGTTTCTAAGAATCTGCTGAAGTACACACAACTGCCTGCTTAAAATTTGTTTTGATGCAAGTCTGCTGTTTATTGCATTGACCTACAGCTACTTTGTAGCATTTTTTAGTGAGAGAATGTCACTTAGTAAAAACTGGAAGTTCAGGGGAAACAATATTTAAGTGTCCCTATACTACTAGAAAAGAGGTTTTTTTATTTTTCCTCCAAAATGTGGCATGCAAAAGGAAAAATACTCTGACCCTTAAAATAACCTCATATATTTTAAGGAAGAACTTCAAGTACACTTCTGGCTTTATTACCTGGATTAAGAGGAAGTTAAGCACATATGTAGAAAACAAAATTTAACTTGATTTGATTTTAGAAAGTAAGCAAATATATTGGGGGCTTTTTTTTTGTTTGTTTGTTTGTTTTTGTTTTATCTTGCAGCCAACTACTTTTTGCTTCAAGTATAACAAGATAAGGGAGAAAGAAGCTCACACACATGGGAGCTAGATCCCCCAAAGCAGAAGGACAGTTTTGCATGAGTTTGTTAGGTAAAAGCTGACCTTAAAACTAGAGTGGCTGGCAGCTGCTGGTTTTCTGCCCCATTTCAGGCATCTTCAAGCAGTTTCTGCAGGAGTTTGTGTCCCTCCTTCCCCTGCCATCAGCACAGGGGCTGGTGGCCAGGGCCACTTTACTCCTGGCTGGTCTCCAGCTGCTAAAGCAGCTGGCCCCTTGAGGCTGCTGGCAATCAGTGAAAATCAAATCAGCCCTGTGCTGTGAACTGGTGCTGGAGTGAACTGATGCTGGGAAAGCACAGAGTTGGTATATTGCTCCTTCTTGGCCAGAAGTGTATATCAGCTTTTTCAGACTCCTTTCTGTCTCAAAAGGTGTTTCAGTCTGCTTTAGTACTTTAGAAATTTCACTTTTAGACACGTACATTTAGTCTCATTATAATGAAACTGCAGAGATTAAGGACTTGTAGAAGAAATCAGGCAGTTTGATTCTAGTAAAATTGGTCTGAATCAAAATTTGTACACACTAAGGGTGTACAAAGGCAGCAATATTTACCTGGCAGGATGAAACACCTTCCGCAACAAGTTTTGTAGGAGGAAGCAAAGGAGAGTGTAGCTGTGCATACATGTCCTCGTTCTAGTGATGGTCAAGTTTGGTTTCTTTTTCACATGAACAATAATAGAATAGATATGGGGTCCTAGTGTCAGACCACACAAACAGGATTTTGTCTGATAAAGCCTATTCTGATCTGACTTTCACTTACCTGGAAAGTCTGTCAGAATCCAGCTGAGTGGCAGAGCTGATCACAACCTGGTTGATAGTAGGAATTCCAGACTTGTCTCACTGTTTCCCAGGGCACTTGACAGATGAGAGATTCCCTTGTCCTCTTGTGTGACTTTTCCCCCCTGCCAGACTTGAAAGATACGGAAGGAGAAAAAGAGTGTTTTGTATCAGTCTTCTATCTCCATCCATTCCTATTGCACTGAGCCTGCTGTTCACTGTCCTCTGTGGCAGCTCTTGTTGGTTCCCTGCCCTATCTCTTTAAATCTAAGTCAACATTTCCAGAGAAAATGCTGCTTAATAACTTCAAAGAGTTACTACTTCTGTCTTTGTGCATGGTACAGCAGAGTAAAGAACAAAGTGACCCAACCCCCATTTTTGTATTGAATATTATAAAGCAATGCTTGTCCAAGAAAATGCAGTTTCTTTGGCAAGCATGCTGAGGCCAGGAATACATGTGAATATTAAAATCCCCAGAGAGAGACAGGGCACTTTCTAAGGAATAGTTTTCCCTATCAGGTTTCAGGTGGTGAGAACCCCGTTCTTTGCCTCATGTATGAGCTGAGAGTGCAAATTCACTGTGAATTGATTTAGTGGTCTGTCAGCAAACATAACTAGAGCAACACCAGCTTCACTGCACCTCCACAACCTGTTTCACTTTCCATCTTCTGAGCTTCCCAAGCCTTGCTTGCCTGGCTCTTACTGCTATGAGATTAATCTTCAGCATCCCCAATCTTTCCTCACGAGTTAAAGCTTCTCAGTTGAAGTAAGCAGGTACCCTACAGGTGGTGCTCTGTTTCTGAGGATTGGTTGGTGTGATGAAGTATTGCAATGTGAAAAATTAATTTCTTTGTAACTGGTGAAGTTCAAAGGGAATTACAGGTACTTCCCCTGATTGCATTCCTCCAGAAGCAGCCTGTCTTTGTGAAATGGGTTAGATTTTAGAAAGGCAAATAAAAAGGCCTTATAAATCAGATGCCATGCACAGAACTAACACAGACCACTGGATCCAAATGGGAAATTCTTGCAAAGATGATCTCAAAGCAGTCCTGTGCATCTTGCCTAGGCAGGCCCAATGCCTAGAGATACTGACTTCTGCTCAGGAACTCAGTGACTGAGAGGGAACCTCATCAATGTCTGTCAGTGCCTGCAGGGAGGGGTCAGAGCATGGACCAGGCTCTGCTCAGTGGTGTCAGCAATGGGACAAGAAGCAAGGGGCAGGAATTGATGTACAGAAAGTTCCACCTGAACAGGAGGAAGAACTTCTTCACTGTGCAGTGACCAAGCACTGGAACAGAGAACCCAGAGAGGGTGTGGAGTCTGCCTCACTGCAGATATTCCAGAACCATCTGGATACAATCCTGGGCCATGTGCTCTGGGATGATCCTGCTTCAGGAGGGAGATGGGAGCAGATGACCCACTGTGGTCCCTTTTAACCTGACCCATTGTGGGATTTTGTGATCAGCATAGCAGGTGACTGTGTCATCTTTGGTTTGTGCACAAGCTCTACATTTTCAATACTATCCTGTGTTTGAGAAAAACAAAGGGCTTGGTTCTGTCCTCTAAAAACTCCCATTACACATATGATGGCTCAGCGACCTTCCACAAGGTTTCCTTTCTTCTCTGTCCACCAGTAACCAGATTCCTGAATGTGTTTTATTCATTCACCATTTTTCAATACTGTCCATGCTTTCCTAGCAACGAGGGTTCTCTGACCTGAGTCACAAGGCTCTCATTTTGGCTATTTGCTGCTGGTTTGACAGCTTTGTCACTTGCATCTTGTTTTATACATACAGGCATGGTGCACCTCATTGCAATGAAGCAAATGTCATTGTCACCGAATTCAACAGTTTTTTTGGTTCTGAGAGACTGCTGTTCTTGTTAACATGATTTTAACTACTGGAACTAAAACACTAGAAGCAGAAACAAGGCCTTGGTAGTTCTGCAGAAATAGGGAAATTCTCCCTGCCTCAGCAGTTAGCACAGACTAAAGAGAAGTGCAGTATTTGGATGGGATTCCTAATCAGTTACCTGCACAATCCAATATCTTTTAATACATTTCTACTTCTCAGCATCACATCTACCTTATTCACAGAAGCATCACATTGAGAATCTTCCAACAGTTAAGTTAGAACAGAAGAGAGAGAGAGAGAACCCTCAGCCTCATCTCACCCCTGCCCAGAAAATTCAATACAAACATTACATTTGGAGTGCCTTGCCTTGACTGCTGATTGATTGCTAAATTCACTACTGGCATCTCTGCCTAAACACATAGAGGGAAGACTCTGGCCCTCTATTTTGAAGGCTTACCCAACTGTGCATCCATAAAATTGGAACAGCAGCAGTAATTTGGCTTCCTCTGGCACTTTCAGTTTTTTTCTGGGTAGACCCCAACTGCCTTTTAGAGAAAATTGCTGCTGTTAATTTTTTTAACAGGCCATCTGTCTCACTTTGTATTCCAGAACATTCTTGCCCTTTTCTTGTCATGCTTCCAGCAGAGGGAGAAGTTAGTTGGACTGCTCGTGCTGTAGATAGTTACCAGGCTGCTGTTCTGTTGCTGGTGAAGCAGAAAAGAGAAAAAACCACCCTGTCTATGTATGCTTCCTTTCCATTGGAAAGAAGTCCTCCAGTCCTCTCAGCAGGGAAGGCTTTTGGCATCTTCATGGCTCCTTCAACAATTATACACTGAAGACATTGCAAACCCCTCCTGTAAAGCCTTAGGACCAGACTGGAAATAGCAAACATAGGAGAAAGGGACCAGGGGTTTTTGTTCCCCAGGGAGAGTGCAGCTCTTCCTGTTCTCATGCCCAGTTAGCTGGACCACATCAAGAACAGCATATTTGTTGCAGATTTAGAATGATACAATCACAGAATGGCCTGAGTTGAAAGGGACCTTACATCTAGTTCTGTCCTCCTGCCGTGGGCAGGGACACCTTCCACTGGACCAGGCTGCTCAGAGCTCCATCCAACCTGGTTTTGAACAATTCCAGGAATGGGGCAGCCACATTCCTCTGAGAAACCTGTGCCAGACCCTCACCACCCTCTCAGCAAAGAACTTCTTTGTAATATCTGATCTAAACCTACTGTCTGTCAGTTTGAAGCTGTCCTTGTCCTATCACTCCATGCTCGTGTAAATAGTCTCTCTCCAGCTTTCCAGTGGGCCCACTTGAGATTTTGGAAGTCCACAATTAAGTTACCACAAACCTTTTATTTTCTAGGATGATCACTGAACACCAGGCATAACAGGCATACAACAAAATACTCTCTGATGTGTGAAGTACAGCTGGAGAAATTTCAAACAGTGATCTATGCTGCCCCTTCAAGCCACAGGCATCATCAAAATAGAAGATAGGCAGAAAATGGTTTTGTCTACATATCCAGTCATGACACTCATATTCAACTTGTTTCAGCTAAAGTGGGTAGGAAAACTGCTTATTATATAAACCCTGTGGATTCTTCATTCCATGTCAAAAAACTGAAACATACTAGACTTGAGAGAAGTGAAAACACAAAAGAATTTACTACTGATATAAGAGTATATGGCATATTTTGTTGTGAGTCCATCACAGAAATCTGTAAATACTAATAATCCCCATTTGGTGTCAGATTCCTAGGTTGTTGCTGTTTACCTGAATGGTTTTCACAGTCATTGGAGAAAAGGATTTTCTGGAACCTGAATAGTCTATTTAAGGAATCCACCTTAGAGCAAGCTGAAGTACACCCTAGAAGTGTGTATTACCTGTAATTGCAGTCTAAATCACTAACACTGTTGCAGATATCTTTGCTGCAGTGCTCTCATTTGACCAGATAAGTCCCCTCCAAAGAAACTGTTGGAAGAGCTCAGGAATAATCACTTAGGGAGCCATTAGAATTTGGAAAGAAAAGGAAGGCACACTGATGCTAATGGTGGTGATTGGTGCTCTAATTCATCGAGCAACAGGATTATCCCATCTGTGATATCTGCTTGTGAGGCAGAGCTCCATCACTGGGTCAGCACTCTCTGACACTGGCCCTGATTTCTGAACTCCAGCCTCACAGAGTCATGAAATGGCCTGGATTGGAAGGAACCCCAGAGATTATCTTGTTCCAACCCTTCTGCTGCGGACAGGGACAACCTCCTCTAGACCAGGCTGCTCAGAGCCCATCCAACCTCATATTGAACACTTCCAGGGATGGGGCATTCACAACTTCTCCAGACAACCCTTGCAGTGCCTCACCGCTCTCACACAAATTATTTTTTTTCCCTAGCATCTAATCTAAACCTACTCTTAGTCTGTTTGAATCCATTGCCTCTTGTCCTGTCACTATTTGCAGGTACTCACTGAGGAAATTCTGAGCCCACCTGGTCTGTCCAGAGCCTCATGAGGCTTTGAAAAGTCACAATAAACAGGACACAAGACAACCACAAATAAAGGACACATGTGGCAGCAAGGATGAAAATGAGTCTTACAGAGGAGGAGGGTAAAAAACCCTACAAACAGCAAATGCCAGGCCTGTGTGCATCATATGAATAAAGATGACAAAACAAGAACTATGGTTCATTGGTTTGCAAATGTTTGCAAACAGTGTAGGATGCACAGACAACAGCTGAGGGACTCTTTGGAGGAGCAATGAAAAGCTTCTGCTGGGCAGTTTAGCCCAGAGAGAAGGGCTAAAGGGAGACTTTATCACTTTCTACAACTCCCTGAAAAAAGGGTGTAGCCACGGAGGGGTTGGGCTCTTCTCCCAGGGAGCAAGTGACAGGAAAAGAAGAAATGGCCTCAAGTTGCACCAGGAGAGGTTCAGGTTGGACATCAGGAGGAATTTCTTCATGGAAAGGGTTGCTAAACTTTGGAACTATCAAAGAAGTGGGGGAGTTATCATCCCTGGAGGTGTTCAATACTGGGCTTGGTACTTAATGCTATAGTCTAGTTGACAAGGTTGGTCAAATTTTGGATTTGATGATCTTGGAGCCTTTTCCAACCTAAGTGATTATGTGACTCTGTGATCATACTAATATTAAAACCAAAAAAAATGAAGCATTCACTGATTTACACTGAGCACAGAAAAAGGTATGTGGTGCCAAAATTGGTGCTTAAATAATTTATTTTTATTGCAGGGTGGCAAGATAAAACAAATGTTGTCTTTTTTCTCTGAAATATAGGCAATGGGAAAAAAATCCTGGAGAGGCATTAAATAAGAACCATTGTGAGAGAAGCTGAACATTACCAGGTTCAAGTATATCTGTCTGCTCTTCATGATCTGAAGGTGCACTTCTGGAAGGGCAGTTTATACTTTTCAGGACACAGGTGAATTTTCAAAGGACTAGTGCCAGAGAAACTCTAATCCTACTACAAGTTCATAACTTATGCCTTTATAAATCTTCTTCTGCTTACTTTTACTTTTTCTAAGAAAGCTGACATCAAAAGGGAATAGCTCCTAATGCTGGGATTGGGCCACATAAGCTCCAAACCCAAGTAACCCTACAACTTAATTTATCCTATATTTCTACTCTCTTACAGGGGAAAAATTACTGGGGATTTAGCTTGTTCCATTTTTGCTGGCTAAATTATTGCCAGGGCTCTGAAATCAGAGCACAGGTCGAGTTATGTTTTTTCAATCTCTTTGGAAAGCACCTTTTCAAGGAATTATAATTTGGGCTTTCTTACTTCACTGAGAAACTTAACAACTTGATAGCATGGATTAAACATGATGAATACAGAACTAACCTGGTTTCCTGCCTGGAAATTGTAGTGAAAACATAACTGGTAGTTTTGAAGATGTGAGTGGTACTGAGATGCCAGTTCTAAAACTATCAGACCCATAATTGAATAAATAGGTTTAAATACTGTGGAAATTAGATGCCACAGGAGAGAAATGAAGCCAACAAGTTATTTCTCTGTGTTGTAGCTAACCATAGTACCTTGAAAGCATTGATGCATAAAACTGTTCAGCATTCAGGGGTTTTAAGTCTCAATACACAGCTTGGGGCTTTAACTTTGCTTAAGTTCTGTAGCAGAAAACACAGAACTAAACTGGCTGAAAACAATTCAGAAAGCAGTTTGGAGCCAATGTTTTAACAAAATAGGGTTAACACAGAGGATTGGTGGCTTGTGTGTCAGTGGGTGTGAGCAAAACCAAAATGCCACTTCTCCGAGGAAAGGAGGAGGTTTTGGCCTTTGTCCATTTATATAAAAACTATATAACTTTATTTGAGACTGGTCAGCCTTAGCTGAAACTTCCCATAAACTGATTAGTGCCATGGTCCAGAGGCACCTGGCAGACTTATCATCTGCTGAATATACACAGATAATTTTTTCTTTGGCTAGAAATGGATGCAAATTGAATGTTAAACTGGAAGACTCACTGGGGACTTGCAGAGTGAAAAATAGATAAGAGAAACTGAAATAAAAGTGTCTGACAGGATTTTTCATTTCTAAGAGCGAACAGTACTTCATGATGGGCAACAGAGGAACAGATGTGTTTTAATAGGTTGCTTCATGGTTGCAAGACATTGATCTCTTGGCTGGACACATTAGTGAGGAGCTGGCAGCATTTCCTGTGAAGTTAAGAAAGAAGAATCAAAAGCAGCATTGAATCAGTGTCCACAAGAGCTGGGCAATGTTCACCATAGCTAATGGTCTGGTCAGAGCTCTGGGCACTGGCTGGGCAGCCAGCACACACCCCATAAACTGCCTGAACACCCACAGGCAGCTTCTTTGATGGTTTTACATAGAAAGGTGTTCCACTGAAGCATGGCTAACTTGGGGCTTGGAAAAATGGGACAAGTCTCCAGTATGCAAGGACTAAGCTTGGCCTATGGAAAATGTGGGCCAGAAAAGCTGCAGCTCTTTGGCTGAGTGCTGGACTTAGGGTGCAGATCTGGGCTCAGAGACCTCCACTTTCCTGTAGCATGGGACAACCTGGGGTAGCACAAACCCAGACACATCTGCCCACAGCTGCAGCCACAGGTGAGCCTGTGATCCTGCTCATGCACAGGTTCCTAGGCCTTTTTTCAGCATGGCTAAAATAGAACTAAAATAACACTAAAATGAAAACAGCCAAATGTAAAAGCAAAACCCTCTCTTAGTGGTAAATGATCATAGATTGGTTTGATCATCTACTTCCAACCCATGACAAAATATTTGTTTTCACAGGTTTTTTATTTTCTTACAAGTTAAATGTGGCCATGGAGACATAATTGCCAATATAGAGATACGTATTTTGTTAAGGAGTTATTAGTTTAAATGTGACCACTTTCTATCAAATTTATAACCACACAGATAGAGTTCACATTTTATTTACAGAAACATATTGATTTTGCAGGTTCCTAAAAGGCACTTGGAAGACATGTAATGGAATGGGAGCTACTTTTTCTTTCAGATCAATTAGCATGAATTTCATGGACTGTGTAAAATGGATACATTTCCAAAACTCAGCAAATTCCTGTGGCTTCTCATGCAGCAGCAGCAGCAACACCCGAGCCACTTAGCACTAGTGACACACTTTCTGGAAAGGCTGGTGAAGAAGTGAGCCATCAAGCACAGGTTTTTGGCAGGCTCTGACACAGTCTAACTGAATTAATTCTGCTGATTATACCCCCTGCAGTATTTACTTGATGAAATACAAGGGGAGAGAGCTGCTGCATGAATCCCTCCTCCAAAAGCAGCGCTCTCCAGAATTGATGCCCATGTTTAGCCACTGCCATAGGTCAGCCAGCACTGCAGAGGTGGGAATTCATTTCCTTAATTTTTCTTCCTCGTTTTCTCCAGCCTTACCTATTCTGTGCAAAAACTGGCACAGAATTATTCTTGGTTGAATTATTAAATAATTCTATTAAATAATTCAATTCAAATTAAATAAAAAACAGGCTGAATTATTCTTGTGAAATACCAGCTAAGAAGTTTATATCCTTTTTTTCATTTTTGTTTACCAGATTGTCTGACCAGATTGGTTCACACAAATCAATTGCATCTTTTGTTTGTATGAATGTTAATATCCATGACCTTTATGATGACTTTGTGTTACTGTCTTGCGATTGATCATTAAAATTGCACTGTAACATTTTGGATGCTTGGCTAACAGACTCTGATAGTTTTCTGACTAAAATTATAAAAAATGAGATTTTACAATTGAATTACTCAACTTGAGAGCTACTTAAATATTTTAAATATTGATCACAGCAAAACTTTTGGCAATTGGGTATTTTCAGAAGTTTCTGATATTCTAAGATTTTTGAAATTAAAAATACAAGACAGATTTACTTTCTTCATTAAAAAAATTTTTAAAAAGGAAAATAAATCCCCCAGTGCTAAAAATTCTGATTCAAAAGGGAAACTCTGATACTTCATGGAAATTTTGGTTCATTCTGCTGCCTGTTCTATGAAGTGATCACCTCAAACTGTGTCTGTTTTCATGTATTGTGGACAGGACTTGAACATCAGCTCAGCAAATGGTAAGACTTCAATACTTGATAAGAATTAAGAGATAGAGAGGGAGACCAGCACAAAAAAAAAAAAAAAAAGAAAATTATTGTTTTGGGAAAACAAACAGGAACAGTTAAAGCAGAATTTTTGAAAATACATTCAGTATTTACATTTTAACGTTTCCTAAATTGTCAACATTTTATTACTACTTTCTAATCTTGAGCAGCTCTGAGAGTGATATTAGTTGCATATTTTGCTTTCACAGTCCTGTGACTGAAATTTGGCCAGTGAGGTGATTTAATTTTAATAGTGCTTATTGATGGCAAGTCAGACCTGAGAACAAAAGAGAAGATCTAAGTCTGCTTGGATACCTACAACTTTCTTGAAATAGAGGCTGAGAGACTGATGTGTATATTTTCATTCACATGGACAATCTTCAGGTGCTTAATGTGAGCACACCCATGACCTTCTCAGAGTAGCACAGAATTTCTCATCCCACCTGCCTGCTGCTTCAGTTTGTGTTGGCACCTGACAACTGCACAAACATGGAATCATGGAATCATGGAATCACAGAGTCATAGAATGGGCCTGATCTGGAAGGGAACCCAAAGATCACGGTGTTGCTGGAGCAAGCAGCAGAAAACAGACAGGGACACCCTGGCTATGCTCCCTTTCCCTGGGCAGGAAATCCTCCAGCTCTCTCACAGGGAAGGCTCTTGGCACATTCATGGCTCCTCCAACAATTCTTTTACACCAAAGACGTTGCAAACTCCTCCTGTAAAGCCTTAGGACCAGACTGGAAATAGCAAAGGTAGGCAAAAGGGACCAGGGGCTTTTTCTCCTCCTTCCCCAGGGAGAATGTAGCTTTTAGTACTGTCATGCCCAGTCTGCTGAACCACATGAAGAACAATATAATTGCTGCAGATCTCTTAGAATTACAGAATCATAGAATGGCCTGGGTTGAAAGGGACCTTACAGGTATCTCATTCTGTCCTCCTGCCATGGGCAGGGACATTTTCCACTTGACCAGGCTGCTCAGAGCTTCACCCAACCTTGAACACTCCAGGGATGGGGCATCCACAGCTTCTCTGGAAAACCTGTGTCAGTGCCTCACCATCCTCACAGGGAAGATTTTCTTCCTAATATCTGATTTAACCCTACTGTCTGTCAGGTTGAAGCCATTTCCCCTTGTCCTGTCACTCCAAATCCTTGTAAATAGTCTCTCTCCATCTTTCCTGGTGGCTCCCTCCAGGTACTGGACAGCCACAATCAGGTCACCCTGAAGCTTTCTCTTTTCTAGGCTAAACAATCCCAATTCTCGCAGCCTTTCCTCACAGGAGAGGTGTTCCAGTTCTTTGTTCATCTTGGTGGCTTGTAAGTTTAATATAATATTAAAATAGTATTTATGTTATATAGTTTAATTACTTAATAGTTATTTCACAGGTTCAATTTGTCTTTTCTGACACACAACACAGAGGAAAAATTTGATAATCTATTTTTCTAATATTTTTGTCTATAAAAGGGAGTAAAAGACTGCTTATATGTCAAAGCGAAACTTTATTCACTATTATTTTTTTAACATTTTCAAATTGCTGGAAAAATGTACAGGCCTATTTTGTCTTGATTGCATCAGCTCAAGAGGATGAGTGCTTTTGAAGAGAAGATAGTCCTGAAATACTCTTGTTTGTTTCAATTATATTTATAGGCATTTGACTGGTGGTTTGTTTAGGTTTTTCAAACCCGATTTGGTATCTTGAAATGCACCAGATATGTCTGAACAAAGACATTCTTACGGAGGGTGGAATTAAAAAGTAAGTAAATTTAGTATATTTTATAATGCCATGTTTCTTCATAGTGAGCAATATTATTTTTTTATACTGAAGTTTTTTTGAGAAACAAAAAGAAAAATTTTGAAAAACCCTTGATCTTTTGTCTTATGGACTTACAGCCAAGGTAGCAGGTGTCTAACAAAAGGTCCAAGTAAAATGCTGGAAGTGCAACAGAAAAGCATGCTGTACGTAATAATATATTTTCTATAATTATAATTATATTGGGGGACAATAATGAATTTCATATACTAATTTTATTCCTGTCCAAAAGCAAAGCTCCTCTGGTAATAAATCAGCAAAAACTCACTACAGTTGAAATGTAACTGGGTATTACAGGATTTGCTGTTTTTTCTTCTTCTATTCTACTCTCTTACTTTTGGTATGATAGAGGATTAGTAGAAGAATTCCTTAGAAAAGTCTTAAGCTTTCTCTATCTACTTGAAGTTTCACAATGCTTCGTTTTTAAGGAGATTATTTCATATTAGCAGAATAAATGTGATTCAGATTTATGTTGTAATGAAAATAGTTCATGCATAGGGAGAAATATCTAATATAAAAATACAGAAAGCTGGTTCTTGTGATGGCAGTGGGGCAGAGAGAAGGAAGGAAAGCTATTGCTTATAATAACTTAAAGTGAATTTCTTGGATGTTTAGATATTCCTTGTCCTGATTTTTGTATTATGATTGAGTTAAATCTCACTGAAGTGGTTCTTTGGAAGAATGTTTAATGTGAAATTAATTGTCACACCAGGAAACAGAACTCCTTCTCTTCTATGAATCTGCCTATAATTCTATCCAAAATAAGAAATTCAAAATACTCTGTCATTCTGCTTTCCACTCAAGTACCTGTGATCTCAAGCTGGGCTTCAGTGTACTTCCAGGGGTCCAAAGGAGCATATATCATGCATTTTACTTCATCTAAAAGTTGTGCCAATTCCCCCCAGCTCCAAAATAGAGCAGGAAACAAAAGGAGCATGAGAAGGTGGAAAGAGATATCTGAAGAGAACCCCACTCCTCCAAAAGGCTTCAGCAGCCCAAGCTCTCAGAGGCAGTGGAGCAAAACTGCACCCAGATTTTCACTCTTGGATCCTGAACTCAAAGACCTGGGCCCAGATTTTCAGAGGTATTCAATAACTCTGAAAGTGCTAGAAAGGGCCTGGATTTCCACAAAGTGCTGAGTGCTATTCCTCTGAAAATCAATTGCCTCTACAGTGCTTCAAGCCAAACATATAAAACATAAGAACTCCAAATCACTAGTTGGTCTTAAAAAGTCTTGGCTCTGAAGCCTGCCAAGTCAGCACCTTCTTTGCCTACTTGTAAAGGCAGCCAAAGAAAGGAAATAGATGAGCCATCAGCTCTGAGCATAATTTCTACTGATTCAGTTCTTAGTTCATGAGTTAGTTGGAAGGAAAAAAGGGAAGCATATGAAGAGAATGTTTTAGTTCTCATAAGACGAAATCCAAACGCCTTTAAAACAATAAATAAAGCACTTGTTAGAGGAGTAGTTACCCTTTCTGTACTCTTATAAGGAAAATGAATTAATTAAATTTTAATTACTAAACACATAAAACTAGTATATTAATTAAGTGGTTTCCAGTTGCAGTAAATGATGCATCAGCACTTTCCCCCTATATCTTATTTCACTGGTGACAGCCAGTAATGGGCTTTCAGGCTCAATGCAGGCTCCAAGCACTGGGAGCAGAAGGTTGGGAAAAGCAGCCAACAAATCTTTTGACATTAAAAAGCAGAGCTCTGCCACTAATTATGTTAAAAGTCAAGTTTGCCATTGCGAGTAGATGATCCAGGCAGCAAAGTGAATGTGGCAAAACCCATAACCCAAGACACTGGATACTGAGACAGAACAAAATCCCAGTCTTGGACTAAAGCAGGTGCTCCAAATTGAAATGGTAGTTTCTACCTGGCAGGAGTTTGATGGAGAATTAGGCTTGCTCAGGCTCAGAGAGAATAAGGAAGTGATACAAGCTGGATGCAGAACACGAAGGACACCCTGCTTTGTGTATTGGAACATCTCTTCTGCACAAAGATTTCTTGGTAACAGCTTTTTCTGGTTTGCCAGAGGATGGTGGAATTCTCTGGTAATATTATAACTGTAGTTCACAAAGGGGATTTGTCTCTTTCTATCCCATGGTACAACCACTTTTTAAAACTTTCATATACAGACCCATCAGAGAAGTTTTACTTTGGCAGGGAATTTTGGTTTTGTTTTTTTCTCCATACACCTTTTTTCTTTATCTGCAGCCCAAGTAAAGCCTTAAAATATGTTCTCCAGTAAACTTACTAGATAACATTGAACTCAGTAAAGGAGTGGAATTCTTTCCCAACTTATTTCCACAAAGACTTGGAGTTACCCAGGCACAGTGGAAGCAAACTCCTGACCAGGCAGAAATGTGCCAGCTCAATTGCTATACCTCAGCCTGGAGACATATCAGAACATCACAGCGATCCCTCAACTTCTGCTTGGTCCTGACATGCTGCTCCAAATCAGAGTTTTAATCCCTACATCTCTAGAGAATCTTTCAACCTTTCGTTTTGTGTCCAGTCTGTCAGTCAGAGTTGTCAGGAACCCCAGCAAGGAGCCAGTCCTTTTTCTGTGCTTGAGTGCTGACATATGGGCAATTCCTGATTTTCTTTATTCTCTTTCCTTGCTGTTTCATCAGAATTTAGGACCACTGGGGAATACTGGCCTGAGAGTGTCCAACTTTTCCTCACTTGTCCACAAGTAGTGTCTGGCTACCTTATGCAGGCAAATGGATCTGCTGGGCAGACACTTGTGCAGACACTTGGGGCTGGAACCCACAGCTGCAAAATGACTGAGTCAGGAGACATCTAATTAAATTAAACTAAAATGCTTGGAAGGAGGAGTATTTGAACTCCAATTCCATTTGAGGGCCATGGGACTTGGAGCTCCTGGGTCATAAATACATCTGCAGCTGGTGACAGCACTTACAGTGACTACTTACAAAATGTCTTAGTCATTGGTCTTAGACATTTGTTCCTTAGCCAGAGGTAATTTCAGGAGAGCAATCTGGTGAATACCAAAAGAGTAGCTCTGTGGAGTCACTCTGTCAGTTGTTGCTGTTTATTGATCTGCTGCCTGTTTTACCAGCTGACTTTTTTTTTTTTTGCAAAGTCCAAAAGCTGATTAGAAATTTTCTGAAAACAAGAAAAAAAAAAATTAAGTTAATCATAACTGCAGCACCATGGTACAAAGAGCTCCTAGGAGGTGGCAGGCAATCTGGGTTCTGGCCATTGTTGTTTTTATAGAAACAGAAATCAGATTTTTTTAATATTGCCCAGTGATGTCAATTAGACCACAGTAAAATATAAATTCAGTATTCCCCTTGTTCCTTCAACAGCTCATCCAACAATGGTGCCAGCATGCTTTTCTTTTCTCTGCTCTGTGACTACTTCTTAAAGTAATTCAGACAGTGAAAATCTAGACTGACTGAGCTAATAGCTTTTTCTATCTGCATTCTACAGTCTGACATGTGCCAGAAGCCCCTCAATTAAATGTAAAAGCTGAACTGTATAATTATGTTGAAACAACAAAGCACATTTTATGTGGATAGGGAGATCAATTTATTTGAATGACAAACAGAAATTTTATCTTTAGCTCATGGTCCTGATTTTATAAAATGTAATTTTGGAAACAAAGGACATTTCCTGAGTTTTCTTAAAAAAAAAACAAACAAAAAAAAACCAAAACAAAAAAACAAACCCAAAGCTTCAAAGCTGTTTTTTTTTCCTCCAAAAAGAAGGAAAATTGCTTTACATTTGTGTCTTTTACTATGATAAAAAAAAAAATAAATTAAAAAAAAAGGAAGGGGCCATACAAACATTGATTCAATGTCCTGCAGGAGCACATGAAAGCAGTGTTTTTTTAAGCATGATGTGATCCAATCCCCAGTGCACATGATAATCACTGTACCAGCACAGGCTAGGGTCTGCCACAGCCCATCCTGTGGGTGATCCCCTGCTCCTTGTGGCATGGTCAGTCCTCACTCAATCCTTGCACTTGGACCAAACTGGGGTGTGTAGCCCTGTATGGGGTCTCAGAACAGGTGGCACAAGCCTGAATTTTGGTCACATGCCAAATTTACTTCCAGTCATTCAATACCTGCAACAACAGGTGAGGAACACATGGCAGTCCTCAGCAAAGATCCCAGGTACCTGTGCACTGCTGAGGTTTAGCTATCACTCCCAAAAGTCCCCAAGGCTTTAAAGTACCCTTTGCACTGCCAGGGCTGCTCCAGAGCTCTCACCCTACACTCAGCACAGCTCTCTTAGGAGCTCCTGTAGCCCTGCCCAGTGCATCACATCAGGCACTGTTTTACCTCCCTTTCCTCTTGTAGCTGATACGTGTGCTCAGTAAGACACTGGCAAGGATGTGCTGCTATGTTACCCTCCTGCTTTTCCCTACACCTTCCAGGAAAATGAGAAATGTGTGTAAAGTCTCTGAAAAAACCACCACCATCAAGCATTGGATAGGAATTAGACCTGTTACAGAAACAAAGCTTCTACATTGCACTTGTATCAGTGTAGCTGTAAAAGTCTGAAAGGATTCTGGTTGATGTAGAGATGAAAGTACAACATCTGGGGCAGCTGATACACCTGCTGCCATGTGGACATCCTATTATTGTGCCATATTTTGATGAATATTTTCCTGGCATAAGAGGGGGGTAATAATAAAACAGAGCTTCTGCTAACATCCAACTCACTAGAAATGAGACTAAAATTAGTGTGGGACTTCTCCAGTCCTGAGGGGAAACTGGATTTGAAAGGAAATCTGGGAATAGGCCCAGGAAAAGTCAAAGTAATGTATTGTGAGATGAAAGTGGTCATCTTTCCAGGACACTCGTTACCCTATTTTGTCTTATTCAGACAAGGTGAAGAGACTTGTCCATCTCTAATCAATACCATACCTTTCACTGGCTTGAATGGATTGGATTATATTTAGAATTTCTCTGTGGGGCCCACACTCTCTTTTTTCAGAAACACCATCCTCTGTATCAACAGGCAACCTGTCAATTGAAAGCACAGGGGTTATGATAAACCTCTTGGTTTGGCATACCTGGCAAGGTTCCAGGTGAACAATACACTAAATATGGTGCTGCTTTGTTCTCAGGAGTCTCTGGCCACAAAGCTCCTGGGGAGAGGAAGAACATTATCAGCTTAACAAGTGATGCTTATCTCTGATGAAGCTGCTGCTAGAATTTTTAGGTCACATTTTCAAGTGCTTTTCCTTTCAGATGAAGAACAAAGTATTAAAATAAAAGTCTTGACTTGCTTCCATGCTTCACTTTAAACAATGGGCAAATCCTGCTCCTCTTTTCCTGGAAGTCCTGTGTTTTTAGCCTAGACCATGCCTGGTCCTTACTTACTTTTACTTGTCATTGGGACTCAGTGGAGAAATCGAATGGAACTGACCACAAAATCCCTGAAATTGTCCTCCAGAAGAGCTTCTTAGAGAGACTTTATAAGGAGTGTGACCATCACTGCTGAGCAAAGTGAGCTAGAATTATGGAGTGTTGTCTTAATGCTGTAAAAAAAGGGACATCACCTGCCCCCAATGCTCTTCACCAAGGGAGGCATGCCATGGAATTCCCAGAGAAACTGAGATGTGAATTCTCCAGGAGGATGTAGATTAACACTGCTTAGCTGGTGAGAATTTGTTGATTGGAAGGAGGAACCTGCAGAAGAGCACATGGGCAGGTGCTTCATTCCTGCTTCCTGCCTCTGAGAGGTGCAGCATGTCCTGTGCTTTCCCTGGGCTCAGGGGAACTATTGAGGAGAATGCAGTGCCTTTGAATCTACTTTCACTGCATTCAATTCATTCCTCACTTGGGAAACCTGTCACTGGCACAGGTGAGTGTCTCTCAGGAGGTAGGATACCCTCAAATGTCTTAATTTCTCCTGCAAGCAACATTTTCCAGCCAGTTATCAACTTCCTCCTTCAGGACTGGAAATCACTGGCAGTATGTGAGGCTTTGGCCAGTCCAATAATTTCTGAGAAGTCACTCACTAAGTATTCCACTGTACCTGCAGGATTACCTCATCTAAGATGAAGAGCAGGTCCAAGAGCCTTAAATACATTTCAGTCCAGTGATGTCTCACCCTCAGCATGACTCCATGGTGGGCATCATTCTCGTGGAATGCAGCTGCAACTTTATTTCTAGCCTGTGCAAGGAGTTAGGGCATTGTGGGTTTGCAGAGAAGATAAATGTGAGCTATTCAAACAGTAGTGAAAAAACCCCTGTTGATAAATTACAGGAGCCTTCAGGCATGATTGTCCCAAATTAGTGAACAAATTGACTTACAGCAATTTAGATAACAATGTCCACCTGCTCACATGACCATGGTCTATGTCATAGAGGAGGTCATGTTGCATGCTGGAGGTTATTTTAAGCTCTTCCATAATAAAAACAGAGTGTCTTTGTTACGTGAAAACCATAAATACATCACTGTTTTCCCTCAGTTTCCATGAATCACCAGCCCACCACAGCATACAGAATGATCTCTTATCTTCCTTCCTCAGAGAATTAAGCCAAAACATGGTTCATCATATTCTGGATCTAATATTAATTTGTTTGACGTGAATTGCCTGGCTTGTATCAATTCCAGCATTTCCCATGTTTGTTATCCAAAGACCCAAACCTTGGCACCAGTGGAAATGGAAGCCGGAATCTGAAATCTGAACTAAACTAACTCAGGAAACTCCAATATTTCCATGTACTTTTTGTAGTTTCTATATGGATTTTATTCTGTGTTTTGCTCATTTTCATCTTGAACTCATCTACAATTTTAAGAAATAACTTCTTCAAAGACAAAGCCATCCACAAACATAGTAATCACTGAACAAAGATTATCTTCTTTCATTTTGAACACACTGAGATTAGAAATGGCTTCATAGCAATTCTCCTATACCTGATGAAGCTTTCTAAATATGAGTCTATTTAAAATCTAAATTTCTTTTTCTTCTTTATCATAACTGTCAGTATCACAGGTTTATTTATACTACATTTTAAAAGTTACTGCCAAGGGGGATATTTTCTTTTTAGAGGCTCAATTCCTACTTTTTTAGAGGACTATGATTGGATGGAAACACCTGAGGAGAGAGTGAAACACTGAACCTGTTTAACGTCACTGCAGCCACAAGAACGATACTTCAGTCACCTGTGTGACTCACAGCTTTTTGTAAAGGCATGAATAATTTGAATATACAGTTGGATGAGCTTTAAACTGATCATATTGAGGGGTACATATGTATACAGGAGAACAATTATCCTTTGGAATAGTATGACTGAAAGGGAAGGAGTGAAAATGTACCAATTTACATATGATGAATACCTGATTTATGCACAGTACTTGGATCAAAACCAGCTTTGATTTTCAGCCCAGACAGGAAATTGATTTGCATCAGTTTTACATATGTTGGAATTTGACTTTATTTGTTTTCTGCTGGAAAATTTCAATGCTCATTCACCACGATGCTGTACTAGATATACTTACTAACAATGCTGCAAAATGCTTTTTAAATGCTGCAAATACAAAAGCTGATGTTTTACTCTCATGCAGGAGATCCATAACTCAAAGTGCATTCCTGAATCTAGTCCTTTCTTCTATTTTGTTTGTTTTACTTTTACTGCATTATTCCTGTATTAGACCTCGAAAATTGTAGTAAAAGCAAAATGCTGTGAGAATGTTTTCAGATTCTAATTTGATAACAGATGTTCAAGCAAATATTTTCAAATCCATAAAATTGTATTAAACAGCATCTTATTTTTATTTACATTTTTAATACGGTGCAGAATTTGTTTTGGTTCCTCAAACAGTTGCCAACAGTACTCTGAACATAAAATCCAACAGTCTTTGAGTTTCCAGTTCTGTAGTCATTGATCAATAAACCTCCTGTTTGGGGCAGCAATGACTTTTAAATATATGTATGCACAATGTAGCCCTGATACCTTAATAACATTTCTAGATTCAGCTGTATAACTTTTAGCATGACATATCCCCATCTTCTTGGATCCTGCATTCTGGGTGTGGTAGAGCTACAACTTTCTCTCTGTGACATCTAAACTAAAAGAAAACTCTAAGAAGTTAGGCATTTCTAGCTTTCCACTAAACCCCACCTTCTTTCTTCCATTTACCTAGTGTCTGCAGTGTAACTAAAAGTGGTCATTTGAAACTCACAGGTACAGCACTGCCAGCTGCCAATGATAAAACATTTTCCCGGTGTTGTTATCTGAGTTTCAGGTGGAAAAAAAGAGGTTTTTGTGTCTATTTTCATCTAGTACTGTATATTGGTTTTTTTTTTTTGTTTTAAATTTCTTTTTGTGCGTATGTGTCTGGGAACTGCAGCATACATCTTTGCTCCTTAAGCTCCTTAAATTAATTTAAAATGCAATTTTATGGCTTTAGATGGGACCTTCCCTTTGATACTATCACTTTCTCTCTGAAAAGTCTGCTTTTTATTTATATCTATTTTAACCTCACTAGTGACCCAGATATTAGATGAAGCTTTGTGAAAAGTTCGTTCTATATTAACTTGCTGCAGGAAACTTCTGGGAATGTGGTGCTCAGAACTGTGTTGTGTGAGACCTGGAACGAGATGAATGTTGGAAATCCTGTGTTCCTAAAACACAGTGTTGGGAATAGGACTCTGAGCCAGAGCTTTGGCCACTTCCTTATAGAAATGCATAAGGTATATATTCATGTTCTCAGGGATTCTGCAGTCTTTGTACTCCCTCCTTTTTTGTATTTCCCTCTTGGTGTCTTTCCCTGCCTCACTCTCCACCGTGGCAGCTTCTCTCCCTGAATCATCACTGACTGCTGCCAGGGAAGGAACCATCAGCTCCTGCCCAAAGGAATCATCTCAGCCAGAGCACAAGGGACTAGGGGGAAGAGGCAGAGTTCCCCCTGTTCCCAAACACTCCCCTCCATGAAATGCACAGCACAGGCTCTGTCCAACACAGATGTATGGCTCTGCAGCTCCAAATGGTATTCCTTGCCTGCCCTCTCTGCTGAGACCTCTGCACAAACAGTTTTTCTTTCAAAGACACATTCATCAATATTTAACAGCCAGGCTACTGCCAAAGCAAACCTTAAAATAAAGTTTAGCCAGATGATCCAATTGCCTTAAGTTAGCAGTGAGCCCAAACACACAGCTGTTCAAAAACTAAAAGGTATTTTCAGCAAGGCTATAATTTAGGCAGCATTATCTTAAGGGATTTCTAAGCTCATGAGAAGCATGATTTGTGTTCATAGCACGAGGGATTTGCATAGATAACACATAAATCTATTAGGAAGCAGAAATAGCTGCAGCTCTCACAGCCAATTGGACACTGCTGTAAAAGCTGGGCAGCAGGGACCATATTATCCACATTTTGACTGGGGAGAGGTGGCTTCATGGGGAGAGGTGGAAGAAGTATAAATCAGCCAGTTATTCTATGATCTGCTCAAAGAAATTAGAGTACCAAGATGTGATAAAATTTCTTCATTTTCAGCTAGCTAGGTTTTATTTCAGTCTCTTGCATGTTTGTGTGGTAATTAAGTTGAAGTAGAGCCTGGCATATCTAGCTGGCAGAAAGAGATTATTTGTTTGGAGGATGCATTCACAAAATCAATATGAATCCATTTGTGAAAATGGAGTAATTTAGAGAAATATCTGGTATCCTCATTTCAGTTCTGCCTCTTTACTGAAAACAGTGTGAAAGAATTGGGAAGACAATGTACACTTAAACACCTACATTTAAGGACTTCCAGAGAAAAGATTGTGTAGTTATTAAGCAAATTTTTTCCTGGATCCAATAACTTCCCTGTTTTATACCGAAAAAGACTTTCAAGGAGTTTAATCAAAAATGCTTCATGTGGAATCCATAAGTCTTTTGATGAGTTAAAGTTTATTTTTAAACTTGTATTCCTCCAATTTTAGCTCTCTTTGTAGAGGACATTTGACTTCAAGTCTAATACCTAGGTCATCCAAGAAGTTTTCAGAACAGTGAATTACATAGAAACACCCCCCAAACAAAAGGCCCAAAAACCCTTTGCAAGTGTCACAAATTTACAAATGCAAATTAACATGGTGCAAAGTGTCATTGATATATGTAAATATGCTCTTCATTCAAAGCCCTCAGGTGTTGCCTGTTAACCATGGCTTGACTTTGTTGTTTCACAATAACTCATCTTCAGCTGTGACATCATCATAAGAAACCTCTATTTTCAGGTTTTTTCCCTCATTTTCCTCTGCCTTCCCTGGCTGTGCACCCAGACAGCTGCATTTAGTGGCCATTGAATTAATGCAGCTGGTGAACTGACCTGAGCACTGAATCAAAAGTAATTTGTCCTGCTAAGTAAGCAATATTTCACAGAAGTCTGTGAGTCAGTTCACTCTGTGGAGCTTAAAAGCTCCAGTGGGACAGCACCCAGCACAGAAGGGCAGCTGGGGCACTCAGTCAAGGCCTGGGTTTGTTCCTTTGTCCCAAAGATGCTTGGGCAGCACAGGGAGCAGTGACCTGCCAGGGTCACAGCATCCAGTGGCTGTATGAGAACCCTTTCAAGGAATTCTTCAACTTTCCCATTTTTGGCTTTATGGGCAGATTATCACATTAAGGTTCAGTTGGGGTAATAGGAATCCACCAGGGATATGTAAAGGCTTAGTAATTCCCTAGTAGGTACACAACTTACCTTCCCTGAAGCAGCATCATCCTTCTGTGCTGGTTTTTCTTGACTACATACCTCCCATGGTTTGAAGTACATTCCCTAAGCAAGCAGATATTTGAGCTATGACTGTTAGATCACTGCTATAGCCCTTGTGTCAGAGGTTGTGAATAATTCCAGGGGTAGAGCAGCCACGACTTCTCTGGGAAACCTGTCCCAGTGTCGCAGCAACATCTCAGTAAAGATTTTTTTCCTAATATCCAACCTAAACCTACTCTCCTTCAGTTTGAAGCCATTCCCCCTTGTCCTGCTGTCACTACACGCTCTTGTCAATAATACATGACAGGAGTTTTCTGCTGTTGTTTTTGGTTTTACTTTTGGTTGGTTTTGTTTTGTTTTTGTGGTTTTTTTTCTTTTGTTTTTTTTTTGTTTTGTTTTGTTTTTTGTTTTTTTGTTTTTTTGTTTTGTTTTGTTTTTTGTTTTTTGTTTTTTTGTTTTTTGTTTTTTGTTTTTTGTTTTTTGTTTTTTGTTTTTTGTTTTTTGTTTTTT
>JANRGV010000051.1:11114037-11124519 GCA_024734035.1 Alethe castanea
TTTTTTTTTTTTGTTTTTTTTTTTTTTTTTTTTTTTTTTTTTTTTAAATTAAAGAAGCGGAGCATGTAGTAAAAAAACATAGAGAAAGAGTTAATGTTCACACATTTTATATGAACTCGCATAAACGACTATGTCAGGAATGTACCAGCTTTTTCTTTTAGGTTCTGGAGTCCAAAAGTTTTAAACTGTTCTGCAGGGTACTGCCTCTATTCCAGTGAGCATGGAGACTTGGAAGCAAGGATATATGGGGAAAACAAATCCTCTTCAGCTCTCTTTCAGCTTCATACACTTTGTGTGGCACTTCAGCTCTCTGGACAACTTGGCACTTGACAAAGTCACATACTGATTTGAAGACAGAAGTTTTCCTAACTGCTTCCAAAACTGCCTGCAAAGCAATGGTTACAAGCTGTACATTTGTTTAAGCTCTTATCCCATATGGGCAGTAAATGAGTCCAGTCTTTCAGCCCCATCAGTAAGGGACAAATGATGTGGAAAGTAATTTCTTGTGTACCCTTCAAGAGGTGTCTGAGCTGTGGCCTCTTCTCTTGTTCTATCTTGCAACTTGTAAATAAACCAAAGCTTTCTTAAGCAAGTGCCTTGGCAGCACATTCTGTGCATTCTGCTTAACTTATCCCTCTGTGGATAAGTTTCAAGTGCCTGAAATGGAACAGTCCAATGGGGGAAATCACAGAGTGGACCTGAACCTCTCTGCTCTGAAATAATGTTGTTACCTTTTTCTTGTGGTTATGTCCAATCTTATGGAACTTCATTTTATCTGAAAAATGTTTTGTTTTAATCCTATTAGCATTATTTTGACATCCCCCATTTCTTCATTGCTGATACACTCTGGTCCTTTACCTAAAAATGATAATGAATATGATTCTGAAAAAATAATTTGATCTAGCTTTAGTATTCATAAAGCATCTTTGTTAATGCAGCTGATCTCAAATTATTCAGCTGCTGATCACAGGTAAGTTTAAGACAGCTCCTGACACAGGAATCAAGCTTAAGTTTTCAGCTTGCACGCACATGACTTTTCTGATTTTTCTAATAATCATATACATGTTATTGTCCTAGAGCAAAACAAAAACCCCTCCCAGTAGGGTTAAGGACTAAAGCTAACTTTGTTCTTTGGAAAAAGATGTTTGGCAATAGCAAATGGATTCACCAGCAGTGCACAGATTTAGAGAAATCTAAATTGTAGAGTAATTTTGACAAGGTAAAAACAGTGGAATTAAATTCAGGATGGCTTTGACCAAATGTTTCATTTACATATTCTTTAGTTCTTTCAGAGTTTCACTCAGTAGGGTGGAGATGAGCGGAGTAGCTACTCAATAGAGCCCAGTATATTGCCTAATTTTGCATTTGATGTTCTGCTCTCCTTTTGTTTTGTGAGGCAACTGTGGGCTACTTTTACATCTTTCTGACTCAGCCTCACCCTTCATTATCTCCATTTTGAAAAGATCACTTCCTTTTTATGGATTTATGAATACTCTACATGTATGCATCTTGAATTTTGACCTTCATTTCTGCTTGATGGCTTTTAATCTATTTTATCCCAGAAGTACAACTAATTTATTGTTAAAAGAGAGTGACTTTTTATTCTCCCATAAAGAAAAAGTTTATGAATGATACCTGAGTTCCTCAGTGGATTTTTAGAAAGATTTCAATGAAATAAGATCCAAAAGTAAAGTAATGCTACTTTTGTTATTAATCCAGAATTATACTTCTTGTGTATTAAAACAAAAGGGGCTGCCACATAAAAATACTATTATTTGAAAATGAATCTATCATTTATTCAGAGACTAACAAAAACTAAGTCATTTGTATTCCAAAATTACAAATTAAACTCAAGATAAATGCAGGGATGTAATTTAAATCTCATGGATTATTTGGGTATGGTTACTGAAATTTTGAGACTAATTCCACTTGCATTATTTAGAAAGCCACTGTGAGCTACATAATGCAGTTGAATGGATGTGATGAGAATTGGATGTGATGGGCTTGTGGATGAGGAAGGTGTGATTAAAAGAGTAAAGGTAGGATATTGCTTGGGGGAAAAGGCAATAGATTAGCATTTGGTCTAGATGGTTTTAAGTGGTTGATAAAAAGTCTTGAGAAGAAATATCTGCCAGACATAAAGAAGAAATTATAATTGTAGGAGTACTAGCCCATCTTTACCTTACATAGATGCTTTTCAAATCAATTAATTATAAGCAAAATAGTCCATAGAGAACTTTTATGAAAAATTACAGATGAAGCCTCTTTTGCTTGTGCTGTGAAATCGTTTATACAGAGAATGTAATTTCTGTTGGCCACTCAGAGAGGAATTAAATGTGCAGGGTTCCTTCAATTTTCTTTGCTAGAGTAAAATGGATGACTGTCTTGCATTCTGCTTTCAAACAGAAACATAGCAATAAACACTTCTGAAAAATAATGACCTTACCTTGGACTACTGCAAAAATATATTCTGATTAACTCATGGCTTATATGTAAAAAATATCTACTTGAATTGTAAATAAAACTGATGTATCAAGATAGATAAAGACTGAAAATTAATACCAATAAATACCTTGGAATGAGTTGATCACAAGATTCTATGGAATCTAAATGGATATGCCATGTTTAAATGCAGCTTTGGCCACTGTCAAACTTGAATTGTTTGTAATAACCATACTTTTACTCTGAAGGGTTAAGCTTGACCAGTGTTTGATTAATTCATCCCATAGCTCTATTATTTTCACCTGTGGCTTCCTTAGCTAAAAAGCAAAGATTCTATAATAGTACAGCGAGACTGAAAATCTAGTCCTTGGTTTCCAAACTTGGATATTGTCTGTTATCAAAAAAGCCAAGTGAGCTTATCATATATGAACACCGCAAGGTTTCTAAATGTGTTTAGGAGTGCAATCAAAATTCAGCTTTACTAAGGGCAATGGACTTTGTGCTTTCAAAGATTTACAGGGACATCTATACTGAGAAAATAAGAGTTCAGAAAACCTATTAATTGGTACCAAATGGGACAGGGATAATAATCTTTTTTAGACTGATGCTATCCAGAGGCACATGCTTCCCTAAGCATCCTGCCATATTGCTGTGGTCTTGGATGGACTGAGCACCCATGGCTCACTGCTCTACTGATCCAGCTGTATTGCTTCTGGCTCTGCTGGAGGATGGAAATGATCCCACCTCCTGTCATTTTAATTTCTGTCAAATTGCCAGCCTCTTCTTCAGTGCATGGAATTGCTATCCCCATCTCTGCTGAAAGACAGCGAAACTAGGACTTGTGGGAATCAGAAACATTTATGAAAAGCAGGATACAGAAATTCTTATAATTGATACATAAGAAGATTCCCTGAAAATATTAAATAAATTATGTAAAAGTAAACAATGTGGTTATTTATAATATTTTTGCTAGAGCTCATAAAACCTATTCAGTTAGGAAGTCAAGAATTTGTTCACTTTTTAAAGAGTATATTCTGTTTCTGCTTAAGTCATTAGCACAGCACAAGCTATTCTAATCACCTTTGGCAGAATGCAAATAAAACATGCAGTTTCCTATTCTTTCTCTCAAGTTCCACCAATACTGATTTGCTAATTCACTCTGGCAGAATACCAGGTGTCCCATTGTGCAAAAAAGCTTTTACTCATAAGGTGAATGAGAAGTTCAATTTCCCATTACTATTTTTCCCATCGTTTGTTTGTAGTATCATATTTTGCTTTATGCTGCTCTTTCCCACAGCTATAGCCCATCTGCAATGCATAACTAAGGACAGGCAAGGTGTTTCATTAGAGTGTGCCTTAGAATATCCTTGCTAAGCAAACAGAGACGCCCTGGTGTATCAGTAGCTTTACTGACACTGATTGCTTCCTTACGAGACACAAATAATGGAAGATAGTATCTCCTGTACCCCTCTTACAGGAGATACCAGTCCTGTGACATCCCAAAGATTCCTTGATACTGTACAATAAAAGGTACAGTGATTATACTCCCTTCCAAATTCTCAGATAATTCTTCTCATGACATTACACAGTCTCTGGTGGAGAGTTCTGATTTCCTTTGTATAAATTTTTTTTCTTCTTTCCCCATTCCCCTGCAGAAGAGCTTTGTTACCATAACGATGTTACAATAGCAATGTTGTTACCAGGCGATGTTAACGACGTAGCTAATCACCTTCGCTAAAAATTGGAGTTGGCAGGTTAACCAGGCTTTGAGGCATAATTAAAAAAAAATAATAAAACTCTTCAGCAGAAAAGCTCTCCCAAAGTCAAGAACAGACAAAATTTCCTTTCTGTCTCTTGTCTCACTGTGTTCAACCACATTGTGTGAAGGAAGAAGATAGATTCTAAATCACAAACTTCAACACCTTTCTTTGAAACAGCGATGCCCAAGGCTTTAGTTAACATGTTCATGCACCTGGGAATTTGTCAAACTGAAAAGATTGGTGTGGATATTCAAGCTGAGCTCCATACATCTGCAGGAAAGAAGGCATGAGAAGTGCAGATGGAGACACAAGGTGCCATTTATCCCACTCCTGCAATCTCTTGCCCTTCTACAAGCACGGTAGGAATCACAAAAGACCAAAGTCTTATTGCATACTTACACATCATTATAGAGTGTCAATATCTCAGATATCTGCCATCATGAAAGGTTTTGTGAATGCAGCAATAGGATTTGCATTCAGAGAAAGCATTTCATATTGCCAGGAAGTGAATCTTGATCTTTTATGTTACATGGGACAAAAATGACCTGACCATATTTTTTGACCCAAACACTTGTAAAAACTTCTTCCAGTACATTCATAGGTTGAAGAGCAGTGGAGGAACAGGGCCACTGCCTGCAATTATGCAGATACTGCCTGGATCTCTGTAACTGGAAAAGTATTTGAAAAGCTGAATGTCATTTATAGTGCAAGGAGACCTCACTACTCAGGTTTCCATTAAAAGGGAATGCTAGGTGGATAGTCATGGGAAGGACAAGCACAGTGTTCCCAGGCTGCATGATCCAGGAACCAGAGTATCTGGCTCCATCACACACCTGCCCTACAGACAACATGCATCATCCTTCTTCTGGATGACTTCCAATGCACAGTTCCCCTCTTCCTTTCATCAACTGGGAAGAAAAAAAACCAGCAAAATAAACTGTGCTGTTACTTTCAGTTTCCAATACTTTTTGTTTGTATTAGGCCCCATGGCTGTTAAGGCTTCCTTTGCATTTCTCCACAATTTCTTAGACAGAAATGCCAATAGAAATCTGTGCTTATTTTTAAAGAAGCTTTATTGATCTCTGCTCAGGCAATTCTAGGAAGCTATTTAGAATTCAGCTGGGAATGGTAGAAAATGGCATCACAGTGGCTGTTTTCTCCTGCTCTTAACTGCCCACCCACCAACACAGCCAATGTAAGGGGAAAAAGGGAGACAGACAACACAGTGCAAAAGTTCCTCATCCAAATCATACCTGCTGTCCAAAGACAGCAACTTGCTTTTTCTCTTGCTCAGTGTGAGACATTTTGCTAAGTGCATTTCAACATGACAAGTACCTCAAGAGGCTCAAAACACACATCATCATCTTGATCCGTGAACCCAACGACCTTTTTCTTGCATCCACAAGGGTGTATGAATGGTACTTCCAGCACTTTTCCCCGTGGAAATAAGACAAAAGACATGTTAGAAGTCTTAGGGACATTAGAGAGAAATACCTATAGAAATGAGTCAGGTTAGTAGTCACTCCAGCCAGCACATTTACCGTGGACTGTCAAGGATTAAATGAGAGAAAAACACAATCAGGAAAGAGTTCTGGTCTTACACCATGGGTTACTGCAATATGCTCATTAGAAAGACTGCTTAATACTAGAAAACTTGTTCAAATTTACATCATTTATTATGATTTTTTTAAGAAACTTTATTATTAATACTATATTGCATATTGTCTGTCTAGTTTGGCTTGCTTATCCCTAATAATTTGCAAAGTGACCTGGCTTCTATTTCATAAAGACCAGGCAGCAGAAAGCATTGACTGTCAGCTCCTGGAGTGACTGAGTAACAAAATTGCACAGCAAGTGTGTACATGGGAATGGTGATTATTTTTACAGCTTGCAAATCACACAGGCTAAGAAATAAAAAACAAACAAACAAAAAACAAACAAATAAAGAATGGGAGAACAGAAAAAGAGACTAACAACCATCAGTTTTTCCATCAGATGAGGATGAGGAACTCAGATTTGACCTACAGCTTGTCTAAATTTACAGACTTTGTCCTATAACTAAAATTTTGCAGGCACAAAGTGATAAATGGATTTGGTACAGTGTCAGAAATTGTCTTCCACAAAAGAGGTCAAAGAACCAGGATGATTATCTCAAGACAATTTAGTTAAATGAAAATTTAACTGAGGCCATTCTTCATTTTGAGCCACAAACAATGTGTTTCAGAGGCCAACAGTTAAAAGAAACTGCTGAAAATTAAAAGCACTTAAAAGTCCTTTGGGGCCAGTTAGAGTTCATTACATTTTTGTTTCAGATGTTGTTTACTTTGGCATGTTAAGCTATCCAGAATATTCCAGCAGCTTGAAAATGTGCCCTAACAACCTTAACATCTTGATTCTTGTCTGATCACAGGGAGGTTGATGGTGCTGCATATGATAGTGCTCCAGAAATGGCCCTGTTTCTGCACCAAATGCTGCCAAAAGGAGCAGCAAACATCTACTCAGTCTTCAAGTACTGATATCTTACACAGTTCTGGATGAAGTAATTATACTCCAATGGAGAGGATAAGGCTTCTATGCCAAACCAAACTAACACATTCATTTATAATATATTCTTACAACCTGCTCTTGACAGTGACATTACCCTCTTTAGTTTACTGCAGAGCTTCAGTATGTGAAAAGAGCGCCAATAGTGTTTGAAACATTCTGCTGTTCATGTGGAAATCCATTTCAGAGTCAAAATCGCTCTTCTCCAAACAGGATTCATACTGTACAACACAGAATTATACCCACACTCCATCCCAATGAGGTCCTGCACACAACAGTCCTGTTCTGTGACTTCAGCACAGGCTCAGACCTTGGCTAGAACAAAACCCATGTAAATGATCACTTTCATGGCAAATATGCCGAAGCAAATCTTACCTCCTTGCATTTAAGAAATTGTATTTTCTGCAGTCCACACAATTCATCAGTATTAATACACTGTTGTGGCTATCATGTCACACACTATTTTTTCAGACAATATCACAACTTGTTTGTTAGGTAGGCTCAGTTTATAATTTTGGAAACCTGATACTGTAAAAATATACTGTGGGATTAGGATTAATTTAATACCACCTGTGAGGGAATAAAAGGTCTTTAAGGCTTCTGATGTTAGGTCAAATATTGCTCATCACTAAATTTTTCCTGCATAAAGGAGAAAAGACTCACCTGATTGAGCAAAAGGCAGATCAGTGTGACTGAGGAGGAGGATGAATGTGCCAGAGAAATTCAGGTACTCTGAAGCAAATGAGCAAATCAGTGCAGAATGAAGGACTGGAGCAAAACACCCACCCCATCACCTTGGAGAACAGGTGGCTCTTTAGAAAGAATGAAACAAGACATAAATGATCTTCAGGAAGGAATATAGGGAACAGGTGTACCTGCAGCACAAAAAAACCTAAGTGGAATTGTAAGCAGAGTAAAAACTGCAAAGTCCTATGAACTGAGAGACAAGAAACATGATATTTGCACAGGAGGCTAACAGCTAATAACAGATCTGTCAACAGAAAAGTTATGGACATAAAAGGTTTAGAGGGAGAGAAATTCGACAGTGAGTTTGGTTGGGGCACAGGGAAGAAAAGTTCAGTGATTGGAATTACTACTTGTGGAAGATTTCACTTTGAATGCATAAATACAAAGCAAACCCTACCAGTCAGATCTCAGACAGAACATTTTAACACAGTGCCCACATCAATATATGCAGAAATAACTGGAAATAGGGTCTAACACCTATTACTTTGCCTAAGAAATTAAAAATCACCACTACTTAAGAAAGACCTATACCATTTATCCTGGGACAACATAGAATTAAAAAGGCCTCTTGTCAGTAAAATTTATGCTAACTAAGCATCACTTATCAAATCACCAAACTAATGCTGAGGTGAAAAAGCCCTCCTTCATTTCAATTTCAATGAAAACAGGATTGAGGAAAGAAAACCTGCAAATGGAAAAACTGATAATGGCCAGGGAAAAAAAAAATACCATCACAATTCTTCTAAAATAACCTTGTGAATAAAGTATGTTTAAAGCATAAAAGCCAAGATATTTAGCTCTTGGAAGCAACGTTGATTTACACCACCCAAGAATCTGCACTGTCCACAAGACAACAATCAGACTCCTTCTTCCAAACCCTGAATAGTTCTTCCACAGTACTGTTATATTATAATATGACTAGGAAATGTTGCAAATGGATCTAATTATTATTATAATCTTAACAATATAATCTTGAAGTCCTTGTCAAATGTTATTTCCAAGACATAGAGAGATGACCCACAGGCAAAAGAATTAAAATAAATAGATTAAATAATTTCCTACTGGCGAGATATCCTAAAAAGCTAATAAGTTTAGATTCTGGATTGGATTCTGTAGCAAAGATATTTGATTTACTTGTCAAAATTTGAAGATCTTAGAGTCCTCCATCAATCACTATGAACAAGAGAGGTTAATTGGAAAACCCAAATTTAACAATTGCAATTCAGACAATATTTTGGCAATGTGTATTAACTAGAGGTCAAGTAGGACTGTGCCTTCAGTTTAATATTTTACATCTAGTTAGTACTAGTCCATGTGCTCCACTGTTACAGATACACAGTAGAATTTTTTTTTTTTAAATGATGGCTTCCACTTGCAGTGGACACTGAAATCCTCCAAAATCTAGATGACTGGCTTTTATTTGTGGCTGCTTGAGTGATGAGTACTGAAAGCAAGAAGGCAAAGTGAGTGAATCCATGTCTGCACTGACTGGATTTTCCCAATTCTGTCAGCCTGCTTTCACCTTATTTTAGAAGACTATCCCAATAATTCTTCATCAAAAATCCACTCTCTCTGTAAGAAAAGGTTCATAATTGTTTCAGATGTGAAGGGATCTTATGGTTTGAAGTACATAATTCTGGAAATAAGGCCATTTAATTTGACCTTTACGATATTTAAATAGTTTCCAGATGACTTCCAGACAACAACATTGCCTCTTTGGAAGTAACTCTTGCCTGATAAAGGGAATCAAGTTATTTAAAAGGAAAAAAAGTCTCTAAGTGCATAAAGATTATCAAGCAGGTCAGTAGTATCAGTAGTATTCCAGTATGAGCCAATGTCCCTTATCTGACATCATGTTGATAGTTCTGCCATCTGCTCCACTTAAGAGCTTTCAAGCCAAAAGAGAAGTAGTATTTTATTAGCAAATACTTTCTGCTAGTGCACCATCTTCACCTCTGCTCGTGAGTCTTGCAAAAAAATCACCTCTGACACCCTTTATCTTGCAGATGTTTCTCTAGTCTTTGGTGGTGCTAAAGAGACAGTGATTGCTGTGGAATCTCCTCTCTTCCCTGCCAGAGCACCTCTCCCTGTGAGGGGGCAGAGAAGGAAAACACCCCCTCTTTTCTGTGCCATTGGGAGAGTGATACAGTGAAAAACAGAAGAGCAGCCGTGGGGGCTGTGGAGTTGGACTCTACCAGCTGTGAAGTCTCACTCAATCACCACAGATCTTGTCAGAGTGAGGATACTGTGATCTCTTATCAACAATGATTTAACACTTGTGTGGTGCAAGGTGTTTTTTGCAGCTCTGTAGAGCATTAACTACAAAACCTACCCCTGTTGAGTGGACAAAACCCTGCTGCCCAGAGGTAGATGAATCTTTGGACACGAACCATCACATCTGAGGTTCTGAAGACAGATTTTGAGTTTGTAAGTGACCAGACACAATTCCAAACCATGAGTTCCCCTGAGCAGCCAGCAATCTGAAAGCAAGATCCTTTAGCTGTCTCTGTTGCTCTCCATAGCTCCTAATCAGTGTTATGGTCAGTCATATTTTTAGGAATAAGTAACATTATGGATGAACTTTGCTGTTAATGACAGTAGGTACCTGAACCCTGAGCCTTGCAGTGCCAGGGTTTAATTCCCCACTCCTAAAACCACTAAGTCACTGTATCTGTGCAAAAGTTTTCCTGTTTCTCAAGCGTTTAACAAGGATATTGCCCTGGAGTCAATGAGACAGTTGGGTATTTGAGATGCTGAACAGAAATATGGCTTGCTGCAGTTCACATGAAACAAGAACAGGCAGCAAATTATGTCCGAAGAGTCCTTAATGCACAAATTAACTGACGGACAAGGTTGCTTTAACTATTCATCATACAAGGGGAAAAATTAATTATTTGTGCACTTTCTGGAATAATTTTCTTAACAATTTAATTTTTGTTATAATAATTATCATCTAACATAAATTAGACGTGTTGTCTGTATGTCTTGA
>JANRGV010000051.1:11125246-11154708 GCA_024734035.1 Alethe castanea
CTGCTGGTGGAGAGGAGCTCAGTGCCAGGGGTTTTCATCTGTTTGCCTGAACTGCTGTGTGAAGCTCCTGTTTGTTTGTTTTCCTGAGAGAGGTCCCCACCATCTTCTATGGCATGGCATGAATGTACTCTTACACTCCAAATGCTGCTGCTATGGGAATAAGCAGTGTGCAGTATGCTTGTCCAATTAGCATTTTCACAGTTAAATAATCCAAATTATCTAATTTTAAAAAAAAAGCCTTACTAATAATACAGTCATTACATGTACAAGACCACCCTCCCCCTGCTCCCAGGGAAGGAGTCAAAGCTGCCCCACAGCCCCCAGGACTGTGCAGGGACTGCCTGGGATTGCCAGCCCCTTCCCTGGCAGGATTCCCACAGCAGGAGCTGGGCAAGGGCACTCTGGGAGCCCAGGTCACTCCAGACACCCCTGGGACCCACCCCTGGGACATCTCCCAGCAGTGACAAGTGCAAGACACTTCCTGGGTGACAATGTAATATTCTCAATTTAAAAGAAATGAAGGGCAGCTACACTAAGTGTGTCTATTCTGTACTGACAAACTGACAAAACTGATGGAAAACAGTTTTTCAAAATAATATAGTCTGTTGAAATAATTGACTTCCTTCTAATTCCCGTTTTGAGAAAATGAACATTACGCATATTCTCATAATGTATTTCATAAAAGATGAGTGATTTATGAAAGACCTGCCTGTGATGAAGAATTAAAAACATGCAGCCACAGATTCAGATCTTAATTGTATTCTTTGTGTTTCCTAGTAATTCGATAATAAATCCTTCATCTTTTAGTGGTATAGGCTAATGCTAACAGAAAAATCATTGGGTTTTCAATAAAGAGGTCAGATACTCTTCTGTTTCATTCACTATATCCTGCCCCACACAAAATAGATGGTAAATATTTCTCACTTTTCTGCAGGTCTCCAGTAGCAGTCTAATTCCTATATTTATATCTGAAAAGGGGCATTGCTAATGCTTGAAAAGAACTCACCAAATAAATAATTCTTCTAATATTAAAAATTCACCAGCTATACAATAATTTAGTCTGAGAAATATTAATTTCTCTTTTGTATTGTAAATTTAAACCTTATTTTATCCTTGCAAGCCATTCCCATTGACTTACCATGAGACAACAAGTAAAGTTATCTCAGCCCTTCCAGTAGCAGATACAAGATCATATTTATTGAGTAAAAAACTGCATTCATCTTTGGGACATCAGTGGGATGCAGCCTGAGAAGTGCAGCCTTCCCAAGACAAGGGAATGCAGCTCTACAGAAGCCAAGGGGCACCAGGAGAGACCAGTGCTGCACTGAGGCATGGCAGAGATTGTTGTAAATGTTTTCTCACAAGCAAAAATTAAAACATTCCTCCTCCTGTCACGAGATTCCTGGTAGCTATACTGTTAGATGTGCCTTCCACTCAGCATCCCATTACTTTTTCCTAACAAAACAAAAAAATCCCCACTGATACAAACACTACAAATAGTAGCAAACTATTCTTTGTTCTTTGAATTAAATCCCCCCTCCCCCCCTTGGTTTAAATCTTTGAGCTGCTTTGCTTAGTCTAGGACAATTCAATAGCTATTTACATACCATTGATTTTCTTCTAAAGATAAAGTCATCAGACCTTTGGATCACAGCCAGTTTTTCCAAACCTAGATGAGTAGAAACCACTGCAAAATTTTTAATGGTAGCTAGATTCCAACTCTGAGATTTTCTTCAGTTGCTGGATTGTCAGAATAAATGCTGAACAAACACTCATGTCTTTTATCATTACATTCACTGTTCAAAATTACTGGTCGATATTTGCTTGCACGTTAACTAATAGCACTGACTATTTCACTGCCCATACAATATTATAGTTAATAGCAATTGTGATGCCTTGCACCACAATAAAAATTGGCTTCAAAAAAATCAATAGATTCCTTACTTTGTATCAGGGAAGAGAGACAAACAATAAATCATGAATTTTGAGTTGATAATTTAGTCTGACAACATGGTATTCAGGATTTCTTTGAATGATAGTTATGATTCTCTGTAGAGTCAAATTCTAATCTGAAATGCACATCTGAGTGCCCTTGCTGTTTCTGTTTGGGAACAAGTCACTGTGGTAGTGTCTCAGCAGATTTTCTGAGGCAAAGTGTATAATACAAGTTTGCAGTTCACACCACCAGTTTTGCCTGGCTGATGTCATTTGTGGATTGTTCAAGTCAGAGCAACATGAATTTGACTCATGGTACAACTTCAATAGGATATCCCTCTGGTTTGAAACGCAAAGATTATACATTTGCAAAAAAAGAAAAAGAGTTTACCTAAATGAGCCTCCCCAAGTTTCAAATGTAAGCATTCTGAGGCTGTCTCAGAGAAAGGACACTCATGAAAGAACAAAGACATCCACCAGCACAAATAACCAAGCAGGTATGGCATTCAGGCTGTGACAGTAATCTAAGATAAACATGAAAATGGAGTGGCTTTTGGGGGGCTGTTTAGACTGAAAAATACTGCTGCTTTTAAGGGAAGATTCTCTCAGTTTTATCATAATGACCTGATATAGCTGTTTTTTTTTGATAATTCAAACTAATTTTTTTTTCAGAGAAGATATATTAAGGATCGAGTATCAATGATGTTTTAGCATGACAAATTATCTCCTTTCATACTCATGGCAGAATAATCTCTTTTTCTATCTAAACAAATAATGGCTCACTTTAAAACTAAGCACTGGTTGCATTGTGCAGAGGTTTAATACATCAAATATTCAGCATGGATAATTGAGAATATTCGTGATTGGTAATCCCCTCAGAACCTCCCCATCAAGGACAATGTCTCTCCTGCCTATGTGTCTTTATGTCTGCACTGGTGCTTTGCTTTAAACTCACTCTCTTTATTTCAGAATCATCTATTCCAGAATCATGTGCTGGAGTTTTGTACCTGAAGGATAAATCTAGACCTGAAATACTACAGTCTCTGCTTTGCTGCATAGAATTTTTTTTTGTTTTGTTTTGTTTAATTGTACAATTTGCGTATAATTTTTTCCTACCTGGTCCTAAAATATTTGCAGGAACATCAGAGATAATGTGTGATGAAGTGACCACAACCCCCATTCCCTGTCCCCCTGAGCTGGGGGGGAGAGGTGGAGAATCAGGAAAAAGTTAAGCCTGGGAAGGGTGGAGGGCTGCTTGGAAGGGGTTTTAAGAGTTGAGTTTACTCTTTATTTTCCTACTATGATTTAATTGATAAAAAATGAAACTATTTTCCCCAAGTTAAGACTGTTTTGCCCTGTTGGTAACTGGTGAGTGACACTCACTGTCCTTAGCTTGACACATGAGCCTTTTGCTGAATTTTTGCTCCTCTGTCCAGCTGAAAGGGGGAGTGATAGAGTGGCTTTGGTGGGCACCTGATGTCCAGCTGGGGTCAAATCCCCCCAATTAGTTACATTATTCAACCTTCTTATTTCTTCTTTTTTTTTTTTTTCAGATAGAAGACCATGAGCATCTTGGGTTATCAAAGTAATTTAAGAGAAATTACATACACAAAAACGTTTAAAAAGCCTGTATAAATAATGCTCAAAAATCCAAGCACTAATAAAATTGAACGATGTGGGTAAAAGGAGTTTAATGATTTTATTTTAAATGTCAAGCTGTTACTGGGGAAAACAAGCATCATGACAGGATGCAGATGAGGAGAAGGAATTGAATGACAGAGGTAGTTCCGATGGAGAAATGTTAAAATATGACAATCAGGACAATGGATAAATGAAGTGCTAAAGTAATGTTTGTGTAAGTGTCTTAAGTGAATTGGGGATTTATATGCAGAGAGGAGACAAAAACTGACACATGGATATGGAGATAACACAAGGGAAGAAGGAGGAATTGTGTAGGAGAATTAAGTGCTAGGATACTGAGAAAGGGTAAAGAATCTGACAGATGGAATGAACAGAGACAAGAGAAGTCCCTTTTCTGCCTGTGGATTTCCTGACAAGCACAGCACTGTGTGCCTGCACACTGGTCCCAGCTGTGTGGCAATTGCTGATGCTGTTGCTGGAGGCAATGGATTGCATTAAAAAAGCAGATTCTCATCACTGGTAAAACAGCTTTTGGTGAAGGCTTGAATCCCTTTGCCACATCAGTTTCTAATTGTCTCATTGCTATCACCTAGCCAATATTTCAAACATTTTGTCACATCATTACTTCTTTAATATCATTGCCAGACTCACTAATTGGATGCTTTGAACATGCCTTTACTGTGCCCTAAGGTTTTTTTATCATACATTTACATACGTCATCACAACTGATGAAAACAAGCAGAACTTTTAGTCTTCACTCCTTTCATGACTTTTCTTTTGCACTGATGTGCAATAAATAACTTCATGTGAATAAATAACTTCATCATTTTGAATTACATAATACTGTAGCGCATGATTTCTTACTAATTTTTTTAAACAAAAATAATGAATTGCCAATTGCAATTGCTCAAATTGTAATCAGATAAAATCTGCTTTATTTTGCTATCTCATTCTCTCACAAACAGAAATAAAACTGGGAAATAATTTTCAGGAAAACATGTGTGGACCCCTCCTATTACTTCTTGTTAAACAGATCCTGAAATAAAAGCCACTTCCCTGGTGATATTGTCCAGACTTTTCACTTTATTCCCATGGTCCAGAATCTGGAACTACTAGGGAACAGCTGTGCTATCAAAGCATTCCTGTACAGAGGTCTCAAACATATCAAAAATACCAAACTGGAACTCAATGTTCAGGAAAATTATTCTGAGCAAGTACACCTCAAGCAACAGCTAAAACTGCATTTTCTATAGAAATGGAGGAATATTCCTATTTTAAAGGACTCCAAAAAATACTAAGAAGTCAGAAAAGCAGGAAGAGAGAGTGGATAGCAGCAAGTCCCTATGAAGGCACTGCATAGTGCTAGTAGCAACTGGACACAAACAAAATGAAAATTAAAAAAAAAATTTAAAAAGGGAATGTGTTCAATTATTAAGGACATTGATTTTATTTGAATTATATTAATTTATACCATAAGATTCTGGTGATGGTGATTAGCAGCAATTCCTTTCACCCTGATGTGCAGGAAAATTTTTGAGTGTTTCTGGAAGACAAACTGTATGAGGTTAAGGAATCTGGCTTCAAGGAGCCAAATACATATTTTTTAATTATTTTTTTTCTAATCCATGAAGTCCAAAGCACTAAGTAATCAGAAAAAAGAAAAAAAGAACTGGAATCAAATCAACTTTTTGAGATGGTATCAGTGCATTTGCCATGTCTTTCCTGTCCTTTCTGTTATTTCTATCATATTCTGGAGAAATAGGCAATTTAAAATTAATAAAACTATATCAAGATCACAGAAAAGCAGAATTTAATGGAGTTCACTTACTAACAGATCATTCAGCCAGTGATTTCCTGTAACTGAGCATCTCGAACCCCATATTTAAATTCACAGTTCAGAAATGACCTCTGGAGGTCTGTTATTCACACTTCTGCTCTAAGCAGTGTCAGCTGCAAGGTCATACAGGTGGCTCAGAGTTTTGTCCAGGGCAGTCTTGAAAACCTCAGGGATGGGGACTGTGAAATCTCTCTGGACAACCTATTCCATTGTCTACCTCATTGTCCTCAGGCATCAGGCACAGGTCAAACAGGACAGATATATTATACCAGGATAATCCTCATCAATATTCCACTTGTTAGTAGCCTATGGTTAGGGCACGAATAACTGCATCACTCTCTCAGCTGAACCATCAAGTCATTTTCGATGACCATCTGGGATATAAAACTGTGATTTGCACACAAAAGTATGGTGGAGGAAAATGTCAAAAGCTTTGATAAAGTCAAAGAAAATGGTATTTTTTGAGCACCTCTGCTGTGAGGAAAGGCTGAGAGAATTGGGGTTGTTCAGCCTGAAACAGAGAAGGTTTTGGGGAGACTTGATTGTGGCCTTCCAGTACCCGAAGGGAACCAAAAAGGAAGATGGAGAGAGACTATTTACAAGGGCCTGGAGTACCAGGACAAGGGGGAATGGATTCAAACTGACAGAGAGTAGGTTTAGATTAGATTTTAGGAATAAATTCTTCTCTGTGAGGGTGGTGAGGCACAGGCACAGGCTGCCCAGAGAAGCTGTGTCTGCGCCATCCCTGGGAGTGTTCAAGACCAGGATGGATGAGGCTCTGAGCAGCCTGGTCTAATGGAAGATGTCCCTGTCCATGGCAGGGAGACTGGAACTAGGTGATTTTTAAGGTCCTTTCCCACCCAGGCCATTCTATGACTCTATATCTGCTACTCTTCCTTAATTCACAGACCAAGGCATTTTGCCTTAGAAGGTAACCAGACTGGTTAGGCACGATTTAACCTTTGTAAACCCATAATTGTTCCCCATCATCACATTCTGCTCTATGTACAGAAAAATACATCCCAAAGTAGATTTCTTCACAGGACTGTAGTGCAGCTGACCAGCCTGCAGTTCCCTGGGTGGATTACTTGGCCATTTTTTGAAATGAATGTGACATTTGTCTTACCCCATTCATCAGAGGTATCCCTGTGATCTCCATGCCCTTTCAAATACAACAGTGGCTTTGCAGGGACCTTGACCAGCTCTGTCATCACCTTTGGATGATTCCATTCCTGCAGGTCAAGTTATCCCTGACTTCATCTTCACTCACTGCTGTTTCACAGCTGCACTAAAACCATTTTATTGCACTAAAGTCTCCCTGGATTTCGATGGGACACATGAAACAATTCATCCTTTAACACTCCTGTATTCCATGCATCTTCTTCCTGTAGCATAGCTGGCCTAATGGCTGAGCTGTGAGTAGACAGGGAGAGAATTTAACTGCACATGTTATGAGAAAGCTGATATACTTTTTTTAAATAATAGAATTTGTGGAGGAAAAAGCATTAAAATCTCCTTCACAACAACATAGTGTTTTAAAACAGGATTTCAGAGCACAATCACACCAGATTTCTAGCATTCCTACTAAAAAACACATGCACACAAACACTGGAATAAATGAAAAAAGGAGAGAAATAATTGTTCAGTGTTATTCTATGATAGGAAGAACAATATGAACAATTTATCACCAAATTAGCTACTAGGAGTACCCAGTAGTTAATTCCTTAAAGAGCGAACGAGAGGGGAGGTGTAGCAATTATTCTATAGAGCCATCTTTAAATAGATCTGAAAAGCATTATTAATGTCTACAGTGATTTTTTACAATTTTGTGTAAAGAAATGCCGTGTAAGAAATTATATTTCTCAGCACACAGAGATGTTTTAGAGTCTTAAAGAAAGCTAGGACAGAATAAGAGCCTTATTTCACCACTAAGCACAACAACAAGCACCATTCAAGCTGGCAACCTTCAGAGCCCTGTGACAGTCACTACTCCTTCAGAATCTGGAGTTAAGTTAGGAAATTATTCAGGTGACACAATGATCCAAGTATTCCACTCTGCTCAACACATCAGAGGTTGAATTTTTGTCTAGAATAAAGTTAAAAATATCAAATATTATACAAACAAAGTGTAAAATGTATCCTTTAATGCCTTGTTAAATTTAATAATTCTACATCCTTCCTGGCACATTAATCTGTTTGATTTATTATGGTAGGGAAATTCAGAGAAACGGAAAGAAATCCCAGCAGCAAATTCCTGCTAAGTCCACTGTTATCATATAAAGATAGGAACCTTTCCTAAGGAGTCTGTCTACAGTGAGATAGGTTTGCTTTAAAATTTAATATCAACTTTTATGACTGAAAGAAAAAAACTGAAATAAAACATGAGCATAAAGGAAAGAAATTGTACAAAAAATTACTATAATTATGAACATCAAAGTTATTTATCAAAACTCCATCTTCGTTATGCTAATTATTTTCCCAACAGATTATTCTGAATAGGATGAAGCCATCTCAGTCATGAAAGAAAACTAGTGTTTTCCTGTTCCCTGATAATTAGTCATTCATATTTAGATAGCCTTCATTCACTGCTGCACAGGTGCCTCAACCTTTGCCACACAACGTTGAGCTGTATTTAAAGAAATACTCTTTGAATACTTGTATAGGAATAATAGAAAACTGTATTAACAGCTTAATCGCCCTGCTCCCTCTGAACAAGAGATCTGTCATGTGAAATTAATCCTTTTTTTTTTTATTTTGTCAAAAACATGCACAAAACAGTTCTGACACTAAAATATGACAACGTTGTATCAGCAAGCCTGCTTCAGCAGCCCTGCTAATTTAACACCCTATTCAGCAGATAGTTAATTTCCGTGGCTGTTGGCTATGAAGTTTCAGTGAACTTCTATGGGTTGGCACCTGCAAAGCTTAATTCCAATTCCATAAACATAAATTCCTGCCTTCCTCATTGCAGATATGTTAACAGCTGACTCTGGCTACAGCTCCCCAGCATGTCCTATTCCCATAACTATATATAGCCGTCAGCATTACATGTCCATCAGAATTATGGACTTATGTTTGGACAGACCACAAGTAGTGACATATTAGTGGGAGGAAAATCAATTAAGAATAATGGAAATACAGGTGTGCTCAGAGGTGTTAAAACTGAAAAGGTTCCCTGATCAATGTATTCCCATCTGAAAAGCTTATTTAAGGCTACAGGAAGAATATTATAGAAAAGAAACTCTTTACTGGGAGGATGACCCATCCTTAAAACTGTTCAAGGTGTGACAGTGCTCTGAGCAACCTGGTCTAGGAAGGTGTCCTTGCCCATGGCAAGGGGGTAGAACTAAATAATCTTTAATATTCCTTCCAACCCAGGCTATTCTGTGATTATGATCTTCCCATGAGCCAGGATCTGCCAAAGGAGAGGTGCTGTTAGGGTCTACACTGCCTCAGCAATAATGTACTTTACTCTCCCACTGGTGCTGATTGGTGCATCAAGAATGATTTAGGCTAAAAAAGGAGTTTACAAAAGATTCAATAAGAGAAGAATGCTTCTGAGTGCCAGAATGTCTGGTTGTGCCATCTCAGCCACAAAACAGCATGGAATCTCAAATCTGAGTGATTTTAATTAGAAATAGCTGAGCAGCACAATTCAAGCTCTCATAAAATATCTTATGCACATGATAAAAATATAATTATTTTCAGTATTCTGTCTAACTCAGGATTAAAAGCTAATGAAATAGCCAGTGAGAGAGCAGTCTGCTATTTCAATGTTTCTTACTTAAATAGGCATCATCCACTAAAAGAAAATTGTCAATTGTCATCACAATGGCTATTGATAATTGTCATCACTTCACTACTTCTAGCTAAAAAGAAAAAAAATAAAAAAGAAACATTACCTGTACCACTGCAAACACATAATGTGAATGAGCAAATCAGGCTGATTTGCAAGGTTGTGGGAAGAGTTACATGAGATTATCACCAAATCACATTGACTGATCTACAGGGGTGCTCCCAGTTCAAAGCTGCCAGTTCTTTGCAGTTTTGAAGGACATTAAAAATGTCAAAATGATAAATAAAATTGGTTTGTTGTTGGAATGCATAGAAATAATTTCTACTATTTATTTAATTTGGATTCTCAGATTGTGTAAGGTCTGGTCAACAATGTATGCATATGCATGTTTTATGCATATAAGTTTTAAGCAGAGATACTTAAATGAGCTTGAAAACAGATTGATATGAAACCTAGAAACTACCTAACTAAAGCAGGAAATTTGGCACGGTCTAATTAACAATGTAAAAACAAAAAAATGACACTGATAAATTTATGCAGCCAAAGTTTCACAGTGCGAACACCTTTATTTGAGATGCCCCAAGGTGGCACCCTTCTGGGTGCTCAGAGAAGTCTCAAATTCACAGAACTCCCCCAGCCTGAAACCCAGGATAAAGAACTGCATGAATTACAGCCTTTGCTAGTATATATTAAACAGGATGAGATATTTATATGTTATTGAATTGATCTGGTTTGATCTCCTTAAAGAAGGATTTTGAATATATTTATTTTTATTATTCTTTTAAACACCAGGATCATTTGTATTTGAATCCAAAAAGTTATTGGCATAGAAGATCTACACTTCCTTCTTGCCCATCACCCCTGTGTCACATGCCTGGCTGCTGGAAGATGAGTGACCAGCAGAACAGAAGCAGAAGTGCAGACAGCACTCTTTTTCCATCTGAAACCTTTCACTGACTGATTCTGTGCTGCCAGGCACCCACCAAAGCCATTCTGCCACTTTCCTCATCAACTGCACAGGAGTGAGAATAAGGACAGAATAAATTTGGGTCTAGATATAGGACAGGGAGAGATTACCCATTAACTAATGTCATGGGCAAAACAGACTCGACTTGGGGAAATCAATTTAATTTAGTACCAATCAAATTAGAGTAGGGTAATTAGAAATAAAAGCAAATTTTAAAAAAGCGCCTGCCTTCTTCACAGACTCAGGGTCCTCATGGGCTGCAGGTGGATCTCTACCATGGTCCTCCTGACTTCTGGGGGCTTGCACGGCAGACTTGTTAAAGAGTGAGGGAAGGCAGGAGTTAAATAAGCACAGTGTGTAAGGTATGGAGAGAGCAATCAAGTTTAAAACAGAAATTCAAGACACTTCATGGATTTGATGAATAAGATAGGTATCACGAAATGGATATTCCCAGATAAAATGGAATTTGAGGTTTGTTATTCTAAATCTCTAATGGCTGGAAATTGAAAACTCTAACATTATTATTATTATTATTATTATATTAACTTTAATTGGCAATTGAATTTTCCAAAAACCTGCCAATCTTCTTTTCTATGTCCAGTAGCTTGCCTTTATTTCAGATCTCAGCAAGAAAGCTCAAACTGCACTGGTTAGCCTGGAAGAATATCAGAAGACTCTGTGATTCCCATAATGGTTAATCTAGGTGAATGCCTCTGTGTCTTGGATGTCATGTGACAGCTATTTAGTCAATATCTGTAAACTCAGTCACAGTTTGTAGATGTACCTGCAGTCAAAGTGCATCAATCTCAAGTAAATATATAGGATATTGTCTTGTTCTATTGGAATATTCTATGCACCTGCTCAGGAACTGCAGCTTTATTAATGAGAATATTAAATTGCAAGTCCAAGGGACTCTTCAAACCTAAGTGCATATTCCAGTCGTGACTGCTGTCACTGGTTGAGAAATCTGCATTTTGACCAAGGCTCTGTCAGAATTCTAGGGATCTTTGGGCTGGTGAACCTCGCTGTGGCTGGGTTCTGCACTGCGAGCTGTGCCCTGACCACAGATCCTTCTCATATGGCATCACCTCGGTGTTGCCAGCACCAGAAATAAGATTTTATAATTACTATCACCTTTTTTTTGGCTTCTAATGAAAAATTATCTGCATTGTGAGTGCATTTCTTATGGGATGTGAAAAGAACTGGCACCTCCTCAGGGCAAAGCAGCTCTTGAGCTCCTCACTGTGCACACAGGACCTGACCTCTGCGTCTGTGCTGGTAACCTAAACTAACCTAATTGCAACAGAAACGTTTTGCGTTTTTTCCAGCCCTCCTACACAGCATGATGACCTCTGACAGTGAATTTCATCTCCACAGTCTGCTTCTGAGCAGTACCCACAGTAATAAGGAGCTGTGGCAAGGAGTACAGGGGTATATTTTTGGAATCAGGGAAAACCCCTCAATTTTCCATAAGACGATGAAATACATTACTGCATGCACGTCAGCAAAAAATTCACAACCAGGCCTTCAGTGTTTCTTTTTTTTTTTTTTAAGTCTTGGAAAATGAATGGCATGCTGAAGCTCCATTTTAACTGGATTTCCTCATTAATTTGGCCTCATTTCACAAATGCAGACTACTCGTGCCAAGCTTTTATACACTGCTTTTACTTTCTCTCTCCAGTGTGCCAATAAAAGTGTTTTTCATCTGAAGTCTTATATTTATTACTTTCAGTGTCACTTAAAGGAATAAATCTATCATGGAGCAAAGTGCAAGTCAATAAAGTAATGTACATGTATCAGAAAAACTTTTTACCAGCTACAGTAGCTAGTATGTTACAGAAAATAGTGTTCTTTGAAATATACTGTAAAGTAATATTCTTAACTGTAGTTGTAAATTCCACAGTGAACCAATGAAAGTGTGCTTTTATGCTCTAATAAATGTCAGGTTTAAATATCTTAGGATGCCTTAGCCTGTTTTAACCTCATCCCTATAGAATATCTCATTTGAATTAAATAGAAAATACATTTTATCAATTTTTCCTTCAAAAATAATTTAAAAAAGATCTGTATTGTTAATAGAGTTTCTACAGAAAATCTGTAATGAAGACCTCTATATCCTAATAGCTTCAGACTCACTAAAATTATATGATTACATAAAATAGTGACCTGGAGGGGAGCTATAGAAGTAAAATAGATATCTACAGCCCCTTAAGCTGTGTTTCTTCTCCTGTTCTTCTGGATGGCTCAGCATAAACCAGAATGATCTGTGCTCAGGCCAGAGCCTTACCTTAATGGAGTGGTCCTTTGGCTACCTAATGCAATTGGCAGGAAGGTTTCACTCTTTTTTTTTTTTTTTTTTTCTTTCAGATGTTTTGCTGGGAATTTGAAAAAGCCAGGCAGCAAGGGGATCCATTTGATGGGCTTATCTCTCAGTGTGTGGGCTGAGTGGTTGGCTAGACAACCTTCAGGCTGGCTTCTGTCACAAATTTTGACGGAACCATCAAGCCATCCATGGGAACAAAATACCATCTGTAGTGGGCATTATAATACTAAAAAATAGACAGATGATCAGACACACTTGTATATTTGTGAAGTAAACTGCATGGCAGTATGAAAAGCAGAAAAGGCCTTGGCTCTGTGCAAGCCCTTCTCAGCAACAACAAAAACATCTCTGTATTATCTGCTCTGTGGTCAGCACAAACCCAAAACACAGCCCCACACCAGCCTCTGTGGGGAAAATTAACTCCACCCCAGCCAAAACCAGCAGAAACCCTTAGAGTTTTCTCTAAGATAAGGAATGGTATGCAAGACTTGGGTATTGCACACAGCTTCTCTCACACAGGCCATCTGGCCCTGCCACACCACACTGATTTCAGGATTCTGGGTGTGCTGTGAATCGGTGATTTTCAGATTACATTCGCTCAGTTCACATGCAAAACAGTGTTTTGTTTGGATTTTATTACTAGCAGTTCTGTCAGAGTATGCTTAAATCTGAAAGCCAAGCTACTTTTTCCTCCCAGCTCATGCATTTTCCAGTAGAAATGAGGTCTCTGGTGGCCTAATTTCACCCCTGCTCAAACTGGCACTAGTCTTGTCCTTAATAAGGGCTTCAATCTGTGTAATTTTGCAGAAGATGTAAGAGATGAGGAGATTACACATATAAAGGCAAATATGTTGTGGCAAAAGAACTGACAACCAGATTCAAATAATTTTCTTTTTGGATTGGCACAACTGAAGGAAATAAAGGAGAAACCACATACCTGGGAACACCTACTCCTTTTAGAGATGCAACAGAAATACTCAGATAAAGTAAAATCAAAAGTATTTTTCCCTAATCACTTTTCTGACAATTTCAGAGCTACACCAATTTTGTGTAGTTTGACTGTGATCTGTGCACATTCATCAGGTTTTTTTCTAGAATGCTTAACACTGCACCTCTTTTAGCATTGAATGTATGTTTTGCTGTTATAATTTCTAGTTGTTCTGAACCAAACTTTTTTTTCAGATTGAACTTATTTGTGCAATGGCATACTGCACACAGTCTGTAACTACACTATGTAATTATTTTAAAAAATAAAATTCTTTTTGCTGGTTAGCATTATGGTAAGAGTTTAGGTACTGTAGTGACTAAATGTGTAAATATTTAGCACCTAACTTACAAACATTAAATATTGATACTTTGTAATATCAAAGACAATAGACAAACAGAACTACTTTTACTGCCTTATCCACCAGCTGAAGAGGTAGTCAAGATTTCCATGTTCCTGATGATAGTGACACAGCTCAGAAGACTAATTACCAGCCAACCCAAGAGGCAGCAGAAAGGAGACATTTTTCTCTTTGAGGAGAAATGAGGCTGACTAATTTGCAGAAGAAATTTATCAACAGAGAGTGTTCAGCTCTGATGTTCTGCTTTGACTATAGCAGTGAAGCACAATGCCTTAGCAAAGACAATACAGACAAAACACTACTGATAAAATAGAAGCAAAAAGATCCTCTATGCAAGCAGATACTCATCAGATCTTTGCTGGAATGATTTGTGCTCAGCATTATTATTTGTGCTGCTCAGCTGCTCAGAAGATCTTGATTTGCTGCTACCACCTTTGCTAGGTTGATTCAGAAGAAAATCCTGCCTGCCTCAAAGCAGTTGCTTCTTTCAAAAGAAAACACTGATAACTGGTATAAAAGCAGTACTCTCAACTTTGTTGATTTGGATCAGAAGTACTGCTAGATACATGCACGGAGGCTGAAAAAGCTATAAATGAAGCCCATCTCAAAGCTTGGCCACAGTGACAAAATCACCCTTTCTTATCATTGGATAGGACAAGGAGCAATGTTTTCAAATGTAAAGAGATTAGGTTTAGATTAAATATTAGGAAAAAAAAAATCTTTATTGTGAGGATAACGAGGTGCTGGCACAGGTTGCCCAGAGATGCTGTGGCTGCCCCATCCCTGGAAGAGTTCAAGGCCAGGTTGGATGGGGCTCTGAGAAACCTGGTCTGGTGAAAGCTGTTTCTATCCAGTGGGGTTGGAACAAGATGATCTTTAAGGTCCCTTCCAACCCAAACCATTATCAGTAATTATGGTGGGTTGAAATGAAATGGGAGATTTGGGCAACATCTCTGAGCAAATGCAAAACAATAAAGAGGAGGTCAAAATCTCTCTGCTGAGCCCAACAAAGATGTGTAACAGACCCTTGGGACCTCAGCCTGTGCTGCAATTCCAGGGCACACCTCACTGCAGGTGAAGTACAGTCTGACCCAGCCCCAGCAGTGGGACATTCTGCCTTGTGGCTAGGCACCTTCTGAAGAGCTGCAGCACACATCTCTGAGAAGAGGAAACACATTCTTAAGCCTCATTTCAACCCTCAAGTTCCTGACTGTGTTCCCTTAGAAACAAACCTAAGGCTCAAAGTCTTCCAGAAATATGCTATTTATCAATCTCAGTGTAATTTTAGTTTAATACAGGATTTGTCCTTCCCATCTTCCTGCAGCTGTCTTTGTGTTTAGTCTTTGTCATACTGCTGTCACCTGAAATTGGCCACTGGCAAGGGTAGAGGCTCAGAAATGGTCATTCTGGGAGGAAAAGCTTCACTAGTTTTGATTTTCTTAGTAGGTGACTCCACTGCAGCATTCAGTCTCAGGTTAAGCATTTTGCTTTCATTATGAACTAGAAGTAAGGCATTACTGATCAGATCTGAAATGAACAAAAGCCTCTCTACTTAAACACTTGCTGTACTCTTACTGTAATTATTGGTCTTGAGTCTTCTCATTTACATTTCGTTTTAGGACTTGCAGGTAGAAAAATTGGACTATTTCTCCAGAGGGAAAATTCTGCTCTCTGATCAAGTCTATTTAAATTGTCAAAATTAAATCCACAGCATGGAGAGAAGTCTATGTTCCAGAAAAACACCTTCCCTAACTCCAGTACTTTCTATGACCATTTAGTTCACCTTTGTTCTCATCCTTTATTTCACAAAGATGACGTGAGTAATGATTATTAAATTAGCTCTGGTACCATGAATGCTACAGCAAACTTACAGTATAATTCTCTTCCTCCTTAGGGAATTGATATTTTTATTCACAGCACAAGAAAACCTAGTCTGTGGCTAGAATATTTCTTTCCTTGTTTCTGTTTCTTTATTTGGTGTTTTGATGCAATAAATTGATTAGATGGACTAGCCAGTAGTTTCATAATCCTGTTCTGAGCCTACCAGAATTAATTACTGTTCACATAATACTATTCAGGAAGTATGTTTTAAAAAGCAGAGTGCTCATTATGATATAATTTTCAAGAATGCCATCCAAATAGTATAATTACCTGCAGTTATAGGGACAGATACTTGCATATTGCAAATGGGCAGCACAGCTCTCAGGTGAGGAGGTGTCCAGGGTGCAATGTGTGGTTCTGTGTGAGATTCTACTCCCTCATCAGATCTGATTTCCCCTGCAACTATCAGTGTTATATCAGTGAGTGCAGAGGATGGTAAATAGCTGCAGAATGAGTCTGGGACCAGTGAAATGGGAAACAGCATTAACTGGCTCCATGACACCACGTGTCAGGTGTACTCAGTGTCCAGTCTCAGCATAGTCTGGTCTTCAACACAGCCCTTTGCAAAAGACTTAAGACAGTTTTGATCCAATTCCCTTGCCTCAAATAATCCAAAGTTAATAAAAAAGGCATGTGAAAGTGTATCTGGAGACCTCTTCAGCAACTTGCTTGTTTTTGGTAAATGTTTCTGAGCCTTCACAACAGAAGTAACTTGATAGTTGCACTTACAGACAGCAAAACTGTGCTTTATGTCCATCTTGTCCAGTTTATTTTTGATACTGCACTTTCACCTCGTCTGTTCCCCCATGAAGGAAAACCTTAGGTTTTGTTAGTGCACAAACAAAAGCAGCTTTCATCAAGAACTTACTAGCACACCCAAAATTTCTTTAATTTTTTTTGCCAAGGCCAGTGCTGAAAGGTTTTCTCTCAGTGTAATCTCTCTAAGCCCTAAAAGTCAGCCAGCGATGACTCAAGTCCTTTTTATTACAATAGCCTCACCGAGCTTCTCAAGTTTATCAGTGATTCAAAGGGGCATCTGAGGTACTTAAACACTACAAAATCCTGAACACTACAAGATTCTGGAATCCATGGCACGCCTGTGGATGAATCCTTAGTGTCCTGGTTGCAGAGATTGGGCAGAGCTTAATCCCATGTGATGGAGCCAAGTGGAAAAGAGCAGGCTTTGGGATGACCTCATTGTATCCTTACGGTACCTTAAGGGAGCTTACAGAAAAGATGGAGAGAGACTGTTTACAAGGGCTGGAGTGACAGGACAAGGGGAATTGGCTTCAAACTGACAGAGAGTGGGTTTAGATGAGATATTAGGAAGTTCTCTACTGTGACAGTAGTGAGGCACTGGCACAGGTTTCCCAGAGAAGCTGTGGCTGGCCCATCCCTGGCAATGTCCAAGGCCAGATTGGATGGAGCTCTGATCATCCTGGTCCAGTGGAAGGTGACCCTGCCCATGGCACGGGAGTTGAAACCAGGTTTTTTAAGGTCCCTTCCAACCATTCTATGATTCAATGGGGATTCTATGGCATCAAGATGACATTTAGAGAATGATATTCTTTGTCAAAATACAAAGTCTTGAAGTTAACCAACATTTATATTCCTTTGCCACTTTTGTTTTGCACCTTGCATCTGCAGTGATACACTTGAATACTGCACACCTGAAGAGCTCTTTAGCTCTGAATGCCTGAAGCACATTAACAGCACTGGAATGGGCTAAGGCATACAAATCATTGTTAAAGGAAAAGTGGTTGCCACAGCACTGGGATAGAGCTAAATGTGATCTTCAGAGGCTATTAAGTTAATGCTGTATCATATCGAACAAAGTAAAGTTGGCCACTGATGATTCATGTTCTTTCCACCACAGCTTAATAAATGGATACAGAAGTTATATTGATTTTCATGGATGAGCAAGTAGATCTGAAATCTGAAAACTTGATGAAATATCAATTATGGAATATGGACCATGTGTGATGATCTCATAACTGAGTGAGAAGTCTATCACTTGAAGAAAGTATACTAAACTGCAAAGGGTTATTTTGATGCACTATCACAATATGTTTGTTTTAATATTTTTTTAATACAGTTTGTCAAACTTCTTGTGTCCATTGGGGTTCTCTGAAGCCTTGACTTTAGCTGCAGAAAGCTCTAATGTGGAATACCTAGTTTGTCATAAAGTGGAAAGTATTAACAGGAAAATAGCAATGTGAAAAAGGCAACTTCAGTCAATAGCACAGAATGAAGAAATATGAAGAAAAACTTAGTTTTTGTTGTTTTTTTAATGAGAATTTGACAATCAGCTTCCAGATTCATTGTAGTTTGAATCATGAGGAAAAAAATAATTTACCAGATATTTTCTATGCAATAGTTTCCTCTGGATTTAATTTGTGGAGGATTTCAACCATTATGCCTCCCCACATTAATGCTTCCAACAAAGATTTATTCCTATAGAATCAATTTTCTTTTCCATAACGCAGAAGGGAAACCTCTCGAACTTGTAACTCAAATAGATTTTAACCAAAATAAAGAACTTTTCCTAAGTAACTTTTGCCAGCTTGTACTGGAACTGTGAAAATATCTGGCTTAATAAAGGCCTGAAGATGGAAGCAGACCCTCTTGGTTATTTTTCTGTGCTCTACATGGTCAGATAAAAAATATTAAACAGAGGAGTACTGAATGATCAGAAATGCTACTGTACAAGTTATTCAGAGGTCAAGAAGGTGCTAAAGGGAATTTAGGGAATGATAAAGCCCCAAAGAGATACTGCGTTTGTGGAAAGAGGATTTCAAAGTCTTGGGACATTCAAGTCAGCAACAAGCCCCTCATCGGCCTCAAGGCAAGAAGGGCAAGGTTTGTGGCACACATATGATGAGAATGAGATGCTTTGAGATTTTTCAGATTTTGTTGAAAATATCTAGACAAGAAAAACTGGATTTAAGGTGTTCAGATACTCAAAACTTTTGAAATGCAGGTCCTATAACAGACAGCAGAACCTCCCATTGCTAGCTTCTGTGTTTCAAGACAGAAAATAATTTTCATGTGGGTGGAAAACTGAGGAAGAACACTTAAAGAGAGACAAGAAAACCAAAATTTAAAGTAAAAATTCATTTCCACTCAGATATTCGTACAGCAAAGCTGTTGCAAGTTCTCAAAGATACCTTGTGGTTATATCAATTTCCTTAACATGCTTAGGAGACTGTTAGAAATAAAATGCCTTACAGCATGCGTAATTTATCTCATACTTTTTTCTGATGTTTTTAACAACTAGACAAGAGCAATTATTTCCTGAGTTAATTCAGTACCACAACATGCCCATAGCCAGCTAAACCCACTAATTCTATCACAGTCCCCATCCAACTACTTGGCTGCAATTCCATAGTCCATCTTACTAAAAAACACTCTCAGGTTTTGCATATTAGGCAGTTGGAACAGCCACAAATTCTAAGATGTTTTGCATTTAATGATTTAATCAATTTTGCTCCCTGCTCCCTACAGAGACGAATTGTGTGCAGCAAACATTGGTGGAGTAGATGTTGGGGCAATAAAGAGGGATAAAAGGGAGGTAAAGCAGCATCCAAAGGAAAAGATTCATCTAGTGAAAGATCATGATGTACTGGAGTTATCTCCATGAGTCGGAAATTTTTTTCTAGTATGAAGAATAACAAATATTTAAACATGAAAGCAAGAAAAATTGAGGATAAAACAGTATGGCTCTGTTGGGAGATGGATTGCTCAATTTGAGTGCAAGACAGGAGACTGGCCTCATGCAAAAATCCAGGAAGAAGGGAAAGCAGAATTTACCAGAAAAAAAGAGGAAAATAACCTGATATTAATATTTTTTAGAAAAATAAATATATAGAGGAATAAGAAAGTAGCAGTTGTGCATTTACAGGTGCAAAGACACTTTCCTGCCACTCCCCTGACACCAGTAAGCACACTCATAATCTTTTAATTACTTGCTTAGTTTTACTTCCCCCTAGAAAACCCCAAGTCAACCCAACCAAACAATTTAAACACTCAAAAAAGGCACAAGTAGCTAAACTTGACCCTTTGGCTAAAGTTAAGCTAGGAAGATATGGCAATCTAACATTCTTGATTGTATCAGATATGTCTCTAGAACTCTTTAAATTCCAGCAAAATGATGGATACATGCACCAAATGACATGATCAATGTTCTTTTCAGTTTTACGGCTGGAGTAGCTTGTATAGAACATAGGAATTGGTAGGTTTTTGCATTACTTTGTGACAGATAAACTCATTTTCACAGCACTTTATTATTTTATAGATATGATCACTCTATTTCAGTTGTGTGGAATATTATGCTGTAATATGTACACATGTGTAGAATATCCACCAACATATATGACTATACAACTATATATATATGTCTATATAATATATATTCTCTGATCCCTGATACATTTACATCTCCCTGAAACTAAATGTCAAAAAAAAAAATTTTCAAGCTTTTTCTCCTAATGAAGTAATCCTAATTAATCAACAACTCCAAAAGAACAGATATTTTGTCTGTATTGTGAGCTTTCAAAGACGAATAAAAAGGTTTTCTGTTGCTGCTTATAGATATAGCTTAAAATCTCATGAGCAGTTCTACTACTCTGATACTTCCAAGGCTAAGCTAATAGACACCAAAGACTGACTCCATAGTAACTTTTAGCCTTTATTCTTCTATTTAATTTTATTACTTATTTAATTTTTTTTACTGATCTATGGAAAGTAACGAGCTTTTCTTGCTATTTAAGTAGTATATTTACCTCACCAAATTTCTTATTGGCAGTTTTTTGATAAAAAGAGGACTCAAACACATTCAGAGACACTGGCCTTTGCATGGAAAGATGATCCAAAAAGGTTAAGAGTAATTCTTAATTTTCTCATCTGTGGAACTGTCCAATGCTGGAAGCTTTGTTGGCAGTACAAAGACAGCAGTTTCACTATATCCATTCCCTAACAACTGAGCTGTTCTACAGCTCATTTGCAAAACTGAAGGCAAGGGTTTTCACCACATACAGAAGAGTGGCCTGGTGCTTCCAAAAGAAATAACAAGCATTGTAATCAGTTTTCTGTAGCAAATTTCCTCCAAGAGGACAGGAAGCAATTTCCATCCCATCTCCTCATAGATAGTACCTGTCATTAAATGTTCAGCTCTGGAGACTGAAGGCATTCCAAGTTTGGAAACTCGTAAAATCATGGGTCAGTTTGTGCAACATAGTGTTTGACAAGAATCATTTTAATGAGCAGATATCCTTAAGGTATGCCACATATTTAAAGCCAGAGAATGTAGTGCACAAGCTTATTACATAGAGCTTTTGTTGTACCAAGTGCAGCCAGCACTCTTGAAGTGCCAGTGTTTGTTTTTACTTAGGTTTACTTAAGATAATGTCCCTCAGATGTTTGTTTTTGAAGTAGTATCCTGGGTAATATATCCTCTTGCAATAAAATAAGCTTTGTCAAATGTTCCTAAGGAACAGGATCTTCTCCTCTTCTATAAAGCTATATATTCTCTTCCAGGCTTTTACTAATCCAACTTTTTTAAAGGAATTTTTATGTCTTTAATTTCTAGATTTCTTTTTGTGATGCAGATTCCATCCCTTTCCTTTCCTTGAACAAAATCTTCAATCTCTGAAAGAATGGAAGCTTTACTTCAACAATGTTGTCTCATGAGATTATTCAGTCTTCTCTGTAAAGATGAAGTAAAATCAACAGATTAGACTTTCTAGAGAGGATGGTTTTTTATTATTTTTTCATGTATGTTATCCATTCAACTAGCTGATGTAGGGTATTTTATGTGGTTTAACTTCCCCCTTTCCCAAGTTCACTTCAAGAAATTACAGGGATAAAGTGATAGAAAGGAAGAAAACAGAACAATTTAGGAGCAGTAGCATGTTCAGATGGTGTCAGTTGCCAAAGTTCAGGTTTGGACAGAAGCATGAAAGCTAAGTCTTCAGAGTTCCTGGCATCCCTAACATTGATTAAACCTCATCAGGAATGCAAGAACAGTAGTTCTAACTGGCACTCCTGCTTCTGCAAGGTAGGGAGGATCACAAATAGCTTAGCTCATGAAAAGAGATACCAGTATGTGTCTAGAAGAAAATGAATTCTCTTTCCTGCTGAATCAGCCATCTTGTTGCTGCAGAGCTGAATTAGCAACAATTGGCATCTGCAACTGAATTAAGCCCAGCTCTCCAGGAATTAAATCCTGAAACAGCGAGGAGTTGCTGCCACCGTCACCACTATCTTAAATACTCAGACTTGTGGGGCCATGGTACTGCTCTCTATCGAAGGCAGGTCTGTGATGGAGAAATCCCCTGAGCTGTAAGTAGTGTGCATCAGGAAAATCCCACCATTCTTCAAGACAACAAATCCATGGAGGTCACTGGTTCAGTGTTGCATGTCAGATTAGAACAGCAATATGACATTAGGGACAGTTTCTTCCAGAGCTTCAGCATCACAGCTCATTTGCTTCCAGTCAGAGAACTAGCTCATGTTAATAATGAGCCATACTGTCTGTTCTTTTAAATGAAATGCTAAAAGGCCAGTAAGCAAGGCAATGTAGGGTATGAATGAAAGGCAATATGCTGAGCATTTTCCATAATTGGAATTTTAAAGGTAACATGCTTGATCTACCAAGTCTCTGCTTGTAGGTTTTGCCTAATTTGCAACTAGGTAGTAGTTGGAATATAGTTTTTCTCCAACCTATCCTTTTCTTCTTTATCAAGCTGTATTCATACAAACTACCCATCTTCATTACAGAAAACTTTAGCTTTTAAATTGTCCCAATACACAAAAAATCCCAAATATGCACAAATTTAAGGCACTGACTGCTCAGACAGAAAGGCTGACATACAGCTGCCTTGGGACCCATTCATCAGCAGCTGGACCAGAAAGGGTAGGGCAGCAATCTGCTCATCACCTCCTGTGCTTCCAGCAAGGGGCAGCTTTGGGGAGCCTCTGACGTGCAGGACGTATGGTTAAAACAAAGCCAGAACTGTGAAGAACTGTTTTGTGAAAGAAACATGTTGTGTATGGGAATGAAGAAGACCAAGGTAGCAAGGGCAGAAGCACCTAATCATTACTCCTCAGCAGTGAAGATTAAGAATTAGGATGATTCCTTCTCATAGAGAGGAATTAAAGAGCTAAGCCACTGGATGTGAAGTCTGTAGTCATCCTTCAGTGTTCTGAGGCTCTAGCCTGCTATTACACTACAGACACCTACAGAATCTCTGATCTTGGGCTCTCTCCCATCAAATTTGGGTTGAAAAAGTTATACACCAGAGCATCATCTGGGCTGTCCTTTCCCAGGCCTAAAAGGAGCTCTTTCTTAGTGGAAATCTGGACTTAAGTGACAGAAGTTGGTTTGATCTGGTGTCTGCACATGATGATGTCATGAGCTGGGAGGCAATATTAAAATTTCAAGCTATGAGCCTTTTCAAGGCCAGCGAGGAAATGCAGGTCAGAGACCCAGGGATTTCTTCCTTCTGTTTCAGTCCCAGGCAGATAAGCCTTGCCAGGCTGGAAGCTCACACAAGGTTAGGAAGCACTGACTACACAGTGCTAATATAAGCTGACTTTCTTGGGTCAGGCCTCTTGTGTGGAATTTTGGTGTGGCTCTTCAAGAAGGAAAAAGATTTTTTTTCCCAGGAAACATATTCCTCCTTGAGGTTTTTAAATTGGTATTGTTATATGTTATATATTGTTATATGGCCGGCAATGGTGAACCAGAAGGGCAGCAGCCAAAACTTGAATCATCAGCTGCTGATATTCAAATGGAACAGCCTCTGGAGCCACATGAGAGAATCTTGCTCCTGGGGGTTTCTGGAGTCTCTTACTTTGCTCTTTTATTTGTGCCTCAGTTGGTCCAGGCTTCATTAGCTCACAGTCCACACAGCTCAGGCAGCAGAGGTGTCAGAAGTCACCTCTGCACACATGTCCATTGCACTGTGGGTGTTCCAGATTGATATTGAACATAGTTTGGTCTGCTTTGACACAACACATAACACACTCTCTTTCACTGCCTCATATGAAAACCCATTAGTCAGGCTGGCTGAGAGATGTGAGCTGACCTATCCCAACTGGGAGGAACTGACTCAAGCAGCTCCTTCTGAGAAGGATCTTGGGGTAATGCTACCAGCACCAACATTGCCCCTCCTCCTGTTTGGAAGAGAGAGGAACACGTGTGCCACAAACTCATAACACAAAGCATGGTGAGAGTTTTTGCAAACAAATTGCAAAATTTGATCAGCATACGTTAGAAAACAGGACAAGGCTGTGAAACAAAGGTTTTATTTCCTCTGCTACTCAAATGCTGATTTTAGCTTAGTTTATTAAAAAGTTCAGAGATTGACAAAAACAAAGACAGAGGAACAAGCAGGACTCCTTGTTCTGCTTGAGAAATGCAAAGTCCTTTCCAGAGAAGAGAGAGAGAGAAGACATCCCTCCCGCTCCACAGCTGCCTGAGTAATCTCACTTCATCTGATGGTAGATTCCTTGTCTCGGCATCAGGACTTACCAGGACCTGGCTGTTTAGGAAACCAGGACTAAACAGCATTGCAGAGTTGCTTTCATGGCATTATGGGGCTCGCAGGACATTATTGAACCTGAACACTGCAGGTTCAGACTTATCAGGAGGAGCAAGAATGAGCTGCAGTTTAATCAGCATCTGCAGAGTTCAGGGACCAACAGCTGAAGGAAGAGGGTTCAGACAGGGTAACGTTGCAGGATTTTTGCATAAACACCCTCGGAATTATCAAATTGGGATAACAAGGTGAGGAGTAGAGGAGCAGAATAAGCATTAGTAGAGGCAAGGAAAAGAGAGAAGCTTTGCAATGAAGTGATAGAAAGAAAACATCACTGCTAGCCCTCAGGCAACACGTGACACTCCTTTTGTCTCCACAGCCTTCAACCCTTTCTGTTGATAGCCACAAATGCTTCTAGGGGAAAGAAGAGACAGCAAAACACAACTCACAGTTCAGCTCCACATGGAAAGGGAAGATCCTGAGAGTGTCAGGTAATCTCTACTGCTGAGCAGGCCTGAGTAATCAATCTTTATTGGCCACCACATCTCCTTTAAATCACATTTTCTTTTCAAATGCCTGAAAGCAATTTAGAAGGAAAGAATGGGTGTGTTGGCCTGGTAGTCATGTTTTAAGAAACACAGAAAGTTTTTAGGAGAAAATAAGCACAGAATCAGATTAAACAATCGCAAGAGTCACAGCAAGAAGGAAATGTACGGTGGCATCTTTCATGCAGGATACAAGGCTTATGTAAATACTGTTAGTAGCTGTAATACATAGAAACCCCAGCAGCCAAATGAGGTCCTGTTATCACCTCTGGTATGCAGAGAAAACAGGATAACACTGTGAAAGAGGAATACTAATCTTAATACTTTTACTCTCACAAATTTTCTGTGTGGATTTGACAAACAACAATAACCTGGACTTGAGTTCTCATTCAAATCAAGTAAAGGCAGATCGAGTAAAGATATTCACATGATTGTTTTCATCCAAAGATAGAACTTAACCTCCTCCAGTAGAGACCAGCTGGACATTGAAGCTGGGCATATATCTTAAGAGAATATTGCTACACACTTGTCACCTCCACTGAGAAGACAAAGGGCTAGAAATTTGGTTCAGCTGTGAATTCCACTGAACTAGTACTTTTACCCAGAAAGATAATTTTTTGAATAACAGCTGTTTTCATTACCTCCTTGCCTTGAATATGTTTTCATAATAAAGCTTTAAAGTTGTCAAAATGTTCATTTTGGCAGCTTGAAACTCAGTTTACTATCTCAGTTTGGGACAGAACTGCTGCTGACTTAGAATTGCTGCTGGTTTGAGAATCAGGCTTAATTAACATGCAGAGTTCCATTACTGATTAGTCTGATCCAAACCCAAGAGATATTAATAAGTTGGGTCTCTAGCCATGAAGATTTTGCTGAGGAACTAGATTTAATAGGACTTTAATGGGTGAAGGGAAGCATGCTATTTTAGTAGATGCAAGATATCACAGTTTAAGAATATAAAAATTTTGTGAACTTAAAATTCTTGTGCTGATACATAAAAAAAGTCTTGTGGCCTTTATGAAATCCTGTTGATCTAAAACTTTTTTTTTTTAAGCTACTTCTGCTATATGCTACATCTAAATGGATTATAATAGAAGGAAATTCAATTACTTTGGTCCTCCTTGGCAGAACTTGCTGTAGCTGTCAGTCCTGCTGCATTGCACGTACAGCCACAGTGGCATTTTGTGCTGTGCAATGCAGCACTCTGCAGAAACACCCGAGGTCGTGCTGAGTTAGCTGGCTTGGGAGCTGGACAGAATGAGGTGGGAACACTGCCATGGAAACTGGGGGGACCACTGGCCCCAGCTATGCAAACCACAGGTAGTTTGGGAATTTCTAAGCCACACCATATTGTGCAGGGTGGACATAAATTTTTAAGACACTTGAATACCAAATAATAGTTCATTTCCATTCTCCTATCCTGTTCCTCCTTTTATTTTTATTTTTTCCCTTTTGGCCTGCATTAAATTTATGGGGGATGGTACCTAGGTTAATGCTAAAATGGGTGAAGGAAGTATAAAATTTTTGCCATCCCCTCCCTCCTCTAGTACATCTTATATTTTCTCAAATGTTTTTAACATCAGTACTGAACCTTTTTCCATAACTACAGAATCAAAAAACCCATTAAAAATATAATGCCATTATAGCCCCAAGAAACTTGGCAGAAGAAGCTAAGTAGCTTAAACCATTTTTGTAAGCCAATGAGATATGAGATTGATGTAGTTCTAGCAAAGTTATCTAATAAATCACCCACGTACGAGCCACTGCTTTCTCCTCCTACTTTCAGTTGTGTACCAGGGCAGCTCCAAAGACTAAACTCATGGGCAAATGACAGAAGGATTTTACATGTGTGTGAGAAAACTAGAAAGAAAATATTCATTGCTGAGAAATGAACTCAGAAAACATCTGTAACTTAGATTTTGAACAGTATTTTATGAAAGCAGAGTACAGAGCACTACCACTTTGGGGAATCACAAAGTAGAGGAACTCTTAAGTTGCTGCAAAGAGCAGCTATTCCAACTTAATGTACCTTTTTTTCCCCCTTCTAGGTTTATTTGAACATGGATTAGTGATACTGTATAGTAGTAATCTTTTAAAATTTCCCAAATCTGGTCTTTCAAGTGTTCATAAAACAATGAGAAGCATTTAATGATCATATTTATTAAAAAATTATTTACCTACTTTTTGGGACAAGACTCCTCAATTTTACCTATTTTCTTCTTTGATTTATTAAATAATTTCACTCAGAATATAATTACCTTAGATAAGTACCAAGCCCTGATTTGAAACTGTAACATTTTGAAAGCTTTATGTTCAGCTAAACTGTTCTCTTCCCAATTTCTTATTCTCCAGATGAGGAAATAAAAGTTTACAACATGGCAAATTAATGAAGCCAGAGAAAACACGGTCCTCCTTCAAAGAGTGATTTCATGGACATACAAATTGTTAGGATTTAACCCAAACAGTTCTAAAATTTTAATGCACTGGATGTTATTTATATTCTGGGTACCAGAATCTCGAAATATGTATTGTTGGGCTTCAGTGTTTGAATGCAAGTACTGTATTTGCCAAAATTCTAGATTACCCTGTCACTTCACAGTGCTGTCACTGTGTATACAATTTTGGCTAGTAAACCAGCAGCATGTCAGAAAGGTGATACACAATTTACTAAAGACAGAATTCGTTACGTTTCCCTTGCATCCTGCTAATTTCATTGGAAAAGAGGTGGTGTGGATGCCTGGAGCCTTTCTTTGGCTGTGCAAATATACAACTGCTGCATTTCAAAGTGAATTTAGGGGTTGGTAAGCTAAGAAAATTTGCCAAGGTGTAAGAAAAAGACAGAACACCTTTTCAGTATCTATGGGTGGTATTGAACATATGATTCCCATCAATTTAGAGGTCTTTGTCCCTTATTATCCATTCACCATTTCTGAGACAGTAGGAGACTATACAGTCCAGAAAACTAGTTACATCTTTCTAAATTTTCCCACCTCTTTTGTTTGGACATCACTTGAGATCCAAGATTATTTGAAGAAACTTGAACTCCCTCATATTTGCAACATAGGAGAAGGTTAAAAACATATGGATTACCAAAAATGTTTTAAAATTCTGATTTTATTCATCCTAGGTCTGGGTTATGCTCTTTTCTTTCTGCATACCATCAGCTGAAGGAAACATGAAGGAAAGGTTAAATCTCAAATGAAGATTCAATGAAACTTCTCCATTTCAGAACATATTTTTCAGTATGATCACAGCTCAACTTACCTATAGACGCAGAGAAAAATTATTTGTTGCCTGGAAGAATTAATTCACTTGGAAAAAATCTGTATCAGTCAAACAAACAAATAACTGCTATTAAATCGAAAAAGTTGGTAGCAAAACACACCAGTGCTTGAAATAATTTTCCAATGCTACTTATGAAACTCAAGGGTTTCTTTTGTTTTTTTTTAAGAAAAAAACTGATCCCAGGTAGTTTTAAGGCAGCTAGGAATCCATCAAATGTTTTAAAATCCATAAAAATCTGAGATGCATTGACTTCTAAACCTGGTTATAAACATCCAATGGAAAACAACTTAACAATATGCCATATATGATCTTTGAGTTCTGGGAAAGATGAAAATAACTGGCAAACCGTTTACTAATTTGCATACATGATGTCCCTTAAGCACATCTGCAGTGATCTATCCCATTTAAAATCTAAGTACACAAAGTACACAAGTAACTGCAGAAATTTATTAACTGTATTTGCAGATAAAACCTCAGTGTGACTCTGATGAACAAACAAGTCTTGAAAGTGGTCCTTTGAAGAGATCCAGAGCATTTTCAGAGTGACAGCAATGTGGATTTTGCTACAGTGTCTTCTGGGGCAGTGAGAAAAGGGGACTTTCCAGTATATATACTTGTAGTTTAGTGTGTATGTGCTTTCGAGGAATACACCTGTATGAATATAAATCCACATTTTCAAGCTGCCAACAGGACATTTCCATTCTCCCTAGGGAAAACACGGACCAGGAAGGTCTACAAAGCCCTTAGCAGGTATGAAACACTGACAGACCTGGGTTTGGATCACGCTCCCAAGCCACTGGGACAGTGACTAACCCTAAATGACCCGGCAGCGAGGCTGGGAGGGACCCGCCGCCCTGCAGCCTCCAACCTGGAGAGGGAAGCGACTGCACACTGGGTACCTGTGCTGGTGCTTCTCCGGAGAGGGGCTGGGACAGGGACAGGGACAAGGACAGGGGCTGGGACAGGGGCTGGGAGAGGGGCTGGGACAGGATCAGGGGCTGGGACAGGGACAGGGGCTGGGACAGGGACAGGGACAGAGCCTGGGACAGGGACAGGGGCTGGGACAGGGACAGGATCGGGGGCTGGGACAGGGACAGGGTCGGGGGCTGGGACAGGGACAGGGGCTGGGACAGGGGCTGGGACAGGGCCAGAATCAGGGGCTGGATCAGGGGCTTGGGACAGGGACAGGGACAGGATCAGGGACATGGACAGGATCAGGGACAGGGACAGGATCAGGATCAGGGACAGGGACAGGGACAGGTGCTGGGATAGGGGTTGGGACTGGGACAGGGACTGGGACAGGGACAGGGGCTTGGACAGGGATAGGGACAGGGGCTGGTGCTGGGGCTGGGGGCGGTGCGGGGGC
>JANRGV010000051.1:11154808-11168892 GCA_024734035.1 Alethe castanea
GGTTTTGGGACTGGGGGGGGGGCGGGGGCGGGGGGCGGTGCGGGGGCGGTCCCTTGTTGGGCAAGCAGATAAAGGCAGGGCGGCGGGAGCTGGCGGAGGGCAGCAGCGGAGTTGTGCGTGTGTGTCCCTCGCTCAGCGGCCGGCATCGCCCTGCTCTGAGCGCTTCTCGGAGCCAGCGGGCAGCGGGGCAGCGCCATGGGGGCCGGAGGAGGGCTGGGGCTGGCGGCCGTGCTGGCGGCCGCGGTGCTGTGCGGGTCCGGGGCGCTCTGCGGGCGCGTCCTCAGCGGTGAGTGCGCGGTGCGGGGCGGCGCGGGCGGGGCCGGGACAGAGCCGGGACACAGCCGGGACGCAGCCGGGACAGAGCCGGGACAGAGCCAGGACAGACCCCGCTCGCCGAACCACCCGCGCGTCGGCGCTGGAGCGGCTGCCGGGCGCGCCTGCCCCGCGGCGGAGCGGGGATGCTGCGGGGAACGCGGGGATGCTGCGGGACAGGACGCGGGGATGTTGCGGGACAGGACGCTGCAGGACAGCGCCAGACCGGCGGCTGCGGGCTCCTGAGGCAGACTGAGGTCCTGTCCTGCCCGGTTTCTTGGAGCTGGTCGATGTCCGGAGCGCTCCGGCTGCGTTCGAATTGTTTAAGGAGATCGAGAGTCTTCCCGTCTGTGCGCTGGGTTTTGTTGGCAGCTGGACGGGGTGTTTCTTCTTTGTCTGCAGTATTGTTAGGAGGAGAGGGCAAACTTTTCAGAGCATGTGGCATAAATACTTTTGTTGTGTGTAGGTGCATCCACAACTCTCAGAACCGAAAGAAAGACAATACTTTAGAAATCTATGGCTAACACTGGAGCTTAGGTTTAATTTAAGAGCTGTAGAATCCCACTGTCTCTTTGCAGCATACAGGTGCATAAGCTCAGAAGCTGCTGAATTTAATGAAAAGGCTCCTTTTAAGTTTACTTTGGTTCAGACCTTCCAGACTAAAGCTGACAGACTCTCGGAGATGTGTTGCATGTGCCTTTACATCCATGCGTTTTCCTAGAAACAAAGATTTACACACTCCACTCTGCTTGTTAACGAAGTTGTGTGTGTATATGTGGGTAAGAACAATTGCAAATTATTTGTGTACTATTGTTTCAGTTGCTGTAACAATAACATATCAACAAAATTTTTCTGTAGGTTTTTTTATTGCAAACATTTGATTGCTGAATTCAGATAACTTTCTTAGTTTCTGAAAGAGGGCAATCACTGGACCATTTTGATCATGCTCTGTTTGAAGCATGTTCTAATGCTACTACCGAGATGGGCTGAGCTTTTGGTAAAACAGTATCTTCAGGAAACAATAGCTAAATAGCAGTACTTTCAACTCTTTGAAAAAGCTTGTTTGCCTCAACCGTAACCTGAAATATTTCATCACCTCTGTTATACTGTGAATTATACTGGCTTGTATGATACATCAAAGCTATAAGTATTACAATTTATGTGACTGCTATGTAGCACTGTTATTTTTAAGGAATAGTGAAGATTATCTAAGAGATGCAATTGGCACTAGCAGTCTCAGTGCAGGAATCCATGTGTGGCTGAAGAAACCCAGTCCCCTAATCTTCTAGCTGCAGTTTCTGAGTAACGGGAAACTGAGGTCCAGCTTTTAAATCTATATAAGTGTATAAGTGTGATATGTGTATACTGCTTTGTCAAACTGTTCCTAGATGCACATAAGGCTTTGGGGGTTTTGAGAGGACACAGAATCTGCCCCATGTTTCCCTGAAGGGTTTCAAAGCACATGATGAGCCTCACGTCACTGTATTATGGTGATAATTCTTGTCTTGTAGAATACAGGAGAGGGTTTGAAGTCACTTACAGAAAGAACTATTTATGTGCTATTAGTTTATTTGTTGAAGTTGTATTAATTTAGACGATAACAACCACATTTACTTATTTATGCTAATTGCAGATATTCTTATGTACTGGAAGAACTTTCCCCTCCCCCTTTCTTTCTCCCAAGGACCACACCCAGATTCTGACACATGGATAGGTGTAGTACCAGCAATAGTTGACATTATTTCAGGCAAGAAACAGTACCACTGAATAATTGGGCAGTGTGTGCTATCATCTGACTCCCATCTATCTTACCTCTCTCTTGTATAAGAATCAGCAATTTGGACTTAAGCAAGCTTATGTTTGAAATAGAAAAGTCTATATCTTAAATATATTTAGATTATTTATGCTTCAGTCATGATTAATAATCTGGCATAGTAGGAAATTTCACTTCTTTCATTCCAAATAAATATATAGTTCCTATCACTCACCTAAGCTGTTTGTGAGACTGCTTGAGTGCTGGTTGGACCTTGTGTAAAGAATCCCACTGACTGCTGTAAGTTTGCAGCAGACCTAACAATAATTGAAAATTTGCTACCATTTTCATCACAGTGTCAAGAGGACAGAGAAGGAAAGGCCTTTTCTGCCTTTTTGAAATGCTATTTTTTTAAGTAAAGGGTTTCTGTTACTTTTTCCATGCATGTTAGTTTTCCTAGGATATAATTTAAACTATTGTTGGCATCAAATGATTCGCATTTTGATGTCATTTCTTTGTCATCTTTAATTTGGGAAGTTTTTAACAGTGATGCAAAATGCTTTTTAATTTTTAATATAGCTAGACAGATGTTTTGAGAGCAGTGCTCACAGCCTCCATATGGAATTATCTAGTGTTGCCAGAGAATTGATTCCTATAGGAAAAAAAACCAAAGCAGACTCAGGAGAAAGTGCTGAGTCTGCCTTGCTGTTCCATGACATCATAAAGAACATGAAGTGATGATAATGCAGTTTGCAAAGATGCAATTACTTTAAGTATCTATTGGGCAGGAGAGATGCAAGCTAATCTTATTACTAATCATTTAACAGCCTATGTATTAATCATAGATATTATAGCTTAATGACTGCTGTTTGCCTAGTTGTATTTCTATGGCTTTTAAAGTTTTGCTCTTTGCTGTTGCTGTGCAGCAATAGCAGATTAAATAGTGATGTATATTAAAGCAGTATATATCTATTTTTGTGCAAAAGTACTTGGATATATAAAACACTAAATAAGGAAAAACACTTGGTGGGTCAGGAAACTACCAGAGTTGCTCCTAAACTGTAGACTTTGTTGCTTCAGATGCCTTTAAGGAAGTGTGTCCTGGGGTGACAGTGTTTCATATCCCAAATCGTGTTGTGTATGTTCTGTTCCTGTGCCCTCAGAGCTGATTTGAGAGGGGTTGTTATGTCTGGGGCCATGTGTTCATTCACATGGTTTATGATCAGATTTGAGTCCTACATAGAGTTTTGCAAAGTAAGAGAATTAAAGCAGTATCTTCATGGGTACTGGATTGACTAGAGATAACAAACCCTTTCTCAAAAGATGCATAATTTAATTTAATTTAATTTAATTTGCTTGGCCTGCTTATTACACCTGAGTTTTTTCTGTTAAGTGTAAGAGTTTTCTCTAGATGAAGCCTTCTACTGTAAAGTTGTGAGTTGTTTGGGTTTTTTTGTTTGCTTGTTTTTTTTTTTTTTTATGTCTGTGTGAACTGTAAATCTCAAGATACATTTGCAGTTCAGAATTTGAAAATATATAACCTGATAAAAACACTGCTATCTCATCTACATGTGCAACAGGTGTGTGTTGAAGACATTTTGTTGGAAATATCCAGAATTTAATTCCATACTAGAAAAGCTTTTCTTGGATAGGCATGCCCAGATAGTATGAGATCCTTTTGCTCTGTTGAAGGTCTCAGTAATCACTAAAGCTGAGACTTGGAGAAGTGCAGAAGCTGGGCATTGAATTCCCATGGACTCCTTTATTATTTCCTCTCCTTATCCAGCTGTACTGAGCACTGTCTTCTTGGGGGCAAATCAATGAGCTAGGCTCCTAAAGTGAAATGAGGTGATGACTTTTGGATAGAATACATGTTTCTACTAAACACACCTTGCCACAAACAAGAAATTCCTCAATACGCTGTGGAATGAGAACCCAGTTTTGATGAGAACTCTGATGGTGGAGGAGTCTTTCTGTAGCAGGATAGAAATACTCAAGTACTTAAATCAGTTTCAAGAGTCAGATTTCTGTATTAAAGGTGGTCCCCCTCCGTCAGCCCTGTAAAGCTTATCTTTCCCATGGGTGGGAGTTGTGCAGGTTGGCCAGGCTGCAGTTCTGTTCAGGGATAAGGAAAGAGACATGGAAAATCCTAGTGATGTGTCTCAGACCAGCATGCTGCTTTCCCAGGAATACAAATTTTGTCTCACAGCACTTTGTTCAAAAATAGAAAGACATTGCAAAGCTCAAACTCATGGTTGTCAAGTCCCAGTATTCCACTTGCCTAAAGAGCCCAAGAGGAAACACCTACCATGGAGGGAGCTATGGTAAAAACCACGTGGAATGGTATGGACAATCTGCTTGCTTTCAAATGGCTTTTCTTGGTCCCAGAGAGAGGAGTCTGGTCTCTTCCCTGGTTTAACTCGTGTTCTGTACCTTGATTTTAACTTTGTATAATTCAGGTCTGATCCTCTGTAGATCAAACTTCTTGATTGTAAGATGCTTCCAGTGGAACATTCTTTGCTTTGTAAAGGGTTCTACACAACATTATTCTTCTGAAACTAATTCCCATAATGGCTCTCTTTTTGCAAATCTCTGATGGATCAGAAAAGATGGTAGATGCTGATGTACAATAGGTAAAATGAAACAATCCTTTGTTAATAATTGCTACACTCTATTCCCATACTCTTACTGGTCACTCACTAGTTGGAAGTTGAGCCTCTTGCTGAAGCAGTCCCTACTCTCACCACTGACAAACAGTAGGACCTTCAGTTCCAAACAATCTTAAGAAATAATGACTTCTAACTAAAATGTTGATGTGGCTCTAAGCAAATCAGAATGTAGCTGCAGTATCCAGCTAATGACTCTAGGCTCACTTTATAAGAAGGGAAAGAAAAATTTGGTATTTTAAGAGTGGGATTAATTTCATTTGAATTTGGATTTTGAATATACTGCAGATCTGTGCTAACAGATAGTGCTGTGTTTGTTTTGTTCAGTTGTCTACACAGTGAGGTCAGTGAGCCAGTTTAGATATGGACAGGTTATTGGGAAGAGCTAAAGTTTGGTGAGATGAATCCCACACTCTATCTCAAGGACTACTTGTAATGTGAATTAACCGGTGATGCTTTACCTCTGAATTTTTTTAGTGTAAATTATCTTTTATAATATTCAAACAGACTTCTCCTCCCCTCAAACTTCCCCTCAATTTTTGCCTTAAGTGAACTATCCCCAGTTTTAGGATTCCATGTGGATTGGCTTTTCTCACTTTCTTAGGAGCAAGTGAATAAACAAGGCTTGTTTGCTTTCTCTTTTAATTGTGGAACTGCCACAAAAAGAAAGCACTCTACAGTCCTGTGCTGGTGTTGCACCCTAGGAAGCTCTTAAACCAAGGAAATTAATACAATTTGCACCCATATGTATTACCTAAATCTATTGCAAATACTTCGGTAACAAATTAATGAAAATACACCTACTCGGAAAAAAGACATTCAAATTTTACTGAAAATCACTGAGAATGGATGATGCTTGCCATGAAAAATAATTGAGAAAGGGTATATTTTCTCTCTTCTCCTTTTTTTCTTCATTTAATTGACTTAGAGTGGATCTGTTGAGTGGGGAGATTCATGTTGAATATCAGGAAGAAGATCTTCACCCAGATGGTGCTTGGGAACTGCAACAGGCTCCCCAGGAAAGTGGTCACAGCACCAAACCTGACGGAGCTCAAGAAGAGTTGGCCAACACTCTTGGACAAATTGTGGAGTTCTTGGGGATGGTCCTGTTCAGGTCCTGTTCAGGGCCAGGAGTTGGACTTGGTGACCCTTGGGGCTTTCTTCAAACTGAGTGATACTCTGGGATTCTATGACCAAAGAGTTATGAACTATTTCCTTCTAGAGGCAAAAATAAGAAATAAGCCATCAGCAGAAACTGTCAAAAGTGCTCATGCCCAGGAGAAAACCTGTTGAGGGAACCTACTGATGAGTATAAAATTGGGTATTTGTGAAAATATCTGCTGGTTTGGGATAGGAAAAACAAGCTATTCCCCAATCCTTTAGGCTGGCACACATACTTAAGGCATTCAGACTACAATTTTTGTCTATTATGTCTATTCCACAGCAAGTTAACAACAGCTTTTTAGCTGCCATAGTATGTCTGTCTTTAAAGTTTCTGTGAACTCTGTTCTCAACTTCATGGCTACACAAAAAACTACCCATGAGTAGACTTAATTTGAATCACAGAATAGTTTGGGTTGGAAGGGACCTTAGAGATCATCTCATTCCAACCCTCTGCCATGGGCAGGGACACCTTACACTAGACTAGGTTGCTCAGAGCCCCATCCAATGTGGCCTTGAATATTTCCAGGGATGGGGCATGCACAGCTTCTCTGGGCCAGTCTTGCCAGTGTTTATGCTTTTTTAATAAACAGCTGAAATTTTGGAGTACTTGGTGTATCCTTAGGCTATGAAATATAAAAATTTGTTGTGTTACTGTATTAATAAGAATTAACTGATGTGTTACTGTGTTTATAAGAATTAAAAAAAAACCAAAAAACAAAAAAGCAAACCCACTGCTAACAGCTTCAGTATTAAGGGGGCGTTTTGTTTGGTTGGGCTTTTTTTATTTTGTTCTGAGGTTTTGAAGCTCTAGGTAAAATGATCCACATACCAGGGCAGACTTGTAGATATTTAATTCTTTCCAACACACTGTATTTCCTGTTTTGAATATGTTCAAATAGATGCCATTGACACTTGAGGGTTATCATTGGCCTGATTGTGTCCAAGTTTTTCTCTAAGAAAGGGAAGGCAATTGGCAGATTTAGGGGGTTGTTTTAGCAGCTATGTTGTCACCTTTTTTTGGACCCTCAGAACAGTGCAGCTGTGCTCTGGCCCCTTGGAGAAGGAAGTGGCTGACTGCCATGGCCAGTCCTGTGAAATACACCTGTAAAGTTCATATGATCAGAAGAAAGGAAAGTAGTTATTACAGGAAAAGCTAAATGGATCTCATGCTTTAAATTTATGATGTGTTAGATAGCTGGAACCAGAGCTGAAGCCAAAATGAAGGTATGTTTCACTTAGAAGAAAGGAAAGCTGTCAGGGCTTTAATGATTTGACCTGAGGGGAAAAAAAGAAATACTTTTTGGGAAATACTTTATAGATTTTTTTTCTTTTTTTGGTGCTGAGTTATGACCTGAATCAGTGGTTAAAACATTTTCATAAAAATGGGTATTAATTTTCCAGTTGAAGACACTTGCTCTGTATTGATTCACATAATTGTAATCGTATGTTTTCCTGCAATGGTAATTATGGAGAGTGAAGTGTTGATTAGCTTCTAATGAGATTTAGACATCAAGCTACTTCTTTATAGCCCTTTTACCAATGGCCTGAGATCCCTTCTTGGTGCACCAGGGTTGAGAAGCTAAGTGTAAGAAATAAATTTGTGTTGCTTTCTTTGGGAAATGAGTGAATAAGCTAATGATTGCTGTGTGAAGATGGCAGCTTTCATGCAGGCTGGTATCCCAGTTCCCAGTACATCAAGAACAGGCCTGAAGCATCACATCAGGGATTTTGAGAATCCTGACAATTTTTAATCTGCTGTGGAAAAGACAAATTCTCCCAGCAATTTATTCAATGCAATGAAGAACATTTTGCAGAGCAAGGAATCCTCTTGCAACCTCCCAAAGCCTAGAACAGTGCAGGTTCTGACCACACAGGCTTTGACAAACCTCCCCAAAAATAACCTGCTTAGATCAATACTTTTCATAAAGGGTCATATGCATACTCTTAACTAGCCATTTTTGTGACCACAAATGCAGCCTTGCTGCATTGTGCAGGGAAGTTCTCAGATCCAATTTTAATTGTACTTGTATTCAGGTGATGGCAAAATCCAGGTGTTAGGAATGAGTAACATTTAATATGTAAATGAGCATTGCCAGGTGCTCCTTTGCACTGTCTCCTTTTTGATTGCTCGATTTTTTTTTTAAAGGTGTAGCCATTATGGGTCAATTGGGGAAGTTGTCATGCAGAAATAAGTCTACTCCCTGCCCCCAAAAGTGCTTAGAAACATGATAGCTGAACTAGTAAAGGTTAACATACAGGTGAAACCTTGTTTTCAGCAATAAATGTACTGAAAATCACTTTTCATGACAAAAGAAAAAGTAAAGATAGGGACTGGACTGGACAAATGCATCTTGTGTAGTTTCATATTCTGCATAACTGTATTAATTCTCTGTATAAATGGTATAATACAATAATTTGATATTACTTAAACTTCATCATCCCTGTGTTTTTTCTCTTTGCAAAAGTTACATTAATCTTAGAGACAACTGTTTGCCTGGGTGTCTGAGGACCTCTTGCATCATCTTTACTAATTCACAAGATATGGGGTGGTTAATGGCTAAAGTTACATTGTGTGGCCTGTGTTTGAGAGGGAATAGAAAAAAAATCCTATTTATCATTTTAGACTTGCTGGCTATAAATGCCTCTGTAACCTTTACTTGCCCAAGAATTTAGCAAGAAAGATACTCCATTACAAGAAGTACTTCAAGAATGGCTGATAGATGAGTTTTGCATGTGGGGTTGGGGGCAGCCTCCATTTAGCCACCTTAGACATTGTTTGTATGCCTATGACTGATATGATGCATACAAACTGCCTGCTGTGCATATCTGCATGAAGCACAGCTACTGGATAGGCAAATGTGGCCCTCAGGGTTTTTTACATAAACCATTAAAAGTGACCTGGAGCCTTTGAAGATTTTTCAATCACTTAAGGGAAAATCACCTAAGAAAAAATTATATTATAACAATTTAGGCATAATACCTAATCCAGAATAAATCAGTAACAACTTTCTCTTCTCTCACAAGGCTTGGTTATTAGAAGGATTGGAGGGGAAAGTACCTGCTAAGGTATGGAAGAGATAGCTATGAAGATATCAGTACAGATACAGGCTGGCATATGATCTGTAGGACAAGTTTTATTTGAATGTCAAATTTATGAGCACGTGAAATTCCTTAATCTGCTCGGGACTGTGAGATGAGAAACATCAGTGGCTTGAACAGTGACTCAGCTAGAGAATGATGTGTCTTCTGTGTTACAAACTTTGGGAGAGAAGATGGAAACTTGCTTTTATCATAAATGCAGACAGAATGTAATTTTAAAATGTTATCACAGCTTTTTTTAAAAAAAGTAATATGAATCATAAAAAAAAAATATATATTTGGTGAATGGACGCAAATATGATGCAGTAAAACATCAACAACAGTAACGTAATAAAGCAAAATATGACCAGCAGCTGAACCCAGTCAAAATCTGACTGGATGATACAAAGACCATCTGACAAGATGCACCAGCTTTGAAACAAAATGTGATTAGGAAAATTTATTACCACTTAGTCTCTTACTGGCCACAATCTGGAGTGCATCACTGGGACTTTGTGTGGAGTGTCCTGTGACATGGGGACAGGTGAAAACAAATTTTACCCAGTGTCCTGCATGCTGGTTAGTCATCCCTGAGGTCACTGTGCTCCTGCAAGCTCAAGACCAAGACTAATCTTCATAACACAGGCAGAGAATATTTTGGTTAATTACCACAGATTTCTGTTTTGCTATTTCATTATCAAATTCACTTAAATCCTTGTGTTTTTATTTGTCACTTTGTTTTCAGAGGTCTCCATCAGGCTCACGCTGCTCTGGTTAATGTTAAATATTTCACATTGCTTTTTTCCAACTGCTCTTCTGTGTTTTCTGCTGAGTCCATTGCCTTGGGAAGAAAAAAAGTCAAAATACAAATACATAATGGAGTTTGGTGTATCAGACTTTGTGCATTCATTTCTGTCTCTCTTCACACATGCTGTGCACATGCAGTGGCAGACCTAATCTATGTGGATGCTAATGGTATCAAACCCTGGATTGAAGGTTAGCTTGTAAGGCTCAAGAGGAAGAGGAATGGGATTTATCAGCAGGGAGTTTATCTTCTATCTGACTTCTTCAAAGGCTCCAGCTAAGCGAGGTGTGTCACTCAAAATGACCTTTGTGCCCCTCATGGACCTGTGGGGGTTTAGTTTAGTAATAAGCCTGATGCTCTTAGGGAGAGGAGTCTTTGACCTGGGTATTTTACCTCAATTTTGCTTCTGAATGACACTTTGCTGTAACTTCTGTCATGGCAGAAATCAAGGAACCTATTATTTGTTTAATGAAGCATGATTATTAAAACATAATGGAGATATAGCTGATTGAAATTACAACTTGCAATTTGCTTCTTTCTTTTTTTTCTTGGAGCAGATTGTTTTCCCCTCCTGTACAATTATCTGCAGAAATATTTTAATGAGTAATTTAGTTTAAAAGATTCTTTTTTCTGAGGCTAAACATTCTACTATGGACCTTCTATGAAACACCCAAAGATGAAAACTGATCCATATGGATGGAAATGGTAGCTAACACTTTCTGGAGCAAATACTGTTCACTTGTTTTCATCAGCTAATGGGATGATGAGACAAAAAAACCCCAAGATGATTATTCACATTGCGTAGTATCTTAGCATGATTCATTCCAATAGTCTTGCTTACAAATCTAGTTTCTATTCAATTGTGACAGAAAAATTGGAACTCAATTTATACAGCTGAAATAGCACAATGTTTCTTTAGAACTAACTGTGGAGTCTGCTGAAAGAAGATGTTAGAATAAGGTAAAATAGCTCATGGTTGATATTTCCATACTTATTTTGTCTCCTGCACGATGTGGTCTATTCTGCCATTTTTCAGTGGTAAATTATTTCTGCTTTGTAGTTCAGAAATTAGTAGTGAGAGAAAAAAATGAAGCTTTAAAACCTGACATCTCAGCGTGTTCCGAGAAGAGCACTAAAATGTCAACTGGTTTGCCAGCTATTAAGGCACAACTGCAGATTTCCATTAACACATTTATCTGCCACCGTGGAACTGGTTCAAAGTCCGCTTCAAAAGAAGAAAGAAAAGATTCAGAGTAGGTCACTGTCTAAACACAGGGATTAAATTAACTAGAACAAGAGAAATTCACAGCTTCTTCCAGGAAGCATACTGCTCTGCCTCACACACTTCATTCACACTGTTTGGGTCTATAGGTCTTAATGCCAATTATTTCTTTGTTTCTTGCTGTTTCCTCTGTTGGTTTCTTGCAGAAATGATCAGCCTGTAAAGAGGAAATTTTTTGGGTTTTTTTTGCCACAGGTAGAGAGAGCAATAAATGAAAGAGCAGTAATTTAGGAGTTGGATTTCATACAAATTTTCATTTGTTCAATTCTTTCACTTTGTAAAACTTGATTTTAGAGTTACTTAACCCTGCCCAAATGTCTGCAATAACAATGATATCCTTAAAAATTATTCATGTCAGTTTAAGGGAAGAAAAAAAATGTCTTCCACAAAGTTTTGAAATTTAATTTGCAGACCTTTTCAGCTAAACCCTTGGGTAGACATTGGGTCTTCATATCTGTAATCTGATTGCTCCAAGAGGGCTTTGAGTGCACAATGGTGGCAAGTGGGCTGCAGTAGCTCTTTGCCATTGTGCATCACAAGTTCTTGTCATCCTCCTTGCTGTTCCATACAGTCCCATCTGGTTTCCTTGGTGTGTGTGATGGAGCTGAGCATTGATACAGCCTCTGTGTTGGACAAGAATATAGCACAGCTGATGGATACAAGCCTTGGAGCAGGTCAGAAACAGCATTTGCCATGACTTGATGGTCTTCATGGTCTTTGCCAGCCTAAAAGATTCTATAATTCTACTTGAGTCTCTGTGCAGCACTGACTGGCAGATGAGCATCCTGAGAAAGCTCAGTTAGGCAGCAAGGATTCATTTCTTCTGCTAGAAGATTTGACTCAGATTTTGGGAGAGTCACAGAAGAGCAGAGGCTGTGCAGGACAGAGAGTAAGGAGAGCACTTCAGCCACCTGAGAAACATGCAGGGATGGGGAGAGGATTGTGTGTTATAAAGGCAAAGTTAGCTGTTTTCCTATGAGAGGGAGGAACAGATCAGGAATTATGATCCATAGTGGTCAGCCTGCTCATCACGGTTGAACATTCCTTCATGACTGAAATTGTGACCAGGATTATCTGACACCTGAATTTGCTCAAAACTTACTACTTGATGTCAAGGCAAAGTACGTGCACAGAATGAAAGGAATCATGGAAGAGTTTATTTCAATGATTGTCTGGGAAAATAAAAAGCACAAGACAGTGTACAAAGCACTCTTCCTAAATTTGCATCTTCATCTTGAATTAATACTTTGAATCCAATCTTCAGCTACAGGGAAAGGTGTGGTCACTTTTCCTTGGAAGTAATTAGTATCCTGCATAATTCAGTGCTAGGCTTTGGATGTTTGTGCTGTTATATACACATGTGTACTCTGGCCATAAGCCATTGTCACTCACCCAGCAGTGAGGGTCAAAATGTTGATCAGCCCCTCCTTCCCTGTCAGTGAGACAGAGCTCCTGGGGAAAATGGATCATGCTAACAAAACTGGAATTTCAGCATTGTAGAGGAAGGGATTTCACATGCAGCTTTCATTCTTGCGCTTCCCACTTTGCAGCATTTAGATTTATCACTTTGTTACTTTGATAATAGCAGTTCTTTTGTTCAAAGAAGTCTTGAGAGGTGCCCATTATTTCATATGCATCTCTGTTAAAGGGTCTGTCCCTTGCTGCTTCAGCACCAGTGCCCAGCTAGGACTATGGTCCTTGCTGTATTTATTGGGAGCAAGGCTCATAACCTGTATGAATAAAGGGAAATATCAGAAGGAAATTGGGGCATACATTGTGTTGTCAGGACGTTATCAGAGAAAGTCAAAATTGGTACTCTCTGCTAATCTTGGAGCCTGGCTTTTTCCGTATCTGTTCCACAAGCTTGTCCTTTTTTTAGACTGTTCTTGTGTTATTTTGGTAGATTAATTACTGATAAACAACGGAATTTTTGGAAGTCTGTCTGCCAAGGTAAGAATGTGATTTAAAAGATGCTTTTCTTCCTGATATTCCTTCTCCAGATGAACTTTAATAGGGTATTATAAAATGAAGGTTTCAGAGTTTGGTTTTTTTTTTTTTTTAGTAAGATTACAAGAATTGTAGGAAACCATGTAAAGTTAAGCATAGTATATCCCTACTGCCCTTGTAAATTAGCTTTCTACAACATAAATAATCCCAAAATATAAGAATTACTTTCAGATTTAGCTAAAAGTCAAGAGCTGATCCTGTTCTTCCATTCCTATATTAATGCATCTTTGATACAACCTGCTTATCCTCTGCAAATACTTAAAACTATGCTCTGTGCAAATACAGAGATGTCTTTATCTCAGACCTTGTGCTGTCTGCTATTGCAAGTATCCTATTTATCAAATATGAGAATGAAGCATCACTAATGCAAGATGTATGAACTTTATTGTAGCTTTTAAGGTTTTTTGTTTCCTTTGATGTTTACGCTTTGTGTATAGAAAAACATTGCCTGGTGAAAACTTAAATATAGCTGAAGTTATGTGAGGATGTTGCTGTTTCCCAGTGACAAATTATTATTATATTTTAAAAGTGAAACAGGATAAATCTTGTTCAAGTGTCATTTATATGTATCATGTATCTGGGTTTGCTTAAAAGTGAGACCAAATACAAGATTTTCAAATGCAAATCTGATATAGTACAATAAATTACTGTACTTTGTGCTGGTGTAGCTTTACCTCAAGTGCTGTTAGCAGTTTTGGGTGCCTCAATATAAGAAGGATATAAAGCCCTTAAAGAGTGCCCAAAGGAGAGCTATGAAGGTGATGAAGAGCCTTGAGGGGAAGTTGTGTGAGGACCCACTCAGGGCACTTGGTCTGTTCAGCCTGGAGAAGAATGAGGGGAGACCTCATTGTGATCTTCAACACCATCAGGAGGGGAAGTGGAGAGGCAGGCACTGATCTCTCTTCTCTGGTGACCAGTGGCAGAACCTTAGGGAAAGGCTTGAAGCTGAGTCAGGGGAGGTTTAGGTTGGATATCAGGAAAATGTTCCTCACCCAGAGAGTGGCGGGGCACTGGAAC
>JANRGV010000051.1:11172327-11196052 GCA_024734035.1 Alethe castanea
GATGGAGCAGCTCTGCTGGGAGGGAAGGCTGGGAGAGCTGGGATTGTCCAGCCTGGAACAGAGAAGGCTCTGGGGTGTCCTAATGGTGGCCTTTCCATACCTGAAGGGAGCCCACAGGAAAAATGGAGAGACTATTTACGAGTTCCTGGAGTGACAGAACAAGGGGAAATGGCTTCAAAGAGACAGTAGGTTTAGGTTAGATATTAGGAAAAATTCTTTACTCTGAGGGTGGTGAGGCCCTGGCACAGGTTGCCCAGAGAAGCTGTGGATGCCCCATCCCTGGGAATGTTCAAGGCCACATTGGATGGGTCTCTGAGCAATGTGATCTAGTGGAATGTGTCCTTGCCCACCATAAGGAGTTGGAGAAAAGCTATTATTTAAGGTCCCTTCCAACTTAAACCATTCTATGATTCTGTGAAATCCTACTCTTAGCAGCTGTTTGACCCATATAATTCTGCAGTTTCCTGCCTTCTTTATGTTGATGGTCAAACAGTAATCACTCTCTTTGCAGAGATCTGTCTGTCTGTAGACATCCAGGCTATTTTGTTCCTCTGGTTTTGGTGCATACATAACTTTTTCACTTTCTGGTCTCTTAACGAGGATATTAATGGCAATTGCCATTGCAAGCAAATATTAAATATTTGGCAGAGTTGATGCACCAACATGTTTTGGTATACTGTCACCCCCTAAATCTGAAATTGTCAGTGAATGTCACTACTTTATCAGTAATCATCATCGGCCCTTCAAGGAAATGTGACATATGCTATTTTATCACTTTTAGAACTGTTCAAATGATTTTGAAATAATCTTACAAAATAAAAATGTTTTATGTTGTTAAAACCCCAACATTTCGATGTCAGAAATTGCAGGCTTTATTAAAAAAGTTTGGTTTCAGGTGTATTTTGTAGCTTTAAAAGCAAAAATTTAAATTAGATAATTATTCTGTAATAGCGAACTACTTACCATTCTTGTTGAGATATGATAAAGAATTGTTTTTTCTATTGCTTTTACCATCTGAGAAAATGCTAGGTATTTTTGATTTTCAGAAAACAAAGTGATAACAGTAACAATGAAAATACGTTTATATTTCTTTCTCTAGGTAGAAATGGGTTATTAGTTTACAATGAGGCATATAAGCCAAACAATGTTTAGGTAGATTATTATTAGTATTGACATTGTTATGCAGCTAAATACAGTACTACTGAATTGGAGCTATTTATTTTTCAAACTGTTGGAATTGTGTTCTTTAGCAAAACAGACTATTCTCCAGAAATGTATTTTTCTGTCACATGGAGGAAAGGAGTAGATGCAAAAATGTATATAAATAGATATACAACATTACTTTCACCGCCTGAAGAAAGTAACACAACGTTTGTAGGAAAATTGCATTTGTTATCTCAAACCAAGTGAGACTTACAAACGACCTTGTCCCCCTTCAAATCACTGTAAAGGCCTCACTGTCAGCTCTTAGCAATGCAAAATACATCTACTTCACCAGGAGTACTAAAGTGCCACATGCATATTGAATTTCAGTTTGTTACACGAGTACGTTGTTTTTCACAACTCTCCTGCCTCTATTCAACATAGGGTGTGTGAGACCAGCCACAGACCAAAGCAGGTTGTAGGTGGCTTTGATGAAGTTGCATCTAATTGTATAATCAGCAAGTCCAGGACAGTGCTCATTAGGCAGCCTTGCTCAAACAGCAACTACATTTCTGGTAGACACTTTTATTTTCCCAAGCCCTCCCTTGACAGCATTTACTGTTGCAATGTTCAGTCTGGCTTTGGGTCATATTGATCATTCAGCAATCTAAAATTTAATTATAGGTTGATAATTGTGACTGCATTTAGTTCCTGTCCAGCTCCTGTAGGTTTGATTATGCAATCAAATTAAAAACTCATCTCCTCTTCTGCTGTCAAGAGACAGCAGCTCAGTTCTTTGGGGTATCTTGGCATCTTTCTTTATACAAGGCCAAATGTAGCTATTTTTTACTGGAATAGGTGAAATAATTGCCTTTATCTATTGGGCTTTATTGCTGTTTGATTTCTCCCAGCAGTTTGTATTTATCAAGACACTCAGAACTGTAGTCCCATAGCACTATTAAGCTAGTATAACCTTATAATAGAGAGAACTTACTGGTTTAGAATTGTCTGCACGAATGAAGCTTTGGATATTATAGGCACTTTATTCAGCACAAGAAATTAGGGTGTTCAGAGGCCTAGCCTTTAACCATTAGCCATTAAATCAGAGGCCACCAAGAACTGAAACGGGGCTAAACTGCAGCCTTCTTCTAAAGAGCAAAAAGTATGAATTAGAGGTGATTTGACACCAGTTTGCAAAGAGTCTTTGGTAAGAAGATGAAATGCTGAAGAATTAAGCAATTGTTGTTTGGGGGAATGTATCTATTTCTGTGATACTGCATGAAAAAAAATGGAAACATCTGTTGTATTATGCACACATTTTTCATTCTTCAACAATCAATTTCAAATATTGATTTAACAGATAATGTCTTAGAAAAAGAATTAGGAGACAGAGCAGAGCCAGAATACGGTAAGAAATTTTAACACATTAAATTCCATTGCACTGGTAAATACATAATTATAAGCATAGCATACAAGAACCTCCAAAATTACTCAAGTTTAACAGGCACAGTTAAGAACTGGAACACAGGAAAAATGAATTCTTCAGAGAGCAACAGCTACAAATATATGGCTGTTGTTCAGAATAACACTGCTTGTAATTCTTCTTCCAGATATAATTCCAATTTTGTAATAAAATCCTGTTTACGTGTATATTTAACAAATCATTAAAATGTTCATTTTTCCAGTATAAATTAAAATGTAATTACTATGAATTTATTTAACAACATAATGGCCATTATTTTTTACTATTTTCCTAAAGTGTCTGATCTCCTTTTCAGATATTTTTCCAACAGTGCCAGCAGGAAATCCTTATGACACAAGCAAACCAGAAGATCAGTATCATATTATTGCTACTGAAACAGGTAATGTGTTCATATGAAAGTAGTGTTCTGCTAAAAATATTAACAGTGGAATTAAATAAACATTTCAGTTTCCATTTTTGTCAATAGGAAGAAACAGTCTGTTTCTCTGGCAAGTGCCCTGAAAATACATGTATTTGAATGACATTTCAAGAGTCTTAGTCCTCTTAGTTACTGTGGAAGCAAATTATTTCCTTGTCTCACCAAACTTAGAACAAACACCTTGTCCATAGCTCCCCCAAGTACCCTGTGTTTTGGGAAAACCACATGCTGAGAGGAGTTCAGTGCTTTGCTGAGATTCCCAGTAGAGATGACACTTGATATTTGGGAAGTGGATACCTACTGCCCAGGTTCTGCAATGCCCCTGGCTGCTTCACTAAGCAGTTTATCTTCTGAATGGAGTCCCAAGGCTCTGGAAGAGTTGTAGCATGGTTTTAGTTTGAGGAACTGAACATACCTAAGGAGCAGCTCTGGATTTTACAGGATTGCACCATGGGATTATGGAATATGGGTGCTTTGTTCACCTATTGGTTGTCTGGATTTGGGGCAGCTTCCTAACTGGTGTTTCCATAATTTGTAACTCCAGGGGAATTATAATTTTCATGAACTGTGGTTTGAAATCAACAATACCATTAAGTGCAAAATGTGTGAAGACACTGAAACTCAAACACGACCTAAAAATTCACATTTATTCTTGCTAGTGAAAAATATTTTCAAAATAGGACAATGGTAATTAAACATGTACTAGCATAAAACATGGGCATATAGTTACTAGGAAACAGTACCCTTCTGGAAGTTGCATACACCATCCTCTGTTGTAGACAGATAATGGAGTCTCAGCCTGTACCATTTCCCACTCCTTCTGTGCAGGGACCTGCAGAGGAGCACCTTTAGCTCTCCTCATTAGTCAGGGAGAGGCTATATTTGTCAGTTAAGGGGAAAGGGAAGATGAGAGAGTCAGGCTCATTCCTCCTGTGGTCCTGCATGGGCAGGGAATCCACATACAAAGACAACCGAGTCTACAGTTAAAATGGACTGCAAAAAAAATTAGGCTGTGAAATGTACTTCATTAAAATACTTGAATTTTGAATTACAAAATTGGAAAATATCAGAATTGAAGACCTTAAGATATGTTTTGCACATAACTCAAGTGTTGCTTTATTTTTGATGCTGCTGAGTTCTCTTTGGAGCCCTTTCTATAGAAGGAATATATGTCTTCTTTTGTGTAAGTTAATGTATTCCTGTTATTTTACTCCAGATTTTTACTCACATGGTTCAAAGCATTTCAACATGGGAGACATTAATGAGAGCTTTTGTCTTGTAGGTATAATTCCGAATTTAATTTATGTTGTAATACCCACTATACCACTACTGCTGTTGATACTGGTGGCTTTTGGGACTTGCTGTTTCCAGATGCTTCATAAAAGGTAAAATATACTCATCCATAGTTGTTTTATAATGCAGAATTCATATTTCCATTGGCAAGCTTTTCCTGCTGAAAGACTGCTTACATCTGTCCCCAAATATGCAAATAAGTGCCTTTTCATCTATTAAAATGCAAGTAGTTTACAGCTGTCATAGCTGAACATTCACCTTCAGGCTTTTCCACAATATGCTGAAATAATTCCAGGTCTCAAAGTATGCTGCTGCTGGGACTCCACCTGTTTCTGAAGAAAGTCTCTTTGCAGACCAGTTGGTAGGCAGGGCTCTTGTCAGCACTTTTACTTCACCTCTTTTGTTGTGATTGTCACCTATATAGTACTGGGCTGTGGGAAATAGTAGACAGATCCCTCACAGATACAGGGTGAACTCAAGGGTTCCCTTTCTAATCTAAAGTAAAAATTTGTTCCAAGGATGAACCTAGAGGCAGCAGCTGCTTACTCCTGTTCCACTGCACATACCATACAAACAACAGATGGACCACTGGAGCACAAAAATTGAAAATGAAAAGCAAAACTTGCTTTGAGCCACATGCCAGTGACATCCTTTTCACATCATGTATGTGCTAAAGAGGATGCATGAAATAAATAGATATGTGTTCATAGCTCTGCACTATGTACATCAAGCAGATGTACTGTTATGCAAAAAGGAAATATTTCGGCCTTCAGAATACAATGTACTTTGCTTCATGCTTTAAAATTCTTTGGACTTTTCATTTTTCTCAAAATATGCTATAGATACAAATATATGACAGCATATATTGTATATTTTTTTCTGAACTAGTATTTCTGAAACTTTCAAATATCATTGTCATTCTTTAGTTGAGGAAGTGTTTTCAAGTTAATCTGATCCAGAAGACTAAACTGAAATATGTTTTATAGAAAATGCTATTTTGGTAAAATATCAAGAATAATAAGCAAATTCATAAGCTGTTGTCCCTCTTGAAGAGCAGAAATAACTAAAAGGAATATGATATCACTGTTTTAAGAAATTAAAAAAAAAATCCTCCTTATTTTTAGCCTTTATTTTTCCCTATGGTTTTTACTGAATGTTTCCTGCCAATAGCTGCAGTAACTTATTTCAGGTGAGAAAACATTCCAAATGTGAAGGCTGTTTCTGCCTATTTGAGTGAGTGCACAGTGGTATTTGCAGTACTTCTTTGTACCATGCCTCATTGAAACAAGTAGCCATAAAGAACAGATGTTATGAAGTCAGCATATCAAACGTGATTGTTTTTATTTTATGCATTTTCTATAAAGAGAAGGGAAATGTACAACCTGTCTTTTGACAGGCAAATACAAGCCTGTGAAATGTTATGTATAAACCTCACCACTGGGGCTGCAGAAGTTTGGAAGCTTAAAGCAAAAAAAAGAGTAGTAATAGTATAATATGTTTAACAATAGAAATTATATAGTAATGGTACTCTGGAACCCTTATTACAGTGGCCCCCTGGATTTCTTGGTAAGTATGGTACATCTTTGTACCTTTTCTGGCAGGTCTTTCTCTTCTGAGAAAAGTTGCAGCCCTTGAATAGTCATGGGGAAACAATGAGAGATTCATGGCCCACTGAAATCAATAGAAACAGTAGTGTTGACTTCAGTGGGCTTTGATCAGGCCTTTGATGCTATAGCACTTCATCCAGAAGTAATTCATCTGAACTTCCAAGACTTCAAAATTGCATGCCACAGATATTGGAAATTCACTTTGGCAGCTTGCCCTTTTTTCTGTTAGCTGATTAATTTGATGGATGAAATGATACAAAAATTGAGGACAAAATGGTTTTGATGCAAAACAGGGGTCTTTTTTTTATTGTTTAATTTTTTTTTTGTTCCCAGATTGTCCATTTTGAGTTACATCAAAACATTTAATTAAAGAAATTCAACCATTTAAAAAAAATAGTTCCAATTAAAAAAAACTATCACCAAAAATGAAGTATTTTATCTGTTTAAACAAAACTTTGTTTTTTGAAAAAATATTTTCCTATCTATTTTCAATTTCCACTTAGGACCTGCCTTGCAAACCATTTTAGTTCATCACAGGTATGCAGTTCTTGGACAAAAAAAACAAACCAAAAAAAGAGAGAATCACTTGAACTGATCATCTGGACACTGTAGAGCTTTAGGAAAGAGATTCTGTCCTGCTGGGGAAGGAGGGATCCCCAACTTTCCACATGAACCTGACTTCTCATTCTTTTTTAGGCTTCCACAACATGGTGACCTTTCCTCTGAAAGCCACAACCCATGGCCAACCAGGACATGCCTAGCTTGAAAGGTCATGACTAATTTTGCCTGGCATTGGGCTCTTGAAGGGTAGTAATAAGGCAAAGCAACACCTCGTCCCTGTAGCTAGCAGAAATGATCAGCTCATTCATGCTTAGATGCTCTCCCTTTCATTTCTTCCAGGGAAGCAAGGAGAAACTGCTTCAAAGACCCATCTCCATTATCATCTGAATGCCTTGCAGAAAGTTTAAATTCCTACCTGGTATACTTTTCAGTTTCTATGATTGCATTTGATGGTCAGAACACCAATATGCTCAAGCTATTTATTGCATCCTACCATTGTCACTAAAATCTGTTTCCTGAACCAGCTGTGAAAATCAGCGTAGGTTTGCTGAAGAGAAGCTCATTTGATAAGCTCAGGTATTTAGAAATTGTTCCTGCTGTGTGGCAAGGACATTCACAGCCTTTCATCATTAATTTATAACTGCTTTTGCTGGGTTAATCTGGAAGGAAGCAGTGACTTCGTTTCTTTAAGAAGGAAGCGCTGGAACCACTTGATTCATTGCAATTGCTTTGTTTATAGCATTGTGGCCTGATCTAAAGTCCACTGAAGCCAAAGGGAGTCTTTTCAATTACTCCAATGGGCTCAGGTACATAATGCATTACTTTGTAGGACTTCAGAGGTAAGTCTGGAGGGATTGAAAACTACTGTAGCATTCAGCACCCTTGAAGTACATTTTAAATCAACTTAGACTTACTTGCATTTACACACCAGGAAAGGAGTAAAACTGAATGTATAGGACTGTTGGGACTCTTAAGTTTCCACCTTACAGAGTTATGTAGGGCTACTTCTCCTCTGTTTTTTACTTAATAGGGAAAAAGACCCCATGGTGTGAAATATTCTACCCAGAGATCGCAGATGTTCATTGAAATGCAGCTGCACTGGCTCCTGAAGAGGCTCCTGTTCAGTAGTCTGCAGTGCACTGCTGTCTGCCAATCTGAGTGAGGGAAGATGGTGTATTGGGGCACTGGTAGCCATGTGGAAAGACTGCCATAAACTTTCAGGGTGCCTCAGGGCTCCCTGGAAAAATCAGAGTGAACACTTTAGCAGTATTGCAGAGCAAGTACTTTTTGGAATTAGTTTTATTTTTTTTTTTTTTAATTTGGAAAAAACGCCCAACACAAAACCTACAATTGACAGTTTTGACTGAAAACTAGCCCTAAGGAAGCTTTCTACCAGTCATTCATTGCTAGGAGTCTGATTCATGTGCCATCACTTCATTAGATGTCAGGTCAAGCCCTGAAGGGAAGAGGCTTGCTGGCACAGGGGTGCACAGTGACCTGTTGGTGACCCAGGGTGGGGAGGGGTTGGTACCCACTGGGGTGGGTGGGCTGCACCTTGGGCATGGATTTAGGGGGGTGTCTGCTCTCCAGACAAGGGAAGTGCTCAGCTCCCACCAGCCCTGGACAATCTGAGTTCTTCTCTGAAAAGACTGCTCTGTACAAAGGGTATGGTTGGATGGGAACTGGAAAATAATAAATTAAAAATCATACAGGCCAATTCAGCGCAGTTCCTGGGAGCAGCACTGCTAAGCAGGGTGGTCTGGTATTTTTGGTAACAGTGCCACTGTGGATGGGAAACCCACACTGTGAAAGCACCAAATGTGGCCTTGAGGTCTGGGGGTGAAATGCTCAGGTCTGATCACAAAGCAAAGAATCAGAACTGCAAAGACACGCATGCACTGAAAATAGTTTATATTCTTATTTTTCAGTAAAGGAAGAACAAAAACCAGTCCAAACCAGTCCACACTATGGATTTCAAAGACGCCTAGGAAGGACAGTAGCATGGAGGTATAATGATTTACTGACTGAAAACAAAGCAAAGATTACATTTTGCAGTGAGGCTGTATTATAATGTCGTCAAAGAACGTTAGCTTGGAATGGCTTGAAAATGCAAAGGATCTACAAGAATGAACTGTAAGCTCCCCCTTGAGGCAAATGTTCAGATCATTTTTATATAATGTTTGTTAATTCAGTAACAAAATATGCCATGCTAAATAAAGGGTATGTGTTTATTTTGCTAAGAGATGTGTTAGCTAGTTGTGAGCAATGAAACGAACAGAGCATTTGCAGTTTTTATGGGGAAATATCCACAATGTATGTCAGTTTTAAGACTGTTTGTAGTTAAACAAACTTCCTGTTTCTTTTAGTCTCTCATGCCTTGTATTGTAGTCAATGTACAGTAAATGGAACTGACAATTTTACAGTGTAACAATTATTTATCTTTGCATAAAAGTTTGATACGAAACATTTGTTTAGTATTTATTTGCACACTTAACAGCTTTTGAACCTCGGGAACAAATATTATTTTATTAAATATTAATATGGTTGCTGACAGAAACAGCCACCATGTTATGACATCAACCTGATGTGGCAAAATTCAAGGATTCATCAAAGTCCTTTGCTGTCATAGAATGCATTCATTTTGCCAGGGAATGACTATAAATTTTTGTCATATTGGCCCAAGGTCAACATAAATAACTTGGAAAGTGATGCCTCATTAATGCCGTGTCCTTTAAAGGCAGCTATTACTTGTTACTTGAGTAAAATATTTTTCTGATGGAAAAAAAATCACGGTGGGCAAGAGTTTAAGACTAAAATTACTGTTTCAGTAAGTCTACATAAAAAAGATATTAAAGGTCATTTAAATATAGCTAATGGTTTCTTAGGAATAATGTAATGTTGGAACAAAGAGAAGACAAAGGCTTTTTCTTGGAAGTGCCACTCATAAATTGATTCCAACATTAGACTATTATCTAGAAATGCATTAATTATATTAATTGATGGATAGATTTAGAAGTAACTGTGATGCATTTAAAGCTGTCTTGTAGAGTTATGATTAACATCATTACTGTCCATTCTCTTTTATTCCCTAAGAGCTTTCTGTGCCTTAAGAATGGTTGTGCCAGTCATTAGGAGCAGTTCAGGGTGCGGGCAGCAGCACTCTGGTCGATTTGTTGGTGACAATCTGGTGTCAGAGCAAAAAGTTAAGGGGTTTTACTGCCATTGCAGCAAGAGTTCAAGAGCCTGAGTTCAACCTTGCTGGCTTTAACACAGATTCATAACTACCACTGGGTGGATGTTAGGGAGAGACTGAGCAAAGCAGAACTGAAGGGTTGCCTGCACTGTGCTGGCTGATGTTGACCACATCACTCCTCAGACAAAGGTGTCTCAATTTTTCTGAGAGCAGAATAAATATTTGGGAGTTCAGTGCCATTAATAATAATTGTGCAACTAGTTGCTGAAGCATTTTTGGAAGTATCTTAAAGCTGCTCTTATGCAGTGCTTCCTTTTCAAAGAAAACTCCTCCTGTAGTTCAGGTTAAATGTTGTTATTCCTACTTAAATATTCAATAGGTTTTCCAGTTAGTAGAAACTTCTTTCTTTGTTCAATCCCCAAGTTCACTTTCCTTTGCATTGAGAAAATACTATGATACTACACGATCATCAAGACCAGAATTGTTTTATTAATGATGTAAATATTGATTAATTCAGCTGAGGGGAGAGAGATCTCTTTCTTGAGTTGTGGTAAAAAGACCATTTTTATGGTCTTGAAGGCATAACACTCTTTAATTCAAGGATTAACTATTTCTTCATACTGCCAAAGGACATGTAAAGTTGTCACTATCAATATCATGGTTAGTGGCAGCAGAAGTGATTTTGAAGCAGCAATTTGGAGAATGAAAGTATCTTCAGGGTTGTTTTTGTTTTTTACAGAATGAAAGTGATGGCTGGGCAGGCATTGGCACAGACTGTCTCAAGCTCTGTGTAAAGGCAGATGGGGAAGTGGCATCCAGTACTTCTGTTGTAATGTGCTCAGATGTTACATAGACATAAGAAATATTGACTATTGGGACAAAATATTTCCGAATTTATCACCATATCCATCCTCTGTTTTAAAGCATCTTGGAACTGACTCAATTGCAAATAATCTGTTCTGCCCAAGTGTTTTAACACAGTATTGACTGGTTTCTCCACAGGTTAATTCTCGGTCATCTGAGGCCACAGATGTTGACCAAAGGCTAGAATGTGGTTTACTAAGGTTATGTTAGTTTTGTCTAGACATAATTAGTTGAAATAAAATGACTTTTTAAATTAAAATAGATTATATGATATATCTTTTTATGCCAGGGTTTATAATAGAACTTTCTCAGTCTGATGAGGGGGTTTATCAATGTATATCTCAAAATACATTTATGCTTTGCATTTTGGGAAGCAAGAAAATGCACAAAAATAAAAGTATCTTACTGTATTCTTGGGAAGCACATTTTCTAGTGACTGGATCTGCTTTCAGATGGCTTTTGTATTTCATTAACAGACCGAAACAAATGTACAATAATGATATATGGTAGATAATGCAAAAATCAGGTCATATTTTACTTAAGCATTTTAATGTAATTGCTTCATCCAAATCAATTTATACTGATAGCAAAATGCTCTACTTTTCAGAGTAATAGGAGATGCAATGGTTCACTATGAAAGGCAAAATTTGCAACTTTAATTTTAAAAACTGTGTCTTTCATATGAGAGGCTATGTCTAAAACACCTTCTTACCTTCTCTCTGTCATAATTACATTTATCTGTGTTCTTTGCGATCACAGATGTCTTGATAAAACTACAGATTTTGGTCTGGACCTAGTTCTCTAATGCTTAAAAAGACTGAAAGCTGCTTGGGACTTTTTTTTTTTTTTTTTTTTTTTTTGGTCAGTGACTTCCAACCTCTGTTTGCAAGCATTTTATGCCTCCATTTGGAGTTCCAAGAAGCAAATCCAGGAGCTTACAGCCATCCTAAACCTCTCTGTATGTGTGTAAATACACTTATACAGTAAGTGAGAATGCATTTTGTAGTTTGGTACAGTGGAATGATAAATACAATAAAGTCCTACACTTGTCTGAAAACAGAAATAAAGAAGTGAATCATATTGTGATAAGACACCGCAGAATTTAAAGCATTTGAACAAGTAAGTAATTATATTTTAATAGAAACGTATTTATAAAAGAGCTCAAGAAAATAAAATCCTTATTTTGGTTTTCATATTCTTTCCCCTTTAGAATGCTATACTGGAATACCTTGCTGGGTTTTTTTACAAAGCACAAAATATGTATTAAAAATCACCAGTACAGAAAAAGTATGTAATATAGGAACACTATTATTCATGAGGGAGAGCTGATACTCATTATTGTCAAATGTTTTTAAAAATATCACTTAAAAAATATCACTTTTTCTGAGAAGAAGTTGCTGTATTTTGAGTCTGTGGTTGGGTGTGGACAAACACACATCTCTATAATTGTTTGAATAATTGCCAAACACTTGCCTAGAAAGAAAACTAAAAAGCTCTGCTCAATCAGTTTTTAACTCTATTAATTCCAAACACATTACACAAGAGAGAACTTTTGGCTGACATTCAGTTTATTCATTAGAAAGCAGCATGATCCATGGTCAGCCTTTCTGCACAATCCATAAACCTCATTCCAGAGCCTTTTGTAATAGGCAAGGCAGAGGAACTCCCATGAGCCCCATTTAAAGAGAGAACTTAATATAAATTAATATAAAATTGCACATTGAAAAACACAATGTAAAAACATAAGCCAGATAATATTTCATCTGATATTAACAATTGTGGTTCTTTTCCACTACAGCATTTACAGTTTGCAAACTTATTACTGCCCATGCTTTGTAAAGCCCTCCACTGTGCAGTTAATGCACTGATGTTCAAAGAATCTGTTTTCCTAAGATCCTGTATAAAACAGAAATAAAAAGATAAAACTATTTATCAACAAAATCACAGCATCTCTTTTGAAATATTGTGCTCACTTGGAAATGGGTCTTATTAACAAACAGAAGTTACCAATGTTTTCCTCACCAAGATTTATGTACTTATTCAGTTTCTCTGTGAGATTGGAATGGCATCCTATTTTACATCATTCTGCAATGTCTTTCAACATCTAAATTCCATTTCTATAATTTAAACATATCAAGCTAATAGATGATGTTTTTGATCCAGTCCACAAACATGGTGACTCGAACATACACTCCTGGTCGTTGGGGAAGAGCACACCCTTGACCAAATGATGTTACACCAACCAAAAACCACTTGCCCCCATCTTCAGATGTCAGAGGGCCACCTGAATCCCCCTGCAATAACAAATGCAGAAGTTAAAAGTGAACAATGTCAACTCTGAAGCAGAGCCTGTTTATGATATTTGTTCATTTTGTTCCTAAATCATAGATGCTCTACCCCTGTATGTCCTGAGTACCAGGAAGTGAGATAAATATGAATATTTCCATGTGAAAAAAAAAATTCTTGAAAGAAAATCCATTTCTTTTTTCTTTATTTTTTAATGATGTGAACTTAAGCTGGCATCAGTCCTACTGTACAGGACATCTGTATTAAGAGGTAGATTTTTTTTTTTTTTTAATCTTATTCTTTTTATGTTCAGCCCTTCATATTTCACAAAGCCTGGGTAAATGTGGAGGATTTTTTTCAGCTGAATATTTTCAGCCAAAACACAGTTCTATTTCCAGTCACCCCAGAGTTTTAAGCAATTTCAAATTTAGAGAACAAAATAACAAGATTGCCAGAAGAGGTGTCCTTTTCTCTCACTTCCTTTTCAATAGTTTAGCAGATTGTAATAGAGACTGAATTTGATTTAGCTTGAGTGAGGATGAGTCAGCCATGGGTATCTTGTTTTGATGAGAAAGAAAACAACGAATGTTTTTCACTGTCTATTGAGTTAGTTGAACCAGTATTAATTGTGTCTTCTCCAGGTCCTGTGAATAGATCTTTACCAGAGAATTCTGCAAGGGCTCAGCCATTAAAATACTTCTGCCCATAACTCTAGTGCATCCCAGAACATTAAAGGCTGTGACAGCAGCCTAAAGGGGGATGCACTATCAGGATTGTTCATCTTTGCTCATGGCTGACTGGCCACTGATCACAGTGCTGGTCACTTGTACTCTCTGTCAGCCTGTGGTGCTACACTGGTGTTTGTTCAGGATAAGGTTCAGAAACAAAAAGAGAGGAAAAACGTGAGGGGAAAGGACATGAGGCTTGAACACCGTCCTTGTTCTAGACTAAACTGGGCAAAGTCAGGGCGTGTGGTGGAGGCTTAAGTTGGGAGGGCAAGGCAATAGGAATTATGTGAGAGTGCTCCTCATCAGGCTCGAGGAAAGCCAGCCAGTCTCCATGCCACAGACCTCATATTGCTGGAAGGAAAATCATGTGGCAGCCACCTCTGAGCACATCCTCAAAGAGAAGCAGCAAGTTATAAAGAAAACTGGAATGGATAAAAACTAAACCCACAGGAACACATATCAGTGCAGAAAGGCAGCCTCTCTGAAATTCTCTCTTTCCCTTTATGATTTCTGAGGCTGTGGTCTATTTGGTGTTTATTTCTCTGTTCTCTGCATTTCCCTAAGCATATGCTTCTCTCCTTCATGGAATTAATCAGCAGGAATTATACAAAGCCTAGCGCAGAAAATTTCCAGTCCTCATATTTATGTCCCTTTATGGGAGGTTGTTATGCCAAGATGACACAAGAAAAAAAAAATTTAAACTTGTATCCTGGTAAATTATTAAATGGGCAAAGTACCATGAGTAGAAATTACATTAATGGACAGGGATTGTTCTCGTTTTCATGACTGGAGGATCAGGGAGCATTTTATTCAGAAACTAGATGAGGTTTATGCCAGCAGCGAAAATGAATTGTTTCTACTTACCTGGCAGGAATCTATTCCTCCCATGTCATATCCTGCACAGAGCATATTCTCTGTAATATTATATTTTGGCATCCATTGCTGACATTTTTCATTGGAAAGGAGAGGGACCTCTGCTTCTTGCAATACATTTGAAGTGGGACCTGATGAAAATACAAAGTACATTTACCTGCACATCAATATGTGCATCTCACTGGAACATTGATGGTTTTGTTCCTGTTCCAGCATGCTTGGCATGCTCCTGAGCAGCAGGAATCCCTGCCTTACTGCTGTACTATTCAGCTTATGGCCCTGTAACACAGTCACTGATTAAACAGAGCTTGTTAACTGAATCCTGCCTTTCATTTGTGTAATGGGACTGAATTTGATTATAATTAAATCAAGATTACTAAAATCAATGACTAGGAACTCACTGTGGGGAGATCTAAGGGATGAGTAAAGGCTTAGGAATGTGGGTTGTCCAGTGTCTCCTCACTATTCATTGTGTAACTTGGGTTATTTAAAGTTTTTAAAAAAATTATTTTATAAATTCCTACCCAAAACTTTAAATCCAATTTAATATAGAAGTCAATGCATTCAACTGTGGAAGTGAAATGGCATGTTTACTATTTCAGAGAGACTCCAAATCTGGAGCATATGACATACAAACAGAACATACATTTCACACTGCAGTCAGTTTCTTTGACTTCTGGGGAAAATCATTTGCACGTTGTCAGAAAGACTAATCTTCCTCTTCCCCCACCCAATATCTGGAACCATGATGAACATATTTCATGTTGAGAAAAGTAGTCATCATAACTTCCAAGTGGATGTAATAAGCTTTCTTCATAGCCTAATGAACTTAGGTATGCATGTTTTCTTCTGATAAATAGAACTGTAATTTTGCTTCAGAAAAGGAATAGTGGAATGGGATAAATTCTAAATTTCCATGTGGAGGAATAGCTCTCTAAACTATTTGACTTTAGCAACTTCTGTAGAATAGGAATAAGCTTTCCCTCACAGCTACATGCCTGTCAGAATTTTCCAAGCAGATGACCCACCTTCATTACTAATATCTCCCCACCCAGCAATGGAGCAGTTAATTCCTGGTAAGAACTGTTGATTTTTTTCTGGTAGGCAGATAGGTTGTATGTAATCTGTGAATGAGAAACAAGCAAACAATATCAACCTCTTCCCTATATTCAGGTATTTATGAAGTCACACTAGAAAATGTTCATTAACTCAAACCCCCTTTTTGGCCACGATATCCAGGAAATACCGAGCAGGCTCCCCACCACCCTCACATGCTTAGCATTGTTTTGCATGATAGGATAAATGGGAATAAACGGGTATTTTGGGAAAATAAAAAACTCACCTGTATACTGCACTTTGTGCTGAAGGTGCATCAGAGCAATATCACTGTCTTTTGTTTGCTTCATGTACTGAGGATTTATAATTATTCTGTCGATGTTTCGAACCGCTGCTGGTGGCTGTGCCAGGTCTGACTGATCGTACAAGCCAAGAACCGCCTGCCAGCGGGATGGCTTTAAGTGTCTCCTAGAAGTTGCAAGCAGAGTATTAACAATTAGGAATGATTAATGAAAGTTTTTAAAAATATGTGCAAGATAAAATGCTCATATTTAGCCTCGTGGTAATCCATAGCATGTCTGGTTAAATAAATAGAACAGAGTAGATGTGCTTAGAATTCCGTGAGAGTCTCAAATACACACTGTAGATCTGCATTGCTGATTATTTTATGCTGAGCTTATAATGCATTATTTATAATTAATTAATCAGTGGTGGTGTAGAGGAGGAAAATACATTAACTAAATTACCATGGCTTTTTAAACACTATGAAGAGTACTGCTGACTGACCAGCAGGCAATTGATATTGGTCCCAGTTAGAAAATTGTAATGGAATGTCTAAAGAATAAGAGGTCTGAGATGCTGTTGGAAATGCTGCAGCTTGTAGACTGAGAGAACTGGTCCCTTAGTGTTTAATCTCAATAAAAAAGATATGCTAAGCAAAATATGGCACAATCTGCATTTTTTTTCTAATCTTCACGTGCTGGTTTGAGGCTGTATTCATCAGAGAACTTAAATATTTGCTGTTTTTTAATCAATCACTTTACAGTTTAAAAAGTACATTTTCAGCCTCATTCTTGGACTGAATTGGTTTCTGCTCATCTTTTGGTTTGACATCAAGAGGTTATTTTGTTCTAAACTAAGAGTGTTCAAGTTAAATGTTCAGAAGGTGTGAAACTGCAAGCAATTTAGGAAAATTCTAGCAAAGGCAATATGATAGAATAGATTTAGTTGAAAATAGGTGATTCAAGTGAAAAGGAAGTATGGAGACAATCGTGGATTTATTGTGTGGAAACTAAGAGGGCTTAATCCTTTTCATGCCATGAGGCAGCATTAGGATTTTGGCTCAGTCTCCACTGCCTTACTATTTAGGTATTTGTAGTGGAAGTTCTACTCTAATTTTTATTTTTTTCCCTATTTCAGTTTTCAAATGTCTTTGACAACACTTGTTTTTATTGCAGATATTATGAAAGCAAACCCTAGAAAATATTTCAGTATGCATCACTTCCTTGAATGGTACAAATAGCACCATAGAGAGGATATCCAATATTCCCGAATCAATGCACATAAATCAAGATTCATTCCAGTGATACAGAGTAAATCTTGATCAATCCATGATAATTTACAGAAGGAATGTTGGGTTTAATTTATGGGATATGATGTCACCTTTTATACCCCCATTAGGGATTCAAATAATTTATGGAGGCCCACAATAATTATGGATTAAGTATCAATGCTCAGTATTAAAGCCAAGCATTTAAAGTGCAATTCCTTATTGTTCAGGAAATGCTGCTTGGTTTTCAAAATTCTCTGCATTAAAGTAAGGACTGACAATTTACCAGGAAATAAAGGAACTTCAGCTGAGCCTACAAGTGATTCGAAACATGGTCATTAAACCAGGAGTTAGTTGTTAATTTTTCATATCAGCATCACAATTTGGTCATAATCTGATGCCTTTTTAGTGAATTTACACATAAAAGAACATTACCCATAGACACAGTGTGCTGCTGTCACCAGCCACTCATCACTGACAAGGGAAGCTCCACAAACGGGTTGTAAATTAAAATGGAGTGAAACTATCCAAGGCCAAGCCTCTCTTCTGGCATCACTTCCACCTACAATTCTTGTTCCACTATTCTGAGTTACCAGGTGTTTTCCACAAGCTAAGAGTGAAATAGAATCAAATAAAATAAAAATTAAAGGGATATAACATATTTTATTAGACTAGTCAATTTTCTTTGGAAAAAAAAAAGGCTTTGTAGAATCTGAACTGCTGTTCAAAAATATGGGAATGTGGGAAAAAGTTTGGGTTTTTATAGCTGAAATCAAGATGCAACTGTCTAACTTGGATTTAGATGTTTTCTTTCCTCAGACCTTCTGGAATTTTTTTACATTTATTTTATAGATGTTTTCACTACAGATCCATCTCTAGTGTACGCTTAACACTGAAATCGAGTGAAGACTAAATTTTCCTGTGTTTATATCATAATGAGTATGACATTTATAGTCCATTCCCTAACCTTTCCATTCAAGCTATAAACATTTGGCTTTATAGTCTGAACAATTTGATCTCTCTGTGAAATACTCCTGGATTGTGTGTACTTACATTGAATGTTACATTGCAGATGAACCACCAGGTTGTCCAAACAGTGTTCTCTAGAATGAAAGTGCAATTAAATCACAAATATCTGCACACCAGATAACTCTGACTGTCAAATATATGCATACACACATAGAGAAATTTATACAGTCATATATATAAGAGGACATTAGTTTAGCAGTATCAGCCTCTTAGGTATAAATAATGCTATGACTTTAAATTATATTTTAATTATAAATAAACAACCTTATATGTTATGCAACTTAAAATGTACGTATTCCTCTTCAATGGGAATTTAATTGATTTACATTATGAAAATAAAAGTAGACTCTTCTTGTGTTTTAGGGAAATGGGTCATCTGTCCACGACAGATTTGCAATAAAGTTATAGCTGCCTATGGTATTTTTCCTACCTTTTGAAATGTTTTCAATACCTTACCACTAGAGATCAGTGTGGCCAAAGAATTTAAGAAGTTAATTTTATATCCCTGTATAATTTTACTAAGAAAATAATGCTACTGTAAAATACATAGTTGCATATACTAGGTTAGAAATAATTTAGCAGAGATATAAAGCCAGAGTCTGAAGAGCACAAGACCACAGATCAAAACTACTCAAGCATTTCTGATACCCAGAGGTTTTAATATTATGTTCATAGTCTGTAATGAATCTGAAACACTTGGGACAGGGTATGTGCTAGCAATTCAAATCTGATGCACACAGAAATACGAATCAGAGAAAAATAGAAAACCAAGCTCTGCCAACAATTTGTTTCCAGTGAAAATTTCCAGATTCTATTTTTAAATACATTACATGAAGGATACTTTAAACATGATAGAGAATCCCTCACTGTTTGCTCTAAAATTTGATACCTGCTGTGAGTGAGATGTGACCCAGTAATTTCCCAACAGCACAGTGGTACAAGAAATAAAGTGGGAACTGTAACCACCCACCACCTCCCCAGTTAAACCTTCACTATAGTGGGGTGCAAATGAAATATTCTTCTGGCCCTGAATAGTCTCACATGGCCATTTTCCATTTCAGGATAGGTACCTAATTTTAAAGCTTTAATTTAAGAAGTGGAAACATTTCTGTGACTTGTATTCAAATCTGTAACCAGATAATCACCAAGGACTACCAGAAATACATAAACACCCAGGAAACCAATACAAGCTTTTGCATAAACTTCATAGCAACTAAATACCCTTTTACCACAGTGCCTTCATAGGCTTTCAAGGGGGGGTCAGTGATGCTGTGTATTAGGTCTTTGATCTGTTTCTATGCTTTCTCATAGGTAGATGCATAAATTACCTGAACAACCAAAAATGCCAGATTTCTCCCTATACATTTTCAGTGTGGAGGGAGTTGCCTGTCCCACCACAAGTACCTACTGATTGCTTTAGTAGAAATTGCTTCCTTTGCCTCTGCTTTTTCTTTGTGGAGCTAGCTCCCAGCAGGAGAAGCACTTCCTTGCCTACATGTCAGCCCAGCAGTTCTCAGGTGCCTCTTGGCCAGCACAGGAGTGGTCAAAAGGCACCAGAGGCATCTGCTGAGCATCCTCCCCTGTGCCTCTCTGAGTGTCAGCTGTCAGCAGCATGCCAGGCAGAAATCTGGAGCAGTTAGAATATCTGTGAGCATGATCTTCACTTAGAACTGGCAAAAACAATTGGTCCCTGTGGAATCTGCTCACATATATCTGAGAGGCAGGATCTGGGGCTCTTACAAAGCTATCCTGCCAAAAATCACATTACCTAAGGGCACCAGAGAATTCTTTTGCTGTCTCTGTCACTACAGCTTTCAAGCCCTGTTATATCTGCCCTCCTTTCTTTCAATGGTGGATGCACTCGAATAAAAACTAAAGACAATATGAGAAATACATTTTATAATTAGATTACCAGTTAATGAATTCAGTTGCTTAAATTATCAAATCTGTGTGATCTTTCTAGCATTCATTATATGTACAAAACCATGTGTGAATCTGCAGCAGTGTCACCCTGCAAAAGGATTCCTATCAGCTGTCCAGATGAAACATGGAGGAAGACACCTATTTCTGCAACAGAAATACAGCTAAGATAAATGAATTTATTCCATTTCCTCCTGCTTTAATCACTTTTAGTGTTTAATAGGTATTAATAGAAGACATCTTTAAATCATTACTGCTCTTTAAGATATCTTGTGGCAATGCTGGTTTAGACGTTCACTCAAGACAAAAAGAAAAATAGCCTCCAATGATATTCCATTAGTTTAAGATACTTTTACTACCCATGAGAATGATAAATGTTTGGGGTTAACAGAGCATAATTAGAACATAAAATCTAACATTTAAGTTTTTTTCCCTGTAGACAAAATAATAGACCATAGAAAATTAGGAAGTGTCTCTTGCTTTATTACTGTGTGGTATGTTTATAAAGGGAAACTGGAGGAACATAGACTCTTGCTGTCCTCAACATGCTTTCAGTATTTTAGCAATTAGACAGTAATTTTGTGGCTCAGTGTTCTGGTAGAAATAAAAAAAAAAATATACAGTAAACCCTCATAAGCAGAAAACAGTAATTGAAGTAATCACAATTTGTTAAATAGATGATGGCCAGCCTTTTTCCTTGAGGGTTTTATTGTAAATCCCACCATTTCCTGAGGATGCAATCCTGGGCTAACATCACATTTTAATTTAATCTACAAGAAAATACCAGTTTGGAGTACTCTTTAGAATCACTTAGCTGTTATTTGGACTGAGAAAAGTTAGAATAGAATCAAATGTGTTCTGAGGATCATACCATCTAATAATTCACTTGTAAACATGGAGACAAATCCAGAAATCATTTTCTGAGTGGGAATAGTTTGTTTAAATATAGATACCTGTCTGTGGATGGTTTAAATTAACAATCCTCAGTATGTCCAAGGTTCATATATCAATATATCAATAAAGTCAAAGGACTGTAGAGTGTGACTCATAGTATTTCAAGAGATACCTTGATGGATCACATTTTGGTGTGTTTTTTTTTTCTCTGTTGCTTACACAGAAAACCAACTGTGACAACTACTCTATCTATGGGCGAATGTCACTCCATCTTAATTTTTCTATATTATATATAGGTAGTCTTAATTCTACTATACTATGTACTCATAATTTAGAGATTTCTTGATAAGCAATATTTTGCTAAAAGAGGATATCATTTCCACAGTAAATGGATAGAGATGTCAGTTAGGATTTGAGCTATATATTAGTGCATAAATAATCACCACCATCCTTAAAGACATGGTTTGTGTAAGGAAGAAACCTCACTGTACCCACCTTTCTGTAAAAATGAGGCTGTCGTTACTTCCTTTGGTGATGGTGACAAATGGGCCATCTCCTGTGAATGATACAGCTGATGACATGTTTGCATTCCTGGGACAAAAAAGCACATGCATATTTTTAGATATACACCCTATCCCACCAATGGAACAATACTTGGGAAATTATTATGCTGACAGAAAAAACAACAGCTTTTTAATTTTTTTTCTTCTCCTCAAATAATGACCCTTTAGCATGAGATTTTTGAGGCTTGAAACTCATTTGGATTAAAATGTGATTCACTTATTTCCAGTCTTACATCTTATTCTAATATTTCTAATGTTAAAATATGTTGAAAGAGATATTAATTAATTATTTTGGCAGCAGTAAATATTAATTTTGGCTTTTCTGTGCCACAATGAAGGGTTTGAAATACCAGTTCTTAAATGTATGGAACTAGAACTTAGTATGCCAAACAGAGCAGTAATAGCTGAATCTTGCTTTTGTGAGGGGTGCGGTTACACTTATACCATACTGTCTGGGAAAAAAATGAAATTATGTTTTGTATCATGAAGAATTTAATGGAGTAAAAAAAAGTTAATTTTCATCTCATAGATCTGTTGAAATCAGAGTGGCTGTGGAATAAGTCAATAGTGTCATGTTTGCTATTGAGCAGGAGCGGGGTGTAGTCACAGAGTCACAGAATCACGGAACAGTTTGGGTTGGCTGGGACCTTTAAAGGTCATGTAGTCAATTTAAAGGCATCATTTGGTCTATTTACTAACTTTATGGTCCTTGGGGTTTTTTTGGTTGATTTTTTTTTTTTTTGGTAGCAATGGCTTTTTGAACTAAGAGTTCTATGTACTATTGGTGAGACAAATTGTTTTGACATTTAGAAGCCATATCCAGATTTATTTTATAGTCCATTCTGCATCATGTACTTTGTGATACTTCCTGTGACCAGTTTGGAACATATATCTATTAAACATATGTGCTTTCCCTTGAGGAAGCATGGGGAAAAAAAAGTAGCTGTGCTTAGACTGCATAATTTTTGGGGGGTATGACAGCCTCCCATCTGGCCCTTTAGCCTTAGACATCTCAGGAGCAAGAAGAGAACCATTTGTTTAATACACAGCGAGCACCTGCACTGTGTCTTCTCTTCAAATGCAGTAAACCTCACTCTCCTGGGAAGGATGAAACCTGGAATCTGCCTGAAAATCTGCCGTGTATGAAATAAAGAGGTGTTCAACAAGCCTGCTGTGCCACCAGGAGAGTTGTATGATCCACCTGCTGGAAAAGTCACTGCTGCTGCATTTCTCAGCCTGGAAGGGCCTTTTGGACAATCTGAGAGAGCAGCAAAGTGCCAAGCCAGGTAGGCAGAGTCAAATTCTATGATGAAGAACTTTGCTGAGACCAGCAAATTATTCCCAGGAACTCATTTCCTTCTGAAGAATGTTGCAAGTCCATGAAAAAAAAAAAATTGAATTAAGGGTTTCAGAGTAAAGCCTAAGCTCTCACTCTTGTTGGACTTTTAGGTGTGACAAAATTGCCAGGTCTACTGCCATTCCTGGGTACAATTCAGCAAAGACCCAGCTGGCACTGGTCCCAGGGAAACAGGATCGTTTTGCCTCTGCCCAATGGAATGTTGAAAAGCTCAGTGTGTGCTTTTCTTGGTTCCAGGAAATAAGATGCTGACAACAGATTTTAGTAATGCTGTCAGATGCACAAAGCTACAAGTGCAAGCTGAGCAAAAGGTTATTTTCAGGTTTCTTCAGAGCATCAATTCGTTCATCTTTCACCCCAGACTCATTAAGATTTGTAAATTATTTGCCTAATGTGTATTTTGTAGATATACAATAAGTATGTTCCCAGACTGGCTTCTTGTTTGCAACAAATCACAAATGCAACAGTCACATATTTAAAAAACGGAGGCAAAAGGATTCATACATGAGATTTATTAGAACCTGTGAGGAACTTTGCACTTTTTAGCCCAGGTACATAAATAATCAGGAAATAATACAGGACTCCTATCAGCTCGGCCTTTTTTGTAAATGAAACAGCAAGTGAGACTAGAAAATGTATAAGCAATTAATAGTAAAATTAAATTGTCCTAGATGAACTTTAGCCTGTCCTTCTAATAAAGCATGATTCTAGGCTCTAATTCAGGGTAGGAGCATGAGCTACAGCCTGCTCAGGACCTTTTACTGCAAACATCCATTTAGTAACAAATATGGTGATGCTTATTAACAAAAACACTGCTTCAGGGAAAGCAAAACAGTGTGATACTCACAGGAGTTACATATATATATATATATATATATATATACACACATCTATTAATATATCAATAC
>JANRGV010000051.1:11196152-11238342 GCA_024734035.1 Alethe castanea
GTGGGCTGGGGGAGGGATGGTGCTGGATCCCTGAATTCCATCTGGAATTTCTCTGTATATATATACACACACATCTATTAATATATCAATACATACATATACACACACACATATGAGAATTTTGTCCTATGCTGTAACTGCAGTAGCACCCAGATTACAAAAATGCGATACCAGTTAGATTTAAAAATATTTTTTCTTGACCAATAAACTGGATTAATAAGAAATAACTAGGAAGCTGAATAGGAACTCTTTTAGCAAGTGCACCTGAGTAGTTTATAGAGACAAGCTGAAAGATATTGCTGCAGAATGTTATAGGGGCAAAAGCATTAAGTATTTTTTAAAAGCTAGAATACCATGGAAGGCAAAATTTGTTCAAACCTATCAAATATGTCAATTAAATCAGTAGACCACAAATTTACTTCTGTCCAGAAGGGAAAGGATGCAGAGCAGGAGGAGAAAGGATCAGAGGAACAAGACATTTGACCAGAAGCATATTTAAACATTGTATGTTCTTATATGCATGCATACATAAATTACAGCCAGGATTTGTGAATGTGGCTGATATTCATGTAAACTCAGTATGTATCCAAAGGAAAAAATAAAAAAAACCAAGAAACCAGCACACATTCATCCAATTAGAAGCATTTTTGAACTAACACTTGTATATTTTTCTAAGTTGTTCTAGCTCTGTGATTGCTACAATTAATTTATCAGCAGTGGGTTTTTAGGCATCTTTCTTTGGTCAGAAACCAAAATAATTAATTGCAAGCTTAGAATTTAGCTTGAGTATTAGTTGGGTGAGTGATATTCCTTAAAAACCTCAGCGCTGCAGGAAAGCTAATTATTATTCAGTGGATGGCAGTGGAGTAGCACATGATGTGAGTAAGGCCAAAATTTAGGCTATAAATTTCACCACAGATTGAAAAATGCAACACCCTGCACTCAACAATCCCCATGTGTCCCCTGAAATTTCTTCTGAACAGTGACTAAAGCCAAATCCATTTTTCTGTCATATCCTTATCTACTCCATCCCTGCTCTATGTCTACCTTGAGAGAAAGTCCATTTCCTCTCCCAGCAGCTCAGATCTAATGATGGGTATGAAATGTATTGGGAGCCCAGTAGCAGAATATCCAATTGATTATCTCTGATTGGAATGAGCAGCAGCACTAAGAAAGCAGAGCAGCCAAGGCTGCTGTTGGCTCTTGAGCCCTTCTTATGAAAGTGAAGATGTAAATGATGACATAAAGTGATAAAAGAGTGATGCATGCACAACACTCTCCCAATGTTCTCCAATTTGTATCCTCATACCCAACCTGCCATGTTCAGAGTCATGAATCCTGTACTGAATGTCATCAAGACAGGGTTTGCCACACGTTCAAATTGGTTGGCACACCAAGCACTCCACTTGACAGAGACAGATCCATTTGCCATTTTTTTGGAGAGTACACCAGTAAAATGAGGAGGAACATGCCAATATACACTCAACAAATCTGCAAGCATGTTACAAAGAACAATGAATATTCATCACTCACCCCAACCCCAACAGCTGGCAAACACTGTCTGAAATCTCTCCACTCCAATCATCGGCACATGCCAGATGCCACGACTTCCCAATCCTGGCCTGCACCAGCCCTTCGGTGCTCACAGAGCCATTGAGTAGTCTCACTGGAGAACAAAAAGGGCAGAAGCATTTTAGATAGGGGCAAACCTCTTTCCTCCCCCACCCCAAGAAAACAGAAGTGTAATATAAAGACATTTATTACTGCCAATGAGGAACACAAAAAGAATTAAAATGCATTACAGAGGTGATAAACCCAGCATTTCCACAAATTTTTGTTCCTACAGGAAGAAAATGCTATTATTATTTCCTATATTTCTACCACAGGAGAGTTTCATATCTTGTATTTTGCAAATGTCTCAGAAATAGACAATAAACAGTATATTTTTCATGAACTCTGACCAATGCATTTTTTTCTAAGTCAGCATTATATAATTTCCAAATAATGTGTGAAGCTTTAGCTCCATGATGCTCAGTAAAACTTGACTGGAAATAAGGTTAAAATGAGTGTTGGCAAAAAAACAAAAGAAACAAACAAACAAACAAACAAAACTTACCAACCAACCAACCAAAAGAGTTCCAGTTCCAATTGCTATGTTTTCACTGTTTTCATTGCAGTTTCAGTTAAAACATTCACACTAATAATAAAAGCTCACTGAAAACCAGTCCTTCTATAAAAACTCTTCCCAAAAGAAAATATTCAGAATAAAAATTCAGAAACTCATTAACATATTGGTAAAAACTCCTATGCTGTTGGCATAGTGACTAAGGAATTTGGGCTGTAAGGCCAACAGAATGTCATGTATGAACAAGTATATAAAATAAGATTTTTTTATATAATAATAAATTTATATATAATGCCAATGGAGTCTCATATATGTCTTAGCAGCTACAGCTGGATTTCAGGTAGATGACAGGTATTGCCATGGTGAAGTAGAGAAAAGCATGCAATGCAATGACATTTATAGGTTACCAAAATATTTAAAAAAAAAAAATCTTACTTGTGCAAAAAACCTTTTTTCCACCTAAATGCTTTCACAAAGAGTACCCACAATAGTAAATAAAAATTTTAGATTTTTAGAAATGCCTCTGTGACATCTGGAGTGCATGAATGAAAGAGGTGATATACAGTGACTAATTAATGGCCAAGATTAAATTAAATTAAATTTTTGAGCTTCTTAAACATCTTGTAAATATATGCACTGCAAGGTGTCTCCAAATTACTTTTGACACCTCTTTTTTTGAGAGAACTTGAACTATAACTCCTTTTCCTTTCTCCTCATCAGATCTATGTTCTTCTCCAAATACATTATTGGTAAGGAATAATAAAGTCATTGAGGATCCAACAACTGCTTAATTCAAATGTCGTATAGTTTAGAATTGTGATATTTCTTTGCAGTCCCTGGAAGTTCCAGAAGTTGGGGGATTTGAAAAGACAGTTTTTCTAGTTCAAATTGCCACTTCTGATAAATTGGTTTCAGGAAAATGAGCAAGGCTCTTGGACACTAGAAAGACTCAATGTGAGAGTTTCTAATTGAATTTTCCTTTTGTTTTAAGACATAGACTGATTTAGCCAAAATTTGGATTAAATGGGCTTTTGGAAACAGAACTTCCAGGCTTTTCATGTGAGGTAATTTGTTATGAAGTAATAGATAATCAGTGGCAAAATAAATCTTTGGGAAAATGTTCATTATGTTAATGTAAGTGATGGTTACCTTTTTCAGGTCTTCTTCAGCAATGACTGGAAAAAAAAAATTCAGGTTTTCTTTGTTTAAGAAGAAACTGAAGTGAATTTTATTCTATACATTTTAAAGGAAGAATGTGTTTGCAACAAAATAGCCAATGGCACTAATCTGAGGATTGAATCTGTGTCTTCAGACATCTATCTATCTGCATGTGCTTACGTATGCCATGTATATTTTTATGTATATGCATGTAAAAAAAAAATTGAAATCAATGGACTGTCAGCACAAACCTAGAGACCTCTTTAGAACAAAGGAACTGTGCTAAGCTTAAAGACCACTTTTAAGTCTTCTGTTGGTTCTCCAAAGCAGATTGTCAGAAAGAGCAGTTTAACTGCTGTGCTAGGCCAAACACGATTTTAGCATTAGTCTTACACTTAAATCATTGTTTTAGAGAATCTCATTTCCCTGCTATGTGAAATGAATTGATAAACTGTGCACATGCATTTTGGAAAGAACCACTTTACCAGAGAAGTAAGGAATAGCAGTGAACAGTGGGTGCTGCTTTTGGAGATGTACCATCCATTCACCCCATGGAGTCCAGGTGGGCTGGAGGGTGCCACGTGTTACAGTTTGGCTTTGCACCCACAAAACTATTTGGGAATTTCCACCAAGAACATGTTTATTCTCTACCCTGCACTGCAGAATTTATGCTGCTGTGATTAATTGCAGCATTAATTACAACAAAACCCCGTAGAATTTGGAAATATGGAAATGGATACAGAAGAAAAGCATATCTTGAGTTTCCATTTAATTTTGAGGCCATTATAAACAACTACAGTTTTCAGCACAGAGGAGTTTCCTACCTTTTTTCACGAGATTCCTTATACCATCTGGGAAAAGTGACTGTTTTCCCAGCCCTGACAAACTCAATGAGATACTGCTGTGCAAACTGGCATGGCCTGCATGCATCTGCAGCATCCTACACTAGCTGAGGTCCTGTGGCTGTTTTCCTAGGCAATTCCTGCCAAATGTGCATGGCTTGGGCTCGATTCTAGGAAACACTTCTTCACCAAAAGGGTTGTCAGGCAAATCAACCTGCAAAGTGGTGGAGTCACCATCCCTGGAAGGGTTTAAAAAACATGTAGAAGTAGCACTTAGGGACATGGTTTATCAGTGAGCTTGGCAGTGCTGGATTAATGATCGGACTCAATGATTGTAACAGTTTTTCCCAACCTAAATGATTCTATGATTTCTTTGTATGAAGGAGAGCTTACTGCACTTTGCTTCATCAGAGCCATCTTCACACTGAGGTATGCTGTCACACAGGTTATGCAACGGGATGCATTTCCCACTGCCACACTGATGCTCATCAACTGTGCAAGCCCCTGAAGGGAAACAAGAGAGGAAAATTAATCTGTAGTTGTGAGGAAGGTGGATGTTCACAGGAGATCTTACAGTTCACCTGAAGAAAACTGTAGATAGCATGAATTTCCATTTTCATCCATCTTTCTTTCAAAATAAGGAAAATTTTCAGATAAATAGAGCTAATTAACAATAAGATCTGTGGTCCTCTGCCTTGTAGCTTCTGCTCTAGTTAGAGTTGCTCAGTTAGTAGTGTTCTTCCATTCAAGTGATAAACATGGGAGTGAAAATTCAAATTTTGTCAAAAGTGACTAGTGATTTCAATTTTCAAATGTTCAGCACTTTTACAAATTTTAGAGACCTTAAACTCTATCAAGTCAAGCATATGAGCAAAGAGGCAATGAGAGCTGAGTCTCCTTCTGAAATCTACTTGTTAGGAAAGGTGGAAGAGACAAAAGTAAATGGAATAAATGAGGAAAACATTCATAAAAGAAGAATCAAGTTACTTCAGAATCAGTTATATAATAAAAGCAAATAAGGGAGAGAGCAAATGTAAAGTTATAATTCATTCTCTGACCAAAGTGTGTTTTTAATGGCTTCATTTGTATTACAGGAAATATAAAGTCACAAACTTAAATTCCATCAAAAAATTGATTATTTTATCTTCCTAGACTTACTGACAGAAATACTTATTTATCTACAAGTCTTATAAGAGGCTTGAACCAGATTTTCACACATTGAATGTCCAAAACTAATGACAGATATTCCACAGAATTTAGTTCTTAATTGACAGTGTTTTTATTATATTGCATACTGCCAAAAATTATTTCTGTTCAAATAATTCTTACTTTTAAAAAACCAATATTTCATAAAAAAGTAAAATACAGAGAAAAATCTGCTTTTCTTCTAAGTTAATTTATTTACTGACAATGCTTTTATTCTTAGGCCTTCATGCTAAAGATATTAGTTTTTGTCCTTTGACTGCCAAGATCATGAATAAGCATAATTATTTTGCAAATGGAACTTTTTAAATATATTTAACCAGAACTGGCAATGGCCACTCTGAGAATTCTGCCTTGCTAAGCTTAATTTTCATTTTACAAAATATGGGCAAGGCTGGCTCAGCAAAGATGCTGAACCAGCTTAAAAAAAAAAATGGCAGAGTTTTTGGACTGAACAAATGTGATAGAGAAAACAGAACAAGAAGCAGCAAAGTTGTCATATGGACATATAAACTAACATCTAAGTCTTGCAGAGTGGGATTAAACACGGTTAATTTTACAAATGTAGATCAAAAGCGAAGATTTATTAAAATATTAAGAAAGTAATATTATTATTACTACAGTGAATCCGTAAAAAATCTGCCCCTGATTAAACAAGCTCAGAGAAACTTGCCATTTCTGAGAGTTAAAGCAAGAAAAAGAACCTAGATCCTTGCTGACTTTCTCTTCAGGTAAGTGAATGATACTTCACACATCTTTCAATACATACTGCTTTTTCTTTTTCTGCTTTTTTCCTGTCAGCCTTCCATAGAAGTAATACAAAGCCTCTAATTAATTCAGTCAAGATTTGGCCTAGAGTTAGTATAATTATTTGTCCTGCTAAGCATACTACTGTTCCATGTAATTTGCATTATGCTTCATTTGGCATATTTTGGAGAGTTGATTGCTGAATTATGAGTGACAAGTCTAATTGCAGTCCCCAAGAAAATCAAGAGCCTTTCAGAAGGGATCTGGCTGGAACCAAAACCACTTCTGTCTAAATATTTAAGAGACTAGTTTTTCCAGATTATTCACACTCTGGAGACCAAATTTTTAAAGATACAAGAATGACCATATTGCAAATATTGATCAGAGTTACCACGTATAATTTTCTCTTCTAGTGCATGTATCAATAGTAAATATTTTACAGATGCATTTAAACACACTTTAATGACACCCTGAAATGATTTACAAAGTGATATTTTTTTCCTGAGGTTTTTATAGGGAATAGTTATTATTTGCCCTCTTAACATCTGAAAATATTTTGATCCAAGTACTGAGTCAGTTTTTCACATAATACCACAGAGTTGCACATGATGTAGATATTGCCCCAATTACACTAAGGAACAAACCCATAACTTTCCTTCTTTTGCCAGGAAATATAAAGTACAGATGAGTAACCAGCCTTTTTCTCTCTAACATTTGCGTTTTTCTACTGAGCAAGAGCTGAGAGTCACTTTGCAGTCTCCACGTTTTCTGAAATATATTTGGCCTGTGGTATAACCTCTTAAATACAAAGGTTCAGATACTTACTTAGATGGTAGCCAGTGGTAAAGTTTGCAAGAAATCCCTTCCTTGTTGAAGACTCGTCCGTCTGGAGGATCACTGTCATCTGGTTTGTTGTAGAGAAGACATCTGGCAGTGGGGCTTTCTCTGTGTAGACAGCTATTCAGCAGGAAAACATGAGTACGTTCAATCTATTTTGTTCATTTACATTTCAAAACGGTTTGGGTTCAAAAGTGAATACTGCCACCATAGGGATGTAGCTGCTCCCCCAAACCTAACTGATATCAGACTGTCATGATCAGACCCCAACACCAGATTTGACCCCAAAACTAATCAGTATAGAACAATAATAAGGCTCAGCTAAGAGATTATCCATCTGTTTGTCCACTCATGTAAACAGTCTGATTTACTGAGAAGTTAATTTCGCACAGATTGCATGGAGAGCTGAGTGTGTGTAAATGTTTTGGAAACCTGATGTCACAGAGTACGCTTCCTCAATTTTTCCTCTGAATTTCTGAGGCTCAAAAATTGTGAATTAAATGAGAGGAATTTAATTTCCCTGATATTATATCCATCAGTTTGCTCCATCTGTCTGATTACATTCATTTTAGTACCCACTGCTGCTACTTGCCCAAAAGTAGGGAATCTGGTCCTCTGCCATCTCTGACTTCAACCACATCATAAAAACTTTCCAGATCACAAACCTGAAAATGAAGCTGGATGTTTTTTCCATTCTCAGCATTCAAGTACCACACACCTGGAAAATAGTAACACACACACACAAAAATCACCTTTTCAGTAGTTACATTTACAATGCTATTTTCATGTTGAAGGGCTTTGGGGGTGTAAAGAAAATTCTCCTAAATTGTTAATAATCACCCAAGAAATTAAGAAGATAAAACTTGTATTTAAAAACTGTCAAGATCAAAAATTCTACAGTTTGTCATTCTTAAAACATTTTTTAAACTAATTTTAGGCTTCTATGACATATACATGTTTTTAATCATTCATGTCAGCTGTGAATTTCCCCAAAGTAGTAAAGCTCGTTCTTTTCCGACTGTGACAATGTGACAAATAGTCTTGCCACTTAAGTCTGATTTGATAGTAAGATAACTCCTAAAATCAGTCACAGAAGCCTGTCTTTCAAGTTAAAACAGTTCTTTGCTTCTGTTTAACCTATACTCTCTCATATTTAATCTCAGTATGAATACTATGGAAATCCGGCAAGAAAGTGAAAAAAATATACATTTTCATGGAGTGAAAAGTATTTTCTCACTAGCAGGAATCTCATTTGGGAACTTGTGGAACAAATCCTGGAAATGTGAGCCATATCTCAAGCGGAACAGAAACATAAAATGACAACTCTTGTGATTACCATCCCAGTACAGTTTCCCAGGATTGAAGGAATAAGAAATTAAAATTTCATTAAGAAGCAATGACAAAGGTCTCTTCCTTGCTTTATCCATCAAGAAGACATAGTGGACCACCTTGAAGCATTCACTTTTGCCAGCTCTCATTCAATCTAAATCGAGTAACGTCAGTAGAATAACAATGTCTTCTCACTAGTATGTTAAGAAACACTCAGTAGAGAGAGAGGATTCTTTCAAAATGCATGCACATATTCTTTGCCTCTAGAAAACTTGAGCTATTTAACAGCAGAAGTGATGATATTAATCTGGCAAATACACCAGGTTATGGTAAAATGGGGACTTTCATCAGCTTATGTGCAGCTGCATTGACATAAAGACATTTGACATAATAGGCAGGATGGAATTGGCCTGTCTGGACCCTTTGCTTTCCATTATGGTTGTCTTCATCCCATTTTAATCAGTTGGCACGTGTTTCCTTAGCTTCTTCTCAGTACTATATAGAATGCAGTTAAAAGTTCCCACTGTATACACCTTAGATATTTTTTGTTTGTTTGTTTGACAGCATCTGAGTTAGAAAAGCAGATTTAGTATCTCTATTTTTATATGGTTAAACTTCTCCTGACAATTTGGAAAAGAATGACTTACAAGAAGCTAAGTTAGGGTAATTGTTTGGAAAGTTTGCAGAGCTGAATGTACTGTTTGGCTCCCAGAGTTCAACTGGCCCTCCACAGTCAGCTGAAAAAGAAAATATTTCAAGAACATAATTAACCTGCTGTCTTAATTTTTTAATCTGCTGTAACAATGATAAATCTAAAGCTCTTTCTGTCATCTAGTAAGTAAACTTTCAGCAAAAACCACAAACCCCTTATACTGTCTGTTTCCTTCAGGACTCCAAAACCTTTAAGAGCTAAACCTTGTCAGTGGCTAAAACAGTCATTTGCTTTTTCCTTGAAACAACTGTTTTAGTAAGAAAGACCTTTGTCATAAAGATGTATATGTACTTACAGGTAAAAATTAATAAAATTTCTGTAAAAATAAATATTGTAGATACGTGTACACACATATACATGTACTCACAACATGGACACATGGGCACAGCTAACTGTACTTTATATATTCAATATTCTGTATCAATATATAATTTTGATGGTAGTTTACATACCAAATATATCATCTTTGTGTTCAAAAAACTTTACTTAATATTAAGAAATATTATTTATTTTCATTTTAGCCATCAGAATGACTGAATGAACCATAAGAATGAATTTTGGTGATTTCCTGCTTTTGTTGCTCACAATTACTTCATTCAAAAATAAACAGTGACCCTCCACTTGCTTCAGGAAATAGTAGTTAAGGCAAAACGGCTTTATCTTCTTTATTTTGGTGGGGTTTTTTTTTATTATTTATTCCTTGAATTAATTGTTTGTTTTTGTTTTTGTTTTTGTTTTTGTTTGTGTTTTTGTTTGTTTTTGTTTGTGTTTTTGTTTTGTTTTGTTTTTAACTCTCGGACTTTGGCTAAACTTTAACTCTCTCCTCCCCACCCCTTATGGATCACATTTGCATGCCATGATGTCTGACAGCATCTCACACTCTGAGACCCTTGGGGACTCCGTAATCTACAAGTCCTACAAAGTCTGACTATTAAATCTCATTGGGAGAAAGCTCAAAAAACAAAACAAAAAAAAAAAAAAACAACAACCAATACCCCCCCAAACCAAGGAAAAACTCCTGAACTCCCTCAAAACAGACATTTTCTAGAGCTCTCTATTTCACCGAATCACTCCTGGCAAGAAAAGCTGAACTCTCAGGAAGGAAAAGGAACTGTTAACAATCTCACTCGACTAATAACTATATTATGCTTCAGCCATATGGCTCACAAAGAGGATTATTTTCTATAAATACCATGAACAACAGATAAAGATTACATTGTTTTTTTAAAATGGAATATTACGGCATGTGAAATTTGATCTGGTGTTGACTACATGTAAGGTACATTAGTGGTGATCTTTGTCTAGCATGGAAAAATGGGAGAAGAAATTGAATTTAGTCACATCTTGAAATAATGTTTTAAAAATTTCTAGTGATCTTTAAACATAAATTCATCTGGAGTTTTTCATACAGCTGTTATTCATTAGAAAACCAAATCGTAATCACTGCCAACAATCTTGGTTGAGCACAACAGATGATTTTCTCAACATTTTAGAAACATTATGACCTGCATCTCTGTGCTTTGGCCAAAACTTCAGTTCCTATTGACATACCTTAAGTGTGGAATGTACACTGTCTTTTCCACACTGTTGTTTTCGTTAAAAGACAGATTATATATTGACATGAAGATGAAAGCAACCTTTATTTTACATGAAAGTGTAATGTGTCTGTCTTGTGCAAAAGACAAAAGCAAATCCTGCTTTCCCAAGCCGCCATCAAAAATATCATTTTTTACATTTCAAGGAGCTTTTGTGGCACTGTGAATGATGCCAATGACTTGTACTGAAGCTCTAATTCTAGTAAAAGAAATTGACTCAGCTCAAATTCTTTTATGTCTTGTTTATGGACGTGACATTAGTGTCAGTAAGCTAGTAAACATTCATCAAAGTAATTTCATACTTCTTTGGAGATGATTGATAGCATTCACTCTTTCTTTAATCAGGTTACAGATAACATGTTGCAGCATGTCCCAACAAAATTACGAAAACAAGTTATTTTTTCCCCAGCAACAGCTTAGGTTGTCCTTTTGTATCACGGATCTCTTTAATCTCGTTCATAAGGAGTTACAAACTATATTACCATGTCCCTTTTTTGAATGCTAAAATTTTATGACCATGCATTGGGTAGAGATCTATAGTTTGATACTCCTTTGGTATTTTTCAGAAGCACTCAGCTGCTGTTTACCACAGGGCTATTCTACCAATAATCATTAGTCTGGTGCCAACTTGTGAGGTGTGTTTACCCACAGCACCTGAAGGTTAGCTGGAGGGGGCAGGCATCAGCATCTCTCCACAAAATTACTTTATTAAAAAACTGCTATTGAATTCCAAAACTCATTTTGTGAAACTATGACTGAAATTACTACTGTTATTAAAATTTAATTTTGCTGACAGACACACTTTGTTGAAATTCACCTCCCCGTGTCTCATGATGGAGCTCTAAAACTGCATTTTACTCTTACATTTAGAAGGTTTTTTTCTTTTCTGTCCTGATGCAGGACAGATTTGGAGGTGATAGATTTGAGAGAATAATAATATTCGTATACAGTGTTTCAACATGAATACAATGCGAACATTGTTAGTCAGAACAGTCTTACTATTATTTTAATTTTAGACTGTTTTTATTTACTATATGTTGCCAAGAGAGAAACCAGTTGTGCTTTGAAAGGCACTGTAAATATAATAAAAGACAGTCCTGGAACATGCTTAGTGTTTTAATGATTTGAAGACATGCCTGAATAAGGCTTTTGTAGAAATATTTTTCCAAAATCTCATCCACTTTCAGAATAAATTGCAAAGCAAGCCCCATCAGATAGTTTAATGATTTTTCCACAAGCTCTATTTATATTTCTATTGAGTTTTGCTTTGAATGTGCTTGGATTTGTTTGACATCACATGCAATCTTTCTTCTCTCTTTTATATAAGTTATCCTGATTTATAAGGACAGTTACAGGTGTTTTCTCTGTTTCTTGCTGTGAGATTTTCCTGCTTAGCTTTGTGAAACTGGAATGCTTTGAGGAAGCTTAAACCTCTGTGCTTTCCTCTAAAACACTCTGCAGCTGGAAGGGTCTGGATCAAGCTGTGCAACCTGTCTGGAGAGGCATGGAACTCAATCTTAGTGTGCTATCCTGAAGATGACTTTATAATGCTGATGAGAGGTTTTTATAAAACAGGTTGAAAATTCGGACCCACTCAAACAGAAATGCAGCAATAGAAAATCAGCAGTGATTTAGTGTTTACTTACTAGGAACTAAAGGGGTGGTAGCAACAGTTGGCCTCACAGTTGGCTCGATATAATTGTTTTCATTGCACTTTCCCTTCATCAGACCAATGTCATCCACGGCAATATCACTGGGACCACGCCTTTTAAAGGCATCAAAAATAACCTGAATTCATGAAAAAAAAAATAAGAATTTTATAATTTAATGAACCATTTTCAGCTTCCTATGCTGTACCATTCTGTCTTTTCTTGAATGCTCTTATTTCCATTGTAATTTATGCTGGTGTTACACTCAGGGGAAGGCATTGGGGATGAGACAGAATTCCTCACAAAACAGAACAGCACTACGCAAACTGAGTGGATCATTCTAATGAATATAGTAGCTTTTTTATTTAAATGATGAAATGACTTAAAAATATTCAATAAGTTTGCTTTATATATAAATACATGTAATTTTAAAAACAATTCTGCATTGCTCATCAGCCTAAACTTCTCATGAAGTAATGGCACAAAAAAACTAAAATTAATCTAATTTGTTCTTTACCATTCTTTAACATCCACATATTTAAAGCAATCCTGCAAATAAGGAATTAGTGCTGGTGAAATACAGTTAGGTGTAGCAATCTTCCTGAGATCATATGTGGTTACATATTTCCTGGAAATCTGATGTTGCCAGGTCACAGATGCATTTATTTCCTCAGATGTTAAAGGCATTTTTCTAGCATTGCTTGCCAGAAATCAATCAAAACTACTATAGCAGGGCAAACCATGCCAAATACCTATAAAAAGAAATTGTTTTCAAAAGAGAGGTGCTGAAAGAATTGTCTGGAGTACATCTCCTCCTTTTGTTTACATATAAGCCAAGTCAGTTGTTAATCATGTGGTGTCAAAACCACTTCCATGTGCAGCACGCTTTCAGTGGGTTAATCCGTAAGTAATTGGTGAAAACACTGATTCACAATCTGAAGCAATTTAAATTTAAATCTTCTCATGGCTAAGTGCTTCACATCACACTCACTATCGAGATTTTATATTCCACAGCAGATTTTGATAGGCTTTGAGCACTCTTGTTCTGTGGAAAGCTCTCATGATAACATTCATTGTTCCTTGACAATTATCAGGTTTTCTGTTTTCTGAAATATTGCTACTTTAAATTCCAGAGTAGGGAAAAGGGGCTGTGAGAATTCAAATGGGGATTACAATCTTCTACATGCTAACATGTATTTGATGGCAGGCATTGTTAAATGATAATAAGTATTATCTTCGGAACAGTGGAATTTTGGGTTCATTTCACAGAAAACTCTGGTATCAGTTTAGCGAAAATAAATGAAAAAAGAAAAAAAAAGCAGCTTAACAAACCTTAAAATCAGATGTTTCATTTAAAGTTACTTGTCCATAATTCCAGTTGTTTCCATAGTTTCCTTCTTTCACAAAAATTGTCTTTTCCTGACCATGCTCATCACTTATGCCAACTCTCAAACGGTAAACATTGCTCCCATACATGAAATACCTAGAAGGGGAAAAGCATTTTGGTATTATTACAACAATGTAAAATTTCATGAAGGAATGTCACTCTTTTTATTTTATAATGTTTTTTGAAATTAGGATTCATTTGAAGAAAGCATGAAAATAATATTAATTGTATGTTTAAATTATGCCTGGAATTACAGAGACCTACTTAAACTCCACAACAAAAAACATTTCAGGGATTCTTAATATCATACAGAAATGCATATTGGTCACAGGGTGAAAAAGAAAATACATTATAGCTAACTGCAAAAGTCAAAGCTATGAAGGAGTTAAATTTCAGGCTCAGAACTGAGACTGATTGTGGAAATCCAAACAGAACTAGGCTGGCACGCTGAGTGGGATTAATATTTTATATGAAAGAAAGCTCTTTGGGTATATTCCTAAACAAAACACAGGTTTAGGAATGATGTAACAGTACCAAAAGCTTAGACAATACTGATCTGAAGGGACCAAAGGCAAACTCAGAATCCGGACCCGCTCTTCTATGAATCCAAGTCCGATGGGTGTTGAAATATAAAATCCTGCAAGATAATGATTGTACTTTAGCCAGGACAGAACGTTCTATTTTAATTTTTTACTTATTGAATAAGAGTTTTTACATTTAAAATAATATCAACAACAGATAGTGTTTCATGATTTGGAAGATTCCTGACACAGTAAATGTGAATGATTATCCCAAGTTATATTCATCATCAATTATATAAATTGAGCTTTTAAGCTTCTTGGATACTCCTCAGAACTAGATAAGCAATGGCAAGCTAGTCCTTTTCAAGTCAGCAGGAATCCTGCCTTATATTCAGTGAAGGAGCAATTCTCCTGGGTTTATAAAAATGTCTTTCTATTTAATATAAGTTGTGATTTTGCAGAGGAGTTTCCCAACATTTTCATTATTTGTGTCCACATGACAATGGGAAATATGGATTGTGTGTTGAGAGGTGACTATGTGAATATTTTATAACAAGGTGAGGCATTATAAACAAACAAAACCCCCTTTATTTGTGAAATTGAGTTTGTAGATTTTTCTGCGAAAATTTCTTGCAGCTGGAAAGGTGAACTTCTTGTTGCCGTATGAGGCCAGCCACAGAAGCACTGGGATTTGTCATAAGAAATGCAAACTTAGGTAGCTTTAAAATAAAATTCTTGCTCTATTCAAATAATGGGTGTAATCTCACAATTTCTTCCATCTATCTATCTATCTATCTATCTATCTATCTATCTACCTACCTACCTACCTACCTACCTACCTACCTATCTACCTATTTGTCTATCTATCTAATACATATATATGCAAATACATCAAGAGAATTTTCAAATTAATATAATTATAATAATATGAAATAAATTATATGCACTGTATTCTGTTATTTACACTTCGAGATTAATGAGTTTTTTTTCATGTGGGAGGCTAAAATTCCTGAAAATTAATCTGAAATCTGAACCAGATCTTCAATTTCCTCTATTGACTTAGAGAGCATGCACTAAAATATACATGGTGTCGGATTTAAGGAAAAAAGTTCTTCATATAATCAAAGGGACAGTTCTCCTTGTCATCAGTTCTCTGAGCATTCAGAATCAATTTTTGAATGTGTATTAAGGTCTTTACTTTACAGAGCAGAAAACACAACAGAGAAGAGTTTCACTGAATGTATCAGCTTGATATCAGTGGTGCAATTTACTCAAAATACAGGTCACAGAAATTTAAATATATAACACAGTAATAACATTGCACATAGGAGCATTACATTTGTCAGCTTAGATTTGGCACAGGGAAACAGAGAATACTTAAAATAGATTAATATTTTTGAGAGAGAGAAATCATTATCAAGTGTTTTATTAAACAAATTTTGCATTATTTCATCTGATTTGCATTCTAGGAGCCAAGTAGGAAGACAAAACAGTGTTCTGAAGATTGTTTAGAAAATGTGCATTTACCTAGAGAGGTGTGAATAATTTCTATCTGATAAAGTACAGAATACTATTTTTCTTTTCTCAGGAGTAACTTCTTTCAAAATAATTTGCAATTTTTCTACTTATTTGTCACTGAATAAGTTTTATGTAAGTCTTGCATAGAAAACATATAACCAATGCAAAATCCAATTTTTATTTTATCTGGTTTTAGCTGGACTGAGAAATCAGCTGAAAAAGTGATTGTTGCCTTTGTTGTTGAAGCAGAAAAAAACCCAAACTTATGGAGTCTAATTCTGGTATAAGGATTCGTGATACACTCAAAATCCAATTCCTATCAGTATTGTCTCTTTAAATAAATTCCACTTTTGATATGACCACGCTTCCAATTAAGTTATTTAACTGTTACAGTTACTGGAGTTTTTGTGTGTTGGCACAGTTGGCGTGTCTGTGTGCAGTAACTGGGGACACAGATCCCCTGTAAATTGTAGGTCAACTTTATTTAATTCAAAATTATTTTGTGACAACCATGAGGATGTCAGCAGTAGAGAGGGATGAAACAGAAACCATTTGTCTAATAACGCAATTGTACTTTTTTCCCCTCAAGTTAAACATCCAGGTTTTTGACCTATAACATTTTTGTCCAATACCAAGTCCTTTCTCAGATAAGGCATTTTGGTGTAATAACAGCATTGAAATTTTTAGTACCTTACAATTAAATAATTTTACTTATTCTTTTATTTTTTTCTTTTAGTTTTGGTATAGTCCATAAGATGGCAATGAGTAGCATAAAACATTTTTTCTGGTAGCCCTGATATTTTTATGGCAGAATAATATGACATCCTAGCAATACCACTATGAAGAATCCATAATGCAGTGATATAAGCTAAATGAAGTTTTTCCTTTAACTTCAAACCACTTTTTTGTTCTTACCTGACAAGTTGCCAAATGTATGATCAAATTCAGGACCACTCATCAAGGGGAAGGTAGGACCCTGAACTCTTTCCCAGTCTGAATCATCATCTAAATCTTGGATCCAGAAACAAAAGCCGTCTTCAAAAGTGCAATTGATTTTCTCATAATCTGTGAATAAGAACTTCTAGTAAATAAAAGATGACAGAGATGGCAAATATTTTCTCAGAATTACGTATGAAGGAGTGATGGATAATGCAATTCTTTAAATATGTTTGTAAACCAGCCCACACTGACTTAATTTCCTTTTTATGCAATGCAACAAAATTACTCAAATAAATGTGTTGTTTGTAGTTGTTAACAAAACACTATTTTTGAAGTCTTGCACTCGTTTACCAACCTTCATTTCTGATCCTTCTTTTCCTCTTTTCTTTGCCAAGGTCTGGATTGCTCCAGCAGAAAGGGCTCACCATTAGAGCAGAGTGCTGTGCTCCATGCCCCAGGGATACCTCTTTCTTTCTTCTTTCTCATTTGCTCCTCCTTTGCCCATATAACTTTGCTGCAGCATCCTCATCACTTTTGTTATCATGATATTCAGTGTCTCATGATATTTCATGGTGCCTTGAAATGCAGGTCAGGCAGGGCTTCCACATGACAAGAACTTGCTGACCCTCTCAATGCTTCCTGCAGCATATCCCATCCCAGCCACACTCCCTGTTCACCTCCTGCTCCAAATTTAGCAGCTAAATAAACCTCACTTATCCAATTACCAAATAATGAGTTGTAGTGCTGCATTTTGTTACTGTAGATTTGCCTCATCCAGACTTTTCCCACTTTTACCCTGCTGCTAGATACAGGCTTCTAAACCTCTGAATGGCTTTATTGAAATAATTTATTTGATCTCTAAAACAGTATGAAATTTTTCAGGCTGGATCTAGTTATCGAACTGAAGCCAGAAAATGCTGCTTCACTTTCTGCCTTCATTTTCTCAAACTCGAAATGCAAATTCACCAAAATTTTGGGATAAAAAAGAAACAAAAAAACCAAACACATGCACACACATACACACAGAGAACACTTACTGTTTAGTTCACTCGCATTAAATGCAGTGTATGTTGCATTAAAGCCGTTATAATTGTCTGAATAATCGGACATAAACTGTGCTGTAGCCTCATGAGAAAAAATGTAAATTGTTTCAGGATTGGACCCGGACAGAGAAGCTGAAAAAAAAATTAAAAAAAATCCCATACAGTCAGAGAGAAAATAATGACATGCACATTAAAATTTCCAGTGTTGTCATAAAACTACAGTGGATTAGTTTATGGAGTCTTGAATGGTTTTCCTGTTGTACCGTGATCCTGCTACAATAGCTTCAAACCCTTGAAGCTTTTAACTGTTTGGCTGAATTATAAATATTCTGCATATTCCATCTTTCATATCCACCAATATGGACATTAGTTAGTCTTTTACCATTTCTCATTCCCATTCTCTATCTATTTCCAAAAATAAGGATAAATAATAATATATCTTTCTGACTTATTTTGCTATAGTCTATCTTCAGTATATGTTTTTCTCCTCTGACAGAATTCAGCTGTATAGACTGAGTCTCATGAAAAATGGGTTCAATCTCAATTTAAAGAGTAGAATACAGAGACTGAGGTAAAGTATCAGCAGTATTCCAAGAGGCAAACAATGCCATATCTGTAAAGATTTCTAGGAAGTTTCATGGCACTTCTCCTACCAGTTCCTTTTATGTTACTGTCTGTGATATTACAGGAACTTCTGATAATATATTTATGGAACATGAACCCCACAAGACCATGAGGCTGATGAAGTTATTGAGATCTTTCAAATAAGATCTTGAAAAACAAGTAGAAATTTCATAATGTAAAAGGATTTTATCTGGTCAAATTAAAGGGCAGACAGGTATATTGAGATTAATTATCTAAGAGGGTAACTTCATCCAGATCCAGTCTTCCTCTTAAACATACATGTGCAGCTTTTGATACCTCAAAATGCTTATTTTATCACTTAGATTTTATTAATGGAAAAGTATTATTAGCTGGAAAATAAACTTACCTCTTAAAACCTTGTTTTGTCCCAATCCTTCAAAAATACTCAGTATGTCTGCATATGGTTGTGTTTCAAAAGAAGTGAAGTTCAGTTTAATGGACAACCCTTGAGGCACTCTAAGGCAAAAAGAGAAACGAAAACCTGAAAATCTATTCTTTGACTTCAGTAAAGTCATTGAAGTCACTGAGTGCCTGAATGGTAAGTTCAGAAACAACATGAAATTGCATTTCTCAAGATTATTAATCAAGACGATCTATTAGTATAACTAATAGCTTGTAAAATTGCCAAACGAATTGAGGATAAAACTTTTGTAACAGTGTGTGCACACTTTTATGCACTGGAGTTAAGTATATTCTAGAAACTGAATGTTCTGAACTCCAGAATGTGATAATCAGTTCTAGAAGAGGTTTGTTTTTTTTAATGGTTTTGTCTGGGTTTTGCTGTCGTCTGCATCTCATTGAACTGCAATCACTTTTTGATACTCTTAGATATCTCATTGCTCAGGTAGACTTCCCAAAGATATCAATATGAACAACAAGGTATCAAAATCTCTTTCCTGAAAGTCCAAAAAACTGTCCCTTATGACAAAAACAGGATTAGCATGCAGATTGAGTAATCTCAAACCCAGTTTTTGGGAAATTGTTACAGATCCAAACCATCACACACAAAGTTTAATGACAAGTCACTTGAAGTAAAGAGTAAAAATTCATGGTCTTATTTTGTTACAGTTATGCTCTATGAGTAATCTGTATTTAATTTGTTCTTCCATTTCCTTTCCACTGGACACACATGGTAGTCCAAATTCTAAAACACTACTATCATTATCAGCTTAGCTATCACTGTGGGGTTTTTTTTTTGTTTTTTTTTTTTTTTAGTTGAGAGACTCAATGAAAATAAGCTTTCAACAACAATCTGCTGATGTCTATCAGTAATGATTAGTAGACAAATGAAAACTTAGATATTTTGCCTTTTAATTTTTTTTTTGGCTGATGTTATTTTATTTTTCTCCAGATGGAAGAAAAAGCCTTGGTTAGAAAAGAGTAAAACATATAGTTAAAAGGTTCAGGAAGCTAAACTTTCAGGGAAATATTGAACGTATACCTCTTCTAGAAGGAGAGGAGATTGGATCTTCATTTGGAGTTAAATGGCATGAAAATGCAAAAGCTCTTCCTAAAGGTAATGGGGAAATATTTCTAGACAAAGGCAGGCACAAGAAAAATCCAATCTTGGATGTATTATAGGTTGCCTTTTAACACATTTTTTATAGGGATAATAAAACATGTAGATTGCTGGAAAACCCAAAAAGTTATCTCATGGAAACAACTCTGTTTCAAAGAAACACAAAATTTGAGTGCCACTTTAAACTTCTTAGGCCTTTACTCTCAATGTTGCCAGATTTTTTTAAAGCAGGTAAGTGGACAATAAATTCAGATCATTGTTTTTGTCATTTTTCAATCTAGTTACAAATATCTGCAGAACCTCTACCGTAATATTTGCAATTACTCGTGATTCTTTCCAAAATGAAGTTTTTATTAGCTACATACCTATAGAAATCTACCTAATACAATGCTTCTTGCAGCTATAGCAGCACTTGGAGGAACATGAACAGTTTAGGAGGAAGGAGGGTACTTGGGCCATGTTTATTTACTGTGCTCAAATTCTGCAATGCCATGAAATGAGGAACAAAGCAGACATATTCTAAAGGAAAAAAATATTGTTCTTTTCCTGGGACACCCCTGTATTTTAAAGCCAGGTATTGTCAGTAATTACTGGTGTACAGTACCCCTGAAGATGAGAAGGAAAAAAATGTACTAAACAGAAGGAGAAGCAGGATTTCAAGGTGAAGATGAAAGTTCTAAACAAAATCAAAGCCTAGCACTTTCAAAGGAGCCTTTGGAATGACAAGTCCAAACCTTTTCCAATTTTAAAGGCAATTTCTTAATCTCCTTTGAAATCTTCTGCCAAATTAATACTTCTCAGAATCAAAGAACTAGAATTATTACACAGAATTGTTCCATAATAAGAATTACTGCCTTTCAAAGCAGTAAGTTCTGAATTGGCAGTCATAGGAGGGATTTTTAGGACTGTCTAACTTGTGATCATTTAATTTTTTTAGCTACATACTTTTGGATGAGTTTTATCATACAGTGTGACTATCTCTTTTTCTTCCTGGCCTAAGAACTGGACCAAAAGAGTCAAAATCAAACTGCTGCCCCTGTCTTTAAGTATATATCCTTGATTAAAAAAAAAAAATCCACCTCTTGTGCCTGAGGCTTAAAAGGCATTTAGTGCTATTATATTAAATTATAACTATGCAATTCTAAAACATATTCCTAAATTACATAGGTACACAGGAACTCAAGTCACAGATGAAACTTTAACACCTAAATGACAAGGGAATTCTTGAAAATTCTTTCTGGCAAGCAAGACTTACATCATATAAAGTCATTACCTGAAGGCTACTATTTAATATAATCCTTTGAAAAAAAAAAATCTTGCAATTATTTAATTATTTTGAGTTATGTGATTTCTTTTGAACTTACACTTATGTTCCTCTGGATGTGTATAACACACAAGATTTCCCAAAATTGTACCTAAGAACTTTTGTAAGTGGAAAAATTGTTGATATAGTTATGGAGCTTATGCATGAAAATCTTTAAAGAAAAGTTACATAAAAATGAAGGAGAAAATGGTATTACATATTTTCTAAGCTGGTGTATTTGGGAATAAAAGCAAATGGCATAAGACTATTGTACAGGAAACAAGATCACCTCATAATCAAAAAAAGTTATGTATAAAATTATGGGAAAAGGTCTTACACTATTATCCATTGGCAAACAATGTTTTCATTATATGGCTTTGGATAATTCATAGAGTGAAAAAACCCAGAGGAACCAGTCAACATGAATTTTCCATCACAAACTGCAGCTGTAAAGATATAATGAAGAACATTTTTCAGAATGACATTTGGTAAACAGAATCAGAGCCAAAATGTGGGTGACCCTGGATATTGGTTTACATGGATTACCTTGGAACTGCTTTGTAAGCAACAATAGGAAGACAAAGTAAAATACACTTCACTTACTCCTATTTCTAATTCTTATCACTATTTGATCTCAAAGTAGTACATCAGGAGAAAAGCTCTACAGAAAATATACTTTCAAATTAGACACAATCCAACTAATCCAAACTAGTCTAAACCAATCCAAATAATTAAAACCCAGCAACACTCTTTAGCTAATTCAATTCCTTCTTTCATTTTACTCTATACTTTTATAAGGAAACAGGATCTTGCCTTATCAGTTCTTATCTACAACTACTTTAAATCCAAAAACTGTGTTTGTACTACCAGAGACAATTTAATATCATGTGAATAAAAGCAGAAGGGGATATGGTTGACTATTGTTATCTCTACTTTTATGAGCTTCCTAGTTCCTCGCCCTATATATTACTGAGTACTCAGATAAGTGGATCTCCCAAGTTTCCTGCCAGCTATTAAATTCATTCAGCTGAGGAAAATGTCATTTATCGTCATCTATTTTTCCAAAAGGCCTTTATTAGATTTGTTTCCTAGGTGTTGGTATTCCATTCTATGAAAGTTCTTCACTTAAAAAAAAAAAAAGTTAAAAAAAAAAGTTAAAAAAAAATGTATTTTTAAGCCTCAACAAGTTGGAAATGATAATTCATGTAGAGATTTTTTATTTCAGCAGACATGGAAGAACATTCCTAACATTTTGTCAGGAATCTGTCTAGTGATGTTTCCTCTTCAATTGTTCAAAAATTATCATAGAGCTTTCACATAAGGATTAGATTGTTTGGAGAGGTAAGGACAAGTTCATAGATTTGAAGCAGATGATCAGAAATTATACAGAGCTTTTAATTTCAGAAATGAAATCACACCTATAATGATGGTCCAAATTACAAATAACCAATCATATTGAAAATTAAATGGGAATTCTATTGAACATAGTTCTCCTCTGGGAAAACATATATAAAAGAATAAAGTGAGGCTCCTTGTGTGCTCATTTTATAAGTGTAAAATTATTTCTGCCTATCACTGTAGAAAACACCAAATAAAAATTAAGTTTTGTTTCAGGTAGCCGTACACCATAAACAAAGAGTGTGCAGAATGAACTTTGCCAACATACCTAATGCATGAGCTGAAATAGAAACATATTCCCTTTTGCAATCTTTGAGAGGAAAACTTACACATAGATTTTAAATACACAGAGACAAAAGGTCCATAAACGATGGTTATTATTCTATATTAACATTAGTACTGGGTGCTGTTATAGAAGTACTTTTTCTCTCCACTTTAATTCACATATTTCCTGTCCTTACCAATGAGATGAAGAAAATCAGTGTAAGAAGGAATGCACTCAGTTTGTTATCAATGAAGATTACGAAAAAGTGGTACTATTAACAAGTAAGACAATCTCATCTAAAAGGGATCTTATAGTATGGAAAATAATAAAAAAATAAGGATACTGCTCTAATAAAATAAATTACAAATGTTTGTTCATTCATTTCTGTTAGAATCACAGAATGGGTCAGGTTGGAAGGGACCAGTGGATCATCTGATCCAACCTCCCTGCTGAAGCAGGGTCATCCCAGAGCCCCTGGCATAGGATTGCATCCAGATCTTTCTGGGATATCTCCAGTGAGGGAGACTCCACATCCTCTCTGGGTGATCTCTTCCAGCGCTTGGTCACTGCACAGTGAAGAAGTTCTTCCTCCTGTTCAGGTGGAACTTTCTGTGCATAAATTCCTGCCCATTGCCTCTTGTCCCATTGCTGACACCACTGAGCAGAGCCTGGTCCATGCTCTGAGCCCTCCCTGCAGGCACTGACAGACACTGATGAGGTTCCCTCTCACTCATCTCGTCTTGAGGCTGAACAGCCCCAGCTCCCTCAGCCTATCCTTGGAAGAGAGATGCTCCAGCCCTTCATCATCCTTGTCACCCTCCACTGCACCCACTCCAGGAGCTCCATCTCTCCTGTACTGCATAGACCAGAATGGACACAGCACTCCAGACATGGTCACCAGGGTGTTGAGTAAATTTCAGACCTATTGTGTTTATGCTTCTTAAGATGTGCAGTAAAAATTTCTAAGTGTTGCACTGGCACAGACACTGGAATGCTTGGAGACCTCTTTCTATACAAACGGATTTATCTTTGTATTGCACAATTGTCTCCCAGTTTTCTTTTAAGACTTGTTCTTACTCTGTTTACTTGTTCGGTTTTTTTTGTTTGTTTGTTTGCTTGTTTGTTTTTTGGTTTGTGGGTTTTTTTGTTTTGTTTTGTTTTTTTGTTTTGTTTTGTTTTTTGGTTTTTTGTTGGTTTTTTTTAATGCATTTGGGAAATCTTTTCATGTTTTGATTTAGTAAAGTAGCTCATATAGTCCTGTTTCATGTATGCAACGTCACAGTAGCAATGCTGGCTACAAGTTTTGCAGCCCTGAGTAGAAGTGACTGCCTCTTTAAGTCTAGAAATGCCTGCAGTGCTACAAAATGGAATAATTACTTTGCATTTAATCCCCTCTTGCACTGAAGCAGGGCTGCTATTCAGATTTTCCAATCAGAAGAGAACAAGTGAAAATTCTCCAAGCATCCTTTGCAGCCTTACACCAAGAGCACTGTGTTTTGGGATTTTCCTCTGCTTGTCTGAAATGTTGGAGAGAAATGGAACTTGAAGGAAAAAAGCCCATTGCAGACTGTCTTCATGTTTTTTTGGGCTGTCTCATTGGTAACTGCACAACCTAAGTTGTTTTCACCTATATTGAAAAAAGGGCTACTTTGTATTCAATTAGCACCAGAGTCTTTTGAAATTTTCTGACAGAGAAAACGTGCTTTATAGACCCAGTTCAGGTAGCTGGAACTCTGGTGGTCCTATATATCTGGTCCTATCTAAATATTTGTAATTAAAAAAGAAAAAAGTTTTGTCACAAGTAATATTGATAAAGTCATCAATGACCAGTCAATAACTAATGAAGATTGTGATAGGAGGAATTTTCTTTTTCTGTGTTCTCAAAGGGCATTAGTTTCCACTCCATCATTAGAGGTAAGGTTAATTCCTGGATAACTTTCAAAAAGATAAATAATTTTATTGTTTATCTCCCCTTAAATGCTATTTAGTTTCCTGGCAATATTAGAGGCTCTGTTTCTCCCAGATAATGTGGCTTCACCATTTGGGAGAGCTAGACATTAAGTTCACCTATTCTATGACATTCATCTTACTGATACAGTGGCCTTTTTTTAATGCTAAACTATAAATTGATAAACAATTTGGAAGCTCATACTTCTTGAACTTTTTTATAAATAGCACACCATAAATTAAGACAAAAAGTTCCACCTGAAAATGAGGAAGAACTGCTTTACACTGAGGAAGACAGAGTACTGGAACAGCTGCCCTGGGAGGGCATGGAGTTTCTCCCTCTGAAGATACTCCGAACTCACCTGGGTGTGTTCCTGCTCCAGGTGACCCAGCTTTGGGCAGGGGTTGGACTGGATGATCTCCAAAACCCCACTACAAACCTAACTATTCTGTGTGATTCTGTAATTCTGTTTTCAAATTTTAATGTAAAGGTGTCCATAACAGATCTCTGGAGACATCAATATAAATTACTTAAAGCTGATAATCTAGACATTCCACATCAGCAACATGAAGATATATGTTCTGTTTGGTCAATCAACAGCACACACAGAACTGGTGGAAAAACTGAAAACTCATGTAATAGGGCCAAAAAATTAACTGACCATAACGGGCAGGAGAAAAATCAATAAGTATTCATATGGGTAGATCAGAATTACTCATGTAGGAGAGGTCTGGATATAAATGTGTACGAGCAAAGAAATCTCAAGCAGAAGAACACAGCTTCATGCTGAGCATGTGTTCCAGGGCAGATTCCTTAACTCATGTATTGGCATGCTCTGGGAACACCCACTCAGCAGGTGTTACTCAAGTTCTCTCCTTTTGGCTGAAAGAGGAATAGAACAGTTCTTATAGTGCATTTTGCTTCTTTAATGAATGAAATTATAAAATGCAGGAAAATGTTGATTAAAATTGTATCAGGTTAGAATTCAGCAAATCCCTCAAATCCCAAAAAAAACCCAAAAAAACCAAAATAATGAAAATACTTTATCATCACCTAGGAACAAGGTAGACTTTGTACATCCTTTTCAATTTATTTCCTTTTGTTCCAATAGCTTCTCCATCACTGTTCGAGACTGACCTTTCAGGAACATGCGAAAGCACTAATAGTTTAGACAGTAAATATAGTTTTTATGTAGCAGCAGCATTCCTCATTTCTCTGCATTTCTACCTTACACAATATTACCTCTAGCTGTCAACAGTTTTAGATTATCTGCTATCTGCAGGAAATGTTGATACCCACACTTATCCTTGAGAAATACAAGGCAGCATATTTTCTGCATTCTTTCAGTGTTATTCCAAAGTAAGGTGATATGCTACAATTAAAACCCAAGGCATGAATTGTTGCATATGATCAAAATGGCAGGGATTATGTTATTTTTTTTTTTATTTTCTTCCCTTTCTTTTCTTTTGATCACACTTTAAACTGCAATATAATCTACAAGTTTGCAAGCATCTTACAAAAGTAACAAATACAGTTAATTTCAATTTATACTACACACATGGATCCCCAAAATCATACTCTAAGTTACTCAAAGTTGTCTGATATCATCAAATAAGAGATGTGGAGCATTACATGATGCATAAGACACAGATATGTGTGTGGAAAGGCTAAATAATGATAAGAAGATATTGCTCATCCGGGTGAGATCAAATAAATGTTCTCTTTCCTTGAGTGGTGGTTTGTAGCCTTTTCTGGGAAAGAGAGCACACCTCTATCTGATTACCTCATCCCACTTGGATTCTCCATTAATGAAGGGCATAGTTTTGTCCTGGCAGCCCAGCTCTGGACTTTGCTGTGGGAAGTTCTATCTATTCTCCTCAAGGCTGACATTTCCGATCAACATCAAAGGTAATATATTTCCTAGACATTTGATTTCATTTACTATAGCTGCTCCATCTTAAAACTACCCTGAACACAGTACCCACAGGAAACAGAAATTTTACAATATCATGTAAAATACCATATCAAAGGTTCCAAAATTCTTGTGTCTATACACATCTCAAACCCCTCATCTTCAAAAATCATCTCTCATTCAGTACTTATGAAAAGAAAATTGCAACATAAAGTGTTTCTTAAAACATATTTTATAGCATCTAGGAGTTTTTATTTAGTTCACATTTAATACTTCAAAGGAGACTAATTACTGTAGGGAATACTGACAGGCAGATAGTCACTCATTTGTTTTATTGGTGACTAATTTGTAAGATCATCACTCAGTTAATTCTTTAAAGGACCATTTACAATTACTTTGGGAAGGTTTGTATGTTATTTCAGTTTTCAGTTAAAATGTTTATTACTGAATACCTACTGAAAATGTTCATTTATGCATGCAATATTCATATATACAGATAAAGACCTTCACATTTAACAACTAAGACATATCAAAGAAGATAAATCTATCTGCCTATTATTCTCAATTAATAAAACAAACCTCTGTTTCAAAATATACTAGTTAGCTGACAACTGCTGCTGATTTCTGAAATTTAGTCAAAACAAGTTTAACAGAGTCGTGATGTTAGTGAAACACCTGGGAAATATTTGCTATTAGGTTTTTGTCTCACTGGTCTCTAAAATGAAGGTGTAAATATCTTCTAGACTGCTGTTATTATCATTAATCAAGGGATAGTTTAGATTGTGCTAGAAGCTTCTCTCACTCTCAAATTTAAAAAGTATATCGTGTTTTTTTCTGTGTGCTTCTATACACAGTAACTAATTACTGTTCCTCACGATGACAAGTACTAATTATATATGACTTTTTGGAGAACACAAGCTTCACAGCTCTCATTTGGCACCGAGAATTTTTCTCATCCTCCTCCATTTACTACCCTTTGAAACACTAAAAATTATATAAAGGTGGAAAAAACAGGTGAGAATTGCCTCTTAAAATATCTCTTTCCACCGAGCCTGAAGACATGCAGCTCTTAGTACTTTTTCCAGAGACTGCCTGCCCCTGCATTTTGTAGCTTTTATCCCTTTGTGACAGACCATGGATAGAAATACAGAGCACTGTCACACTGCGTGGAGCTCAGCTCTTTCTTGTACAGGATGAATTTAAAAATATTTAGCCAAAATACCAAGAACCTTAGTATTTTCTGCAGCTGTGCCGCTACTATGCCACTAATACGTACTCACACAGCTATAGAAACCATTTCATCTCAAAATTCACTTTTGATAGCTCATTTTTCAGTAATTCTGCACCTTGTGCTTTAATATTCCACCCTGGGAGTTTTGCTATTTCACAGAGCTCAACTAGGAAATTTCTGTAGGATTAGAAACAATTAGGATTAGAATCACCAATCTCTCCCTCTGATAAACAAAAGGGGGAAAAAAAGTGTGCTCCCCTTCCTGGAAAATGCAATGGGGAAAAGTTAATTCATACAAAGCAGCAATGTATGGTTTACCCCTCATTACACAAAAAAAAATATTCATAGAAACAGTAGTGCAATGCACTATTACACAGTTAGTGTTATTGATTAAAATATTTTGAAATATTCAAACAAAAAATAATAATAGTGCAATGATTATGTAATTATTATCATATATTCAAATTGCATACAGTAATAATTAATATCAGATTCCTAATTCAAGTACTTGATACCTATGTTGGCATTTGATGCAGAAAGAAAAAACTTATAAGAAAATAGAGCATAAACCACCACTTTATTTAAAGTTCATTGGTGGATAGCATTACTACAGCATCTGCACACTAATAAATGCATGTTTCTTCTTTCCTCAGAAGAAACTTCTAAAAAAAGAAAAAAAATATAGTTCCATCTTTGACACAGAAAGCACAACAAGAAGGCTCTAGTTATCAGAAGGCATTTAGGAACCTGCTTAGTGCCAAAATCTACAGCTGGTAACCTGTAGATTTAAGGGTCTTCACAAAATTATTCAGGTTAAGAGACATCTCTGGGAGCTGCCTAGTCCAGTCCTTGGCTCAGAGAGCTGGTGGACAAGGCAAGGTGCCCAGGACAACAGCCAATTTGTGAGAATTTTTAAGGATGCCACACAGGTGCATTGGTTGCTCATGGCCTCGACCACCATCACCCCATGCCCCTCTCATATCTTCTTATTCAAATTACTTTCCAGCATGTTTGTCCTCAGCCTGTACTTGGGCACCAGGTTATTCCCACTCAAGTACAGGAGTCTGAGTTTCCTGTTGCTGAACTTCACAACATTCCCCTCCACCCCTTTTTCCAGCTCACCTTCTCGTGGAAGGCTGTACAACCACCTTTTGGTCCATCAGCCCAGTCAGGTTTACCTACAAAGCTTGCTGAGGGTGCACTCTGTCCTGTCACAGGGCTCAGTACTGAGGGCATTAAGAAATCTCTCCTCATTCCCAAGTCAGTCACCTCATCACAGAAACCACCTGGGTTCATCAGACATGATTTCCCTTGCTCCTGTTCTTCACGATCCTCAATTCCACCATCTCATGAGAAAAACTTCTCCCAACTCTCACATCCTCAATCAGTCTTTCCTTGTTTTTCATGCCAGCTCTAGCAGGTTGCCTTACCCCATGGGCTTCTCCATCACCGGTGTCAGGAATGCATCCCAGAAACCTCCTTCATAGCTTATGGTCCACTATGCTGCCTCCCACAAAAGACATCATGGTGGTTAAAACACAGCTTTGCAAAAAGAAAAGAAAAAAAATCCAACACCCCTTTCAGAGTCAGTAGTCAAGTTACTTCGAAACTGAAGCTCCTCTCCACGATTTTATCCTAGAAATTACACAGGCCATTAAATATTTCAAAATCTCCACACACAAAAATTTTAAGTTATGTGATTAGGACAATGGTGGAAAAGTCTTAGAATTTTTTGCATTCTATGTGCAACTCTAAGGATAAAGCAATAAAAGGCAAAAATTCCTAAAAAAAATTAATGTAATAGGCAAAGAGAATTGATTGAGAGTTTAACAAGCTATATTCAACCTATTGCCTAGCAAAGCATACGGCAGAGGGGCTGAGTTAATGCCTATTCATTTTATGAAAAAAACTTGGAATACTCTAACGATGTAAATAATTATGATATGGAAATACAAAGCTTGAGCAACTTCAAAGTGAATGTTTGCATATTTATATCCTCAGATGAGCACTGTGCATCTGAAATATTTTCTATGCAACTGTTTCAAGCCAATTTGTACCAAAATATATTTTTAAAAAATGAAGCTTTTCTATATCTTGGCTTAAGTGTGCACATGTTTATATGTGTACGTATGCTTCTATACACACATGCACAAATCCTTCAGTCCATTCATCACTTCAACTGTATATATTTATATACAAACTATATACAAAGCATATACAATACATAAAAATATGATTTGTGTGTATAAATCATTAAACAGAGCTATTTAACTACTTGTTAGAATGTATATGCACACTTAATTCGGGAAAGCCCACATTTTAAAATTGCAGGGAAGTTTAATTTAAAAAGTCACAATGAATTTCCTCAGTTAAATACAATCTATTGCCTTCCCTCTCCACCCTTCACAAAAACCCCCTAAATTTGCCAAGTGCAACAAAACTGTTTAAACCATTAGACAAGGCAATTTTTAATTTGATGTTGTAAGGTATTTACTTGAGGGCAAAGATGAGCATAAAGTAGAAATACTCTTACTCTTTATTTTTTTTTTCATTGAAGCATAATTTATTATACATACTCCTAATCTAATAGGTTACATATCAAGTTTCAGTTAGAAATAATTTTTAGAAAGAAGTTGCAGGTCCCTTAACAAGTTGATCTAATACAAAAAATGAACACTTATTTAGAGACTCCTCTACCACGGCCCCACACCTAATCAAAGCATTGTGTATTTTCCTTTCAGAATACAAAAAGTATTCTGTTAATATCCAGACTAAGACTTATGTATAATATGGTACCAAAACAGCAAGTCTTTCGTCAGACAGTAGATAATTTCAGCTATTAGAACTGACTGTTATTGCACAATGCATTTTAATTGGATTTATTTAGTGAATGGGATAATTTATGTTCATTTTGTAATTCTGTTACCCATTTAAATGTCGTCTATAGGTCTTGTCCACTGCCATTACCAGGTCTGCCCAGGAAATCCATTGCCATGCATCATTTATATCAGTATTGCATTGTAAACTCTGCAGAACTTTAGACATAAAATAGATTTTTCTGGCTCTGCATTCAACTTTCTTGATGAGAAAAATCAAGATAGAGTGTGGTTGCTCTTGCAGAATATATTGATTCTGAGCTCCCAAAGCTCAGGTAATCCAAGAAAACACCCGTTCATCTGCAGGTAGCCAATGAAAAAGAAAACTAGTGGTGTTTTGTCTTGCCTGAGGCACAGTGACCGCTGTATACCAGCCTGGCTGGAACAGTCTCAGGAGAGAAACATTTTTGAGGTGTCACAGAGTTCAAATGAGTGAAAACAGAAGTCATCAGTCTTTCCAGGATTCCTCAAGTTAGTAAGAGAAAGAAAGCTGGCAAATCCTAGCTGCAAGGATTCCAGTGCATCACTGTCCTTCTGTGCATCAAGGAAAGTACATCATACAAATGCCTTGCTATTTTTGGCAATATTCTGTAACCACTAAAGTCTAATGGAAAAGCCTGCCATTCAATTCCCACATGGAGCCTGGGATTGCCTAGGGCAAACAGCAGAAACCCTAAGAGACAAAGTAAAAATTCCTTTCAGCATTCTGATCAGGAACCAGTGAGCAAGAGCAACAAGCAATAAGCTCTTTCTCTTCATTCTGACCAGGCATACAGCAAGGGAAAAGCTTTCACAGTGACTGACAATGCCTCTAACAAAGACCTGAGGAAGAAAGAAAAAACTATAAATTTCAAAGAGCTGTATTGCCAGAAGTCCCATCTTTCCCATTTCTAACTGCATGCTCACTCTCTGATTAGCAAAGGAAAGGAGAGAAATCAGCACAAAAGTCATTGCTGTGGACACAAAGTCAATTTTTGCAAATGGTAAGAAGCAACCCCAGCGGTAGATTGTCAGATCCTGCACTACCATAACTGTGCAATAGTCATGCCAAAAAATAAAGTGTGCATGGCATATTTCTAAGGACAAAGATAAGGTTGTTTGAAGTGAGGCAAAACTCTACTAAAATATGATTCATAAAGAGGTTTACTATTCACTGCTTTTAGATCAATAAGCTTAGAATTTCAATTGTATTTACTTCATTCTATCTCAGATGTTGTACAAAATCTCTCTTTTTTTCAGAAATGGTGAGCTTGAGAGTCTTATGTGCAGACAAGTTCCTAATGTACAAGAAATAAATATCTTACTGTACTTTTGCAATGGCTGGGTCAATTTTACATAATTAGATATTTAAATTGATCTGCATGAAATTTTTAAAAATTAGGCTTTTTGTGTCTGTAATAACAAAAAAAAATAATCTGGATTTATGAAATTTCACTCTCAAATTATTTTTCTCAATTATATCAAACCTTGCTTTCAGGAGAGTCTTGTCATTTAAATATCCAACAGGCCAATGCATCCAAGACAAAAAGCCTGATCTTTTCAAGTTCATTGCATTTGTAGTGTCAAGTAAGTTAAATTTTGTTACCCATTACTCTCATGATCAAACCTGTAACCAAATTATATATATCAGGAACTGAAAGAACTCTAATTTTAAATTTCGGCATACAGTTTTTTCTACCAATCCTTTCTGGTTTGAACTTATATCTGAGCAGGAAAGGAGTATTTTACACGAAGGGCCCCACATCAGTTATTTTACTCAATCCAGTGTTTCTAATAATCAGCAAGAGGTTCCTCACTGACACAGCAACTGCATTCTTGAAGAGTAAATACATGGCCAGGCTATTATGCTGTCTTTTCTTGTCACTTCTATAACTAATTTATGTTCTCAGACATCAAATCACAGGGATTATGGTGGGGGTTTTTTTATCCCTTGACCAACTAGGATAAATCAGAAAAGAAAACAATGTTTTTATTCATGTGAATGTCCCTGGACAATCTCGTGGCCAGAAAGCATAAAGGCCTTAATTCCAAATTGCCTGCCAAAGAAAATGTGCCAGAAGCCCCACACTCCCTGCTCTCTTCAAAATCCATCTGTTACAACAAACACTTCAGTATTAACATTCATCCTGCATCTGTTCTTTATTGAACTTCTACTCCTTTGAGCTTTAGAGGCTACCTGTAAGTTGAAGAACTTTCCACTTTTTCCTTATCTTCCTCCACTCTAATTATTTTAAAGATCCATACACATTACAGTGTCATGTAAATAATTATCAGAATAAAAAAAAAATCAGAGTGAATATTGTGTTTACAATCTGTAACAATTTTTCCATTGAGTATGAGCAGAGAGGTATGTTTTGCTTCCATTTTGGGACTTAAAATCTTTGTAAAACTGTTTGCGAATGCATAACTTTCCCTGTTCATTTAAACCAGCAAATTTCAGAAATAATTTTGACTGTATTTCAGAATTTTTGAAAATAAGTGCTTAGTTTAGGAGTAAAGGATTTGAATACCCATATCTAAAACACTACCCATTTCTTTCTGAGGTTGGTCTACTCAATGCACCCTGATGAGCTGCTGTAAGAGTGAGCAAACAGATTTCTAGGAAGACCTTTTGTGTTTCCCCTTCAGATTCTAAAATGATTTCTGTCTCCACAATTCCCGCTTTTAATGGCTGATACACCCGATGGCTTCCAGGGGCTGTGCCAGGCTGGAGGAATGGGCCAACAGGAACCTCAGGAAGTTCAAAAAGGACAAGTGCATAGTCCTTCCCCTGGAGAAGAGCAAGACACCAGACACCAGTGTATGGATGCTGGTAATCCAGGTGGAAAGTGGCTTTGCCTTGGAAATCCTGACAGGCACCAAACTGGGCATGGACCAGGAATGTGCCTGTGCAGCAAACAAGGTTAAGGGTGTCCTGGGCTGCACTGGGAGGAGCGTTGACAGCAGGTCAAGGGGACACCAGGGGAAGTGGTTCTTTCCCTATACTCACCACTTGTGGCCAGGCCACATCATGAGTGCTGCTGAGCCAAGTTCTGGGCTTCCCAGTGCAAGGGAGGCATGGACATCCCAAAGAGAGCCTGACATTCAGAAGACTAATGAACTAGAACATGTCTCCTATGGAGAAAGGCTGAAATATCTGCAATTGTACAGCCTGGAGAAATAAATGCTATGGGGAAACCTTGATGGACACAAATATCTGTAGGGAAGGTGTCAAAAAAGAGAGCTTGTGGCTCTTCTCAGTGGATCCCAGTGACAGGACAAGAGGCAATGGCCAAACTGAAAGACAGGAGGTTCCACCTGAACATGAGGAAACACTTTTTTTTCACTGAGACAATGGCCAAACACTGGATAAAATCACTCAGGGATGTTGTGGAGTCTCTCACCTTTGAGTTACTTAAAAGATATCTGGACATGGCTGTCCCAACTGAGCAGCTGAGCTGATCTCCAGGGATGCCTTTCCATTTCAGCCATTCTGTCATTCTGTGAACTCTAATCTACAGGACTCAGCCATGTTGCTGCTTCTAATGAGTATCCAAACGCGTACCTGTGGAAATTACTTCTCACACAGCATTTCCAACAATACATAGTGTGATTTTTTTGTCAATAACGTCAATAAAGAAAGCTAGAAATAAAGCAGGATAAACCAACAAAAATCCTTCTTGACTATAACTTGATACCTACCATAGGAGACAGAAAAAACAAGTTATGCAAAGCTTTGGGAATCAGATGCAAGTGCTTTTGATATTCCAGTGTAAAAGCTTCCAAGTAGAAATAATGAAATGTCCAAAATAACATCCAGGAAACGGTAGAAACAAACATTTTTAAATAAAGTCTTGAAATTGATGTGTAAGATGTCAGGTTTTGTTAGTATCTATCGACAGTTTGAAAATATACTCCAAAGTATGAGTGTGTCGCAGGAATCTGATAAAAATATTCAGTATCATCAAAGTTGCATAAAAAAATGAGAAATGGTTTTCCCAAGTGAAGAGTTAGAAAGAATTACAGTTCAGTGTTTCTTTTCCAGTGTCTGACATTGCCACACCCAAAAACAGTAGCACATTGACACTGGAAACATACCCTCACAGAGAAAGGAGACAACTGTCTACAGGACTTCCCCAGAATTTAAGAGTTACCTGGAAAACCATCCAGAATCTGACTAACACCATGGAAATTACCCATTTTTGCAGAAAATGCTGCTCCTTAATATATGTGAGATTGTTGTCTGGGTTTCTGTTACAGAGTTACCTCCTGATTTGGCTAATGACAATGTCATATTGAACACGGGTAACAAGTAAAGGAAAACAAAATTAAAAAAAAAAACAAACCTAGCAAAATCTCAATAACTAGGAAAACATCAGGGCAAGAAGGAAGAACTAGGTTTACTGAATGCTTTTTGACTTGTGCTATAAGTTCAGTAGAGTATTATTTATCAAAATCTCTTCCACCACAAAGCTAACATACTGTATGCAGCAGAGGAAGAACAGCATGTGAAAAGACAACCTTATAAAACCTGATATATGGTACTGCAGCATAAGGCTACAGAACAGCTTCTGTAGGAGACTTACCAGGGCTTTATTTTTATTCATATTTGGGTGCTTCATCCTCCAGGTTACGTGGGCGTAAGAAAAGTATTATCTTACCCAGAGCAGGACTCCCAAAACAATAATTGATGCAGGTATTACTGCAGCATTCTGCTTGCTTTATTCTGACTCATGTAAACAATTACCTAAGTCAAATTGCACATTTTATCTGAGCAAAAGGAACAATAGGCTCTGTACACGCTTGAACAGAGTTCAACCTTGCCTATACCTTGCTTTAATTATTATGATAAAATCTTTACAGTTGTTACAATACCACTCAAATGCTGTTTGGGATCCCACAGTGAGTTTCTCTGGGCTGCAAATCTTCATGAAAACCTCACGCCCAATTACACACCAGTGAATGCTTTTGTTTGCACTAACATTGATTTGTCATGATGTTAAACAGAGAGCTTCATGCAAATCTGAATTTTCCAAGTAGTTCAAAGATATAAAACCCTGTTTTAATATGCTAGATATCTTTATTCAACAGATCACAGGTCAAATATATTGTTGGTTTGGGTTTAAATTAACAATTTATTAAAACACCTGATTTCCATGGAACATTTCTGACTTTGTCCTTAATTTCATGCCCTTCTCTCCCCTCATTTTCCAGAAAAGTGCAGAAGAATAATTCTTTTATTAATCAAAGGCCCATATACTGGCTACTGTGATAAAATCATCTCCAGTAAGTATTCTGCTAGGACTTATTAACTCATATAGCTTAAAATAGGTAGTTGACTATATGTATTCATATAACAGCTATTTGTCAACAGTGGGACTATCCCTTGACTTTCTTCTCAGAAGCCAACCCTTCACATTGATGATCATTTATAGCTAACAGCAATAATTTAGTTTCCTGGAATCATTTCAACATTTGTTCTCTGGGAGGCATTGAAATAATGAATGTGAAGTAAATGAAAAAATAAATGTTATCAGCCTTTGAACCCTTAGAACTAGTCATTCATATATTGCAGACAGTCTGAGGAACAGCTATCCAAGCATAATGAGACAACAAATGATTATTATATTTTACCTCAGGTTTCTTATTTTACCTCAATCTTTTCTTTTTAATTCACTGATTGATTGGTTATTTTAAAATTTGGCTTTTAAAATTTACTTATCTAATAAAGTTAACAAGAAAGAAGGTACAAATAAATACTACCAAGCAATGTGGCCCCTAACAGGAGGCATGCAAATAATCCACTGGGTAGCCAAGCAACCTGTGGACAGTGAGGACATACTGTACTTCACTGGGGGGTTTCTGTGAGTGCAAACTGGCATATTCTTAAAAAACAATTCTGTGTTTCAGTTGTGCTGCAGCAAACTCAATGCAGCAGCACTGACACCAGCTCTTCAGGAGCTGCAGTAGACAGCTATTACAGGCAAAGATGCAGGCCATGATAGCAAAATTAATTTTTCTTTATTCATTCAAGTTTCTCTTTAAAGCTTTATCAGCACTTCAGCTGCTCTATATTATTCTGAAGTATGTCAAAAATGCCAGTTTGTTAAATTGTCTTAAAGTTGTTCCTTGTTAACATGACATTGCAAATTTGATGTATACAATAATTTTTCCCACCATTATCCATAACACTGATGGATTTCATGTGATCTCCTGCATTTTACTGCACATCTGCTTCATTAATTTTTCCTAAACTCTCAAAAGCTTAATGCAAGATTACACATACTCTGCTATTTTCCAGCCTATCTTCAGCAAACTGAGATGCATTCAGGGCTTATGAGAGGGGATGAAGGAGAGTCATTGCTTGTGTAACAAAAGCTGTTGAACAGGGTGCCCTAAGAAGTATTTTTGTCCATGGATATGCTTAAAATCTGCCTGGCCCTTGTTCTGGGCACCCTGCCTCATACCCATATTCTCTGAGCAGAGGTCTGGACTAGGTGATCTACAGATATCCATTCCATTTTTAAAATGTTCTGTGGATATGGATCTGTGGATGCTAGGAAGCTGTCTAATCAATAGTGTACAGTGAAAACATAGCATAATAAACTGTTCAGTCAAATAAATGACAAATACAAAGCATTTTTTCCCTGTTAACATCCTTTTAAACAAAACAACAGGTGACATTAGGAAAATAAGATGCACAGATAATGCATGCTCAGTTTAAACTTGCTTGTTGGTTGGAGGGGCCACTTCTGGCTGAGACATAAAACATGGAGCAGATGTTATGAAAACATTTCCTTTTATTGATATCCCAAAGATGAATCCATAATACATTCCCATGGCTCTATTTCTGTTGATGTGGAATTTGTTTCCTTTCCATAGGTTCCCTGCTGCTTTGTATTATGACAGAAAGTGCTTAGGTAGAGAAATAAGGATTGCTTAGAACAAATTTCACCAATCTGGACTTACAGTACAAAGAATTTAACTATTACACAGTGCTCTGTCAGTAAGGTTTTAAATCAATGAAATACCTTCTGAAATGAACACCAGTGTTTTTTCATCTCATTCTGGGAAGCAGAGCATAACTTATATTCTCCTCAGCTGATGAAGCATATAGAGAGTGGTGACATATACCAAATAGGGATACTTTTTCTTTTAGAATCTAATTTTTCTTTCCATATTTTTTCTTTCTTTCTTTCTTTGATATTGCTAATTTCTCAGCATATTTAGAGAGATTTTGAGTCTTTTTTGTTCAGAGAACTGTGATGTAGATCTAGGATAAGAACTAACTTGAGCACTATGTGGCTTTAACTTTGTAACAACCTTCCCCTGAAAGGTTGGAAGTCTGTACATCTAAAATACCTGTTGGAAGTCTATATGTTTAAAATACCTGTTGGAATGTAAAAGAATTCATTATATTGAGAAACAGTATGTTTTCAGGAATTTTCAAAAATGGTTATTTCTTCATTGAAGTTCTCACTCAGGACATGGAAACAATTCCAAGTTTTTTGTTCCTATTGTTCTTATTGATCTTTTAAGTCTTGGCTAAATAAAATGTCTGATGAAAATCTGTTTTGACATTAAATTAAATACTTTATTTACATTAAATAAAGGACTAAGTCATAAACCATCATAACCCTGCTAATGTAATACTTTGTCCTTGATGAATTAGTTGATAGGGCAGGAAATGAGAAATTAATATCAGCCAATAGTTGAATGTTTTTGTTTTGATCACAGAAAAAAATCTTTGACGGAACCAAAATGATTTTAAAGTTTTAAAAAGTCACATTTACTGGCTGAAACAGTTTCATTGAAATCACATTTTATACTATAATCTCAGCAGCTGTCTTTTGGGTGTTTCACATCAAAATTTCAAGGCCGACTGAACTGACCTTGGGAAGGCTGACTGGAGTCTGGAAGTGGCCAGATACACTCAGTGTTGTCACTCCAGACCTGAGCACTCAGTTAATGCATTTTTTATTTCAGACTAGTGTGCAATGGGAATCTTTCAACCCATGTAAATGTTAGTTAATGTTTCTTTAGCAACATTTGTGAACCAGCTGCCACCTTCTGCCAACTTTCCTGTTTACTTACAGCAACGTGATCTTGGTTTCCAAAGAAAAGTTTCTGGTATTATACACTATTGTAGTAAATCTTTTGGCTGTAAAATTTTCTGAAATCACTCTCTCTAAAATTTTGAAATGGTAGAAATAAGTCTAAAAGCTGAATCTTGCACCTGGCAGGAAAAGAAATTACTCAAATATTCCATAAGTGGTAACATTTCTATCTGTGAAACAGTGCATGCCTGATGACATGAAAGAAAATGCATCCTGTACCATAGATTAATCCTCTTTAAAGAATTAAACAGTTTTTAACCCTAAAGAAACACACTGTGTAGGGGGATAGTATATTTTACTTGGATTCTAAACTTCAAAACTTTATTTTTCCTCACTGTTAAGGAAGATTTACCATTAGCTGCAAAAGAGGGAAAATCATAATAGTGAGTATTCACCTTGAAAAAATGTGCAAATTATAAAAAATATGTAAATAGTCTTCCTTTTTGTTTTTTTAATAAGAAGGCTTTCTGCTCTTTAAAACCAACCACAAATTCAAATAATTGAACTGAGTGAAAAAAACAAAACTTCACACCAAACTGCATTGAGATAAATGAGATTTTAGAGAATCTATCTGCATTGCCAATGTTTTAATGCCACATAATTTAAGTGTAAATAATTACTTGAAGACTGATTACTTTCATGTAGTTCCAAAAATTATCTATATCCTAGAGATTTCTTGGGATGACTGTATCTTAAGGAGTCCATTTTCTGATTCATTCTACAACTGAACAAAATACAGAACCATAGTGTATGTCCTGAAAAAATGAACAGGTCTTTTGGCAAGGTTTAGAGGGTTTCTAAAATCTCTTCCAGGAAACAAAAAGTTCATCACTGAAATGTAACAATTTATATTAATTAACATTACAAAATCCAGTCATGGCAGTGCTGTGTGCTTTGTATTTATATGTGTTTAATTTATTATTTTTATTTATTCTGCCCTAAATAATCAATGCAGGAAGAAAAGTAGTTCCATATATTTTGTACCCATTGTTCATAAAGCTATTTTCTTTTAAAATGAGAGCTATAGGCTTCACCTTGTGGATATGGGTTGCATATTCAACACTGAGAAAGAGCTTATGGCATTCTTTCTTGAAAATGATATTAAAAGTATGAAATTATTAATTTAATAGACAAGTCTTGTGTCTTTAAAATATCTTTAATGTGGATAAGAGCTGAAGAGTACATTCATGTAGATGGTGGATACTGCAGCAGAACACATTCCCAAAGTTCAGAGCAAGGAAAGTACATCAAGAGAATTATTAATTATTATAAAAACCTTACTGGAATTGTTTCCATACATTTACTTGGATAAGATAAATCTGGAAAAGTGGTTGTTCATTTTTGGGGGGTAAAAAACTACTTTGGTACTTAAAACTAAAGAGAACGTATTTTCTGATGAGATTTGCGTGTTGGGGTAAATAAATGTTGTCATGCAAATGCCAGTGCTCACTCTTGAAAATATGCATGGCTTACATTTCACTGAAAATAGGATACGGAATAGGAGTTGAAATAGCACGATGTATTGTGCAGCTTTTATTTGTTCATGTACATACAGACACTTGAAATCTTCAGAGAGCAGAAAAATTATTTTGTTGCGTTGGTGTGGAGTTTTCTTTTCATAGTAAATGTATATTTAATATGTCTGATTTCCTCTGTCTCCAAATGGCCATGTTGAGGGAATGGTTTCAAACTGAGAATGGGTTTAGATTAGAGATTAGGAAAAATTTCTTCCCTATGAAGATGGTGAGGCCCTGGCACAGGTTGCTCAGAGAAGCTGTGGCTGCCTCATCCCTGGAAGTGTTCAAGGCCAGGCTGGATGGGAATTTAAGCAGCCTGGTCTAGTGGAAGTTATCTCCACCCACAGCAGAAGTGTGTGGAATGGAAGGAGCTTGAAGGTTTCTTTCAGTCCAAATCATTCTATGATTCTATGATTAGTTTTTTTATCCTCAAATGCTGTATAATGCCTTGACTACCACATTATTTTAATGTACATGTACCAGGAACAAGTAAATATAAACAAGTGTAAAGAACAGTACAGCATTGTAAACATTAATTCTGACTATAATGCTGCATGTTGCAAACATGTAATTTTTGTAAGCTAAAAGTAAAATGATGTTCTCTTTTCACTTGACACTTTTCTGACTAAATTGATTTGAAGCTGGCCATTAAGGTTTCCAAGGACAGAAATATTTTAAAGATTAATCTATGTTCAGTATGTAAGTCTGTGTGTCACTCTGCAAGTTGTGGTCGGTCTCTTATTCAGTGAAATTTTCTAGAAAAATTGGTAACAAGCTCAAAATTGCACATGGTTTCTTTCTTTCATCTGATTGTACAGTTAAGCCTTTTTCATCAAAGATTGTTCTGTTGTTGTACACAACTAATGTGACTGAATTATAGAATATACTGATGTGCAATTTCACACTGATGTTCTATATCTTTCCTCCAAAAAATCTCCTAGCAGAATGTGATGGGTCAGTCTGGCCTACTTTTTATATAAAAGGCTGATTGCTAAAAATTACTAGCAGCAGTGGACAATATATATTTGTCAGATTGTGTCCTCACTAATGTGCTGTCAAAAAACTCAACAAAACTCAACACTTGAAGCATGACTGGCTTAATTGTGAAGTGCATAGTCAGGTAAAATCAGAATTACCTTTACGACTTTTTTTTTTTTTTTTTCCAGTTGCCAAGGTGGTTTCTTAGTTATTATAAGCAATTGAGCAATTGTGCTTCAATACAGTAGTTTAAATTTGAAGTTCTTTCATTATCAGTCTGGTAAAATGGAACATACAATCCATGTATATGCTTACTACAGTAAGATGATACCTGTATCCCACTCTTAATAAGGACAATATTTAATATATGAGATATTTTTATATGTATAGACGTAAATCTATATGTGTAGATGTAAAAAAATAGGCCCTGGTATCCTATTACATGAGAGTTGTTATAAAGTGATGTTGAACTTAGTCACATAGAGAGAGAAAACTTGGCAAAACAAACAGATTTCTTTCTGGTGAAATGATGTAGAATAGATCTTTACCATGGGAAGGATCGTAAGTACATGAGTAAAAGTAGATGGTGGGAACTTAGACATGAGTCTGACTTCAGGTTCAGTAATTACTGTAAAATTGTGTATTCATAATAACACATTTCTTCCTAAACTGTAAGTGATGGCTGCTTCATTGAATTGTGCTTATAAACAAGATCAGCACCAACTGCTCTGTGACAGGCTGGACTCCCAGTTTTAAGTCACTGAGGTTTCCAAATGCTGTATTTAATCTTTTCTAGAAGTTGTCTGTGTTGTAATAGTGTGTTTAGGTTTGTTTCTTGTTTGTTGTGGTTTTATTTGTTTTTTTGTTTTTTGTTTTTTTGTTTTGGAGGGGGGTTTT
>JANRGV010000051.1:11238442-11291990 GCA_024734035.1 Alethe castanea
ATTCTTGTGTTATTTTCCACACAAAAAAAACAAAACCAAACCAAACAATCCGCACCCCTCCCACCCCCCAAAAAAAAAAACATAAGAAATCCCCCCTATATAAGCGAGGAAAACAAAAACTGTATATGTTCTACACTTTTCAAAGAAATTTTATCCCTTCCTTGGGCTAAAAAAAGTGCCAACCAGTCTATTTCCATATTGTGCCTTTTTAATGGAGATATTACAAATTATTTAAATCAATGTTACAACTAGAAAGGTTCAGGTGGTGATGTATATCATCTAATTTTACACACGTTGTTGAAAAGAAAATTAATAATGTTGGAGCACATCTATTGTAATCGAAGGATAAAAGATAAATATAATAACTTGAGAATAGACTTTTTGTTGTCATACTTTAGAAACTGATTAAAACCAAACTATTGAAAATAGTAGTGATAAACATTGTGAACTTTCACAGTGTGGGATTTTCTGTACAGTACTTAGTGTATGTTAACTTCTCTATTTCAATTAAAATGAAACTAATTATACATGAAGATGAAATACTGCAGTGTCTAAACAAAGCAGAAGAGTTTATTTTACTTACAGTGCTGTTGTTTCAGGACGTGACTTTTTTCTCTTTTAGATTGTGAAAACCTTTTCATCATTGGTTTATATGTTTAGCAAGTGGTCCCTAACTGCGGCAGAAAAAGTTTAACGGGCCTTTTATACAGTGCATGTCTCCTCATAATAGAATTCTTCTGAGTGTGGGTCATTGTCATAAATTGTTTTCTTTGTTCACTTGCTGATATTTTTATCAATATGTCAACTTCATTGCATGTTCTTTTCCTGGCTTGCTGCTTGGTGACAGAAGGACAAACAGACAGCACTTTGTCTTTGGTAGCTACTAAACAAAACAGCTGAGTCTCCAAATGACTGCTAAGCCTCTAAATATTGCAATTTATCAGTCTAGGGTAAGCCCACTGTTGAAATATCCATTTCTCAGCAGCAGCAACAAAAGTAAATCTATTTCTCAGCCAATTGCCACGTTGTGTGAAACGTGGTAGAAGGGTGATGCTACCAGTGCAAAAACACAGCAGAGGAGACTGGATTTGTTGCTCTGTTCTTTAGGATGATAGTAGAGACACCATACCAGGTATCTCTAGAGAACTTAATCTATTACTGTTGATTCTCTATCTATTCCTTCCCAATGTACAGTTCTGTGATAAGTAATGAAGAAAAGTTTTACACTGCAAGAAACTTATTTTTATATCAATACAGATTTTTAAAAATTGTCTGGGAAAAGATTTATGAATGCTTTTAGGACATGTTTCATAACACATTGTTTTTAATTATTAATTAAAATTTATTGCATCAATTACATGTCTGACTATATATTTTTTTCCAATTTGTTTACTGAATATGACTTACCATTGAAATACCAGAAAAATATCTCTGAATAACCAGAACAAGAAAAAAATTTCAACAATTCAAATATAATTTCCTATCTCCTTAAATAGCAATGAGGCTAATTCTTGGACACACCACTGTGTTTTTGACCTCATCTTTGTTTGCCATGGAATCCAAATATCCTAACAATGAGTTATGTTCAATTTTCATGAGAATTAGCCAATGGAGAGATAAAAAAATGTATCAATTAAATCTCCCTTTATAAAAACATTTTATTTATTTAGAACATTTCATTGATTGGGAACCTCTTTACAGATCATAGGGCAGCTATGTTTAAAATTTTTATTATTCAGATCTTCACACAGCATGGCTTTTTCAAAAAAAGATTAAAAGAGATCCTGTGTTCTGTGATCCTGAAGAAATTCATTAGATCCTGTGTTTCTGTCAAAATATCTGTACAATGACAGAATAGGGATCAGGGAGAAGATTTGTAACCTTAACTAGCTAAGGTGAAGTGTTAAATTATTATTTTGTTTTATACTATGATCCTTTTCCCATTTCTAATTGTCAGAAGTCAGAGCTGACACCTCACACAAAGCATTCAGTCACAGTAAAATAACATTTAATGGTTCATTGTAGGAGTTAATAAATATGCACATTAATTTTAGTTTTATATTATTCTTTGGAAGCTCTACTACATTTTAAAAATTCCAAGTCAACCACCTTCACAGGAATCAATAGCTCTTTCTCGACTGGGAAAAAAATAGTGCTTGTTTTCATCAGTCTAATTGTGATCAATATCTTTTTCCATGTGGGTTTTGCTGGTGGAAATGTATTTAAATTTGTGAATATAAACCCTTCCTTCAGCATGCTTGCAAAATGCCAGTTGATCCTGGAGAGAGAAACATATGGGTATACATATCAGTATAATTGACCTATAATGTAGATATGTATCTCCAGCACTCAGTATTGTGGTTGTTATTCGTGCCAATGTTTGATCAGTGACTATTCTCTCAGTGCAGCATTGAGGAACAAGCAGTTGATTTAGCTACATAGGTTTACATTTTCGAAAGATGTGTGTGGAATTAAAAGCAATATAATTAATTCCCAAATTGTTTTTCAAGCTCTGAATCTCCACTACCTGCTACAGTAAGGCCACTTTATAAATTATGAACATCAGAAACTGTAAAGGCTAAAAAAACTCTATGAGAGCTGTTAAGATCTGTCTTTGTAAGTCAATAGTTACTCTTTCACATTACTTTGGTTTCAAGATGTACTGATTGTAACTCAGTTTATCCCTTTAGAAATGTCCCCTTAAATTATCCCTGCTAAAGTATGCTCCAGCTAAAATTTTGTATTCACATAGAGAATATGGAAAGATGTTTTGCAATTTACATATATGAAATCATGGAAGACTTTCAATTTTCTTGTAGTCCTACTAATTTATAATTCTGTTTCTTAATTATAAGAGGCTAATTTCTATAAAACTCCAAGTATTCCTCAGCTTTCACTTGAAATCTAATTGTGTTGAAGGTACGTGTGGAGGGAATCAGTGCTGATAGCTGTAATGTCTACAAGCTTTTGATGACAACTTTTTGTGATCATCAACAGCTTGCAGATATTGCTCAACTGGTCAATTTTGTTCACCAATGAAGCAAAAAGCTACACATGTTCTTTTCTCCAGATGAAGTCTCCTAGCTCCCTCAATGTAAGAGGGAGTCTTTCTTCCCCTACCTTCTTCTTCTAGAAATACCTGTAATCCAGACCAAAAAAATCCAGTCAATGCCTTGCTAAGTGCCTTATTCTGTTTGGATCTTTTAAAGTTTGACAAGTGAAGTTTGCAAAGTGCCTTATTATGTTCGGGTGTTCTAAAGTTTACAGGTAAAAGTTGTTTGCTATTGAACCTACTGGGAATTTTGTTGTTTCTCCCATGCACTACCCACAATTAACCCTCCAAAAATCTCCTGAGTGGGCTAGGGCATTACACTCAGATGTTCTTCATCAAACTTGTATTTCAGACCCTTCTCCAGCTCTGTTGCCCTTCTCTGGACACACTCCAGCACATCCATGTGTTGCCTGGAGTGAGGGACCAAACTATTAGCAAAACTAAGATTTTCTTTTTCCTTTGAATGCTTTGCAGAACTAACAGTAATTTGTGTCCAGCTCTGTGCTGGAAGTTCTGTCTATATGTCAGAAAAATGAGTTCTTGTCTTCCCTCCTAACATTTTCCGCGTTTTTGGTGTAATGTAAGTTATGTTATCCTTCACATCATAACAATTCAATAATATATAATATATAAGTTTTATATCAAATTCACATAAAACCCCCTCATTTTTAATAAATAATAAAATAATAAAATTTTAATAAATTAAATTCTTTCTCATGTTTTTGTCCTACATGAGCAGTGCTGGTTATGTCTTTCCATTTTGGAAATTTTTCATGCCTTGAATTCATGCTGAAACTGTATCAGCTTTATCACTGCACAATATGTTTTTTAAAACCCCATGTGTTACAGTCTGCAGTGTTCAGGCTCATGATAAATAGCTTATCACCAGTCATACTGGCAACACCTCTGCCCATAGGGATTTTTTTTCTAATCACCTACATAAATTCTGAAGAAGATAGTTAACTTCAGAGCTCATTGTTTGCCTCATCAGTTATCAGAATCATTAATTAAATGTCTTTTGGGGCTTATGTGTGAAAGATTTTAGTGCCAAAGATTCTTTTTTAGAAAATAAATCCCAGCCTCTGGGCGTGAAATCAAGACTTATTTGATGATGACAAAGTATCAGGAGAAATTAATTTAGTTTGCACAGTTGTCAAGACAAATTCAGGAAATAGTATCCAGTGGTTACTAATATGTTAGTATCCAGTGGTTATTTCAAGGGTTTGGGTAGTTGAGGTGTGTGGGTGAGGGGAGAATTGGAGGGGCTTTCTTGTTGTGATTTGATTTGGGTGGTTTTGGGGTTTAGGGTTTACGGATGTGTTTAATTATATTTGGACAGTGTGAATCAACACATGAGATGCTTCTACGCCTCTTATGCAAAGTTCTCATTGTCTGACTCTGCATTTCTTACAGTTGAACTTTGCATTATGGCACAGTGATCAACAAGTAGAGACTGCTGATGAATAACAAACTTTAGCCTATTTTTTTTACCTATCCTTCATGTCTTACCATAGGTATCAAAATTTATAGTTTATTTGTGTATAATTTCTTTTTTTTCTTTATTTTACTATGCATTCAAATATTCACTAACCCACCTGATCTTCCATTAACAGTGAAATCCCCAAATCAATGAACTAGCTCTCCTCTGATAAAATAGCTCTTTCTCACCTTGTCTTTGTAACCAAACCCAGGTATTGAGAAAATGGAGGAGAGGTAATAAAGGAGATAGATAGTGTGTTAAGAGTGTGATGGGTTGACCTTGACTGGATGCCAGCTGGCCACCAAGCCACTCTATCTCTCTTCTCTTCATCAGGACAGGGTGGAGAAAATAAGACGATAAAAACCCCACATTTGTGTGTCAAGAAAAGGAGAGTTTAATAAAGCAAAAGGAAAGCTGAGCATGAATGCAAAGGAAAACAGAGGATTTATTCTCTGCTTCTCATCAACAGGAACATCTGGCCACTTCCTGGGAAGCAGAGCTTCAGTATGTGGAGTGATTGCTCTGGAAGACAAATGTCATAATAACAAATGCCACCACTCCTCCTTTCATTTAGATTTTTTTACCTGAGAAAATGTCACATTTGGTCAGTTTTGGGTCAGCTGTGCTGGTTGTGTTTCCTCCCAAGATCTTTCCCACCTCCAGTTTAAGGGGTGAGGGGGAGTATGTTGGAGAGACATAGAAACTGGAAGAATAATTCAGATGAAAATGTTACTTTTGTTTAGTTCTCATATTGCTCATATTATCGTGCAATTACAGTGGTTTTATGGAATTCAATTGTAATATCTTGATGGTTATAATGACCACTGAAGACATTTCAGTCTCAGGAGAGAAAATAGTAACATGGAAGTTCATAGCCTCAAACCTTGTGATTCTCTTATGATGGCAGAAAAAACTAAACATTAATATTAATTTCAGGTTCTAGACATTTGTTCCTGAACAGGAACATCAGAAGTGTCCTATATCTCTAAAAGTTGTGATGAAACAAAATTTTTGTACAGAGAAAATACTTATGACCATGAAGGCTGTCCTGAATAGGCAAGTGGAAGAAATGCATTATTTAAACTGTGGAGTCTAGTAGACTCATTCTGATTTTTAATACAATTCTTTAAAGCTTCTCTTATTCATGCTAAATAAAGAAGCTTCCGATGTCAACCAATCTGGCTTGTACAGACTACATATTTTTGCATATAAGTACTTCTACTTAGAATTCTGGATGTGAGGTAGCTTGAGTTGATAGCAGTTATTGCAATGATTTCACTTCTTGCATATGCCAACTTCAGTATTTTTACTTAGGCTTTGAGGCTGACAGCTTGAGACAAGGTGAAAACTGACTTGTGCTTTCTGTTGCTGCCCTTCAGGGGATCATATGCAAATGACAAACTGCCTGCAACCAGGTCTGTAACTCACCAGTGATGTTGGTGTGAAGATAGTGAATGATGAGGAAAAACGGTTGCTGGGGAAGCTGATAAGTGGTGGATATCTTCAAATTAATGAAGTTACCAGGGTTTCTGAATATTCAAATCCACACCAACCAGCCCAAAGTAAAAAAGACTAAAATATGTTTGAAAAAATCTCTTGCAGATGGTAGAAGCTTGCTGGAATATGGCATTATAGAGAAGTGACTCAAATATCCAGCAAGAAATGTACGAGAAGTAAAGCATTGTGCTATGTTTTGTGGGGATTAAAAGCAAGTTCAAAGGTCTATTTTTCAGTAAGTACAATTAAAACCCATTTGAAAGAAGTCAATTTCTATATCTGGGTGCAAAATGATCCTGTTCATATGGATTTGAACTGTGGTTTTTGGAGGAGATGTTTGTGGATTGAAAGTGATATTTAATTGTGGTAAAGTCCAGGTTTCCTGAAAAAAGCTTTAAGTTTTTATTTATCAGGTGTATCCTCAGAATCTAATATAAAACTACAAATTTTTGTTGTGAGAATCAGATACCCAAGAGGTTTTGACCATAATTGAAAACCCCAAAACTCTAACAGAACAAAGAACATGAAGTCATGTGAGAATAAGGATTCATTTTGTGGTTTCCAAAAACTGGAATCTTTGGGGCTGGTGAAGTAAGTGGGAGTTAAATACTTGGTATTTTTCTAGACTTCTTGATTTTAAAGGTACTTCATAAAGATCATAAAGAGTTGTGAAATTATTAAAGATTAAAAATTAGATATATTTTCTTCAGATTTGAAAGATACAGATTCAGATTCTTGCAATGAATTGAGAAAAGACAAGAGTGGATCCTGCTACATTTCAGGTAACTTCTTAAAACTTCTTCCCCACAGACCTGGGGATGGGAAGACACCATTCCATTTCCTCTGCCATCCTTTTTAGAAAAGTTACACAGTAGGTACCAAATTTCTTTAAAGAAAATAAATATGAATGTAGCAGCTCATTTTGGAGAGATGTGGGAATTGAGGTGAAGGGAAGGTGTATATTTTAAAGGTTTTTCTTCTCTTGGTTTAGTCATAATTAACCATTTTGACACAACTCATTAGATACTCTGTTCCAACCACAGCTGCAAATTTTAAAAGATTAAGCTACTTGAAGAAAAACATTGTTTAACTATATTGATTTTTAATTTTAAAAATTAAATTTAAAACTCCCACATATAATCTCTGTGCATAGGAATTGTTCCTCCCCGTGAAATACAATCACCACATAGTCTGTTAGAGCAGCTGACATGGACTGACCCCATTTCTCATGCCCTTCAGGGCTTGGAGTAGAGGAGGTAAAGGGGTCAGGAATGAACAATTGAATTTGAGCCTGGGAAGAGGAAGGGTGAAGAATGTTGTTTCTCATCAGCCAACTTTATTTTTAATTTGCAACAAATTAAATTACCCTAGTTCAAACCTGTTTTTTCTTGTAATGGCTAATTGTTAAGAGATTTCCCTGTGTCTCTCAACCCATAGGATTTTTCATCTTATTTTCTCCCTCTGTCTGAGAGGGTGGCTGAGTGGGAGCCAGCTGGCCAATGTCACCCCACCATGGTTTGGGTGGTGATTTCTTTCAGGTTTCCTAGCAGGGAAGAAAAAAATCAAGTACAGTTATAAATGGATTATGTAACTATGATATGAACATCACCTTTAACCTCATCAAATACAGAGGCTTTTAGCCAAGAGTTACAACCTGTGATTATTACAATTTAAGTGTAGGCCAATGCTGGCATTCTGGGATCCTGATGGAAGGAAAAAAAAATGTAGGCAAGGATATTACTAAAAATACTATTAATATTAAACACTGTAGTCTTTAATTGAAGACTAGAAATGCATGTTTTCATTAGAAAAATACCACTGTGTTATTATTTCAATAAAAAACCTTTTCACAAAATCTCCGTGTGAAATTTGAAGGTAGATAGTAAAAAAATTAGAAAAACTCCTTTGTGTTTTCAAATATTAACTCACTTGCATTTGGATTCTCACAAAAATGTGGCTTTGGGGACAGTAATAACTTCATTTCTCTGTGGAAATAAGCATTTCATATTTGGGGCTTGAATAAGACTAAAGTGGAAATGTTTTTTGTTAAATTGTCTTACTTTTTGATGCAAGGTATTCAAGAAGGAATTGAAATAACTGATTGAAAAATAATTTTATAGCATTTAGTTACAACAGATCTGCTTTTGTTCTGATGAATTTTGCAGGCAAGTTACGTTTCAAAACTTATTGATATAGGAAATGAATTCCCAGGTATAATCTGTATTTATAAGAATGTAACTCATCTCCTCCTCCCTCTGCTTCCATTCTCACTCACAAAGTTTGGATCCAAGTCTCTATTCTGCTTTTCCAAGAGATGTTTAATTATAGAGATGCTATTACTGTTCCACAGTTATTAGAAGCATTCTGGTAAACAAAGGAGAATGCATAGAGTAAACTGTGTGATTAGAAACTGACTTTTTCTGAAGCTAGTGCTTTCATCATGAATGTCGCTCTGTAAAATTGCTGCAGTCATACACAAGAGCCTTGTAAAGGTAATATGAAAAGTTCTTCATGTTAGTGACAGGAGAGGAAGAAAACTCAAAAAACCCCAAGCTTACCCCAAAATTGCAGAGTTCAAAAAATACTGTGAAAAGAAGTCAAAAGGTTCAGTTCAGCAATTTCACATTGACTTTTTTTGATTGCCACTGTGACCTGGAACATCAGTATAGTATCTGTAAGGACTTAGATATTGTTATCTCTGCTGGCATAGGATGCTTAGAAAAGTGATAGCTGTAGCACCCTAGAAATAAGTAGCTTTTGAAGAAGGTATGCCATGTATTTGAGACCAGAGTTTACTAAATCAGATTTTTAAAAATATGTTGTCCCTTTTCATAGGTTGTTATTTTCTGTCTACAAAATATGAGGGCTGTTTTTGGGAGTTCTTATGAGATTCAAAAGAATAATATAATTAGTCTGCTGGCTTTGAAAAAGCTCTTGCTACATTCCCTAGTTCACATCTGATTGCAGATACTTTGAAGATGTGGAACAATTTTTTGACTAAAGAAGTGACAACCTGATTACATTCTCTACTTCTACAGTATTATGGGCCCTCAGTCTACTTTTTTCTTTCAGTTTTTTTCAGAGTACAAGTGTCATATAAATTCAAAAGCTATTCATATGTCTCTAACAAGAAACTTCTTCAAGGTCCTTTAGTTTCATCATTTTTGCTAGGGGAAAGTTATCTCTGCTTTTCTAGCTGCACAAGAACTATAGTTTTACCTTTCATTTCTTTCGGCCTATTTTGCATAAGTCTTTAGGGGTTTTGTATAAGGCTTTGAAATGTGGGAAGTTAAAAATGTGTAGATCATTTTAATATTTGTATGGTTTTGTTTGAACGCTGTTTGAAGACCTCAAGATCTTTTAATGCTCATTGGAAATATTCAGGAAGACTACTGTAGATATTCCTGCAGTCTATTGTTTTTCTATACTCCTTTAGAGCAGCTGAGTGCTGCTCAGCTTTGAGTTTTGATTAGTTTGTCTACACTCTCATGAAAGCTAGTAGTATAAATATATAATGAAAGATGTTTACCTATGGCAAGTGGAAACTGACCTGTAGAGAGCTCTGTAGAGAGCCCTTTATAACTTTGCAGTAGAAGGAATATTATACTTCCTTTCTAAAGGGGAGCTCAGGGCTTTGAGCTTCATTTCCTCATGTTTTTGGGGGATCTTAGAGCTACCTCTAAGCCTGTTGGCACAGGCTGGTGCTGTGTGTTTCCTTGTCCTTAGGTCAATGCTGAAAATAAGCTGCAGAGTGTGAAATCAGGACTGTCCTGTTAGACTGTCCTGACAGCCACAAAAGCTGCAAGACCCAGGTTTTCGAGCACAGCCTGCATGTGTCTCATGCTCTTGGAGATCACAGATACAGCATGAAGAGCAACACCATTAAAAGCAATGGGGTACTTCTCTTGAAAGACTATGATCATTGTCTGGTGCAGAGGAGAAGTCAGTAGGAGGCCAGTGATGAAAGGGCTGACAGCAGTGTTATGACAAAGACTTGTGAGGGTGGTAAGAGAAGTGCTGACTGTGCTGGGAAGGCTGTGGCCATTCACAGGGAATGGAGCTACCACACTCTTGCAAAGAAGGTTATTAATTAGTACACCTAAGAAACTTTATTGAGGGGTGCAACATTAGTCAAATGAGATTTGTCTTCAAAAGTCATGACTTCCCTCAAGATGCAGCAGGCAGGATAATGCTGATAAAAGGATTTATGTATTACATAAATTATACATATTAATAATCATATAAAGTGTAAAAAGTATATAGTATACAGATGCTATGCTAATAGATTAAATAATCTATGTGTATGTATAATATATATATTATTTTATACATATCTATATAATATATATGTAGATATAATAATCTATATATCTATATATAAAAGAGAAAAATATGTATTCATACATCTTTGTATAGTCCTTCATATAGATCTCTGTGTGTCTCTATGTATATATATGGGACAAAAAAATGGGGACCAGGCAGAGAAAGTTGGGGCTGTTCAGCCTGGAGAAATGAAGACTGTGTGGAAACCTCACAGCAACGCACCAATATCTGAAGTGGGCCAACAGGGAAACCAGTGATTCTTTATTAGGAAATGAAGGTTAGCTGTATGGAAGAAACCTTTTACTGTAAGGGTGTTGAGATACTGGAATGGGTTGCCCAGATAAGTTGTGGTTGCCCTATCCCTTATGATCAAGTTATTAAATTTTTAGAGCAATGCCTCTTGCCCGAGGTAAGCTAGAAATGAGACCATATGCCAAAGTCAATAGTATGGATTTTATTTAACAGTAAATGAGAGAAAGAGTGAGAAAGAAAAAGAGAAAAAGAAATAGAAAAGAAGTGAGGGAAGAGAAAATATCACCACTCCATGGATCCCAGAAGTGTGTTGTCAATCCTCTCCTTCAGGTATTCTTAGTAGTGAGGGTCCATGGATTAATATGCATTTGGGTCAGGTGCCACCCCTGGAGGGTGGATATGTTTGACACAATCTCTTGCAGCAGACTCTGGATCTGTTGCATCACTTTGCATCACATGCAGTGCTCCAGTGCAAGGTCTCAGGAAGAAGTTTGGGGGGAGCTTCAGGGGTTTTTGATGGGTTATGGCACCCCTTCATCTGCCTCTCATGTGAAAGTCCTGTGGATGTGGCCTTGCCAGGGTGAGAGAGGTTACACAGCTGAGCCAGTTTGTGTAAGGGAGGATGGTGTGACCAGAGGTTACATCACACATCTGAAACCTCCTCCTCCTGCCTTGGTTGTGAAGGAGTCTGTGCAAACCTGCCCTCAGCAGATGAGCCTGTGGATTACAGCCTCCCCCCACCACAAACCCAACCAGGGATAATTTTCAGGACAGCTGCTGGGTTTCTGGATGCATTCTTCTCCCTTAGCCTTGTTGACTTCTCTCTAGACCTGAGATAATTGGACATTTGGCCTGAGAGAAGTGTCACCTTTATCTTATCTTATGTTCCCTTAGGCGGCTTAACTCACAGTGCAAAGTTCCAGTCAGGCATCTTAAGGGAGGGGTGGGCTTCTGTAGCCACAGCTTCTTTATGCAGTTTTGCTATAATGGGCAAAAAATCCTTTATAACCATGTTTAATACATTAGCCATAACATTTCAGTCTCTGACATCATCCCTGGAAGTGTTTAAGGCCAGGTTGGACAGGGCTTGGAGGAATGTTGTCTAGTGGAAGGTATCCCTGCCCAAGGCATGGGAATGGAATGAGATGTCCCTTTCACCCAAATAATTCTATGATTCACTGTATGATTCTATTTTCATATTTGAATATTTCTTGGCCCAAAGGAAGGAGCAGTAAATGTCAGGACTGCCTGTGAGAACACGTGGATATGACAGTGTCAAGAAATTTATGTCAGTCACAACACGGCATGAAAACTTGCAATGAATGGCTCTTTCAAAAGGAGGGTCCTCTGTGCATGTGATGACAGGAGGCTTTCCTTTCTGATGTGCTTCTGGGGACATTGGGACCAGCAGCATTTCCTGCTATCCAGCACAGGGCTGCCTGAGAGCACGCGAGCATGATGGCATCAAGAAAGCTGTGAGCCAAATGAGAGAATGATGATTAGCACAAACAACACCTCTCTGACATAAAATAGTGGACCCCTTCCATCTAGAAAACCTGGTGTATGTAGAGGAAGGGTTGTCTTGGCCTGATGTACTTCTGAGTAATCTGGATGGGCTAAATGGTTTTGTCAGCCAACTGTGTCAGATCACATCACTGGGAGAAAGGGAATCTCCTCCAGGACAAAAGGTCCTTGAAGCTGCTGGTCCGAGGTGGGATTTTTGCCAGAAGCTGAGGAGTGCAACATCATCCTCTTGCCATTGGTGAGCTGGCTTCTGTTCAAACAAAATGTTTGCTTTCTGCATTAATTGATATATCCTATAGTTTGTAGCCGCCTGTTTAGGAATTCTTAGTGGATGGTAAAGTAATGACAGTGGTCATGACATTGTGTGCTATGTTTTGTTTGAACTTCAAAGCTAACAGTTCAATAATCTTAATGCATTACTGAGTGAATGTCAGCAAAAGTATTTGCTGGTCAGAGCATATTTTATGAACACTATGGAGATGAGGTGGATTAACTTCAATTGATCAGTACTAGGACCTTTGCCACCTTGAACTTTGATTTTAACTATACAGGCTGCTGACACTTAGGGGTTTCAGTAACTGCTGCCCTACAGCAGAAAAAACGTGAAAGAGAGGAAAAGAACAAGATGAACATATACTAAGAATTCCTTGACACTTACCTTGTTCACTATAAGGAGAACAAATAAGGGATACTTTCATGTTTTTGAAAATAGAAGGTAGGTGGGTATATGAGAAGGGGTAAAGATGCTTAAAGGCCAGAATTACAAAGCCTGCAGAAGAACAAAGGAATAAGTCAAAAGTGCTCTCCTATAAACAGCATTTTGATATATTAAGACAATGATGTGTAATAGATATTTTAAAATTTTGAATTATTTTTTTGTATATGTTCTTCCATTAAAAAAAAATGCATTTAGTGCCTCAAGGAGTAATATACAGAAGGGTGTAGCTAACGATTTATCCATTGTTAAATGACTGGCAGGCTGAAGCAGTAAGATACATGCCTTCCCCATTGGCACATACTCTTCTGGATTTGGTGATATCACAGAAACACAGCTTTTTAATAGTATGTGATAGATTTTGCATAGGAAAAATGGGGCTGAGATATTATTTGAGTTTAACTATGCCAGATTTTTACTTCTCAAACGTAAAAAATAATCTATGTTGTAGTTTGGATCTACAAACTAAAGTTTGGATCTTAAACTAAAGTTTACACCATTGGGAGAAAGGCTGGTATGTGTGTTTGAATAAGGATGGCAAATTTAAGGACTTGAAATAAAAAGTTATTCTCCAAGCTGCAGTAAAGTAGCCTTTGCCCCTATTTCTTTTAATATTAAAGATATCAAGTATGATATTGAATCTCTAATATGCATAACAACAGTGTTCTACTAGCACTGTATCATGTAAAATACCAACGATGGATATTATGAGCACTTTAAAGCTTATTATGTGTACTGTGGAAAACATCTTGGGAGAGTTACAAAAGCCAAGTGGTGAACAAGTGCTCTAATGGGAAATATATTGTTATGTCACTATACCAGTCTTGCAAATCTGTCTGCATGTCAAGACTTTTACAGAGATAAAAGATGAGAGTTCAGGATACAGACTCTTGCCTTTCACTAGGTCATTTACACATCAATACTTCTCTATAACATGAAAATTCTCTGTCAATCTGTTAATTCTGAAGATTTTAAATATTCTCTCTTACTTCTAGGAATTATTGAAAAAGGTTAATTTACTTTTTAATAATTTTGTATTTTGGCAGCTGGTTTCATAGGATTGCCTATTTTTATATGCAACTTCTACATAAGACTGTTACACAGCTTGTGAGGTTTTCTTGGTTGGGTTTGGGTTGGTTTTTCCTACTGATTTTAATATTGTGCTCTGTGTTTTGTCCCCTGAAGGTGTCAGTATCGCAGGTGATATTAACAGCCAGTTAGCCCTGAGCATTTTTTCTTCTATTAAACAAAGTATTTGGAACCTATTATCAGAAAATTTTGATGGTTTCATATAGGATGAAAAAAACCCTCTACCAAAGTATTGACCATCAGATAAGGTCAAATAGGTATTAATTGGAAACTTTAATCACAGGATGCCAGAAGGGGTCAGGTTGGAAGGGACCACAGTGGGTCATCCAGTCCTAATCTGCTCAGACAGGGCCATCGCAGAGCACATGGCACAGGATTGTGTCCAAAAATATCTCCAGTGAGGGAGACACCACACCCTCTCTGGTTGATCAGTTTCAGTGCTTGTCATTGCACAGGAAAGATCTTCCTCATGTTCAGGTGCATCCATTTCTGCCCCTTGCTTCTTGTCCCATTGCTGACACCACTGAGCAGAGCCTGGTCCATGCTCTGACCCCTCCCTGCAGGCACTGACAGACACTGATGAGGTTCCCTCTCACTCATCTCCTCTTGAGGCTGAACAGCCCCAGCTCCCTCAACCTTTCCTCATAAGAGAGATGCTCCAGCCCCTATTATTATGATTATTCTTATCTTCTTATTGTTCTCTTATATTTGTTCTTTATGTGTTAAGAGACGGTGAGTAAACTCAAACAGGACAGCAAGACTCTGGAAAAGGTCCTTAGGTATCATCCACAGACTAGCAATAGCCAGTGCTTCATGTGTCAGGAATGAGCAGGAAGAGAGCAGGGACTGGTCTCTCCCTAGAGAACCTCCCAGTGCTTTCCCCTTGCAGGTAGAAAGCAGCTGTGGTCAAAGATGGGCAGGGGCATGGAAATAATTCCATCTTTCCCCAACGTGTATCTTGCTGCCCACTTCTATTTACTAATGTTCCATACATGGGACTTCATCCTCTTAGCCTTGAATACGAGGAAGAAGCTCCCCAAACTGGTCAAATCAAGCCCACATATTTCACTTGACAGGACCTTTCTCTGCCAAAGGCCAGTTCTTTACTTTCTGATTAATCTCTCTCAGTGCTGCAGTGATGCTGTGAGGTGAGTAATCACAAAATGATAGTCTAGACATGTAATAACTGCAAAGAGTCTGCAGAAACCCCTCCTGGGATCAGCCTCCAGTCTCCCTTCCTGTACCATACGTGCTACGTGGCTGCTTTACAGCAATGCCAGTCATTATTAGTAGCTGCTGTTCAGACTTCACATCTCTCTAGAGACCCTTTCACTGAAATTGCTAGCTGTACTTTTGTGAAGTCTTTTGTTTCTGAACTGCATTGCAGAGCTAGAAAGAAACCTTTCAAGATAATTTTAATCAATAAAACAAACAAAAAAAAAAGGGTGTTTGGTCTCCTGAATCTCTGAGATTTTAATGCATTCTCTCTAATGCAGGAAAGAGATTACTAAAATTCACTTTTTAATCCTATATTTTTAGATCAATGGCATTATAAAATCAGAAATAATAGAATAATAATCAAGATGAAAAACAAACAAGTTTTTTAGAGGACAGCAACTCTTTAGCGTGCAAGACCACTTGTAGCATGAATTATGAATTGGTCATGAATCTCACTGTGAAACTCCGAAGAACTTCTGAAAATCTAAACAATTTTAGCTTTGATGTGACCACATTAAGTTTCTCTAGGAATGGAAAAAATGTGAAACATTAAAGAGCTGGAAAAATTAGCAGGTATCCCAAAGGTGCATCCAGCTTCTTACCCCTCATTCCACTGGTTTTATAAAATGTGCTAAGAAATGTAAACACATAAAATTAAAGAAACTCTGAGGTTTTGGATAGAAAAGACTGAAAATGTAATGTAAGAAGCATGGATCAACAATTTGTCCTCCAACCAGAACTGTACTTCTCTAAGGTTATGAGCCAAAACTGCTGCACTAGTGGTAACTGACCAAATTGGTTGGAAAAACCAGGCATCAGTGAACAGGGACAAATTATCCAGCTCTCTGGACTATAACTACAGATGTTTTCCCTAAAACACTCTCTATTTTTACTCATTAATGGTTATTGAATAATTTTATTTTTACTTTTATTATTTTTATTATTTGTACTTATTTATTTTATTTACTACCTTTATTAAGTATGCACATTCCTGAAATTTTCAGCTCAGTTGTGCTGAAACGAGGAATAATCCTCTGTTACAAAGGGGAAAACATTCACAAACTATATTTGGCAGAGATTTGGGGAGATGTACAAATCACATCCAAAAGCCATGTGCAGAAGAGTCTATGCCTCAGCTGAAAAGCTCTACTCAAGCACAATTCATAACCTAAACCACTGTGTAGCCTCCAAGGCCACAAGCTGAGTCATGTCTACATAGTTTTGATTTCAAGTATTTGAGCTTCTTTTTGTCTGTTTCTGCCAATATATAATATCAATTAAATTCTGTCATATATAACAGGTATGAATGCAATATCTTTGATAAAATGTGGATGAAACTTGTAAATTCAGACCTAGTCAGGACATTGACCTGCTGGAGTGAGTCCAGAGGAGGCAACAAGGTGATCAGAGAGATGGAGCTCTTCTGCTATGAGGGAAGGCTGAGAGAACTGGGATTATTCAGCTTGCAGAAAAGAAGGCTTTGGGGTGACATAATTGTGCCCTTTCTCTGAAGGGACCTACCAGAGAGATGGAGACAGCCTATTTACAAGGGGCTGGAGTGATAGGACAAGGACAAATGGATCCAAATTGACAAAGAATAGGTTTAGATCAGATATTAGGAAAAACTTCCGGAACAGGTTGCTCAGAGACTGTATGGATGTCCCATCCCTGGAAGTGTTGAAGGCCAGGCTGGATGGAGCTTTAAACAACCTGGTCTAGTGGAAGGGTCCCTGTACCTGGCAGGGGGTTGGAATGAGATGATCTTTAAGGTCCCTTCTGTGATCCAAGCCATTTTGTGATTATATGATGGTAAGTAAAAAGCATTCATGTTATGAAATGTATAATAATACTTCATGAATATCAGGGTCTACATTTTTCTTATTTAACAATTAATTAAAAAAAAAGTATGTTAGTAGAAATCAATGACTAAATAACTTCTTGGGGTTAGGTTACCTAATGCTTTCCATGGAACTAAGGACTAGATGAACCTTAGGACCTTCTGATTTCCCCAGCTGTAGAAGGAACAATTCAGAGCAAATAATTATTATGATCTAGGTAGATGCAGCTGTTATGATAAGTAGACATTTTGATGTACTTCAGTGGATATACTAGAGTAGTATACTGAAGTATACTACTGATGGATATTTTCCTCAAAATGTTCAGCCAAGTCTCCCTTCTGAGCTGACTGCAGTCAGAAAAAAATGTAGGTAATGGACAGAGAATCTACGATTCGCTTTTCTTTTTTTTTTCCTGAAGAAAATTACACATGACAGAGAGGTTCAGCCTGTCACAAACTTTCAGGATCAAGCTTTCAGGTTCTTTGAAAACATAATTGGTCTTTTACTTCCTTGTTTGTTTTTAGAGTCCATCATTCCACATGCTTCTGAAAGCTTGAAGCAGACTGCCCTCACTGTTTTCCTCTTCTCACAGAATGGAAAGAAGCTTTCCAAAATTCTAGCACAAAATTCTATACTTAAACAAACAAACAAACCAACAAGCAAAGAGAACATTCAGGGAGGTAATTGCTCCCACTGTTCCTAAAACATTTGTTCTCTTTGTAAGACAACTTGACAGACTTTTAACTGAGAGCTGGGGCTGCGGAGAGCAATGCAGGCAGCATTAACCTGTATGCCTCCCCAGCAAAACTGCAGAGGAGCTTGGTAAGGAGAACTGCAGTCAAACCCCTTGGTACAAAAAGTTTCTTGGGGAAATCAGGAGCTCAGAATCATAGAATAGAATCACTCAGGTTAGAAAAGGCCTCCAAGGTCACTGAATTCAGCCTTGTCAACCAGACCATGGCCAGTGGTTTCTTGAACACCGCCAAGGACGGTGACTCCACCACCTCCCTGGGCAGCCCATTCCAATGCTGGACAAGCATCTCTGTGAAGAAATCCTCCCTGATTCAACCTGAATGTCCCCTGGTACAGCCTGAGGCTCTTTTCTCTCATCCTGTCTCTGGCTGCCTGGGAGAAGAGCCTGAGCTGCACCTGGCTCCACCCTGCTGTCAGGGAGCTGTACAGGGTGAGAAGGTGCCCCTGAGCATCCTTTTCTCCTTGCTGAGGCCTCCCAGCTCCTCACATGGCTTATTCTCCAATTTCATTGCCCTTCTCTGGACCCTCTCCAGCCCCTCAATGTCCTTCTTGTAGTGAGGGGCCCAGAAATGGGTGCAGTACTCAAAGGTAAGACAAAGGCAAACAAACTGACTTGCACTGCAGGATAAAAACTCTTTCTGTTAAACTCTAATGGAGTTTCAGGTCGGGAGTTTCATAGAATCAAAGATGGGCTGAGGTTGAATGAGATCTGTGGTTCAGACCAGGTCATCTGGTTTGAACATTGTTTGATATCACTGATGCAAATCTTCATATTAAATGTCTATATTATTTTGTAATTTACGTATTATTTATGTTATTAATATTTCTATAGTAAGCAAAAAATTATGTAACTTTATATTCAAACAGAAAGACTAACATTTCATTATTTATTAAGCATACTCTTCATTAGTGAGAATTTTACAAAACATTATTTCCTCTTGCAAGATAAAGATTATAAAAATCACTCATTATTTTTAGTAGAATTGATTTGGACTTCACTGTGCAGTTTATTGCCCACAAACTATTTACAGACTACTGACAGTGTTAAGCATGTTTAAAAATACTGATTTACAGGAGTTTACATTCTTACCACATCTTTTTTCCGATTCATCTGAACCATCTGGGCAGTTCAGGACTCCATCACAAAAGAAATCTTCACTAATGCAGGTTACACCATCAGCACAGAGTTCAGCAGGTGGCAAACACTCAGCTGGAATAATAAAGATGAGAGCAATAACAGCACAACAGTAATGCAGCCACACTACAAAGGAAAATGGACTTACCTCTGGTTGCTTTACCACAAATCAAATCAACTACTCTATTGTGTTTTACAAAACTGCATTTTTAGAAGCCTGGAATGAAATATCACATACTAAAAAGATAAATTTGGCATAGAATAGAGAGAGTTCTCAGAGGTGAAATATTTTTTGAAACTAAGCTTGAAGTAAGGCTGGAAGAAAATGACTGTGAATTCCTTTTTTTTTTGCCTTTACACAAACTATTTAATGCAATATAATAAATGACATTTTCCAATGTCTTATGTTCAAATAATGCGAGAAAACTGTACTTTGCTTTAAATAACAGTGAAAAAAAAATCTCTGGGTTTAGGTAAATACAATTTAATTTATTACTTTAACACATCACACTGTTGCACCTCATCATGCTAAGGAATCTGATTTTTTAACCAGCATATACTAAAAAAAAAGAGCCTTTGAGACTAGATTCTGAAACTCCAGAATTATCAGAAACCATATTATTTTCATATTTACAAATTAAATGTGTAAGTTAAGAGTAAATTTCTGTTAGAAGAATGCATAGGAAGATCCTCGAAATTATAGATCTTACTAATAGTCTTTTCGTAGAGCATAAATGTTCATCTACTACAAACAATCTCTTTTAGTCTTTAGAGGGTTTTAGTCTTACACATCTGTCTAATTCAAGTAGATCCTTTAATTAAAGTGAACAGAAACATGCAGCTAAAATAAGCTTTGGAGAATTACTAATTTAAAAATTCTTAAAATTGCATTAACTCTATAGAACTACTCACACAGTTCCTTGTCTCTATTTCAATAAATGCTTACAGAAAATGGTCAACATTTCTGATGCAAGAAGGAAAAATAATAATGTGTAAAATTTCATCTTTTTCATTTTTTTTCCATAGAGCTTTTAGTTCTGTAATCAGATTAAGTATGATATTGCATTGTGTGCCTCAGACTGACATTGGTATGGATGTATTGTAGCATTTCAAAGTGCTTTACAAAACACTCTCAGTGTTGGCAGAGCAAATGTTATAAAGCCAAAAAATTTGCCATTTTGCATCCAACTGGAAATTAAACTGGACCAAATATACTCCAGTAAAGTGTTGGAGGTGACACAGGGCCAGTGAATGAATTTCCACAGACAAACTGTGCATTCTAGACCCAGAGCAAAAATTCCAACCAATAACCCAGGAAGAGATTTTGCACAAGCCCATCAGGCAAGAAATCATGTTAACATACAACGTGATCAATTCTCGGGTTATTCAACTCAGAAAACTAAACAGCACTGCCACCTCCTGGATTGAAAGAAATCAACTTTTCCTACTGAAACATTCTGACTTCTCTTTTAAATGGCAAATTACCCTAGTGTGCTGTAAGTTCTATATTCAATTAAATAAGACTTGAAAATATTGGATTACTTGTGGATATCATATATATTGCACCATGTAAGAAGGCTGGAGAATGTTTTCAAAGATTCAAACGTTCAGCTTTCTGTCCATTGGAAGTCATACTTTGCAATCAGTTTTCTATTTTATTTTATTTCCCTTATAACAGTCAATAAATAATATGGAAAAAAAAAGAGCAGCTAGTGTTAGTGTCAATGTGTGCATCAAGATGCATAATGCTGAAATTTTGTAGCACGTAAAGGCTTAGAAGTCTCTTCTCTTTGAAGAGGTCTTCTTGGCGTAAGGCAAACCTGTATATCCTGAATTTTCAGGAATGGAACACAAGATTGAATGCTGTGAGGAGAGGCACATGAGCAGTGCAATTTTGGAATCTCAGATTGTTCTATGTAACCTCCCTGGTCCTCCACACACACAGAGTTACTCACCCACTGTTGTTGAGGACTTGCTTGTGGTGAGTAGTCCTGAACCTGGACAAACAAAACTCAGAGTTAAAAGTCTGCTTATTGCTCTCTGGGAGCATCTCTGTGGTTGCTTGGGCAGAATTAAGCAGCAGTTAATCTGCTTTTATATCTGCATTATTTGTTCCCCACACTCCAGGTAATGATATGTTAGTGCCAGCTTGAGTGGCTCAGTCCTGAAGCTCAAGTGTCACAATAAACATAAGAAAAAAATTATGTGAAACACCCAAGTGTTTCAATAACTTCAAAAGATTTCTTTCCTCCTTCCACCTTCCCCCACTAAATAGGAGCAATGCGTTCTTGTCTTCCCCTGTAAAAGTTCTGACCTGAAGTTGGTGTCAGGGAACTTGTAATTAAACTCGTGGGATCTGTTGAAACAAGAGAAGTTATAACAACTTCAACATTTATCCTAAAAGGTAAATGTACATTTTCTGGCAAATAGCATTGCTCTACAAATCAATTATGAGCCTCAAATCTACCTAGTATTTGTCTATTTACACACAGATGTATATATGCATACTTGTATGTGTAAATATTTACACATGAGCAAATGCCTAGGTAAATAAGAAGGTTTATATTAGTGACCGTAAACTACAAATCACTCTGGAAGAATGGAATGTGTATTTGTGATTGTTCCAACAGAAGTTCCACTTCATTGAGGATGCACCTGGTGTTTCCAGCTCCCAAACAGTCTTTTTTCTTTTCCTCACTGAATTTGCTTTAGCATCCCTGTTTACTATTTTTACTTTCTAAATTAAGACTTAAATATGCGAGTAGGATGATGATGTCTTTGGAAAACAGTCCCTATGTCACTGCAGGTACTGGATCCTGTACCTCAGTTTATAAGATGAAGGCCCTGAAGGAATAAAGTGGAAGATGCAGTAAGGCTTTCTCTATAGTTTGTCACCCATCAGTTTTATGGGCAGAAGTTGCTGACCACTGGCCATCACCAGCTTACTTTTGTTAGATATTCCTGCTCTCCCAGACCTAGTGCACAAACTTACAGGAGGATTTCCCACCAATTTTTGATCAAAGCATGCTTATTTAGCAAATACAATAAAGCTAAACCAGGTTTGTATCAGCAAATTTAGGGACAGTTTCTTTGGCAGAGAGAGATAAGAGCAGGGAATAGATGGACTGTTCTCACAGCTACTGCAGAGAAAAAAAGCTTAATTCATGCCAACACTGGTTTTCAAAGAGTTGTACACACACACGCCAACATATCTGTCTATACATTTACTACGGGATAACCAATTTAGAAGGAATGAAATGTTCCAAGACATAAAATATAGATGCATGCAGGAGCAAATAGTTCTAAGAAAACAGTTATCAGGGAGCTACATCTTGAAGACTGTTGAAAAATTTGGTTACTACAGACGTTCCCAAAAGTGAATGCACAATTTGACAATAAAATCCCTAAAGGAAAACACAAGACAGTGACAGAAGCAGCAGTGATATAAGCACAATTTCTAGCAAAGCTCACTAAAGTAACAGGTTGAGAGGGCAAAGGATGTTTTTAGGGTCAGCATCCTGCAGGTGTAAATGTACCCAGTATGGTAAAAAGTTGGTATATCGTGACTTTTGGACTGAAACAGAATAAATAAGGAAATCGGCAATATTAACAAAAATACAAAAATTACCTCAAGCAGACCCAAGGCCAAGGGAGAAGAAATTCACACCAGGAATATTGTTGCCATTCCAACCTTGGGGGCTGACAATTCCCAACTCCCTTCCCCTTTCCTTATGAACTTCCCTCAGTCTCCAAATTTTTCCTTGAGGATGATTAGCAACATTGAACTTAGGACCAGGGGAGCATTAAGATAGAATACCAGAGGAAGGAAGAGATAGGGGAAAAAACTGGATGTTGGCAGTTTAAACTGTATCTTTGGGAATATGGACTATACACTTTAGCAAGCTTGTAACCAGATTAATAATAACTCTTTTATTACTATGCCTGTAATTAGAATATCAGTAAATATTTGTCTCCTCTATTTATAGGGGCAGATGTTTAGCTTCTGGTCTGGTACCCTGCCCTGGAGAGTTTGTATGTGATAATTTGCACACAGTTTGTATGTGACTACCTGCACCTACTGCTATAAAGCACTTATTGTATTGTTTATCTCTCTGGCTGACTTTTGGCAGGTTTGTGAGAGCAAGGAGTTTTGTCTGCTTCACGTCTTATCATTGTAAAACTTCCAGGGATAGTGGAAGGAAAATCTGTCTGTCAACATTGCTTGGTAAATCGATAACCACAGCATGAGAGCGAGACTCCCCAGCCTGATCTACCTCCCTAAATCTGCAAAAACTTCAGCTTACAGCTCAGCAGGACTCGGCTTTTGGTTTGAATACCCTAATTAAGCTCCTATGGATTTTGTACAGACTTCAGATCACTGACTGCTTTCTCAAACAGTCAGAATGGTGAAAGCAGCAAATTATCACTGAGTGGACCCTGGCAGTCAAGCCCCAGCTGCAGCCAGGGCAGCTTTACTAAGCTATGTGAGCTGAACAGCAAGTCTTATTTTCCTTCATCTTGTATTGGTAACAAAAATCAGTGCCGGTTTTGTGAAAGATACTGACCTGAAGAGGTTAAAGGCATCATTGTAGTAGGATTTTCAGCAGCTACTAGAAGAAAGCAAGTTCATTGTAAACTTCTTTTATAGCACAGTGTCTACTTTTAGATGACAGAAATAAAGATTAAAAAGAAATAAGCTGTAACTTTTTCTCATTTAATTAGTCAGTGTCCAGATTGCCTCATCCTGTTCCAAATCTTTTCTCAAACTCCATGATCTTTCAAAGATGGAAAGATCACAAAAATGAGTTGAGATTATGAGGTTTCAAAGCCACTGCAGTTCCTTTCAATCCTCAATCCCTACTGATTGTATTGCATATAGAATGTCTTCACCTGGGAAATCTCTCTCCAGGCTTTTTATTCCGTAGAGATTTTCAGAGCACCTGTGTCTTAGAGACCAGTATTTAGAAGAGGTGAATGAGTTAAAATTAACCTGGGATAGTTTACTTTTAATCACTGTGAAAATTCATTTCAAGCAAGTCACACCTGTGTGACACCTCTTTCCCTCTCTGAAAGAGGAATGTCTCTGGCAGAACATATTGATATACATATGCAAAAGTGCCACATATGATTGTGATTGTTAATTAGTTACCATTATTTTATTGAAGCATTCCTGGTGGAATGGACAAGTGATATCTCATGTGAAAAGAGGCATTTAAATGATCCACAGAAGTAAAATTTTGACTACTTCAAAGTTCATCAATGGATGAACCTTTTAAGAGGCTCTTCATTTTTTTTTTTTGGTGGCACTTTTGAAGTATAATGAGCAATCAATTTTCACAGTGTTGTGCAGTAATTTGGAATAAACAAGTAGTAAAGAGAACTAAATATGCCCAGACCCTGAATTTTGCCTTTGAATACTTGAAATACTTAGCAAAAACCACAGTTTTTAGTATAGAGTAAGAGACATGACACACCAGATTCCCACTCCTCAGTTTCTACTTTAAAAGTAACTCCAGCAGGTCTTCAAATGTCAGCTAATCAACTTCCACTTCAAAGAATTCAGATTGTTTTTTAACCTCATCCTCAGTGAAAGGCTGTTTTGAAGTTTTATTCACGTAAAAAAAAAAAAAAAAAAAAAAAAAAGGATTCCCCTTGATCTTGAAGGACTTCCATTTAGGCTTTGATAAATTTTCTAGTACCTACATGAAATATCAGTATATTTGCAGAATTTAAAGCTACCTAGTCCTTAAAGCCCTTTTCCTTTCCCCCCCACTTACATTTACCTAAGCTCTACAGGAATATGCAGGAATATGGACCCAGTTCCCTGGGTGCACTTCTCCCAAAGCAGTTTGCTTTTCTTCCTGACATATTTTCAATAAATGAGTCCTTACTCACTGCGAGTCTGAGCCCTTTTCTCATTGTTTAGCAGAAAAAAATTGCAACTGTGTTTACTTATGAAACAACACAGTTGTTGGTGCTTAATTGCTTTAATTAGAGGGCTAAAAATTTACAAATATTATGCTTCGTAAGAGGTGAAAATGGGTGGTTTTCACTGGGAAATCACTGCGTTGACCTTTACTCCCTCCTTAGGAAATGTACACAAAGCTGGCTCATACTTTCTAGTAGAAGAGGTTGTAAATTGTTCTTTCAGCTGCCACCGAAAGTTATGCAATGGGGAGGGCAGGGCACTCGAGAGAAAAAGAAACAATCCAGTTGCTGTCTGGGAGCCAAAGCTTTCATTCCTGCTACCTGTAGTTCTTAAGGATTTGTAGAATCAAAAAACAACAAAAAACTCCAACAGAACAACTTGCTAATGTTACCTGTGACTTGTATGCTGTTCACATCGATTTTCAAAGTCTTGGTAGGATTAGGGTTATTTGCAATGACACCCAAAACCAGCTCATTTTTCACTTTCTCAACTGTTACCATCTGGTTAAAATAAAGGATGAGGATCACAACCACACTAGCAATACAAAACAGAGAAGTTAGTTATTCAAGTTGATGAAATAAATCTGTTTGTGACTTATCATCTAGACAATACTTCATTCGAACACTGGTTCCATTGACAAAGACAGATTGTTTTTTAAATATTGGCTGGCAAAGATGAGGTAAAGAAACGTCTCTTAGTCATCAGGTCAGCTTGAACCTTGGAGAAACTTTGTTCTTTCTTTATCTACTCTTACTTGAACGATCAGGAAAAAAAATAAAAAGACAACATTCAATTGCTGCAATGGAGCTGAACTTGAGGAAAACTAAAGAAATAGCTTTACTGTTGTTCAACAGGACTATTAGTTTTAGCCCTAAAATATTGAAGGTGAGCCTTGAAGTATTGTGAAAATGTTATAATTCTTTAATGTGGCAAAATATAATATAGAGTAGCCACTTCTATGAAGCAAATGCCATCTGTGGATTCTGCATTTTTGCAGATCTGCTATGTGGTTGCCCGGATTCTTACAGGAAACAGTGGTGGCTGAAAATAGAGATATTTAGAAATTGTGGTTAAACTGCATTTAACTCCTATGAATTTTATCCAGGGTGTTTTCTGTTTGCTCTCTCCCATCTCTTCTAGACACTATTATGAAGTTTTATCTTTGTAGCTAGAGTAAGGTAATATTGAAGTATGGGACTTGACAAAGATAAAGGTTTTCTCCTTTCACTTAAATTTAGGTGTAAACTTTTTTATCCTTAAACTGTCCATTTGCAACTAACTCAGTAGTGCTCTTTGTAAGGCATGATTAATCCTGTCGTTTTGCTGAGCATAGTTTGTAATTTGCAATATGTAGAAAAAAATCTCCTTCTTGCTTATTTCTGATAACCTCTGGGCCATGCTGAGCAAACAAAAGTTTTTATTGCTGTCCTTGTGACTCAGCAGCAGCGTTTCAAGGGTGAAATACCAAGCAGATTGCCTGAAGGGGTAAAGACTTTTTAAATGAAAAGAAAGTAATGTCTGAGACAAAGTTCTTCAAAGCACAAGTGAAGACAAATCCTTGCTGATGTCTTAAAAGCCAGATCCGACATTCACAAACATCAGACTTTCTGTGATTTCTGTGTCAAGATACAGGAGTGGAATGAGTTTTGCCCAACACTCTTATTTACAGCACAGATATCTAGATTTCCATTGTGCTGATAGAAAAAGACAAGCTGCTCTTGGTATAATTAGTCTTTTCCTAAAAAGAAAAAGGCATCTAAATTGACCAGATGAGTAAACTGAAAATCCAGTATTGACAAACAGTCTCAAGCAAACCGCTGAGAGATGTTTCCATCTTTAATGCCGAAATTTTGATGAGAATAGTCCCTTTCTTTGTGCAGAAACCAAATTTCCTGGCTGGTTCTACCTTCACAAGGACAACACTTTGGAAATGGCCTATGCCTGCTGCTGTGTGTCCATTCTCTTAACATTACATAATTCTTCATAAAGGGATCATACTCTGCTTTCTAGCTGGTTAGGGTTATGTCCTCACTACTCCAATCAAAAGATTGCTTCAATGCAAATATGTTTCCCATTACTTACTGATATTCATGGTCAGCTTATCCCAATATCTTGTTGTGTTGTTTTCTTGTTTTGTTTTCAAGGACAATCATTCAAAGAAACTAAACTCCTCTGCTTATTTATTGACTTTATGTATTTACATTGGTATCACAAGAACATGTGGTAGCACAGAACTATTGATCTGTTTTAATGTAATGTGTACTTTAATTTTCTGGACTCACCTATGAGACAGCCAATTATACCATTCCTTTCTCAGAATTCTTCTAGTTCTGCTATCTTTTGCCCTCTGTGTTGTTCTTGCTTATCACTGTGTGTCATTAGACTTCTCTTGATTTAAAACATGAGTTTCTGGTAATGACACAAGATCTGACCCCAGCTGAAGCAGTTTTACACAAGCAAACTCAGCACAAACCTGTATCTTCTCCTTTCTAGATAGTTTCTTACATTTCTCACTCTTCCATTTTTCTTTCTAAACTGACAGTCCCAGGGACTATCATTTTTTTTCTTCATCTAATCCTAAAGGCAGTTTTTAGAGAAAAGAAATATCTTGAAACTTCATCGTGTTTAAAGGGCCTTATCCGAATTCTAAAAATGTTTGAAGTTTTTGTTTTGTTTTTAAACCTATTTACAGTCCACAGAAGAGCTGTTTAAATTAATAGCATTGTCTCTTGCCTATATTTTAAGTAAACTTTTTAATAAACAATTACCCAGTCTCTGACATCAAATTGGCACGGCCATCTTCAGATTTCCTGTAAAAAAAGAAACAAAACAATAATTAAAAAAAAAATCAATAATTAAAAAAAAAAAAAAAGGAAAACCACAACCAACACCACATAGTTCCCATTGAGATTAGAATGTTTTGGACAAGATGGGTCCTGGAACTGTTCAATAGTGAGAGATAGTGTCGCATGTGTTTTCCTGAATTATTAAGAATAGTGCAGATGGAATTCACAGCACAGACCTGGTTGTGTAACCTGGGCATTTTTGTCAGCTGGCCTTCAGTAGGACAGCCCCAGGATACTGAAAATGAGGTCAAACAAGCTTTAGTAAATGAAGCAGATCTTACTTCCAATTTTATGGAATCTTTAGGACACCCTCACTTGCTAAAGCCCTAAGGATGAATTAAATGGATCCATATCCATTGGGACATAGGAGTGCCTGACCCTCCAGGCTTATGCCAGGAGATCTCTAACCTGAAATTTCTTCCAGATGGCAAGGATTGCCAACCCTACAAACAGCACCTTGGCAAAAAAAATACTTTAGTTCTTTGAAATACAGAATTTTTGTGAGTGGGTCTTAGGGCTCAGCCTTACTGGTTTGGTTAAGGCATGGACACACACCAGCTTGAGAAGGAAATTTGCCCAAGGAAACACACTGGTGTCAAACTGAGCAGAGTAGCACTTGGAAGGTGTGAAAGGCATAATATAAGAGGTTCCCAAGGATGTCTTGAAAATCAAGGTAAATACTTCTGAGAGAAATAGCTAAGTGAGGACTTCTGACTTTATTTTCAAAGTTAAATTAAGCTGTACTTACTTGAACTGGGAAATTTCACATCTCTTGAATTTGTATTTCAGGTCACTTTCATAAAAGATATTTTGAATCTATATGAAAAAGATAAATCTTTAACCAACACAGGAATTAGAAATACACACATTCTCATGATAGAATCATGGTTTTAGTACTAAACAACTTTTGCTAGACAACATAAGCAAGGAATTTCTTTGATGATTCACTGATTTTCTCAAATAAGGAATGTATTGAGTTCTGACTAGGCTTAGACCTGAAATATCTCTTTTTTGTAAAGAAAAAAAACATCAACAGCAGTTAATGTTATGGAATTAATGTACCTACAAATACTCTTGAATTGACCACAAGCTGATAGGTTCTTACCAATTTTTCAACATCAAAGGCAAGGACTTTGAAATCAGCTGATGAACTGTTTTGTAAGGTTGGAGTGAAAGATGTCCCAGAGACTATTTTAAATGTTCCCATATAATCACGAGTATTCACATCTGCTTCAGCTGGATAATTAAAAATAAAGATGTTTTAATTATATAGAAATAAATAAAAAATATTACATTAGATTTTATTTCACACAGATCCTCAATACAATAACTTCTAAGGTGTTGGTTTTTTTATGACTTTGCAATCAGAGATGTTCTGCCTAGGCCTGAATTTAAAGAAAATATAGACTTTTTTCTATGTTTACAACAGTTACAACTGTAATCATATTTTTATGAATACTATTTGTTCTTAATTCTCATTACTTTAAATTTTGTTTTAGATGCTGTTTTTCAGCAACACTTCAAGCGCATAAAGGATAAAATTATATGCCCAATTATGTCTAACATGGGACAGAGACACACGGGAAGGCAAATAGTGTTGTATGGATAAAAAATATTATGAATTATTGCCTCACAATTTCTGTATTTGTGCTGTGCCCTTTTTTATATGTGTAAGGTGGTTTTGATGACAGCACTGGAAACACCCAGTGTCAGAGCCATTAAACTATTTTTGACCTAACCTTTGTCACCAATACATACATTAAATTCTGGGAGAATTTAGAAATTAGATGACTAGTCATTGCTGCAAATTTAATCTTGGTTTTAACATGCTACAGGACATGAGCTATACATAAAGCAATCCATTGTACACCAAAAACATATTTCTTCACTGTGTAACACACTGGAAATGCTCAGAAAGTAACTGAATTAAAGCTGATTGAAGGAAATGCGTTTTGCTTGCCCATTGCCGTATCAGTGGTGTTTTAGGTTGTGTTTGAAAGCATAATCAAAGTAAGTTCTAAGACAAAAAACAGATGTCGAAGACTGAAATATTATAGGCCATGTACTAAACATTGTTATGAAGGAGTTTTGCCCATTGTGATAAAACTGCATAAAGAACCTGTGACCACCAAAGCCCTTTCCTCCCTGAAGACACCTCCCAACAGGAACCTGGGCATTCTCACCTGGCCCAAATGTATATTAATCCACTGGATTACATGCTTTTCAAGAAACCCTCACCACCAAGAAGATCAGCAGGATGCCATCAGGATCTATTGCGGGTTGATATTTTCCACTTTATCTGTCTCCATCTTACTCCCCCCTCCCAATCCCCTTACCTATTTCCTCATTTTTCTCTCCTTTGTTTACTGTTAAGTAAAATCCTTTCTATTAACTTTGGCATATGGTCTCATTTACACCTTAATTTGTGCAGAGGCATTTGTAATAACTTTAATAACTGAATCATAACAGCAGATTAGCAATAAATACTACAATGAACAGTTTATGGTGGAAGGCACAGTATAGTGACACCAATTTAATATCAGCTACTAATAGCAGATTGCTTTGATTGAAGGCTTGTCTTTAAAACAATTGTAAATCTGTTTAAAAAACATTTCTAAATGGCAAAAACCTTTTTAAATTATATATCAACTATAATTTAAAATAATTTACAATCATATTTGTATATGGATAAATTTTTTGCCTATTTATCTTCTGAAAACAAAGTAATTTAGTTAAAGTCTGTCTCCAGATTCAATGATACACCTTTTTGTTTTACTGGAGCATGATAGCATTCTGGTAAGAAGGTGAGAAAGTCAGTAAGTGGTGCAGTTTTTAAAATCCGGAAATTAAAAAAAAATGGCAACTGAAGGAACGAACAATATTCTGAAAAAATGGTTTGGGCTGTGTTTTTTTGTTGTTGTTGTTTTTTTTATTTTACATAAGTCTTACTGAAAGTTTAGTCTTCATGAAAATTTATGCATCAGAATGAAATAGCATGGATTTTTAGTTAATGAAAGCACCAAATTCATCAATGTAGCAGATTACTTCTTCAGCAACAAAAATCACTTTGAGACTCTCTCTAGCAGCTCCAGATTTCTCACATGTGTTGGAGCCTCGAGCTGGATGCCGTCCTCCAGATGTGGCCTTCCCAGTCAACCTATATCCACAAGATTCCTTAACCAAAATTTAAATTCCATTTAAAATTCAGGAACCATTGATATTTTAATTTAGTTTGCTTTGTGTATCAGTAGCTTCTTCCATCACATTCCAAGCCCTGGATAAAGACTAAGATTGACTTTACCTAATCTTTACAGGGGGCTGGCAGCTGACTGTCTGATACAGGAGCTCTCTCACACCAATAACTAACTTAAAAATATTTTTAAAATAAAAAATGCATAGATTCCAAGAGATGGGCCTCACAGACTCTAGGGGATTATTAGTATTTCAGTGGATTATTTATCTTCTGACTCTAAACTCATATATGGAGAAAAAGGCAAAATTTCACAGTTTTCTGTATTACCTTCCCTAGTTGATGAATATGTTGGAGTAACCAAAGCTTTCTAGCTTGAATTGTATCTTAGGGACTTTCTCAAAGCCTAAACCATGAAAATTATTTTATATGTCTTCAGACCATGATTCCAGTCCTTGTTTTTTCCCCTATTTTGCTCATATCAATTTTCAGGAGAGGAAAACACATATAATAAACCCTAAAATATCACTTTTCCTGCCCCCAGCATTAAAAGCACAGCATTAAAAACATAAAATTGCAATTGTAAGAGCACTGTCTTCAAAGTTTAAGGAATGCCTAAAGGTCTGTAGCTAAAGGTTGGCTACTTACCTCGTTCCAACTCCTGGATTGATAACCAAGAAAGCACAATCAGTCCAACACAAACACATATAAAAATTGCAAGCAGAGTAGCAAAGAAAACCTCATAGGTACTAAGAGGAACATATTTCTTATCAGATGATTTTTCCATCTTCATTTCTGTCTCAAAGACTTCTGTGAATTAAGGACTGACAGAAGACACAGCCTGAGGAGGTTAATAACCCACACGAACAGATATTTATAGGAGATGCTTGTAAATTAATTACACCATAAAACTTCACTGTCACAGGTTTTTACAACATTCCTGAACAGCCATAATCATGCACAGGATAGGCAAATAAGAAGAAAAGAAATCCACCCAGTGGGGAAGCACTGAAGATTGTGTCGGATAAAGAACAAGCAAACCCACAGAAATGTAACGTTAGTCACTAGATTCCCACTATTTATTGTAATTGATATTTTTAAGTGACAATGTAAAATATTTTTGCCAAATTTATTGTTTATATTGTTTTCTTTTTCCAATTTCTCACAAGAGCAATTAAGAGGACAATTGTGAAAGCTGTATCTTTCCTCATTCTGCTTAAAAAGTTCCTTTAGAAGTAATTTTATTTATTATGGAAGTACTGGGAAATGAATTGTTTAGCAGTATGCCATAGCTCAGCAACAGTAATTCAGCAGCACAAATTTAATTTTGTGTAAGGCATGGTTCTTTGACCGCAGAACTGGAGAACTAATCAGAGAAGACATTATGAAATGTATGCTTGTTTTGTATTTTCTTACCAGGCATAAATGTGCCATGGGATGCAAGTCCTTGATAAAGTTAAAGCACTGTGAATAGCCAGAGCTGCAGCCTTAGTAGAGCAAGAGTAAATTAAACAGGCATTGTAGGAACCAGTGCACCCATTTGGTTATAAATTTAATCTGTCAAAACTTTTAAGTTTCATAAAAGTAAAGTCATACTGGTTCTATGTTTTGTGCCCTGGGAGTTACTGTTTTGGACTCTCAATCAGAGTGCTAAACCCAGATTTGTGGTATGTCACTCTTCCTTGTGGAGAATGGCTGGCACACCAGGCAAATTCCTTCCTGTCAAAGGAAAGGGAAAGTTCTGAGTCAATCTTTGGAAGAGAAAACTCTACCTGTCTGTTGATTGACAGAAATTGAGGTAATAGAAATTGGGAAAAAATGAGAAAGTCTTGAAATGAGACTCTTGCATGAAATAGCAGTTCTGTGTCCAGTCTTTGAGAACTATGGTATTTGAAAGGATTGACACACAACTGATTGGATATAAAGCACTAAATCACAATCAAAATCTTGTCCTGACAGTAAGAGCCTCCATTTAGTGTAATATCACACCATAATGAAAGTAATGTGCTAGCATTTCACCTTACTAAGAAGAAACAACTATTTACTTAAACCAAAGTTTTTAAAACAAAATTCAGTGCAGCTTAATCATACTGCGCTTACAGAGCAAGAGCAAACTGAGACTATATCTTGCAAATGGATGAGATCTCTGGGTCATCATGCTAGATAGAGTAGGAATTGCTTCTTTATATATTGTGTATCACAGACACACACATATATGAATACAAATGTGTGTAGATATAGATGTATATTTATGACCAGATCACGTTTGTAGTGCTGAGCACTGCTGAACTGTGGCACAGAAGTGTCTTTGTAACTTTTTGTGCTTTCTCAAAAATAATTTTAGTATCCCTCATTTCAAGGGGTTTAGGTTTCTACATCTTTCTGGACACTGACTCTATCACACAAATTGACAATGCCTCTAAAAAATTCACTTTGCTCAGCTGCACGTATTAGGTTATTCCACACCTAGCAGAGCTGTGCCATTACAGGGAGTAGGGGAAGTATGTGAAGAGGAGGGAGTGACAGAGAGCTGTTATGGACTGACCACAAGCCCTCAGTCCCCATCTCCCTGCACCACTTGGGGATAGTTATAAATTACTTTTGTCCTGCTGCGTTGAGGAGGGCACTGAGGAATCTTCTGGGTGGGTATCTGGCAGCCAGGCAAGGTTAAGTCACTGCAATTGCCCATGCTGCCTGAAACAATACTAGTTTAGTCCTCTCTTATTCCTAATCAAATATTTTAATCACAAATATGAGGAGTTTTGTGCAGGTGGACTTTGTATTCCTCTGTCATATTTTGCATAATTTCACTATTTGTATCGTTGACACTATATATCACTAATAAAAGACAAACACTATTTCCCAGAGATGCCACTGCATTTTAAATTCTGAATTTATGCTCTAATGGTGAAAAGATTAGCCCAGAAGAGTCAAAACTGTAGCCACTTCCAGTTCACACTGATTGATTACAGTCTGGTCAAAGACATAACTTAGCATGGGTAGACTCAAGTTGGAGTTGGGACTCCCACAAATGAACTCATTTGTTAAACATTTTTATCTGGCAATAAGGCCATGGTAGCAATAATTAATTGGCAAGTCCTGGACATTGAGCTGACAATAATTAAAAGTGAGTTTCTACATTAATCTGTTTGCAAAATAATATGGTCTGTACTAGTATGAGCTGGTTATAAAACAATATAAGAACCCATGTTTCCACATTTTTCATTTCAATATGAGGGGAGTAGAATTTACCAGTGTGCAAATACTTGCTTGCTATCAGTCAGGAATTAGAGAAGCAGAGTGGTTTATGCTGGAAGGGACCTATGAAAGCATCTGGTCCCACCTCCTGCTTGAGGCAGGGTTAACTGGAATGAGATCAGGCTGTTCAGGGCCATGCCAAGGCAAGAGCTGAATACTGCCAATGTGGAAACTCCATAAACACTATGCATAGTGATTTTCTTCCCCCTTCTGTGTCTTATTGGACTGTCAGCTGCTGCAATTTGTGTTTGCTGCCTCTTGGACTTTCCCTTTGCAATTCTGAGAAGAGTCCATTTGCCTTCTCTGCTGTCATCCCTTAGATATCTGAAGGCAGCAATTAGACAATCCCTATCAGCTTGTCATCCTCAGTCAGTACTGGGACACTGAGTTACTTCACCCCAGATGCTGGACTTTGGACTTGTTGACCTTGGTTGAACATTATGAAGTTTATTTCAGGCTGCTTCTATGCCTCCTAATGACAAACACATCCTGTGACTGCAAACTGCCCTCTAGACATCAACTTCACTTGCTTCTACTTTTATTCCTCATTTAATTACTTTTCTTGCTCATTCTTCTTGTGCAGTCTTAGTTGATTTTTTTCTTCTTTTTTTTAGCATAATTCTAAAATTTCACTTTAATTTTCTCTTTGGATTGATAGGACTCTTGAAATTTGGATTTGGTTGGTTTGCTACATGAATAAACTGATGAAATTGTATGATCCATTCAGGAAAAGACTGGGCATTAGCCACTTTTACTAACAGATTACTACCATCTACTATTGTGAATATTCACAGGTCATGGACACCCTGAAGGAAAGTAATCAATCACCTAAGGAAATAATGCAAAATTAAAAATAACAAATGAGATTACTCAGTTGAAACTAATAAAATCAGTTGCATGTTATTTTCAAAACTAGTTTTATGACACTGCTTATGAACTATATGATAAAATAATACAATATGATTTTAAAATACTTTAAATTATATCAAGACAAATACTCTATTAATGTGATTAAATTATATCAAGAGAAATACTCTATTAATGTGATAAAACCCAGAGGAAGATGACAACTTACTTAATATCAATAATCGAGGTTTTTATAATTACTACTATAACCATACAAGTGAAACATCAGGTTAGGTAACTTTTAAAGACATTTTTAAGGCCACTGACAGGGCAGAAATCTAACAGGTTCACATTTAAGTCATTTATACTGCGTCCATATCTGCAGTTCCACAGGTTTTGTAGCCTTATTGGGCAGCTTTTATTTCTTTGTTTGTTCAGTCCCCAGCGCAGAGTGAAAAGACTGCTGACATAAAAGGAGAGGGAATGTTGTGCTCAGATAATTCATCTAATACCCAGACTATCATAAGCATACTTAAAGCCTGACGTTGCATTAATAACTAGCTCTCTGTGGGAAAACATTTTGTCACCCCCACAGACTTGCCCTGCCCTATCAAAATGAAATGAAAATCAGCTCTCTTATGGCAGCTCTTTTCAGATGTCTAAAGTGCTTTTTCCTTTTCCCTATGCAGACTTCTAGAGAGGGAGATAGAAAACCAAAGCAAAAGATCTGCTATGGAAGGGCAGAAATGGATTATGAGCTATTTTCACTACTACATCAAAAATAGTTTAAAATGGAGATCATATAGAAAGACAACTTCTCAGTACTCATAGAATCATAGACTGATCTGGGTGGAAAGGGAACTTAAAGATCATTCATTGCAATCTTCCTGCCATGGGCAGGGACACCTTCCACTAGATCAGGTTGCTCAGAGCCTCATCCCACCTGTGCCAGTGCCTCACACCCCCAAAGTAAAGAATTTCTTCTTAATATCTAAGCTAAACCTAGTCACTGTCAGTTTGAAGCCATTCCTCCTCGTCCTATCACTCCAGGTACTTGTAAATAGTCTCTATCCATCTTTTCTTGGCTCCTTTCAGGTACTGTTTCTCTGAAATTTAATTACTTTAAAATTCCCAGGTCCTCTTGTTAAATACCTGTTTCTTTTAGGCCAACTCATATTTAAACTGATCGCTTTTCTTACGACCCTGAAAAACCCTAACCATAGATATCTCCATAACAGAAGTAAGAAATGCCTAAGGAGCAATAATTATCTATTGTTAACTTATACAATCAATAATACAAAAGTAGCTTGTGCATAATCCTTTGGAATTATTTTGGAAATCTGTATGTGAAATCCAATCTAGTTTTATGAAACATTTGTTCTCCTGTGTATCTGTGTTATGGATGTAACTTTGTTAACTTAGATTCTGAAGGGCAGACCATAATAAACAAACCCTCAAATTTCTCTATTATTACACTTTTGTTGCCACCTCATGTGGTTACTTTTTTTGTTGTCCATGTCAGGCAGAGCAAAGGAAAATCAGATAGGTGGGCCAGAAACAGATTACTCAAATAAAGGGAGAAGGCAGGAAGAAGAAAATCTGAAATCCTGGCAATTCACTCCCAAATAGCACACAAAATGAGGTGAAAGCTGAGGCCAGAGAAAAGAGAACTGATAAGCATTTACCTAGTGCTCAGTGAGTCAAGTGTAAGCATAAGCTTACTCTCTAAATACACGCATTCCAAAGCATATTGGCAGCATGACATTTTTTTGATGTTAAAAATGATCTATATATCCTTCCAAAAACATTTAGCCTCAGCCTTGCTCCTTTCCTTTTGAAATCTGTAGCGCAGCTTTCAGTAGAAGCTGAGCCTGACTTGAAAAAGAAGATTTATATCAGTGCAGAATCCTTTGAAAAATCCCACTTTACACCCAACATAGCAACAAGACAACAATTATGTGTGGGTTTTAGAGGAAAGGTATGATAAGGAAACTCTTGTCCTTCATCTTAAAAGATTCCCCAAACCAGGTAACACAAATATCTCAAGGTAGAGCACTAAATGATTTGGTCAGTCTTATTTTCTTGTCCTCTTTACATGATCCTCAAAGTAACTAAAGGTAATTTATATTCTTTTAGATACATGTGGAGAGATATTCAGGCCATACCTCTATGATAATCCATTTAGCTTCTTGCACCAAATTAACTTTTCACATTGGATGTTTGACAAGATGATAAATAAACAAAGTGATGTACAATTGGTTTCTTATTTTTATTTTTAACACAATAATTCTTTTAGCAGTAGCTGACAAGTAACACAGAAGGATGAGGAAAATGCTGTTGGATTTCGAAAGCAACTAAGCATGCAATTACTTTCTCAAAGATTCAGATACCTGGGCTCCTCTATTTGAACAGGAGTTCAAATTTTGCTCATTGTGTTCGAATTGTTTCTCATTACCCATTGTAGGTACGACAAAGAGAACATCTTTTATTTCAAAATTTTTTAAATGCTCCCAAGATACTGAATGGAAAAATGTTTTATAACTCTCTGTTGTTGAATCTATCAACAATTTCTTTATTTTAATGGCTATCTAAATTGGGAAAAAATACCTGATATCAAACACAGCAGCCCACAGGAAATACTAACAATGATATTTGAAATTTTATGGCTTTTTTTCTATTACAAGCTTTCAGACTCAATTTGTCTTCATTTAAAAATTGGAATTGCCACTGAAAAACCAATGAGAACTGGAAAACTGTGACACAGGACTAGACTGTGTGGAAGGATTACATCCCAATGTAAATCAACCCTGAGAGATTTCATATGCTTTGGAGGAAAAAGAAACAAGCAAATGAAAACAAAAAGAGAAAAGATTTTAAGTCAGCCTGAAACATGGGAAAAGAATAAAAATTATTAGAAATAGATCAAATGGAATGATGCCAAAAATCAGGCAGAGAAGTGGCCAATATTTCAGATTTCATATATTTTTTCCCTTGTAGGAAGGAAGGGACAGGGAATGAGAATGAAATGGTTCAGTGTAATTCTACGAAAATTATTTTAAAGCTTGCAAATATATACGCATTTTAGCTTGTATTCATCTATCACTATATAATTACACAAGAGTTTTAGCATTTCCAGCTAACACATATATCAATTATTTCAATAGAAAAGTAAAAACCCTACAGGCATTATATTGCCCATAAACCACCTGATTTTCTCCCAACTTTGCAGAAATAATACATTTGGAATTAATTTAAAATTATTTCAAGTACAAGCCCAGCAGATGGATTTGAGATCTGTTTTTTTTTTCATTTACATATAGAATTGACGAAAGATTACGGAAGTGGAACTAAGTAGGAAATTCTATTGCTAAAAAAGGCTGCAGTTCCCTCTCTCATACCTCTGTTGATTCCTCACATTATAAATGAAAAATTAAATTGTTTCAGTCATAAAAGACTAAACTTGAATTTAAAATTTTAAGATTATATTGAGTTCAAAACATAATTTTAGGAATTGTTATTAGTGTACAATTCTATTGCAAGATTCTCCTGTTATAACCAGCTGAAAAAAAAAATCTATATATATTTACAATTATTAGACTTACTGTCCTGGGGACAAAAACTCAGCACAGTCTGCTAGTCTGCCGTAAATTGGCCTGAAAGTCTTTGTTCTGGAAGAATAAGGACTCTTAAGTCTAACAAGTTTTTAGAGATTTAAGTTGACAGAACAACACAGATATAACATTCAGACTATGTAAATGCTGAATGGGTCCCATATATTTTATAACAAATATCAAGCTTCTATTTCTTTTCCAGAAGCAAGAAAGAATAACCATGATAGATGACTGCTTCTAAATGAACAGAAATGACAGTTTAATTTGGTTTATTTCAATTTGTTTGATTTTTTCTTATTTTGCAAGTAAAATATTTCCTACACTATCGAATATGTCTGACTTTCTTCCATGAGCTTAGAGTTTCATTTGGGGACACTAATATCCTGATTTTTTCTTCTCTCCCCCAGTAATACTTGTTCTTGCTGGTTATCTTTGAGATATTATCTTTGAGATCAAGTTTATCCAAGAGAAAAATGAGATCATAAATAATAAACTCAGATTGTGTAGTCGCACGTATTTTTTCAGCACTAAGAAAAAAAAAGAAAAGGAGTATGTGGAAGCTGAAAACAGCATAATCTTCCACAAAAATTATTTCACTGCAGTCACATGAACAATGAAATAAAAAGAAAAAAGGTAACTTTTCATGGGGAAGCAGGCTCGTGAAATGCTTATTAAATGGTGCAATGGTACAACTGTGCAAACAATAATATTTATACAAATTCTAAACACTTGAGAAGCAAAAGGATAATGGAATTATAAATATAATTTATTCCTGTTGGATAGTTTCATATGTTCTCTGTTGGGTAGGAATTATGTGAAAAAATTTAAAATGTTTAGAGATATTTTTGTTTAAAAATATTATTAAACCATGTCCTATAAATACACAAAAAACATGACACTTTTGAAACAGATGAGGTAGATAATAGCATTTACCTTTAGGAAAGTAAACAAAATCTACTTAGTCATTCAGGAATCACAGAAATGGAGACAAACCATTTGTTAAATAAAGGACAAAATCTGAATTTCCATCTAATTTCTAATAATTAAAATCCTAAATCATGGGAGATAAAATAAAAATACAGAAAATTAGGAGGTGTTCTGTCCAAAGTGAGCTTTAGATTTGGTAAGATGAAAGTTAAAGAGGGAACATGTTGGAAAGCTGTGCCAGAAAACTAAAAAAAATACAATACAGGTAAAAAAAATATCAGAAATATTAGAAAAGGTAAAATTAAAAAAGAAAAAAAAAAGGTAATGAATTTTGAAAACACCCCAACACATAGACAAAACTATGTCACGATGTGGAAAAAAAATCTGTCAACTATGAGTAATTCAGGTATTAGTTATTAAAATTTTTCTTCTTAAGGAAACTGTTTGTTTACTGTACAGTAATGTGAAATTTTGCATGTTACAATGGAGAAAATATCTGTTAAACACCATTTAAGCTGTTGAAAGAAACTGTGAGTATATACTGGGAAGCTGAGGAACATTTAATCAGGACCTGTAGTGATTGTATAACGGGTACAAATTAAAGGAGTGGAAATTTAGATTAGATACCAGGAAGAAATTTTTCCCTGTGAGGGTGGTGAGGCCCTGGCAGAGTTTGTCCAGAGAAGCTGTGGCTGCCCCATCTCTGGAAGTGTTCAAGACCAGGCTGGATGGAGTCTGGTGGAAGGTGTCCCTGCCCACGCCAGGGAGCTGGAACAAGATCATCTTTAGGCTCCTTCCAATCCTTTAGCATTCTATTATTTTGCTGAAGGATGAGCAACGCGTTCCCCTCTAGAATTTTGTATGGAAATCTGTCTACTAAACCTGTCAGAGCACTGCATTTGCATTTGCCTGCAATGCTGGAGCCTGCTCACAGGGATCTGGAAAAGAATTCTCTAAATTTCCCCTCCTGAGTGGGAGTTTGTTGACATTAAAGCTGTATCTGCAGTACAGCTGGATAGGGACAAACACACACCCAGTGACGCCTACAGAGGTGCCATTGGTCTTGTGTTGGCACCACCACTTCCAAACCATGGCAAGGAATTCCAAAGGTTCCATGAAACCGCCCTGACAAAATTAGCTACAAGCCTTTGCAGTTTTCTCCATGGCTAAGCATGATGTTCTATGGCATGGAATATCCTCACTTTGTCCCTGCCAAGCCCCACCCTGCTCACTGTGGGAGTCAGAATGGGAAATGGAGAAAACCTTGGCTCTGCTCAGCCATAGCCAAAATACGAGAGAGTTTCAGACATGATTACAAAACACGGTGTCATACAGGCTGCTATGAAGAAAATTAACTCCACCCCAGCTGGACCCAGTACAATTATCTATTGTAAGATAAAAACAATATTACTTAATCAAATGATACAATTTAGTGAGTAAATAAATATTAATCATAATGGAGATATGATAACCACTACATCTCCTTCAATGATATGAAGCTTTCACATTGGTGACAGTTGGTGACAGTTGGTGACATGAAATGCAAAGTAAAGAGAGGAAAAAAAAGAAAGGTGAAGATGATTTTTCAAATACTTACCAGTATTTAGACAATAGGGAATTTTAACCTCCAGGGAAAGAAACTCTTAACTAACAGCTCAATTCTGAAAAGTTGCAAGAAAATATGAACCCCTGCATTAACAAAACTCACAGTCAGACCAATATTGTTAAAAATCGCACCCCTTGCTTGATCTGACACCCTTTTGGAAACAATATATTAAATACCAGGAGGTAGCCACTGTGTTTATTGTTAAATCTTTTTTCTCTGCACAGTGTTCCTATTCTAACTCAGACAAATAAAGCAGTTTTCTTTTTCCATGTTAGAAAACAAGTTGTTTAGTTCTCATTGATCAGGTTTTATACTACTGCATGAACCGTTGGGATTTCTGCTTTGTGCAGGATTTACACAGACCATCCCTTCTGTTTAACTTCCACAGTCATGTTCCACTGTGCATTGAAGTCAATATTACAAATTTTTAACTGACATTTGTAGCATATAGACTGGGCTCACTGAACAGCATACCAGCAGTGATAATTTTGGGACCTGTTGGAAATAAAATAGACAGCAGTCTATTTTGAAATACCTTAAGATATATGGTTCTAGAAGTCATCTTTCATAAGGAATGGTTAATGTACACAGATTTTAGGCTCCTGGTACATCAAAAGAACTTTTTCAAGAGCTTCTGAAAGTTTCTGAATTAGTGGAAGGTGTCTCTGTCCACTGCAGAGGGCTGGAACTAGATGAGCTGTAAGGGCTCTTCCAACTCAGGCCATTCTGATTCTATTCTAATGTGTAATGGAATATTAGACTATGTCAATGTGAGTGGGAAATAGCTTCTTTCCAGATGCATGACATCCTTCTATTGGCTAAGTGCCATTTAGGCAAAGCCCATATGATCTGTAGCCCTAAAAGATTTCTCTAAGTCACACAACCTTTTTTTGCTTTCTAAGCACATTCTGGGTTCTCTAAAGCAGAGGGATTTTTTGCCACTAGGCTGTATCAGATTAAATTGTGCTCCTTGAGCTGGCTCTGCTAAGCCAGACATGACTTGAGAGGGGTCAGAGAGCATTAACCCTTCACTCCACACCACTGAACTGCTCACAGAACATGGCATGTGGCCTCCTCATGCTGCCTAACAACATCAAAGCAAATCCAGGCAGGTGATCCAGGGGATTGTGGTGCTGATGAAGAGATACCTAGGTCAAGTACTATGGATAAGGGAGACAAATTAAGGATCTATATTCAGGTTCAATTCAGTGGGCTGCACATGGAACCAGAGTCTGGCAGCCCTGCAAACACCCTGAGTCATTTTCAGCTTCCTTAACCTTAGACATCAAGGTAAGCAAAGTGACTAAACTAGTTAAATATTTTTTTTCCTAAAACTTTAAAGAGAGATTTCTTGCTAAGAACTGAAGCTTTCAGTTCTGAAAAGATTTCAATTCTTTAAAAAAAAAAGGAGGTTTTGGAAAAAGTCAGTCTTTCCTGTTTTGGAGTCAATACAAAATTCTAGCTAAATGAAAAGTTGAGGGAAAAAAAATAAAAATCCTCTGGCTTTTGTGTTTTTGGGTGTGGTTGTTTTTTTTTGTTTTGTTTTTTTTTTGGTTTTTTTTTTTGGCCCCTGTCTTGATCTCATCCAGACTTGGCTTTTTGCCTGGTCATTTCCTAGTGTCCAATGGGAAGGATCAAGGTGGCTGATGCATCAACTTTCACTATCTGCAAACTAAGAAGGAAAAAAAGAAAAAAGGACCAATTTCATGGCACAAAGAGTCTAAAGTGATAGTGTAGGGGAAAGGTTTCAAATGCTGTTACCTGCAGCCAGAAATGGATCTTTAATGGCAGATAAAAGCTGATCATGTCCCTAAAGTAAAATAAACCAAAGGATGACAGCAAAGGTATTCATAGGGAGTGAAAGAAAAGTGCTTTGCTTTGGAATCAGGCCATAAGGAAAAGTGCAGCTAAGGATAATTCATTTTACAATCTTCCCCAGGCTGTATTAGTCCTTTTGCAATTTTGGAGAATAATAGTACTAAAATGTTCTTTCCTGGAGCAGTGAGTTCAGCTTCATTAGGTCTTTTTTTCCGTATATTGGAATTTAGATAGCAAGGAGATATGTCCCTTTCATCACCCAAAATGGACAGATACAGATCATTAAGCTGCCTTTTCTAATATCTGGAAATATCAGCTAAGCTTAGGGATGTAGTGCATGTTTCTCCAGAAACAGCCCACCATTTTTTTAGGAAGTGTGTCAACTAACTCTTATAAATCCAGCTGGCCATAATTGGAAGTTGACGCTAAAAGGCCTGATCCAAAGTCCACTCAGATTGGGAGACTTTACTGACATCATCATTGCAGCCATCACTGGTTGTAAAGGAAGCCCCAGGACATCAGTGATTATATTTACAAAAAAATATGAAAAATCATACTTGCATTTTAATCTTACTGCACTACATATTTGTAGTGGTTAAATAAAACTGAAATTAAATGTAAATATCTCAGATTTCAGTAGTATTTTAAATCTATATTCAAATACAGCTTTTAAAAATATATATTTAAGAAACAATGTTTAAAAGTAATTTTCTAACAAATTGTAATATATATATATCTCATTGAGTTATTGCATTTATAAAAGAGTCAGCTTAGTTTTAAACTCTTCTCAGCATATAAAAAGAAGCTAAGCCACATTTTAAGTCCCTACATTATTTCAACTTATAACTCCACTTGAAAACCAGTGAAGTTTAGTCCCACGTTTTAATAAGTGTTTAGGTGAGATGGTGATGATCTTGAGAATGGTTTTAAAATAATTTGCATGTTCATGAATACTAAACAAATTAATTGTTGAGGGAAACATATTGCTGCAGCAGTTGGAAAATCAACAGGAGAAAATTAAACCTGATGCATAATTTTAACACTGATTCAGTAATGTATGGAAACTCATCTTAAAGCTAACACAGAGCTGGTAAGTCAAGTCAGCCTCAAAGTGAAATAAAAAGTTCTCTCTCTGAGGAATATCTGTTGAGTCAGAGAGATTATCCTAGGGTAGAAAATTAGTTGGAGCATGAAAAATAAATTTTTAAGGGAAGATGTGCCAATGAATCCAGCAAAGTAGCAAATGTTGTTTCTTTATTAGAAATTTCAGCTGTGTTCATACGGCTAGAGAAGTGAATATTGCAAGTGAGGGTCAAGGCCTTAGCTCAAAGTATGGGTGAAAAAGTCCTGGTTAGAGAGTACTTAGTATTAAACACATGTTTTCAGATAACTGGATCTGAGGAAATTTTTATTAAGGCACTTAAACCCCCCAAATATTTTTCTAAATTAATCTTAAAATACTAGTGTCAAAGGACTTTAGAAGGACTTTCACCATGTAATGTATTTAGAAAAAAAAGAAAAAAAAGCTGGCTGAAACCCCTAAATCTATCAGTACAAGTATGCTTATGTATTCCCAGGCCAAATGTCTGGAAAAGAGTGGAAAAATTACTCCAGCTCATTGTAAGCATTCCAAAGGACACATGGATGTTAGGAAAACAAAGAAGTTAGAACATGGACATTTTAAAAACAATTCACTCAGAACAACCTCATTCAATTTTTTTCCCCAAGAGAAGGAGAGAGTAGGTTTAGACTAGATACTAGGAAAAAAAAAAAGATTTTCCATGGGTGAGTGGTGAGGCCCTGGCTCAGGTTGTCCAAAGAAGCTGTGGCTGCCCCATCCCTGGAAGTGTTCAAGGCCAGGTTGGATGTAGCTCTGAGCAGCCCTGGAATAGTGAAAAGCGTCTTTAAGGTCCCTTCCAACACAAATCAGTCCAGAAGTTTATGATAGCAAAGGTTTTATACTGGCTCAGTCAAATGTTTTGACTTAAGCAGACTTCTGATTCTGTCTTATAAACGAATTTATCATAAGGAAGCTTTGCAAGTTGAATGCAAATATTTTGAAATCTTCTCAGAAAGCTACTATCAGTGGTTTGGTATCTGGAATGAAGCCTGTGAAAGGATTTCATAGGAATTATATTTCAGCAGAAACAACTGCTTATCAACATTATTTCTATGTAAACATAGTTGTATTTCTGCAAATTTAAAACATACACATTTTATTCCCTCGTTATTTCTGATTAACTTCAAATAGAGACATTTTTGCTATTGATTTGAGTTAGTCTTAATTGTGATGTGTCCAATAACAAAAAGATGAAGATCTCAAAAAGTGGAACATTTTATTCTAATCAGATTAATGATAAGTGCTCATTCGGGGTTGAAAATTTGAAACACTGACAATGTCACAAAAGACAAATGTACTCCTCTTCTATTTTGCAGTGATTTCTAATCTTGCATAGTAGTATTTTACAGATTTTTTTTTTAAAGGCAAAAAACAGGACAAAACCCCACAATGCACACCCCTCTAAACCCTCCAAAATAAAAGGGTTTTCATTATTCATATTTGCACCTTACCTTGAAAGTTTCAATCCAAGCACATGTGTTTTGCTGGGAGTATAGTTTTAGGCACAGTTTTTTAAGTATTTCAAGAACTGGAAGAAAACCAAGGCTTCCCCCCGTGAAGGATCAGTCTGCCCACCGGAGGGCAGTGCTGCTCTTTCCAAATCCCATGTTTTTCCTCCTTTATTTGGAAGGAAAAAAGGACACGAATTAGAAGCTAGGGTTTCAGGGTGCATCTCTGCAGAATGCAACTGTACTGCTGCTCTTAGTGTTGCACTGACAACTCAGGATAGGGAAAACACACGGAAACATTCCCAAAGTTATGTTCTGGATGGAGTTAACAAACCACTGAAACCATGTACACATGAAAGCTTTGTGTCGATGCTTACACAATTTACAGTTTCACCCTGATTTTACAAAATTCAGTCTATGCAACTTCCATAGAAATTATAGATCTCGGTTTGATTTACATAATAAAGAAAGAATTTAACAATAAACTCTATTTCTGAATATGGCAGCCTTGATTTCCTACTCTAGAGAGACTTTTTTGCTGATTTGTTATTATGGTTACAGTTATGAAATTTTAGAAAATCACTGCAAACAAACTTTGTTTCTAATAAAAACTGCAGTTACCAGAAATTGTTCTACTTATCCTTCAGGCACTACAATTTGGTCTCTGAGTAATTACCAAAGTAATTTTGTTCTTTCTTTCATTCACTTGGAAACTGATGATCACAGAGACTATGCTAGAACAATTCTGCTTCTTGATAAAAAGATTGCCTCTTCCTAAAAACCAGGAAAAACAATGCATTCCAGATGGCTGCACAAACTCCTTAGGCATGGATCTTTCAACAACCAACACATTTATGACAAATGCTTTATTCGAATCCTTGAAAACACGGTAGCAGAACAACAAAAATTAATTTAGACTATTTTTATTGAAAACTTTCACTTTAATAAAGATAAAAAAGGAGTAAAAGCTGTTTCTGTTTTTTATTCAGAAAAATAGTGATACTTTTTTATTAGCATTTATTCTTAACCTCAGTACTGCACTCATTAAGATGAAATAAGCATTCCTTAGATTCTGCTTTACCCGTACCTATGTAAATATCGCTATTTAATCAATTTCAGACTTGGGAAGAGGGTACAGTGTATTATAACACTTAGGATTTCAGCACAGAAAAATAAAGCTTCAAAATTCTTTTCTTCTTGTTTACAGAACCCAGAAATATCCCACAGGATTTCTAGGGTGGTACATCTCCAGCATGGTGGTGATTTTATGCACAATTTAGTGTAGTCTTTTCTACAGGATTTTTAACTAAGTCAATCCAAGCTCAACAGCTTGTTGATGGGAAATAAAATTGAATATGTCAAAGGAGATTTATGTGTGGATTCTTATTTCTAGGCAGAAGAGAATGATAGCTGTCTTGGGAGAAGAATTATGGTCCTGAAACTCTCATGCAGCCACATAGGTTTCAAAAAAGATACTAATTACAAGAATGAGGATGATCTGTCTTTGAAGTGATAGTCCTTTTTAGTTAGTTTTTATAGTTCAATTGCCAAATTAGATTGCTTCTTGAAAAATCATTTCTAGGGAGCATTTTCTTAGATACAGTGAATCCAGTTTTGCTCTGATTACATCTGCCTGTTTCTTGCTTTCCTCTCAGTCTTGCTCACACCACCATTTTTTAAAGGATTTGGGTATGGAATTTGTAACTTTCCTGTTGGATAACAAAAAGGGTCCCTCTAGATTTGTTGACTCTGTATTGACACCACTTGCAGGTCTCACAACTGCAGAGACATCTGATCTGATATTAAATAAGCATGAGTTTTGCATGGTAATAATGAGGCTCAAAATTTAACTAGGTGCATGTCCCAGAAGTTTTATATTGTCACCTTTCAACCCCCTCTGCACATCTACAGCTCACTTCTAATAAGATCCCTGTGTCCTCAAAATCACTGATTTTTAGCTCCACAACAAATTCCATTTGGATGTTTTCATAATGCTGGACCATAATCAGAAGCTATGAGGCAAAAGATAGAAAGTTCATAAAGAATTATTCTACATTTTCTTACTGCTAAATGGTTTTAAACTGACAGACTGCAAATCAAATAATCAGTAAATAGGTAAACTTGGCTCACTTCTCTTAACCTTTAAACAAGAAGCATGGAGAGCTAAATAGCCACAAATCACCTGGAAAATTACCTTGATATCTCAGATGCTGCTGACATGGTCAAAAGGGGCATTTGGAGAAAAATAAGAGGAAAAATAACTGCCAGCTTATAAAGAGCTTCTTTGTAACTAATGCATCTACTTGCACCTTTTTCTAACTCTTCATTTAAATTAGGATTTTTTTTTTTTTTTTGTCATGGAGGCTGGTGAAATGTGCTGTTTTAGCTGGAGGTTCCACATGTAAACTCTTCTACAGTTTCATATGTAGTCATCTTCCCATCTTCATCACTTATTGTGAATGTTGTGCTAGGCCTTGATTTGGCCTCAGGGTTTGCTGTGACTTAAAAATAGGTGTGTAAATAAATTTTACTTGTTGCCTTGCACAGACCTGGTGTATGAATAACACTGAACAACATTGCAAATAAGGTTATGGGTGGAGAGGAATACGAATTAAACATGGAGCCAAGAATTTCCTGATAGTCTAATGAAAATCTTAACATAAATGCAAATGAAGCAGTAGTTATCAGAGTTACAAAACACTAACACATAGTTCAAACCAGTAAATAAAAAAATCTTACTGACTCTAAAATCTTATGAGCTGTACAGGAAGACTTACAAGTTATCTGTGCCTCTGAAGTGTTATGTTCATCTTTTCTATGACTGCTACAGTCAGTTGAGACAATTTTTTTGAAGCAGAGAGATCTAGAGTGGCATGAGCATACAAAAGACTTTTCAGGATGCTGATGGTGCTGATGGATTTTCTTTTGCCTCACCTGCCTTTCCCCTGTTCCCAGAGAAAGCGTGGAAGCTGCCCTGCAGCCCCCAGGAGCTGCCTGGAGCTGCATCCCGTTCCTGCAGGCACTTCCAGAGCTGGAGCTCAGCGAGGTTGGGCAGTGGGAACCCAGCTCAGCCCCTCTCAGGCCCAGGACAGTCGAAACAACACCCAGGAGAAAAACATATTACTGATAGTTCTAAGCAGGTTACCTGGGGCTGTCCTAAAAATTTTTCTTGGCCTCAGGAAGAAAACAATCTGTTCCATCTATAAATGATGCCTATTTTAGTTCCTGGGGTAATGATTAGAATACCAACTCACTCTGATGTTTTCTAGGAACTAAAAGAAAAATAAACGGAACACCAGAGACACTTGAATTTATATTAGAAAGTTGATATTTTCCAAAGGTAATAGATAAAAGAAGAATGGGAAAAAATTTAATATCCTTTACTAAGTCACACTGTAACTTTATCAAAGCAGCAGGAACAGCTTCCACAATCAGACTACTCCTGACTAAGTGAATCCAGAAGATGTGCATGTAGAAGATGATGTTATATTATCTTTTTGAAGAAAGTCTTCGAGAGAGAAAATTTAGCACATAGAATCAATATGAATCTAGAAAAATAAATTAGCTGAGATTGGAAAAAAAAATTGGTTTTCAGTTCTCTTATTTAACTTGGGAAAACATTCTCTCCCTTTTCTCTTCCTTTTTTTATCCCATCAAAATCATCCAATGAAGGAATCCAAGTAATCCATGAAGGAATCCTTCATGGGTAGGAAGATCACTTACTTCGATAACATTAGTTATGCAAAGAATATTTAATTTGATCAGCCTGTGTCAGTTACAAGAAGAAATAACAATTTTTCATCCATATAAATGCAAACAGGTACAAACTTTCGGTAATAAATATTTCTTTCTGAGAGAGTCTTCCAAATAAGGAATATGAAAAAAGGACTTTTCCTATAAGTAATCAGTCCATGAAGAAAATGCATGTTGTCGTTGCCCGTGGCAGTAGATGCCTACAGCTCCTCTCACAGAAGTTCTGAGCAGTCATCCACCAGCTGTCATTCCAATTTCCCTGGCTCAGAATTTCCAGAGCCAGTCATGATACCTCAGTTACAGAATAGTGTATTTGAATGTCTTTGACTTTGAAGAGGTTGATGATTATGTCACATTCCTTTAGACACTTCCAAAGCATTTGAGGCTAAAACAGACCATGCAGACCCTCTGACGTGGTCTAGAGAAGAACAAAATGTCCTTCTGAATTTTTCTTTGAATAAAGAAAACCTTATGATGCCCAACAATTATTTTGGTTATTCTGGAAGTTTTGAATTCATGCCTGCATAACTCTTGACTTTTGGCTGAACTCCTGCTCCAGTTTTGGCCTGACACACTCCTCATGCTAAGACCTAATGGATGAGACCTCTGGTCAAAGACAGGACAATGTGTTGTTGGGACGCCATGCATGGGAAGGAGCAGAGGCCACTCTGCTGCCATTATCACCCTGAGCTCATCCTCTCCTGAAGAGATCACCTCCTGCCCTCTTGCATAGCAATTGTCAGAATCCGGTAAGTAATGGATGTGGTACAGACCCAACTTCCAAGACGGAAAGTGTAAATACATTGGCTTACCTTAAGCTTAGCCTTAGTCTGTGCCAGAGAAAATTCAGGTTGGACATAAGGAGGAATTTCTTCACTGAAAGGGTTGTTAAACATGGGAATGGGCTGCCCAGGATAGTGGAGTCACAATTCCCTGAAGGTGTTCAAGAAATGACTGAACATGGCACTTGGTGCTGCGCTCTGGATGACAAGGTGGTGGTCTGTCAAAGGCTGAACTCAGTGATCTCAGAGGTCTTTTTCAAGCATAATGATTTTATGATTCTTTGAAAAAAGCTTTTGAAACAGTTCCAAAAGTAGCTGGACTGCCAAGGCTTTTGTGTTTCCCAGAGTGATGCAGGGGAGGAAGATGAAGAATAAGTGTTCTCACTATTGTCTAGGGAACCATTTTGCTCATAGACACATGAGCCTGTACAAAGGCAATTGAGGCAATATTTGTCTTGTTTGGTTTTATTTTGGCTAATGAGTTCATAAAATAAAGCTTAATTTACAGAGACCATTGTTCTCTAAATTTGAGATATTCATATGGACTGTGACAATAATGTTCACTGAAAGAGGACCTCACATGCCTCTGGTGCACACATGGCATTGTGATTAGGACAAATAATAACACTATGAATGCTCATATTAACTTAATTATTAGTTATCATTGCCAGTCATGGGATCAGTAAAGTTGTTAATGATTGCTGCATTCATAGACCGGGTGGAAAAGCAAGATAAGGAAGCCTTGGAACAGCTGCATCCAGGCTGGTATTGCACAAATTTGAACAAAGGTTGTCATATCATGTTATAAAAGTCTGAGATGGTTCCCAAGCAACCTGTTAAACATGTTTATAATGCACTGTGCTCTGTACTTCCTGCAGAGTAAATAAATCTGTCCTTGGCCTAGTGGGATTTAAAAAAAAAAACAAAAACTTTTCCAGCTCATTTACTCAGGTCCAAAGCCTGTGAACAAAGGTGGCAACCCCTTGCAGCCTTAGACCATTCCCCAGCAGTCCTCACCCTTACTTCAGAAAATTCAATAGGCTCATCTCCCCTGTCAGGCTTGGGAAGGCCAGTTTTGAAGATTAACACTCAAATGAGATCTTCCAAAAGTGATCAGCACTTCTGTTCTATAATGTTGTGAGCCGTCTTGAAAAAGAAGTCTGAACAAATCATACCTCCTCCACCATTTACAATCTTTTTCCAGTGAAGACCAGCAGCTCAGACTGAATTTGATATTTTTAGGCCAGTTCTGAGGTGTGTATTATTTATGGATATCTTAGGCAAGAATTTCTAAAGCAGCCAAATTTAAAAAGAGTGTTAGAGCTCTCCCCCAGTACACAGGTTGTTAATGGGATTTCAGAAAGGAGCATGACCTTTCATCACATCAATATTTGATTAGGCAATAAATGCGACTTGCTTAGAAACTCAAGGGTGGCAGAATACTCAGTGTTTATGTTTTTGTATGTCAAAATGATAGCAAACCATTTTAGAGGGTACTGGTCACAGCAGAGACCATATTGTTCTCTTAGCCCCTACACAATCTCCATAGAGTGACCTGGGTTGGAAGGGACCTTGCGGATCATCCAGTTCCAACCCCCTTCCACTAAATCACTGTTCTGGCCTTGAGCAATGCCAGGGATGGAGCAGCCATAGCTTCTCTGGGATCTCACAGTGCCTTCTATTTAAGTCTTGCACCCATGAACAGTTATACTTTCCCTTTTCTTGCCTCCCACTATGATCCTGGAAGAGGCACCTATTTCTGGAAGTGGTTGTTTTATCTGTGTTAACTGTGAGTTAAATCACTGGAGTTTTCTTCATCTTTAGTGCTTGGTAAAAGTCCCATTGCAGGAATGCTGTGGTGATACAGAAAGAGCTCCACAGCTATAAAAAACTTCAGGCCAACTATGATACTGTCAATAATGACAAACACAAGAAAATGTACAGAAAATGGTACATTTTTGTTTTCTTAATATATATTGACGGCAAGACATAGATCTTGATACTTCTAAACAACCTGAGTTTCTTGTAGATTGGTGCATAGAAGAATAAGGCTGCAGAGGGTGTAAACAGAAGCAATTAGACATGAGGAGTCATTAGTTTAGTGAGCAAACATTATGGAGATTCTTTGAAGGAGGAATAAAAAGCTGAAATATCTGAAACCCAGAAAAAATACTTGAAACTGTTGAGATATCTTTTTCTCCACACTTCAGAATTATTCTCAGTTTTCAGGTGTGAACTTTATAGATATTAATAGCATAAACAAAGAACCCCCATGGTACCAGAACTTACTCTCTAAGAGAAATGAAGAGAGAGAATAACCCTTAAGTGATGCATTATTTAAGCACTGACCTGTGCAATGATAACCAGAAATCTGACAAATAAAAATAGCATAACTTTCTAGGTCACACTTTTCAGGGAGGATATTCTGAAACACTGCTCTGTACAATAAGATTATGAGTCCAATAGGGATGTCTTCTCTCTTCCTGCCTAATAAACCAATATGAAAACACCATTCCTGCAGTTTCAGCTGGGAATCTGACTGTCTGGACTGTATACTTATGTATCAGTCCTAATAACTGTATTTCTATATGTATGCAGACTTACACTTAAGTAATCCCAACCCATTCAATGTTACTTTCAGCTGAGAGCACAGAAGGTTAATTAATCATGGAAGGTTAATTTTGCAAGCTGTACTGGGCTTCTGAACTGCTTATTGGTCTTTAGCTTCCCTGGCATATCTTTCCCAAAAATATCAAATCAAATCCAATCTCTTCTTAAAGCAAAATGATAGGTGGATCGTAATCACTTTTGCTTTGGAACATTTTGGAATGCATTTTATAGACTGGAAAGAAAATGTGATTGACCTAGCTACACAAAAAGCATAGAATATGGGGAAAAATTTGACAGAGGGGAGATAATTACACTCACTGTGTTAGCAATTGTACCAAGATAAAGTACATCCAAGGTCAAAGAAATTAACAGATTCAGTGAGTTTTGACTTGAGGTCATTTTTTCATACATCACAGCAGCACAGCCTTATGTTCAGCAGGGGCAGGAAAGGCAGTAAAACAGACAAATGGCAAAGGAGGGGAGAGAGGAAGGAAAGTGTGTTGGAGCTAGTTGGCAAATCAGCACAGAAAACAGTGCTGGGGGATAGAGAATAGGGAAAGGAAAAGACAAGGAAAACTTTTCCGGACCATAAAGGAGACCTTGAACAGTTGTCCATCTTTTGTTTCATTGCAACTAATGGCAGAAGGCTCACAAAAATTACAGGGCAGAATTTCCAGAACTATGCCAGTGATGGTAGAGGACAACAAAAAATAACTTATGACTCCCTATCAAAACCTGATTTTGTCACTGTGGCTACTAACACTGGCCAAAGATACCACGAAGATGCATTTCAATGGTTTCTCATGTTGAAACAATTGTAGCTTTAAGTAATTTCTGTATGTGGACTCATTATGAAAGCATTCAAGGAAATAATTCACAGATATTTTGAAAGGTTTATAGTTTCTGTACAGTTACTTTTTAATAAATC
>JANRGV010000051.1:11292009-11305016 GCA_024734035.1 Alethe castanea
ATTCCCCTCTACTTGAGAGGGGAATTTTTTCTTCCTATGTATTACAAAAATGCCATGATTTCTTTATTCTCATTATAGTTTCTCAAGGTAGTGTTAGACTCAATAACAGAATATACATTAATAAATGTTTTCCATTTAATAATTTATTTCTCACAATATCACCTTAGTTTGGGAAATTGGCTTTATATGCTATCACCTTAACTAGAAAAGCCAAACCTACACAACTTCCTGGTTTTATTATCCAATCAGCTCTCCTTGGGCAAAGGACTATTTTCCTTAGAGTTTTCAATGAATACAGAAAAATATGTTCTGTGTCAATATAACAGGACAGTCTTAAAAAGACCATAAACCCAAACCATAGCTAGGTTACAACTGTATCATTATTTTTTTTTTTAAATGGTTAGAAGCCAATTATTAACCACCTGAAGATCTAAATCACATCTTTGCTTGTCATTCAATTCCAGCAGAAAGAAAGGAAGGTTTTCCTATTTGGTTATAGTGTAAATATTTAAAGATATAAAAGGTAAAAAAGTAAATTGCATAGGTATCAAAAGTAAATTGCAGATTTCTCTCCTTTTCTTTTTAAACTATTTTAATCCCAAATGAATTTTCAAAAGCATTGTGGCATAAAATATGAATTTCATCCTGTGGATGGCACTCCTGGACTGTCAAAAAACTAGTGACTTTTGAGAACTATGCCTTTGATGAAATTTTAAAGGGAAATTCAGATTTGTTTGTTCCATATCCACAATATTCAGAAGGCAAGACTGAAATGGCCAAGATACTTGTAAAATGACTGCAAATGCTATTTATTAAGTGCGGATAAGCAGTTTTTATAGCCTCAGCACCCAGTCAAACCGTCACAGGTAAGTTCAACAAATACAGTATTTCATCAAATGGATGAGAAACTAAATCTGCTGGGTAAGCAGCAGCAAGACATAATCACATTCCCAGAATGGTTTATGTTGTACATGATTAAAGCAAGAGTCCTGGATCCAGCACCAGGTCCAGGAGAAAAAAGTGAGTGAATTGTCCTTTTAGAGGATGATAGTTGGACCTGCTTTTTGCTCTCTCTTCCTGGACAACCTGAGATAATTCTCTCAGTCTCTCATGTAGGGAGGATGAAGATTAAGAAAAGCTTTGGGGTTAATTTACAGTTATGCATCTTTTATGATTAAGAAGGGAGACACTAGGAATACAAGGAAGAGTATGTGTGAGTGGCCCTGCATTTGCTTTTTTGTCTGGCCTAGAACAAAATTTGCTTTTCTGTGGTGATGACCATGGTCCCTAGCCTCTTGTTGCTGAAAAACCATCACTTAAGGCCAGGCAAAGTGAAGAGACATTTCTACAAATGAAAATAAGCAATGAATTTGTGAAAGAGTAATTATAAAGGTTATAGAGAGAACACTATTGAACAGAACTCTTTGATTTTGACCAGAAAACTCACAGTAATGACTTCCTCCCCACCTATATTGCTCAGGGGGACTCTCAGAGTAAGCAGTGCAGGAAACACTGGCCACCAAGCAAAATTCAACTCAATATATTTCATGATAATCTATTTGTCAGACATCCTGTGCTTGTAAACTTCTTGCTAAACACAGCTAGGTTTAAAAGAAACCCATTTGAAGATATTTTTTTTTTCATCTACACACAATTCCCCTTCCTTTTCCCTTTTTCCTAACACAAACTGATCATACTAAGCACCTGCTGTTATTACTACTGTTGCTGCAGTCATTCAGGGCTGGCAAAAACAGGTAGTTGTGTTCTGTTAACAGGCTTTCCTATGGATAGTGTGTGGCATCCAGGGGTCACATCCCCCTGGCTCAATCTAACCCCTGTGACAAATGGGATCATTTACAGGACAGTAGACAGACACACACACTTGCAGCTCTTTTCTTCACCTAAGAGATAAATTTTAATGCCCTAAAAAGAGATAGTCTGTGATCTATATAAGCAATTTGTGAATCAAGAAAATAAGCAGTCACATAAAATTGTTCCTCCTTTAGTGAGAAATGTCTTATGGAGAGGCAATGCAGAGAAATTAATGAGTTAAGTGTCATCTCTGCAAGGAATAGTGCAAAACAAATTAATAATTAAGAATTCAGGGTCATGCTGGCAAGAGATGATCAAGAGTTACATTTTTGTGAGAACACCATGAGTGAGTACAATAAACTACCTTGCTGCACAAACCAAACAAAGCTCTCTCTAGAAAACGTCAAGCTCAAAGTGGTGTGCATCCTAGATATTTCTTCAAGGAAATCCATGCTCAGATTCATGGTTAGTACTACCCAAATGTACACAGATAAGTATCAGTTTATAAGAATGAACAGACTCATTGTAGGTATAACAGTATTTTCTCTAAATTAGAATATGCAGTTAAGTAAAAATACTTGTGCTATTCTCCACTTTCATACTTGAAATATAACTTAGCTTCAAATGGGTATTAAGTTTCACATTTTTAACAAAACATATTCATTGTTCTGAGAAATCCAATTAATTCAAGTGTTCTGAAGAAAATATCTCAAAAGGCAAGATTTTTGTGAAGAATGGAAAACATCTTTAAGGAGATATTTTTTCTTCACAGCTAACTTAGCAACCAATTTAAATATATATAGCTCAGCCAGAATTGCTTTACTTAAACACCAAACTCCATTTCACAAGCCATTAATGACATCATACGAGACAGTTTCTCTCAATACCTCTGAGAAATTTGCAGCATGCCTGCTTCCCTATTACTGCCTGTTCAAACAGATTTTTACTAAAGCATTCAAGGCACCCACATGGATGCAGCAGAAAAATTATTTCCTTGCAAGAAATGTTTGCCAAACCCTTATTCACTTCAGTGCCTCAGCCTACCATTGCTTGTTTCAGACCACAAGATTCAACACTTGTCCTTCGAACAAATGACAGCAAATATGTTCTCAATCATCAGACTCATTCTGAGCATAGCACTCACTAGTGCAAGGGCCAACAAGAAATTGGCTTAAATGATTTGTTCAGGCGTAGATCTTCAGAGAATTTGGTTATCACTCTGCAGAAGCTACAAGGCACCCCTGGAAAAGTGGCAGCTGCATCCATTTGTGAATGTTCTGTTCAACGGTGTCTGCCCTACAAGTATTCAAGTGCATTTCAATACACTGCTTGTCAGATACCAGATTCTGAGCGAGACTCAGCTGCTTCAGCATAATAAAGCAGCCATAAGATGATATAAAATATTGCGACTCTTTTTCTTGATCAGTTCTGTCCATTGTTGAACCTCTGCACACACAGGACTAATGAAACTTTCTTGTCACTATTTTTTTCCATAGCACTAAAACAGCACACAGCAGTCCACACAATATTTTTTTTTTGAGTCTAAAAGGTCTTTGTCCTCACTGAGCTCATGCCCTGAGGCGATCCCTCTGCCATGACTCAGGTGGGGGCCGTCCAGGGCTTTTATGCTTTCTCAAGACAGAGAAAAGCAGCTGCCATTGTCAGGGCTATTGTCCATAGCCCATGGCTATTAAAGACAATTGACACCAAGGAAAAAGTGAATCCAGTCAATGCCTTTATATAATTCATGTGCATGATAAGGAGATTTCTCAGGAAAAGAGGACAGTTTGAGGTAAAGAACATCACTGATCATTACTGTGAATGTGGAGCTCATATTTGCCAACCTGTGCTCAGAAAAGCCCTGCTCTCACTTGGAAGGTGAATTGTGTGTTCTTCACCACTTGTGTTCCTCACCACATGTGCAGTCCAGAGCCCATACAAAGAAAACAGATCCACAGAAACTGGAGACTATCTCTTGCTGAGAAAAAAGGAATGAAATAGTGTGTGCAGCTAACAGCACAAGGAAGGTAGCTTTTGAAAACAGCCAGGTGTGTGATAACCAGCAGTAAGATCTGAGTTTGAAGAGAGAGGGAATCTATTTCTGTGTGATAAACTGTAAGTATCTTAATCCATCAAAGGTTTGAGACTGTTTGAGAGAGAGCACCAAATAGGTCTGTGATCACATCAGTAAATGGAGATCACATCACAGCAGTAAATGGAGATACTGAGACCCTTATGGAATTTTATGAGAAGCAAGTTCTTACTCTTTTTCCAGGAAGGCAAAGACAATTTTCCCAGAACAACTCAGGCCACAAAAATTTGGAGAAGTCTAATGACTTTCCAAAATGGATGTGTCTCCTCAGTGAACAATGCTACCACTTTTAATTAGATCAAGCTGAGCTGACTGTCAATGGGATGGCAAACCAGCCCTTTGTGATATCCACATGGCTGGGGCAATTTTTCCTGATGCCACTTTAGGGCACTGAGATGTTAAAGGAAAGTGGTGGTTAAATGCTGTTAAGTCCACTTCTCTTGAACTAACATGGCTGCTTGTCCACAGCTTGCTATACAAGTCAGATGCAACTGTGAATTACCCTGCTAAATCTTCTTAATATCAAGATTTTTCCTCCTTCATTGTTTCATCCATTTGAACTGGATTTCTTTACTTGCTCACTTTTTTATATTTTGAGCAACAAAATATACTATTCTGCTTCTATTATTGGTTTAAGTTTTCCCTCTATCAATTAAATTGAGATCAGTAAATAAGTCAGAGAGTATGGCCCGGATCTGATGGCTTTGTACTGTATTTTGATGCTGCTTTTCTACCTGCTACTGGATGGCAACCTACTTTTGTGTCAGATGCCTTCTGAATTTTGACTGACACAATTCTAAGAGAAAGGCAGAATTCCACATTTTAAATTAATTTTGGGAGTAGAGAATGGGCTTCATCCTATTCCATACACTACAATAGTCCTACACTTGGCAGAGCAGAAATTCTGCATTCTCATTTAAGCCTGATGGTTGGATCCTAAAAGAAAATCAAAGGAGATTTTCAGAGACCACAGAGAGCTCTGTGGATTTGTGATAGAGAGAAAAGAACATAAATGAAAGCAACTGATGAAATGTGACCTTTTTTAACATATTCCATTTTGTTGAGTTTGGTAGTTATTGAAAAGAAAGTCCACAGCTAACCAGAGAAATTCTGGAATATGGGAAAATACAGGCTAGCTCACAAGTCAAATTCTGAGGTAAATGCTCACCTTAAACAGCAATTCTCTAGTGATGTGGATACAAATTGTGTACTGTGAAGAAAAAAAAAAAAGGAAAAATGGGATATTTAACTTCAGAGCTTCTAGTTGGAAGTTGGAATAGTGATATTGTATAGGCTTCAGCCCCCAGCTGCGTTTGTATTGAAAGAGATGAATGAACAAAAATTATCAGTAAAACTGCAGCAGACAGAGCAGGTCACTGAGTAAGCAACAATTAGGAAAGAGGCAGCAGGGAACAACTGTTGGAGTAGGGAATAGCTGACCAAAGAAGTGCAGGAAGTGAGGAATAGGAGTCAGAGGAGAAACAGCTCAAACACGATAAGTTGCTGCTTAGATAAGGTACCTGGTAGCACCTTGAGAAGATCAAACTGTGAAGGAGGTGAATGCTCCATGATGGAAAAGCAACCAGCTGATGTAGCAGCTGCCTCATAATCTCATTGGGGAAGTGAACTGTGAAATAGTTCCAGCTACAGAGTGTAAGATAGTTATATTATCTCATGTGTCTGCTTTGGGGTGTTCTTTTCTTTTTCTATGTTTGATAAAATAAAAGTCAACTAGTTGATAATAGCAAGCACAGAAAATCAGTTCAGTGAACCCAAAAAGTGTAATTAAATTTTCCTGAAGTTGCAAGATGAGGTCTGAGCTGTCATTAACTATGACTTAACACAGCATCCTTGTCCCTTTTCCTGCATATCAATCCTGACAGGTTAGGCATGCTTACAAATGAATGAGTGATTGGGATGGGAGTTAAAAACGTGATATATTTTAGGGAAAGCTTAAACTGCAGCAAGCATTTTCCACCATTGTAGGATCAGGAGCCACATAAGAACTAGAAAAAAAAGAGAGCACTTACACCCAATCTTTCTAATCATATGGAGTACAAAGTCTTTAGTACCCCTGCTCTGGGCAACAATTTCTTCAACTTACTCTTGGTCACCTTTTTTTTTCCTTTAAACATTTTAGGAGATGATGAGGAGAGGAATGGATGAACTCTTTTAGTGATAACAGCTGGTGTTTAGTTGTCATCCTTCCAAAAGGCCCAGTAGCCTCTCAGTTATATGACCAGGTGCTTGTTCTCAGCATGACAGAAGAGGTGTTGCCAAGCATCCACAAAGGAGAGGGATAGCAGCTGTGAGCAGCAATCATCTTTGGGGGAAAAACAGCCATTAGCAGAGCATAAGGTGTCTTGGAAAAAGGCAGAAAATTAGATCAAAATGTCCTGATGACAGTCAGCCTATGGAGAGCTTGGGATAGACATCCAAAAATGAAGGCAGACTGGAAGTAAACTTTTCCCACTGTGTTGTTCAACAATTTTACAGCCACTTGTAATTTTTTTTTTCTTTTTTAAGGGAGTGAATCCAGACCTTTCTAGACAACTCTTATTTGTTACACAGAAATTAAGGCAGAAGTATATCTTCCAGGTTTTTTCCCTACTTGGTTAATGATCCTTTCTGCTTTCCTAAGCAGCAGAGTCCAGGTTTCAGGAGCCAGCATGAGTATTACTGATATTTTGATCTATAACTCCATAATGATCAAACACTTCCCTCACCCACAAAGTAGTCTTCTATTTTTCTATGATCTTTGGCCTTCCACAGGGAGAAAAATTGACAGTTCATCCTTTCCTGTCTGGTTCTTATTCTGCTTGAATTAGGACAGGTTTAAATGACTTGCTATGGAAGCGTAATGCTGTTTACTGTCATCAGGAGAGTAACTCTGCTTAGCCTTGCATTTGTGATTTTTATAAAAACTGCAGTCTGAAGACATATTTGTGCCCGAAATATGTGAAATTTTAAGTTCGTCCATGGGTATATCGTAACAATTCCATCTTTACTGTTCATATCATTCTAGCAATCTCTTCTGCATGTTCCATGTTGCCAGCATGGGTGTCATTTCATGGGGCATTGTCACACACACACATACACACACAGGAGGGAGATGCTCCCACAACTGTATTACTGGCTGATGGTGGAAGAGAAATAGAAATTAAAGCTCCCACTTTAATATATAGAAGATTTACTGCTCTGACTGCTCCTAAAATTACTGGAGACTTGGAAGTCCCCCATGGCAGCAAATGTCATGCAGTTATATAAGCAAAGGCAAACAAAAAAAAAGCAAAACGCACACCCAGAGCATCCAAACTAATTACACTGCCATTAGTTCATTGCTATCTGATTGATTACAACCAGCAAAAATAATTTTGTAATTGTATAGCCTTCACTCTCACTCACAAAAGCTTGTCTTTTTCTTATTGTGTGAGAACTTGTCAAAAACCATACCCTGACTCAAAAGAGTCATTCATTTGTAACAAGGATCTCCACTACTGCACTGCTTTGGAACCACAGTGAGAAGCTTCTGACCATGCTTTGGCCTCCTGAATTTCTAGGAAAACCCAGAAATACCCATTACATTAGATTCCCATACATGGACTGAATATTTGCAGCACAATTTCAGTTCAATTGTTTGGCTATATAGGATAACACTCTCATTGAGCCATTAAAATTGTTTTTACATTTCGTTTAATTGATTGACTAGCCTCAGATCTTCATCAGCAAATGAAAATAACTGAGTGTGGACACCAAAAGCAATGACATTTCAGCCATGACCTTGCATGCCCAGCAGCCACTGTTCTATAATACAGGGTGAAACTGAAAAAGAGTCCAGAGTCTCATCTGAAGCATTTAAACCTAGAAAAGTACTGCAAACAAAGACTGTTGGTAGTTCAAAGTTATTTATGGCCATAGAAAAAGATTTAATGGTCAGGCCATAAAAATAGGTCATTCTATTGTTTGTATTATCCATACAGATAAGAAAGGCAATATTGGCAGTGGTTTCCAAACAACTTGCAGTTAGTCAGGCACTCCTTTATCTACCTCTTGGACTTAGTTTACTTCAAATGCTTTTATGCTTTTCTATTCATTGAAGGAAGAGGGAGACAAAAGGGAACCTCCTTAAAAAAAAAAATAAAAGAAAAAGAAAAAATAAAAAAGCATCATATTTTCTTCTTCTTTTTTTTTTTTTTTTACTTTAAATTTGACAGTGCTGCAAGGAGAAAAGCCATCTGTAAATGCTTTGAAAGACTCTGCCACTGTAGCTTTAAAACAAGATGGAAAGAACATAGTTATCAAACCAGGAGATTATCCTGAAATCTGAAAATACGCCTTGATGTATATTCATTATGAGAAATAGAAAGAAAGCAGGACAACAATCATATCTAAATGGTCTCAAACAAGCCTGGGAAGCTTTATGTTCAGATGGGAGCCAGAAAAATAAACCAGCTGTTCATTTTTTCTTCTTTTTCTAATTTGAGGAAGAGAATGGATTTTCTCTGAGGAGTACTCCGTACACAATTGGAGGCACTAACAGTGACACAAAATAGGCATAGAATTCAGGTCTGATCATAAGTTATCACTTTTTCCAGGGTTTTTGGTTTTGTTGTTGTAATTCTATTTGTTTTGGTTTTAGGAGAAAGTGGAAATTTGCCCTGCTTTCTGAGCAAACCCAGCTTTATCCAGTTAAGACTGGAACAACATTTTAACAAAAAATCAACTTAAATGTTGATAATCCAGTCTAAGGAAAATTCCTATCTCATACCATTGTACTGAGCATGCAACTATCCAAGGTCTGTGCTTATTACTACAATGGTCAAAGCATAGGGAAGAGGACTGGAGGGTAGAAAAAACATTGAACAACAGAGGAAAAAGTTGCTATTTTCAATTACAAGAGAGTTATCCTGACAGAATAATGTACTGAAAATTCGTGGGCTTCAGAGACTCAGATAATTTTGTAAAGCTCAGCCTAAAATTTACAAACACCTTGGTAATTTCAGTCTAAAATTATTTCAGGACTAAAGTCTGCCCAAAGTATCTCATGAAGACACTGAAATGAAAAAGATCTATTGAAGTTTAGTAGGTTCTCTTTAAAACCTGAAAGTCTGATTTATTTCCACCAGGGAAACAAAAATGAAAACACAGGACTTGCAAATAAACAAATATTTTAAATTAAGACAGATATTCCCACCGTACTACAAGCTGAATTAATAAATACACACAAATTCTCACTCCACAAATACCTTCATTTCATCTCTATGTCTATAAAGACAGGCTCTATTTATTTCCATGGATACTTAGCACTACTTGGAAGTCATCATTTAATTACCTCTACAAATCTTCAGCAAAATAAACACTGAGGTGGTAGTGACAAACAATTCATAATCCACCTTGTTTTCACCTAAATTGGAAATTGCATTCTTTTGAATTTAAAACTCGTCTCTCTTGGGGTTCACTTCACCTTGAGCTCTTAACATATTTACTCTTCTAATAGCTACATGATTGTAGTGGCTGGGCATGTCTTCTGTCTATTAATCTATATTTAAACGTTCAAAAGTAATGGCAAGGACCTGACAAGTTAAGGAGATTAAGATTTAAGGCTAATAATCAGAGAGAGCTTTTATTCCAAGCTTTTTGCTGATTAAGGGAAATGTCTGAAAAAAAGTGCATTACCTTTTGTTTGGCATATGGGAAACAGTGAGACAGCATTTGAGAGAAGTAATTTTTTGAGTAATTTGAGAGAAATATATATTTTTAAATATTTTAAAATTTTGCTAGAGCATAATCTGATTTATAAATAACAGAACAAAAGATAATATAAAAGTTTTTCAAATTTTCTCAGTAGAAACTCTTTCCTCCAAAGCTGTTCTAGCCTGAAAAGTAAACAGATGCCATGTCTTAGTATACATTTACTTGTGAGAACTTAGGGTCTTGCATTTTAAGAGTCCCTATGATGCTCTGCCTGGTTTAAAATAGGCGTGTGTGACCTAAAGCTGAGGGGATGTTTAAACAAGTTCATTCAAGTCCCTTCTGCATTTCCAAAATATCTAGCTTGGAAGACAGGAAAGATCTTCCCCATCATCTAACAATATCTCCAATAGCAGAAGCCTTTTTCTCCTACCGACTTCACTCTCCCCTTTTTGGAGAAGCCCTTCCCTACAACTTCATGGAGTAGCTGTTCTGCAGAGGGTAAGATCAGCTAGAGGAGGTTTCCTCGAATCACAGAATGGATTGGGCTGAGAGGGACATAAAAATTATCTCATTTCACCCCTACTGCCATGGGCATGGACCAGGCAGCTCAGAGCCCCATCCAACCTGGCCTGAAACACTTCCAGGGATGTGGCATCCACAGCTTCTCAAGAAAACCTGTCCCAATGCCTCACCATCCTCTCAGGGAAGAATTTCTTCCCAATATCTGGTCCAAAAGTACTCTCTTTCATTTTGAAGCCATTCCATCTTGTTCTGTCACTCCTGACCCTTGTAAATAGTCTCTCTCTGCCTTTCTTGTGGGGTCACTTCAGGTACTGGAAAGCCACAACTAGGTCACCCCAAAGCCTTCTCTTTTCCAAGCTGAACAATCCCAAGTGTCTCAGCCCTTCCTCTTCTGATTGCTTTCAAAAAATTGTGATAGGCAATTACTCTGAAATAAGAATAATCTGTTCTGTAAGAAGTTGCCTATAAAAATACAAGATTATAGAATCTTAAAAAAGTAGACATTTCTTACCTAATCTTCTCTAGTGGACACCAAGGTCTAGTGGTTTCAGTGTCCAAGTAGTTGAGCTGGTACATTGTCATGGTCTAAAGCTTGAAAGTATTTCAGCCACTCTCAGTTGCTGCAGGGTGAGCTCCTTTACACACAGTGTGCCAAGAGCACTCACTGATTTCTTCTTGCAGGCAGCTCTCTGTGAATATGCTCAGTTCTGGACATTTAAGGTGAGTATTTTTGGTTCTGTTTGGGGATTATCCTGTTTTCCTTTCACTTCTCTATCTTCCCTTACCAAGCAGGGGCTTTCTTTCACATTCTGCATTTCAGATATTCAGGCTACTTACAGTCTTTTACAAAGCTGAGTTCCAATTTTAAAAGTTTCATTTTGATGGCTGGAAGGAATTAGTCTGCTTGAGTTCAAGTTGTTGTCTATTCAAAAAGAGGGATAGATCACTGTAGTGATCAATACAGCTTTCATTGTACAGGCTGATGCCCAGGAGAATGAAACAACAGGCATTTGAGCCATAAATCTCAAGTCCCTTTCCTAACAAGCTGGTAATTTTTGGGGTAGGAGATAGACAAAGGCTTCACATTAGTCATCAGGGAAATTAATGTGTTACTGTTTTAATGTTGTATAAGGTATTGTTGAGAAATCATTTGGAAGCTTCTTTTTGCTCCCTTTAAGGTTTATACTATATATGTCGGAAAGAAAGAAAAACGCCTTTCCTTTTGTCAGCAGATTTCTTGATGGACTGGGAGGAAGCAAAACCAACTAGAAACAGTAAAGCATAAACTTGATATTTAGCTAACAAAAAAAAGGCATCTAACGGGGCAGCATAGCTCATTCTTTATTTTTATTGCCCTTGGAGTTACTTAGATTTTTTCCTTTATTTATTTTCATAGAAATAACTCCACTCACTAGCTGCTAATGTAGTTCCACTCCCTTCAACCTTGAGAAAAAAATACCCAAGAACAAAACTGACATTCATAGCAGCAAAACTAAGGCTTTGCAACTCCCCAAATCTGCAGCATTTGACTCAGACTATGAAGCTGAAAGTGGAGGAATTTACCAGCCCTGCTGGACAAACAGTCATATTTCTTGGGAGGACGTATAACTTACTTGCCTGTGGCATTTCTCTAGACTCTGTTCCTGACTAAGGCTTTTCCTGATGAAAGCATAGTCCATTTTTATTTCTTTTCCCATGAGATCCTATGACTGCTTTACTACTTTCATTTACAACAGTAGTGCTGTCTTTGTAGTGCTGCATGAACTTCAGTATATTTGATCACAGGAGGTATTTATACACAGGCTTTTATAACACATCGCTCAAGGCTCTTCTCTTTCAAGCTTGTTTCCTCAGTTCCTGAGCTTTTATGAAGTGCTGCTACCATTTAAATAAAATAATTGCAAATATCTCAATGAGACTTTTCACTGATCCAAACTTTGCTAGGCTACATTATCTCCCATGGATTCCTACAAGGAAGCCAGAGAGACTTTTCATCAGAAACTGGAGTAATAGAACAAGGAGGAATGAGAACAAATTTACAGAGTAGGGTTAGATCAGATGTCAGGAAGAAATTTTTTTCCTGTGAAAGTGGTGAGGCCCTGGCACAGGTGGCCTGGAGAAATTGTGGAAGCCCCATTCCTGGAAGTGCTCAAGGCCAGGTTGGGTGGGGCTCTGAGCAACCTGGGATAGTGGAAGGTGTCACAGCCCACAACAGGGGTTTGGAACTTGAAGATCTTCAAGGTCCCTTCCAACCCAAACCATTCTTGGATCTCACAGCCTCCCTACACCTTAGGATCCTCACCAGGAATATCATAGAATCACAGACTTGAGATGAGTTGAGGTGCATATCTCAGAATTAAATAAAACTTACATCAACTTACATCATTCAACTGACAGATGCTGTTATGTTTTCTTTAAATTTCAGACAGAAAAATGCAGGCATACTCTGTAGAGATAATTTCTAATAAATCCATTGTTTCCAGGAATGCTTCACATGTTCAGTGCTGTATTGATGCCCACACATTGGTGATATATAGACAAGTTGGAAGCCTGTGACACCTATAAATTATAAATAGGTTTACAATTTATATTGCCTTGCACTGAATTAAAATCTAAGCATTCTAAAATGGCATAAGAGATACTAGTGTATAAATTTTGGCTAAATATTTTGCCTAAGTGTGTGAGCAACTAATTGAGGCACACAACAGACAGACATAGTCACAAGTCAGAGACATCTAAACTAAAAATAAAAAAGTTGTCAGAAAAATGATAAGTTAAGCATAAAGGATTATTAAACGGCAGAACTTAATCCAAATACACCAGAAGAATGACTAGCAATGTTAAAAAAAAAAAAAAAAAAAAAAAAAAAAAAAAAAAAAAAAAACCC
>JANRGV010000051.1:11305116-11339622 GCA_024734035.1 Alethe castanea
AAAAAAAAAAAAAAAAAAAAAAAAAAAAAAAAAAAGATAAGCAGGAAAAGGAGGAAAGGAGACATCACATTTTGAAAAAGGGATAACAAAATAGAAAGCATGAGGCAAAGTAAGGAAAAATAGAGAAGGAGAGATAATCACTTTGCTTTCAACTTCCCTCAGTGAAATTTTACCAAAAAAGTAAATTAATGGAAAAAGGCACCAAATTTCATCTCATAAAGAAAGTACTTAATGTAAAGAATTTACAATGCACCAAAATATGTCAGATTCAACTTGAATTAACTTGTCTGCTCAAGAATGGTGAGGCATTTTTAAATTTCTTTTTCTTTTGATTTACTATATTTTTCTAGAATTCCCCAGAATTTCAATTGGGCTTGATAAGCATCCTCTGTCATAATTGGTAATGGTATCAACCTGTACTAGTCAAGATTGATTTAACTTTATAAATTAGAATGATGTGTACATTGAAGTAGGGAATGTAGGCATTTTCTAAGTAGATGATAATATCCAGAAGGAAATGCAAGATGTCCCATTTGAAGATGTTACCATCATTACTGTTTATTACATTAATCAGTGAGCAGGCTGTTCCAGTCACTGTTGAATCCCATGGGTGCAATTCTATTTCATGACAGACTATATTTAAACACTTTGCTTAGTGGCATGGTCTTCCCTTCACATAAATTCAGTGTTTGCTACACCAAACTAGATACAGGATCTGCCTGTAGGGAAGCAGCAAAATTGGTCTCTAAATACATTGAACAGAAGCTCAAGGAAATATAAACTCAGAGCATGCAAAAATATTTTGTCCCTTGAAGGTAGCAATGGTTTATGCAAACCAGTTTACTCTTTGTGTTGCAGGCATTAAGCAAAGCCATTGCTCTCTAATGGGTTATCAGGAGAGTGGGAGAACAAGTTAAATGGGGAATCCTTTTAGTGCTGTCAGTGGTAAATTAGGTCTATCAAGATCACAATAAGAATACACAGAGTAGTCAGTATTAGGTTAATTCCCTTTGTTGACTTGAAAGGTTGGAATTTAGCTGGGGAAAAAAAAAAAAGGAAAGCTTTTGAGTCTCAATCTGTTTTGTATTTCCAGGCATCTCTCAAATATTTAAAGCAGGGATGCCTTTTCAATCCACTGCAAAAAAAGGAGCTAAAAGGAAGCATAATATCAGTGCCTTTATTATCCGGGTATTCTCATAGGGAACATAAGGAAGAGATTGTCAGGGAAAGTTCCATCTGCAACCTTTCTACAGTTTAATTTGAATTAAATTAGTAAAAGTAAATTTTTCTTAATATTTGGAAATATTTTCATCATCCTATCCCCCAAACTGAAGATTTAAAAGTAGGTTGAATTCAAAAGTACACCATTTGTTGTGCCAGCTGATTACAGCATTTGTGGAAAGCAAAATCATTATCAATCTTCTGTCCAAAAAAAATGTCAAGGACAAATTTTCCCATATCTACTGTCCCACTAAATCCATGATATGCATATGACAAAGACCCAAAAGACCCAAGAGAAGATTTAGAAACATTAATTATATAGGATTTTTTTTTTCCTTAGATGTTTGGTCAGTGGTGATGTCTATTTTATTTGAGCTTATTTTGCATCTCTTACAGCATGAGCATAACCAAACAATCCTGTGGTAGAGATTTAAGTCAACAGAAGCCAAATCTCAGCTTTGAAATTCTCTAATATGGTTTTTGTTCACTCCTGAGACCTTTTATGACGTGGCACAGCTGAGTCAGACCTGGCAACTGTGTTTTAGTTGAGCAGGGAATGTCTCAATCTGTTATGCCAAAGCCAGATGGCCACTTTTTGCAAGTGCTTTTCAGCTTGAAAAGGGACAAGTCAGGATTCTGTGCCAAAGGCTCAGCCCTTCAAATCCATGAGTTAGGGTCAGAGCTGCACAAATGCACCAACAGGGTCCTGGGGAACAGGCTATGATTCCCAGAGCTCATTTGTTGCCTACAATTTGGGATACTCATAGAGGATAATGGCTGGGGGATATTAGGGTTAAAAAAAAGATAATAATCTAACAAGCAACAGATGACTGCTGGGAAATACATAAAAGCATGTTTGTGTATTGTGTGGGCAATAATCTTGTTTACAATCACACCACCACAGATTTATTATGTGTCAATGCAAGGTTTTATAAAACCATACTTTAAAATATTATCTTGCATTCAGTGTTTGCCACTACATCAATTGCTAAAATTATGTGCTTGCTTCAAGGTATTTTTTTTCTTAAAACATCTGTGCATGTGTGATATCAGCAGCGACTTTGCTGCTAGTTCCAATCACCCTTGCATAAACTCATGTAAAATATTTTCTCCACCCCCACAGAACCAAGTGTGAATTTTGCTGAAGCATTTAGTTGTCAGGAGTGAACAGAAAATATATTTGGCAAGCCACAGGAAAGGCTCAAACCCCTGTGGAGATTTCTGGGAATTTATCTTAAGCAGTATCCAAAATGGAATACAGAAAAGCTGTTTAGTATGTCCAAACCCTCATTTAATCTACATATGTTTGCACAATTATTGCTCTAATAAAAAAAAATAAGGATAAAATGAAATACTGTTGCTGGTTACTACTGACAGCTGGAGGTCAGAGAGTAAAAAGCTTTTAGAAGTTCTATTTAGAAGTAAAAAAGATGAATGTATAAATACTGGCAGGAAATAACTTATCACTGAGCTGCTACAGCATTCTGACATCTTTGCAATGCAATTTCAGTTCAGGTCACTTCCTATTCTACATGTCTTTTTTACTGTTTGTTTTTCTAAAGCATAATCATTTATCAGATGTGATTTCAAGTGTAACTTTTGAGACACAGTGAAGAAAACATTATGCTGAACTACTTTATCTGCAGCACCACATCCTACACGCCGTGACAGGATCATAGATGCAGCTATTGTGTGTTTGCCATGCAGGAGCATTATCAGCTCTCATGCCTTTGGCATAACACAGAAGACTGAGGGAATGGGAACTTTCAATTAAAACCAGCATTTTTTAGTGTGAACTCAGCTGAGAAGGCTTAAAGATTTAGAAATCAGAGGTTGCAGTAAGAAACAAACATCGCCCTTGTCATTCAAATTTAACTGATATAAAAACATAAAGGTATTAAACATTTTTTTTCTTTTTTATTTTTCTTTTTATGGACTCATTATTTTTTTTGTCTTTTAAACCACAACACAGGCTACACCACACCAGGTTCAATCCTGTGCTCTGTGCAAGCAGAGAAACCTCATTAGAGGATATCACTTCCAGAGCTGTTCTTTGGAAGAAAAGACATCCTTTGGATAGCTAAAAAAAAAAAAAAAAAAAAAAATCGAACAGCAGACAGGGCAGTTGTCCAGATGAACCAATAAAACCTTTTCCTTAGCTACAAGAAAGATGTTGGAAAGTCACTGTGTCTTCATTCCTTCCTTGTTTTCCCTCATTTATTTCTCAAGTTCAGATCACAACCCAAAGAGAAATTTTAATGAGACTGAAGACAGAGCCTCATTAATTAACTCCTACAGGAGAGAATTGAATCCTCCAAGAATAAACAGCACTTTCTCAAGCCTTATCCAAACCATTTTTTCTTTAAAGATGCCTCTGCTCTCAGAGAACTGCAGCCCTTTTCACTAATGGGCCCAGGCTTGGCTTGATTTTTGTCAGTGCTGCAACACGAGGCTGCACAGTATAGAGGAGGAAAGTTTGAGACAATGGACCTGGGTCAAAGACTCGTGTTCAGGGGAGAAGGAAACAGCTCTGATTGTCAGATTTCTGGTGTCATGCACAGCTATCATGTAAACCAGTCAAGATTTACACATAAGAGTACTTTTATCCTTCATAAGATATTCAGTCACTATAGAGCCCTCTGAGACCAGCACTTTTACAACCATGACAATGGGGATTCAGAAATTCTGCCTCCCAATGTATGTCCTCAAGTACAGGTGAAAATAAAAGCATTTACAGTAGCCAGTCTATCAGATGTGGTATGCTCAGATTTCATCTTTTTCTCATACCTGGAAAAATATTTGCCACTAGAGTAGATTCCATGGATCTTTTGAAGCTAAATCTAATTTAAATTATCTCCTGCAATTTTGACACGTGCCTAACATACCTGCACAGACCCATTCAAATTTGTATCCATTCCCATTCAATCAACAATTCAGAGAAATCAAAGGAATGGAACGCTCTGAAGTATAAAGTCAGTAAAAGGGGAAATAAATGGAAAATGTTTCAGTCTTTGAATTTTTCTGAAATCAGAAACCAAGGTCCTTAGTCTTTCTCTAATTGTAGATTACATAGATGTACCTCACATTAAATATAATTTGATAACAGGTGGCCAAGAATTTAACTTCAGTTAAATTCATTCATCAGGTATGATAAACATATTATATGTATGGAAAATATCCAAACAAATGGAAATAATTATTTAAAAAAAATGTTTTGAATAAGACCAGCCTAGTTTACAGGATAATTTAAGTTCAGAACAAGAAGGAATGATCATGGCATCACCACTTTGTGCTTTTATAAAACATACTAGCCTTTCTCAGCTACTCTTTCAAGGTCCAATTCCAACAATGTTTATTTTATTCTAGTCTATAAAAAATTATTCAAGTTTGCAATTTCTTGCATCACTGATGTATAAATACCTTCCCACAGAAAGACTTTGCCCTTGACATGCAGTGCCAAGTTTGTCCTCCATATTATTACTATTATCAAATTAGCTATCTCAAAACTCACAATAACACAAATACAATTTCCTACTCCAACACAAAAAATATTGTCGTGGCCTGTCCCATCCCATCTTCTGTCTATTTTTAATCTCTACTAGAACAGTTTAAGAAGGAGATTTCTATCCTCACATTCCTCTGAAGAAAGGAGCCATCTAAACTGGCAAAGTCCACCCTGAAGTGTTGCACTCAGCCAAGGCAGCCTGATTCACGTGGCACCAGAGCTACAGCTTGGTGGCCTTTTACTCAAAGATTTATCAGTGAACAACTTGGGGAATTAAGGCATCACCTCATTTTGCTATTTCACTTAGTTGCCAGCTCTCACACACCGTTGCCATGAACCTGATCCAAAGTTCTCATGACTCCAATCCCACTTTTGTATTTCATAGGTTCTTACCGAGGTGTAAAAAAAGTTCCAAAGTGTGCTTTCTAAAATAAGCAAGACCAGATAATAAAAGATCTTCAAATTAATTTAAAATGCCTCTTAATTTCTCCATGGTTCTTTTATTTTGCTAGAATATTTTAAGCAGTCAAAATTAAATACTGAAATTAGAATCTCTTCAAACCCTGCCACTTATCTTACTCTATTTGAATAGCTTTTGACAGTGGTGTCCTAACTTTAGTCAAGGCTTCGAGACATTTTGTTTAGTACTTGAAAAATGTGCTGCCTAAAATCAGGGCAAAAATAGAAAAATAGTATATAAATGGTCTTTTCAATCTAACATGACTTCAAATTAGATTTATCTGTAGCTGAATGAAAGATAAATATATTAAAAGAAATAAAACCACAATTTGATGCCATTTGTACTTTGAAATAAATAGATCTTTTTTCAGTACCTTTACAATGTTTATACAAGCAGGGAAATGTTTATAAGCAGACACTCAATTCACCAAACAAGTCCCTTTTTAAAAATAATATATGATCTCTAAAATTACTAATTAATACTAAAAATGAAAAATAACCACCATTATGCCATGGATGTGACTGGATCCTATTCAAAACTACTCAACAATAATTAGGACACCAAGACAGCTGCTCACATTGAAAATGGATAGTTGCAGTTATTATTAGTTCAATAAAATTTGATGGATAGAAATAAATTCTTGGTCTCAAATGTGTTTGGGAAAAAGAACTTCATTCTAACAGAGAAGCTATACTACAGTTAGTGTGACTCAAGTAGGTCTTTTCCCCTGTGATTCTTAACAGTTCCCCTCTTTCCATTGTTACTGCAAAGTAGATTGGAAGTAACATTTCAGATTGATAAGAAAACCACAGCAAAACTCTAATAATTGAAAAAAATCCAACCCTTTTGTTTACAAGAGTTCTATTCCACTCACAGATAATGATTTCTGTTTGTTCTATAATGAATGTTACTCGAAAATTACAAACCAAAGAAACTAAGAAGTACTTAAGGCTTTTATATTTACCAGCACAACAATATCTCAGGTAAGTACCTGCAATTTTCTGGCTTCTTGTCTCACCTTCCTGTCTGGTCTTTGTGGAAAATTAAGAACCAAGAGCCTTATTTATCCAAGTTCTACAGCTGGCTGCCTGGAGTTTAAGAGTTGGCAATATTGGTCAAAAACTAATACTCTTAAAGAAGAAAACTCAAAGAAAAATTTATCTACTGTTACTACATATCTTTTTTAGACTTAAAACCACGTTTTTATAGGAGTAAAAAGCAAAAATACCCAAAATAACCAAGAAATCCCTATGGTCACGGATGAATTTAAATCATCCAAATCTCTTCATATTAAAATTCAGAAATTATTGTGAAATTAGCATGCATTTAAGAAAAATTGCCAAAGCTTGTATGAGGTCTATCTTCTGCTCAGGTGTAAAGGAAATAAACTCTGGTAAGGAACAGGTCTGCCCCAGACTAATAACCCCTTCTATTTTCTGTAGCTCACTTCCCTGAACAGACTGATTGCTAGTGCCACAGGCATCAGAACCAGAGCATGTGTGCTCCTGAGACTTGCACTTCCCATGGATATACATGCATGAATATTCATGCAAATGAAATAAAATGGCCTTGAACACTCTGAAAGTTATTTCATGGCTACAATTTTAGGGCTTATTCAGAGGATATAATTGTTATGTCACTATTATAGTCAAAGTATAGGAACTGTCAAGGGAAACAATTGGTCAAAATAACATTAAAATACGAAGATTGATAGTGGTGAAGGTTATTGTTGCACTGATTATTGTATTTTGAGCAGGTATTTTGCATTCAAAGAGCTTTGCAACCTTGGAAACCTGATGAAATACAGGATATAAACATTGAGTGGTGCTTCTATCAAGGCAACTGGTAATGGAAAGAGATTTTATATAGTTACTGAAGAAATGTCTCACTTTTATACCATCAATGTTGAACTGTTGGCAGATAGCTAGTATTAGGGATGTTTATTTTGGAGAGGTGTGAGTCTTTCTTGTATCTTTTTATTCTAAGCAAGAAACTCTGAACCCATCTTTAAATAGTTTCATCCTTTTCTCTATTCCTTTTGAGGAGAACCTAATACACTTCTCTCTGATGACATTGTAAAATAGGCAAGGAGAAGGACAGTAAAAACCTCTTTTACCTTCATCAAAAAGGAGCACTGCAGTTCCTATGCTATTTAAAACTTTGTGAAGTCCTTTTACAGTCTCAGGGAAGTCCTAGGTTGAAATAATGTCACAAGGGGAGCAGAGATCGAACATAGCAGTAATTTAGTGTCTTCTATGTCCTCTGCTGGGTGAATGTACGTTGCCCTGGCAAGAGAATGGGATTTTATGATGTAGTAATGTGCCTTTTCCATCTCTAATTACTATCTCACTGGGGCACTGGGAAAATTATTTAGTTAATGTTTGCACAGCTTTCTGAACATGTAAAGTACTGCTAAAGTGCTAAGCATTACTATTATCATCCAATTATACAATCAATCCAAATTTGAGTAGCACTAAAGTAAGTTCCAGTTCCAATTATGCTAACAAAACTCCAAAGGGACTGTACATCCAGAGGTTCCTACCCGGTGCTGTTGCAATACCTTTGAGAATCCTCACTACAGTGACACATTAAACACATATTTACCTGGCTGTGAACTTCAGGTATGTGCCTGAATGGGAACAATGTCAACCAGTACAGCCCTGGAGAACAGATGGTGAGTACTGAGATGCTCAACTGATATTTGCACTGGGGTCTGCAGTAGCAGAGCATATATTCCAAATGAACACACAGCCCAGGCTAATTGGTCTCCTGTTTAGACTGGCAATGCCCTCACTGAAGAATCAGCAGAGCCCTGGGGCAGAGTTCAGGTGGGGGGAATTTTGGAATTTAAGCAGTATTGAAGTGACGGACAAGATTTCCCTTCTGCCTTTCACTGTCAGCTGTGGAAGTTCATCAGGTAAAAGAATGGAGGGAGAAGTTAAATCTTTCTGCAGGACTGGGCCCCAGCATCACCCTGAAATATGGTAAATATTTGCAAGCAGACCAGTAAAGGGAAGGACTTTTCCCCCCGCTTCATTTCTATGCTTCAGAGCCCCTACCTAAAAGCTAATTCCACTACAGTTAAGAATTGGTGTATAAAAATAAAAAAAAAAACCCTCAAACTTCAAACCATAACCCCTGCCCATTTAGCTGTGTTAGTAGAAGTTTCTCTTCTCAACAAAAGCCCAAGGAAGAGGGAGCTTTCCCCTCTCTAACATCAATTACAAAGCATGGAAATATAACCTCTTTCAACCTGCCCCTTTACTATTTTAACTGGTAATTAAAGATCAGGATAGGACATGTTTTCACATTAGTTTGGAATAGACTTTTGGGGTTTATTGATGGGTCCTGTCTCCCTGTGCATCTCTTTATAGCATAGTTGGTGGCCTTCTTCCTGGTATTATTGTCACTATCCAATTAATTTCCTGACTCAGCAGGCATCTGACACATTGGAATACTGCTGTTTATTTCTCCTGATGCTTTCCTCTGGTTTGTATAGCTGTAGATTATACACTTGCCTAAGGAGTTTACGTGTGTTATAGAGTCCTGGGACAATAAATGCAGTGCATATTCCAGGAACTCTCCCGGTGTAGGAGCCTGCTACACAATTCTGGGAAGTGGGAAGCATTGCCACTCAGGAAAGGTTCTTCTTCTTGGGTTTGTAGTATCACTGTTAATATACAAGTAAACAAGCTGCTGAGCTGTTTGTGTCTTCCCTCCAATTTCTGTTTACTACCTGGCTTCAACAATCTTTTTCCACTTACACACATCCTTGCAAACTTTCTCCTGTAACAGATTTAAAAAGAAAAGAAGATGGGGAAAATGATGTATTCAAACCGTTGTCTCACTGCTCAACTTTTGTGTCACACAGTCTTCTTTGCACATAAAGAGTATCCTGGCCTGCAAACATTTTAAGTTTCTCTAAGAAAACCAACTGCAACTGTTCCATCCTCACTCTTACACTCTTCCTTATGGAAGGAAAATGTGACTGAGGCTGTGATCAGCTGTGACAGCCTCAAAGGAAACCAACAGTCACTAATTCTGAAACACAGCCCTCAATTATCCATTCAGAAATATATGTATCCTCTCAAGCCTCTCAGTACGGCTGTACTACAAAAGCAGATTTATTTTCTTCTTACCAATATTTTTATCTGAATCTTTCAGAGACTTTAAAATCTTATTCATACTTGAGGAATCTTAGACTTCTGCCTTTATCTGTATTTCTTTCAACACATTAAAATCTCAATTTATTAAACTCTTAGAAATCATAATTGCTTCCCATATATATGATCCTAGCAATCATGTGAATAATGAAAACATAAACGGATTACATTTTCCTCATAAAAACATGATTCTTAAAAACATAACTATACAAAAGTACAAAATACTACAATCTATTACATAACAAATTCAAAATGCAATACCATAAAATGCTGTGTCGAGACAGAGAAAACTGAATCTGAGCAAAATCTTTGTGCATCTGGGTATAGCTACGAAGGTACATATATCCTGAAAAGACTGTGTAATGAAAAAATTATGTCTATGATGTTGCATAGACAAATAGACAGTTTGTCAGTGGAATGAAAGAGAAAGAGAAAAATATAGAAAGAAACTTCTTGGAATAATTTTGACAGATATGAGTGTTATTTAATTTTATTTCTGAATTATTACAGTTAAGGCTGTTAATTAATTAGTTTACATAAAAATGGGAGTTACTGACCAGAAACATCACTCCCAAAACCCAGATGTCCTGTTTCTAGGATATGAAAATTCTCACACCTTTAGACCTGCAGCAATGCTTCCACCACCAGAAGAAAAATAAGAAATAATATAGCTACTATTTCATTGCACTGTATGCACTTGAACTCTATTATGGAAAAGAAATCTTCCAGCATGTTACTCAGAATCTTACAGAAATTTCCTGCAACACCATGGATTATCACAGGTTTTCTTGTGCAGCATGAAAATTTTTGAGCATGATGTAAATTACTGTGCAATCAGAATGAAAAGTACTGTGTACAGAATTATATCCCTTAATTTAATATAGATATGTAATAATATGATTTTTGAAAATAAAATAATTTATTTTCTGATGGCAACTAGGTTGTCTCAAGTATATGTAGGTTGTTCTTATTACCTGCATATGGTGTTCCTTGAAGAAAAACATAGGACATCATCCATCTGTACTTTTTGCTTATATTGCTGTTATATTTTGGTGTGATTTATGGTATTTTTTTTTCTTATGTGTGCCTGTGTTCATGTATATGTATCTATTATGTTGTAGTTTTGGGAAGAGATTACCTTTGTTCTGCATTACTTTTTAAATTTTAAACCAAAAAACAGATACTCTGTTTTCTTTTATGATCTCCTATAACAATGCAAACTTTCAGATGACAAAAACACAGATTTCGATTACAGAAATTAAAATTAACAACAAGTTACAGACTCTGCATGTGGCTCTTGACTAAAAGGTTATGCTCAGCTCAGTGAAACACTGGTTTCATCCCAGATAAAGTAAAAATGGTGTTTTACCTTGTGATGGTTTAGCCTTGGCTGCCTGCAAGAAGCCCACCCAGCCACAATCTCCCCCACTTCAGCGGGTCAGGGAGGGGAATAAGATGGAAATCACCTGGGTGAGCCTCACCCCAAGCAGGTGTCTCCTTACCTTGCTATCACCATGGCTTACACACAGTCCCTGCACTGCAGGAATGGGGTTGTGGCCAGTCAGCTCCTTCTCACTCATTTCTTCCGCTGCACCATTGTCTTTCCAGGGGCTGCAGGGGATCCTTGCTTGGGCTCCTGTCTCTCACACTGTTCCCCTCACCCTTCATTGCCAGGCAGGTTTTGCTGTTCTTTTGCTCAATTGTGCCTAAGACAGAGAGTCCATCTTAGTTTCTAGCACAAGGAATCCTACAACGTTGGCTTTCCTCTTATGAGTCACAGACCCTGTGTCAGCTGTGGGAAAAGCTCAATTACAGCTCCTACCTTACTAGAATCATAACAACATAAAATATCCTGAGTTGGAAGGAACCACAAGGATCATTGAAGCTCAACTCCTTGCTTTGCATGGGACAGCTACAAGAATCCCACCATGTGCCTGAGGGTGTTGGCCAAGCTCTTCTTGAGCTCTGGCAGGTTTGGCATTCTGACCACTTCCCTGAGGAGCTGTTCCAGTGCCCAACCACTCTCTGGGTGAAGAACCTTTTCCTGATATCCAACTTAAACCTCCCCTGACACAGCTTCAGGCCATTTCCTTGGGTCCTGCCACTGGTCAAGGGATTAAAGAGGTTGGTACCTGCCCCTTCTCTTTCCCTCGTGAGGAAGTTGTAACTGCAATGGGGTCTCCCCTCAGTCTCCTCCAGGCTGGACAGATCAAGTGCTCTCAGCTGCTCTCATACAGCTTCCCCTCCTGACCCTTCACCATCCCATGGCCTTCCTTTGGACAGCCCCTAATATCTTTATATCTTTCTTAAATGGTCCTGCCCAAAACTGCACACAGGACTCTAGGTGAGGCCTCAGCAGCACATGGTAGAGTGAGACAATCCCCTCTCTCATTAGGCACCAAGAAATGCAAAGTACATTTTTTTTATTTTATGCTCTGTTAGCTGATCTCTTAATCTCTAGATAATTCAGCCCATTCTTGTGTCAGTGGAGAAATTGTGAGAGTTTTCCCTGTGACATCAGCCACAGAACCCTCCCTCTGCCACCACAACAGACATCTTAGGTAAACCAGGTACCTCCTCGACCTCTGTCAGGCAAAATCAGAGAATTCTCAAAAATAGCCCTTATAAAGAATCATTGCACTCCCCCTGTCCCTGGCCACAGGAGATGAATTTGCAGAGGCAAAGCCTTCCTGCTGAGCCAGCTCAGTGGTGGCTGGCCAAATGAGAGGCACCACAGAGAACATTATGCAACTTGGGGCTATGCCATTGTGTCTGTGTGTTTGACTGGAGGGGAATCTTACATTCTCACACACAACAAATCCAACCTCCAGCTGAGATGGCTGCAATTTCAATTCACACTTGCTCTTGCAGATCCAAACCCTCAAGATAAATATTCAGAAAAGTGAAGTATTATACCAAGCAGGCTTCTCAACCTGCTTCTGTGTGTCATGAAATTTATGTATAGAGAATCTCTCTGTATAAAAATTGTGCATGCATGGGAGGAGAAAATCATAGTTCAGGGTAAAGTTTCTGACCAACCTGCCCTTTCTTTATCCAGCTTCTCAATTTCCTTTTCCTGTCCCTTGACACATCTTCACATTGCAACTACAGCTTGTGGTGGACAGGACTGACAAGCAGAGTGCTCTGAGGCAATGTAAGTAAGCAGAAACAACTTTGTCCCAGGGCAGATATTAAGAATAAACTGGGAAGTCTGGGGATGCAGCAGGAAAGAGTGAGAGAACATTGCTGGGCCTGGAAAATTTATCATCTTCAATATGCTGGATCCAGTGCCAGGATTTCTGCTGTCTGTCATTTCTTGTCCCCAGTTCTGCCAAAATCTGATGAAAAATACTGATTTAAGGAGTTACATTTTCCTTGATTGTTTATTTTCTTTCTGGGTTTACAAAGCTTTTGCCTTCTGGTTTGGGAAGATCTGTGGTGTGGCATTTGAAAATGTCCTATAAAAAAACATTCTTGACAATTTTTCATACACTCTCCAGATAAAAAATAGGGTTATTCCAGATTTCACATTTTGATTTATTTCAAATGAATTTAAAAAGATTTGTCTTTATCTCATTAACTAAAGGGATTTCTAAACAATCTAATCTCAAACAATTCATACAACTTTGCCTAGATTTCTTTCCTTTCTTCTTTTAATGTTCACAAATGTATTTTATTTTTAGACTTATTCTCTAACAAATTTCAATATGGAAGTCAGTCCCAATCAGGCTTTGTAAGAACTTTGGATTGAGGAATTTTTTTTTTTTTTGTAAACAAAATTGCATATTTTCTATGTTTGTGTCAATTTTGTTTAATCAAACAATTATAGAAAGCAATTATAGTGAGCGAAAAAAAGAAATCTAAAGGTATTATTCTCACAAAATAGTATTTGAAATAAACTCCTCAAGCACTTTGCAAATTTATGAAAGATCTTTCTTTTCCTCTCATTTTTAAGAGATCCTCCATATGCTTTTGTACACTCAGGTTACAGTGGTAAGACACTGTGTAGTTAAGCTGACTGGTCTAGTGGCTTAAGCAAGTGCAAAATAGCCTTCAAGCTCTACTCAGCTTTAAATGATCACTAGAGGAAAGACTGAGACATCTTTTCACAAAAAAAGAAATTAATTCTTATATATGTATGGTAGAGGGAGTTTAGTAATTTGAAAATTGTCAAATATTGTTTTTTAATCACTCAGAACTACCCTATACATTATCATATAAACTTTTTTCAATGTGAATTAAGGACATTCATGGCTGAACCAACTTTATGGACAGCAAGAGATGCACATGCAAATATATGACTTCATGAAGTATTAACAAGTCCTCTCTTTCCCCAAATACTTTTCAGAAATGGCTCAAAATCAAGTTGCACTTTGTCTTGTCCAAAATTTACCCTGCACTAGTAATAAATTCATATTATCCTTTGTCTCTTTGGCAAAATTGCTTTGAACATTTTGCTTGTGTCTCAAAAAAGAAAAGCCCATCTTTCAATTTCCAGGCTACTATCAAGTGAAACTAAAACCTCTCTGAAACCTAATTTCATTTCAAGTCATACCAAAGAAAAAACACACAGTCCAGCATTTCTCAGTCTTGATACTATGTCAATTAATATAACAAAATAGTGTCATCCACATACTTTCAGAGAAAGGAAAGTTGAGTTCCTTGAAGGCTGTGGATTTTTTTGATCCTCTGAAATATTACAATTATTGCTCATAGTTTTTACCCTGAAACTTCAGTAATCCTTTGCTAAATAAAACCCCCCAAACCATATCCAAAAGCAAAACAAGTCTCTTCCTCAAAAGCCCAGGTTTATGTCAAGGAAAATGGTGACAAACTCTGACTTTTCTCTTTTGATATAATTCTGTATTGTCAACTTATTTCAGGAAAATATGGAAGAAGAGAAAATAACTGAAAAACAAACAAACTTGGGAATAATACCATCAAAAAAAATCTGTTTTTTAAGCAGGACAGAAAATTCTTCTAGACACAAGAGAATTCAAGTGAATATCTATACAGTCAAAGGGCCACAATCATACCATGTACAGTGGAAGAGTGTACCAATTCAGTAATTTTTTATAATTCACCAAATGAGGTGGCTTGGTAACATTAGCAGTCAAAAGCACAGCAAAATCCATGAGTGAGAGTTCAAAATTTTGAAAATAGTGAATGCGGAGTTCAAGACTTGAAAATCTGCAGCGAAGAGTTAGAAAGAGTGGTAATATGGTGAAAGTGGACAACCCTTCAGCTGCCAATCCCAAAACTTGCTTTTTTTCTGAAAACTCCAGCCTACCAAACATATTTAAGAAATCAACCTCGAATTTAATAATTTCTCATTTATGTAAACAACTACGAAGATCATGAAACAGAACTTTGCAACTTAGCAGTTAACCAGAAGTAAGAAAAAGTATTAAGCTTGAGGAATTGCATTGATAGTAGCAGACCCTGTCTGTTCATTGAAAAAAATAATATTAAACACCAGAAGACAACAAACATGCTGAAGTAAGTTCTAGGCTTAGAAGAGTGATGGTTGCCATTCTTGCTGGAGCAGTAAACTAAGGCCTTTTTCTTCACATAGGCTTAAGAAAAAAATGTATTAATACAGAGGGGTTCATTAAATTCACAAAAATATTAATACATCATCTTTAGATGAGTGAGCTTCAATTAAGTACTAATGATGGATTAAATGGAATATGCATTAATTTAAATAAAGTGATTTTACAGGGATTCAGAAAATACTCCTGAATTATCACTGTCTGCTGAAAATTTTCCCCACAACAAACCCTAGATTTGTGTAGGGAATCTCAGTGCACTCTGTATTCTTTTGCTGGTTCCACAGCCCCAGTTTAAAGGTGCAGATGGCAAAATCGACTGTAATGGTGGTTTACTACTTGTGCTCTCTCTAGAGTTTTAAGTTCAAATTGCACCTATAAAAAGGGGTAATTAGTGCTTTCTGGTTTATTGCTCTTAGGGGAAAGGAAGCAGTTTCAGTTAACTATCGACTAGACACCACTCCAGATTAAATATCCTGGATTCAGTACCTTACCCTGGCTTTCAAATACCAAACTGAGTGTTCAAAGAAAGTAGGAAATGTCACCTTCCCAAACATTACGGACTATTAATTATGTCTTTGCAGTGAACTTTCTCAGTGCAATTAGTCTACAGACATGAAGATCATTCTTTATAAAAGACTATAGGCTGTAACAAGGTTAATTCCAATTTAAACTGTGTTAATAACAAGAATGACTGCATTCAGACAGCTGAATAATTATCAGATAAGCAAAGTATGTGTAATGAAGTAGAAAAAATTGACTAATTTTAAAACAAGCATGGGTATGCAGCAACGTATATGTTTGTCTTTCCTAGCTTCCCTTTACTATCTAGTTCTCTATGGAGAGGGATTCATAAAGTAAATTACATTTTGATATAGGTAACTGTAAGTAAATACACAGCTGCATGTGACAGAAATTTGACAGCAGCTTTGAAATGTGTGCCTTTTGGGGTCACTTAATAAAGAACTGCACAGGAGATTTCTGTGCCTTAGCTTTGACACACACTCTGCTCATCAGGAAAGGCAAATTGCCCTCATGGTGGGTGGTAACTGGGGGTGAGCAGGAGATCCCAGGGTGGAATTTCATGTCACAGTTTCCCCTGCGGCAAACCTCGTTTAGAAGATTTCTGTGCACCTTTTTTCCCAGACCTTGCTTTTTTCCCAGTGAGTTTATCACACACTAGATAATACTCTAAAATGAGCAAGTGACAAGTTCCTGTGCAGAAAGTGCCACAGAGAGAGCTGTGCTGATTCAGCTGAAGGGGGCTTGTATTTCACCAGGAGGGGTATGCTAGAAAGTGAAAGGTACAGTATATTCAAGCACAATCAACAAGACAGACCCAGCCCATAACTTAAAATATTTTGGAAGTATTAGACTGGGCCTTTACCTTTCAGCATTTTTTAAGAGAAATAAAAATAACACTCACTGAAATGTTAATAAACAAACAGCCAAAATGTTTAGCTTTGCAAGAAGCTGCAGACAGTGCTATTTTCTTATGGAGCATAGAAAACTGGGCTGTGATTTCTTTAAATTTTTACCTAAGAATAATGATTTTCCTGCGTTTAATTTCTCTTGTAGAAAGAAAAAAAGACTCTCTACTGTTCTGAGATTCAAACCCCATTTCTGACAGAAATTCAGATAACCACTCTAAAATGATAGTCAGTTATTCTGCAACACCCAAAACAAAAGTAAACTTTCAGTGTTACTGCGCAGAATAATGCTTTAAAGTCTCTGTGGTTGGTTAAGCTTGGCTGGACACCAGGTGTTTACTAAGACATTCTATCACTTCCTCCTCTCAATTAGACACAGGAACAATGTGCAGTGAAAAGCTCTTGGTTTGAGATTAAGACTAGAGATTACTTACATTTTACTGTCATGGGCAAATGGACTCGACTTAGGGGAAATAATTTAATGTATTGCCAACCATCTGTAAGAGATTAGGATGAGATAACAAAACACCTTCTGTCCTCCCTTCCTTCTTCCCAAGTTCAACTTCACCCTTAACTCCTGAGTGATGCCAGAGGATGGGGAATTCAGTGACACAGTCAGTCTACAGGGCTTAATCTCTGCCTCTCTTTCCTCCTCACACTGTCCTCCTCCAGCATGGGGTGTCTGTCCCTGGAATCCATCCCTAATGAACTTGTCCAGCATGAATCCTTCTCACAGACTGCAGCTCTACCAGAACAGCTCCTGTGTGAACTCTTTCCATAGATCAGTCCTTCAGGAACAGGCTGTTCCAGTGTGGAGCCCCCACATGGCACAGCTCCTGCCAGAAACCCTAATTCTCCATGGGCCACTGCTCCTGCCCCTACCCTCTCTTAAATTTGACATCACACTGGTGTTACCAATGTCACTGCAGGCCTCAACTTTGGCTGGCAGCAGGCTTGACTTGTAGCTGAGAGACTCTGGCTCTTTCAGGAATGGGGGCAGCTTCTAGTGACTTCTCACAGAAGCTACTCCAGCAGCCAAAACATTGCTGCTTAAACTCAGTGCAGCCTCCACTAAGAAATTCTGTGGAAAGAAAAAGATCTGAAAAATAAAAACCACAGATTTTATCATAAATATGGATAGTTATCTCACATGCAGACAGTTGCATTTGTTTGCATTTCCAGACATTTAAATGGAATTGGAAAAATGCTTACAATGAAATGATGAAATGTGATCTATCAGACAAATACTTGCTAAATCCTTCATGTATATATATCAAACCTATGATGCACCATTTTTATTAATGATGGTCAGACTGATCCTGGAGTATGGTCATGAGTTGTTTCCAAAAATTATAATCCTACTTTTAGGATACAAATAAACTTTAAAAAGACTGTTCAGTTTCATGGTAGTATAGTTACGATCCTAATAGTATGCATTGATCTTGCATGGACACAAGGGTGTATTTCTATTGGATTGGTCAAATTCTGACAGAGCTTTTATACTGGACCATGTTTTAAGACTCAGGACATAAAGTGATAATGGTGTCACTAAAAACACTCTTTGGCATGAATACAGTTGAGAGACAAGAGAACGAACATTGGCAAAATTCACTAAATTAACATCTTCAAATAAAACTTAAGGGTATGAGGTAAGGTTTACCATTTCCCCTATCCTTTTTGCTCCCTTTCATTAATTTTTAGGTTTTTTTTTTTCCTGTGATTTTCCAACTTGCTTTCCTTCCCTCTGAATCTTCTAGCCTTTCATTTATAAACCTCAACTCCTTATCAAGATCTCTCTTCTACGTGATAAGTCAGCATGCTCCTTATCTGATCATCACAAAAGTGTTTGCATTTAAATGTCTTCCCTGACCAAAAACAGAGGCCATAGTTACCTCAGTTCAAACAATTTTTCCAGGTTCACTACTTCCTTTCTTTCAAGAAATTGAGCAACTGATATACTGATAGTTAATACTACTAATAATGATAATAACAACAACATAAGAAAATTCTACCTATAGAGTTTGTGTGAAGGCACTTTTAAAATATTGTTCACATTGATCTCTTCTAAATCTCTATGTTACAATGAACTAAATTATTAGTATTAATATTTAATAATATTAGTGATAATATTGAAGCGTGACTGAAAAGGGAATCTATCCAGGTGGTGCAAGATGGATATTTGCCCTGGTAAATTCCATCCTAGGTTTAATCTCACATGTGTGTCTACTCTAGATTTGATTTATTTAAGATTTTATTTAAATATTCCATTTGTTGTTCTGTTTTCACCCATTATGTATCTGTACACAGCATGACAATTATGGGCATGTTTCCAGTAAATCTATGAATAATTCCTGTGCAAGGTAATCGTGACCAATTTGTATCATGCAAATTAATTGAGAAATGAGCTAAGCTTTAAACTGGCTGAATTTTCCAGGAGGCAGAAATTGTGTGAGTAGTATCTGTGGCCACAGAAAAAGAATACTATTTGCATACCAGAATCAAGAGATTTTTTTTTTTTCTTTTTCAGAGTGGAGTGGGAAAAAGAAAAAGAAAAAAAATAAGGAAATGGGGAAATGAGTTGTCATGATCCCCCCCCCAAAAAAAAAAAATTGTTGAATTCAGACAGTTGATCAGTTTTTCTATAAATGGTGTGAGGCTTGACTTTTGTAGTGAAGCCCAAGAAGCTCAGTCACTATTCGCACATGGGACTTGTAGTGCTGCCTGAGTTGGCCCAAATGTTTTCCCAGTTAATGTGGATGGAGTTGTTTTCCCTCCAGTGAGACAGTTCTGCTGTAGATGTTGCATCTCCTGTGGTTTAGAAGCCCCACACATGCATTGTTCACCCTAAGCCTCAAAAAATCTTGCCTCCCTGCCGTGGAACTACAGAAAGGAAATGCTGCTAAGGGATAGGATTTGTGAATCTTAGTAATGGATCTGAAACTTCCTAATTAAATAATGTGTTCCTAATCCTTAATTTTAATCCAAGGTTTTGTACACAAGAGAAATGCTGATGAGTTGTGAAATTTCTAAAGCATTCTTGGTTGGAGTCTTTTCTGATCTGAGTGAAGGGAAATTCAAATGCCTATCACTACAGATTGATTTCTTAGCCTAATTCTTTTAGACTGCTAAGAAGTAGTTTTCCTATCTGGTAAATAATTATTTATTAGTGCAATATCTAATTTTCATCATGACTGATCTCATTCCTCAGTACCGTGGTGAGTTAGAGATCGGGGTGTTTTTATTTGCCACAGAAATAAAGAATTGCAAACAAAAGAAATTATGCAACCAAAACCCTGTACTAAAGGAATATTAAAGTTGATCAGCCCTAAACTCTGTAACAAGGAATGATCAGATTGTTGCATTTTTATCAAAACTAATTGAGCTCCTTCATGAATATAAAATACAATGTTTTGATTAACTAGTTCATGCATTGCTTTATACAGTGAAGATCATCCACTCTGGGCCTGTAGCTGAAATTTATTTTTTTTTTTCCTGTCTGAAGCTCCAGGACACACCTGTCATGTCCTGGTCAGCTTTCATTGATTGATTCCCTTGTGGCAACAGATAAACCCTGTGCCTGTGTAGTGAGTACATTCAGACACACCCAGGGAGGCCACAGCAGAGAAAAGATCTGTCCTTCTGCTTTCACAGCTCACAGGGCGAGCTGTGCAGGGAGTACATTTGGTATTCCTGACAGTAATTGGGGCCCTGATAGTGCAAGTGATGTACCCCTGCTCCTGATTGCTTCATCTGTGCAGCACGGAGCCCTCCTCGTGGGGAGCTGATCTCTGGTCAGGCTGGCTGAGCACATCAGCAGCCACCTAGAAAGAATTTCACTGTTTTCTCCCCTGAAGTGTTTCTACTCCAGCTGAGCGAGGCAAATTGCTTTGTGTGGCTGATTTCTGTCTCCTGCACTCGCAGTGGGCTTGTTTCCTCTACCATCGCTCCAGTGCTTAACTCCATTCTGTTCCTGGACCCTCACTGTCACTCACTAAATACTTCTGCAAGTTTTAGTGCTGTAAATATGTGTTTAGGGCTGCTGTGATTGCTGGATCCCTGGTCGCCAGCAGTGCATCTGCAGTTCTTGTTGTGATGTTTGCAGCACGCTATGAATTCTGTCCTGACCTTGTCAAAATTTATTTTCCTCCTGCATGTCTCTAAGCAGTTATTTAGTTTTCCTTGTTTCCTGTCAGTTTCTAAGAAGGTTTCATTCTCTGTGCCATAATGAAAATGTTTTGTCCCTGTAAAGACAGATTTACTTGTTATTCACAGCATTTAAAGGGTGGTATTTCTGTCATTTTCAAAAGCTTGTTAATAAATCTGGTGTAACAGCGCCCCTGTAAATGCTGATTCCAGCTCACAGATTTTGCAGCTTTTTCAAGTTAGCTTGCCCTCTCACATTTCCCTTCTTGTCAGATGACACTTGCCCTGAGTCTCAGCTGCTAATTTTTTGCCCATGTCATGGCTGATTCTCTAGAAGCATGCTCTCTCTAGTTAGCATTTGAGATCTAACTACTTCCCTTCTATTGGTTTATATTTTGTAAATAATCCCATTTCAGTAAAACTATTCTAAATCATGAAAATACTGACCTTAGCTTTCACCTTGCACAAAATTTTCTCCTAAATCTCAGTAAAACAGGATGCAAACTACCCAAGTGAAGTGCATCACATTATAGTCATTTTTACAATATTTACAAAACACATACTCTACCCATACTTACTAAAACAGACTGAAAATAGAGCATACTTTTCTCCATAAAATGCACAAGCTTTCTGTTAAATCCACTGCAGAAATAACCCTGTGAACCACTTTCACATTGCTGCAGCAGCAGCAGTAACAGATATTCAGAAAGCAGATGGCTAACCTTCTGAATGGCATTATTCATTTCCATAAGAGCATTCTAAAGACCACAATGGTGCACCTGTTCTAAATTCTTCCTTTTTAAGGGTAAAGTACTGTCAACTTTCAAATATGCAACCTAGATACAAGACTAACTGTGACTTTAATGGAAAAAAAAGTGTTTGATCATGTACTAACACTTTTTTTTTTTTTAAATACAACTTTCAGGTATGAAAATAGTAATGTATCACAGAAAAAGAAGAAATTTTCTGTCTCTTATTTGTCCAGTCAGTTCTGTGGCTGTGGAACAGACTCTGACTGGCCTAAGGACTGGAGTTACTTTCCCTTAGAGAAGGTCCCTCAGCACAGCCTGTCATGTTTCCGCAATCTGAACATGCAAAGATGCTTAATTATTACTCTGCAGTATTCTCATTAATGATATAGGATGCTTTCAGAGCAGGATCTAATCAACTAGTGAGTCTGGCTCACTGTAGGGGTCACAATGAGCCTCCTTGTTCCTTAGGGAAGAGTTAGGAATATGGAATTGATGTACCTCATCAAAGTCTGGGTTCACTGAACCCTCTATTCTGTGTATGATGCTGAGACTAGCTCAAGTGCTGCAGAAGTCTGTATACGACTCCTGTGGGAAATATGGATTAATTTCCATCTTAAATCTTGAAGTGAAACGATTGCCTGAATGCCCATATAAATTTCCAGTTTCTTTTAGAACCTTGTTAAAGCCTTAGCTTCAAAAATTGAGTCTGTGACACGATGACAAGTGTGCTCTACCCCTTCAGGTGACAGGTCTTGTACAGCCCAAACCAGAGGTCAAACTACAGTCATAGCTCTTTACCTGGCAGGGGAAGATGAAAGAATGAGACCCAGTGCAAGTGTGATCTGCTCCCAGCTGTGTGCCCAGCAGAGCTACTCCTCTGCAGCACAAAGCCCATGGCTCTCTCAGCTATGGGGGTGTTCAGTCTGCTTGCTTTAAGGTCTGACCACTTCTCATATTTTTATTTAATGCCATCTTACTTCCACTTGGAAGTTACTGGGGAATTGAATGATATCCTGGTGTAAGTGAAAGATTAACTAAGGAGGATGGTAAGGAAATAGATAAAATCAGGTGTTCATTAGGTGCTTTATATTTACTATAAAATTATCTTATTTCGTAGGTTGTTAAAACTTTCATGTGAATCTCTATACATAAGATATAGTATATCTCATAAACATAAAGCACCTATGTATAGAAGACATAACTTAAAAAATGCAGTATCTTGATAGAATAAGAATAAATAGGGCAAAACAGATCCTTGAGTCTTCATAAACTGTCTCATGAGATGTTTTCCAATTACTTTATCTGCCATTAATAATTACTGTGGTAAGTGTTAGATTGAAAAATCAATCTCCTAATCAGGCCATGTTTGTCAAATTCAGCCCAGAACCATATGTTAGCTAAAATTTATACAACTGTGAGGAAAACCACCCTCATTGCACATATGGGGAATGAATATGGCTAACATACACATGAGAGTAATCAGACAAGACTAAGTTCATATCCTATTTTGTAAGAAGACAGATATTCTAAATTTGATTTTTTTAAAAGACTTTCTGCTCCCTTGGTTGCTTATATGTACACTGGAATATAAGTACCACATCAGACACAGCATGAATTATCATATCTTGGCCCTCCAGACAAAGAGGAATGGAACAAAGGCTCCCAATTATTTCCACTGCCGCAGCATCATTTGGAGGTCCAACTGTGAATTGAGTCTTGAGAAAACATACTACTTTTTGCTAGTGAGAGATAGGTAGAGAAGAAGTAGGAAGAATTTTGATGTGGTATGCTTTTTTAATAAAGCTGGGAAGTCTAAAGCAAGTCAGAAAATGACAACTTCATCATTATTTGAGAGCAATACTGTTTTCAAATTAAATATATATAAACCCCACATTATTCAACTGTTGTACACATTCAAAACACCACTTAAGGAATACTAACTTTTTCATCTAAAGGTAAATGGAAAACTGCCAGTAGTCATAACAAGGGGATAAAATCAAAGAAGTTCACATGAAGGTGACCGTGTTACCTGAAGTACAGTCTCCTAGTTAATTTTCTGTGCTGGTATCTGATATTATCTGACATTCAAAGACCTTCAAGTGCATTTAGGACACTGTGTATGACACTAGAATGAAAAATTCAGTTTTGAAAAGTATGAAGAAATAGCGTCACACAGGATGCTATCCTTTTCATAATTTTTTTGACAATTTTGACATTACAAATATATAATGTTATATGCTGCATATACAAAGATCTTCATGCAAATGTTGGAATTTTTGTTTGCTTTACATGTCTGTGCTGCAGTAACTGGAGTTAGGGTGGGCGTGCAAGCAGGTGTGTGATGGATAGCAAAGATAAACCAGATGAGCTGACAAGCAGGGGTAGATGTCTGGGAGCTGAGGAGATAAAGGGATCTCCAAGACACATCTCTGAGTTGAGATACACGTGTGTACCTCTAGAGACAAGAGCACAGGCAGTCAGATATCAGGATTGGGGGGTGTGAAGGGCTTGGGAGTGATGGTTGTACCAGCAAATGCAGTAGGGCTGTGGCTGCAGAGGTTTGTTTGTCCAAGTGCCAGGAATGAGCCAGGCTGGAGTCCAGGGGCCAGAGGCAGAGACAGGGCAGTGTGAGAGATCCACCTGTGGCTGGAAAGATCCACCTTCCTCACATGTGCACATTAATATTTCTTATACTAGTAGAAACCCATCCTGATGCATCAGAGACATCAGGCGATTGGTGCTGCCACTCTTCCTGTGAGTGCCCTGTGCGTCTTTTTTGTGTGGCCATCAGTGTGTATTGTACATGGCATAGAGCAGGCTTCCTGTCTGGAATGTGTGCTCACCTGGCTGTTGGAGAGACCAAGCTGGACTGGGATGAACCTGGGTCCTATTGACTGCCAAAGGATGTCTAGAACATGAGAAAGGAGGGATCTGAGAGGTTCCCAAGGTTATTTGATAGGGTGATAAGAGTCACAATGACCAAACAAACCACAGAGACCACCACAGATCTCTCCAGATTGTAATGGCTTTTACACCACCACAATGGTATGAGGTGCAAGAGAGGATGAGACTGGGTCACAGTGGCTCTAAACAAAACATTCATAGGGAACCCCTAGAGATTCTAGAGGCTGCTCTAAATTGATTCACACATCAAAAGGGGATGCTCACTGTTATCCCTGAGGATAAACTTATAAAGGAAGTGTTTGTTGTAGAGATTAGAAGATAATGGATGTAGGTCAGGTTAAATCAGCAATCTATTCAATCATTACCTCAAGTAGCGATTTATCCATATTAAGTTAAAGCATTAAGTTGGGAACTAGATTTTCTGGTTTCCCTCTCTTCTATATGGAGAAAAAAAAATACAAAGAGTAGTTCAGCTGATCAGAAAAAAAAATGTTTTTGTTGGTTTTGCTTATTTTTTTAATTGGAGGGTGGAATGGTGCAGGTTATACAAGTAAAGTCTCTGTCTGAGCTCTAATTTCTAGACCTACTCTCCTCAAATGGTTTAAACACTATTGTTAAATGGATGTATAGGAGGGGGGATAATGGACTTGCAACTTTAATGTAGATTAAAACAATGGACATGCAAGTTTCTTTCTTTCTTCTTCCTGCTTGTGTAACTGTAGGAATGAAATTTCATTTTTCCACTCAGTGTAACTGACAGTTGGATGTACATCTCAGCCACAAAGACGCAGAGAACTACAGAGTCATATTTTACATTTAAGGGTAGTTCTGGGCTAAAACAGCCTCTGTCTGTCTGTAAAATCTGATCAGTTTGTGTGGTGGTATGGAACTCTGCTCTCTAAGGTTAGGGCAGGACTTAGGAATCCCTGCCAGCATTGCTCTTAATAAAAATAATTCTAAAGTGCATAGGTGAGCATAAGCTACAGCTGAATGCATAACTGCTGATACCTTTACTTACACATTTAGTGCACTGTCAGTATTTAATTTACAGCTTTATGAAGTGCTCTGTAGTACTCTAAAGATAATAGGTGAGGTATCAAGGTAAGACATTACAAATTCAATGCAAGCAATCAGCCACATCTAAAATAGAAAGGTCAGGGAAAACTCATTGCAAAAGCATAACATGAATTTTCCAGGGCTTTTGGTATCCCTTTCAGAGTGCAGATAATTTTTAGTCAGAAAGGAGATCTCCAAAAATACACCTTTGTTTTTTTTCTCAGTAGATATTTCTGTAATTCATTAGCATGATTCCACACAACTCATAGATCACTGAGAAAGAGCATAAGGTAACTCCCTTGATTTTTGTACATCTAAATCACAGCAAAATCAGCTTCAATTGAAAAAAAAAATACAAAACAACCAAAACAAAACAAACAAACAAACAAACAAACAAACAAAACCAAAACCCAAACGAAACAAAACAAAGGAAACAAAACTCTTGCTTTGCTGTGTAACATTCTGAAATGTGTGATGCTGAAAACCAAAAAGTAGAGTTGCCATGGGCCTTTATGCAGCTTTTTTAAAATGCTCAAAATATATAGCAAGAGGATTAAGGTTTTCTTGGGTCCAGGCTCTGTTTACTGTGCTTCAAACAGGTAAATTATCTGTTCTGCCCAGTGTTTGACATGGGTGATGTTTTGTGGATGTGGTTAGCTCATTACAGTGGAGTTAATATTATAATAAACCCACATAAATACTTGGGTTTATGCACTTCAGCTTTGTGCCATTACTTCATCAGCTGAGATCATGGAACGAGTATTCAGGTGTACAACTAGGAGAAATTTGTGCAAATACTTTCTTAAAAATACTTAATCAATGGTAGTCGTAGCCCAGAAAGGGAATTTAAAATCATGTTAGGTCCATGTGGAGTTCCGGAATAGGTATTGTGTGCATAACTAGATCCATCACCAAAATATATCACACACCTGACTAATGTAAATTCCCTGTTTGTTACCATTAGAGCAATCTCAACTTCACTGCTGTAAATTGAGAGCAAATCAACATTGAAATTTCTGTTAATGTTAGGCAGTTCCATCATCTCAGTGGGTTTGTTCCACATTTATATAGCTATGTGAAATTTCACAATCTGTTCTAAATTTCCTTATTGCTATGGTAGGCTAATGCACTTGATGGAAACACAAAAATAAAACAAGCACATTTCAATGTCTAGGGAAAAAAGAAGAAAATATGTATTACATATACTGTTGTCAATGGAATTATAATATTATAATAAATTCTAGTCATCTACATACCATCTAATAATCTACATCCAATTTTATATACCCCATCAAATTCCACTGTTTCTTAAAGTGACACTTTAAGAGGGAAAATTTTCTGAAAAAATGAAATTTCAGAATGTACCCTGGAATTAAAAAAAATACACATCAGTTGCAAAATTGTTTCCAATATACATTGACCCATATTAATCGGTAGTATTTCACTGAAGTCAAAGATGTTAAACAAGTTTAACAGAAGTCTAAAGATACAATCATGCTCATAACATCTATAGAATATGGAACAATTTACAGAGATTTTTAGCTGTGTGTGTCCATAGCAGTTTTGGAGAAGGAAGAAGGAAAAAAATTACCCAGATCATATACGAAAATTTTCTCCAAATCTGTAGTCATCAGATGCAAAACAATATTTTCAAATTTATTTGTTTTTTTTAATTGAAGCCTAATTAAAGATACGTTGCCATCATAAGTCATATCTTTTGAGAAAATAAATGGATTTGTACTGAATTATCTTCTTTTACATTGATGTTTGAAAAGAGCAATTTCATAGGCATTATAATACCACGTGGGGAAAAATCCAAACCTTTTCTTAAATAATTCTTGCACACGACTGCAAAAAATGATTAGTACTGTAGATTACAGTATAAATTCCAGATTTATTTGAAAACTTAGCTTTTGTCAGAAAAATGAGAGTTCTTTTTGATGCAGGACAGTGAGCCACTCATCTGAAGAAAATAAATGCTTGTCAAGGAGATGTCTCATTAATATTTCCAATTCTTTGTTGATTCGATGAAGGCCAAAAAGAGGCAGAAAATCAGAAGAAAACAACATACTTAAGAAAGGTTTGCTGGAAAACTGAAACACTATCCAAGAAAACGGGTCCAAAAAAATGGAGTGAATGATAGCACACAGTCAGATAATACGAGATACAGCAGCCCCATGATATACAAAATCTGTTCAGATAGGCAATAATTATTTGGAAGAGTTAAGGTTTTAGGTTCAGTGCCTTGCTTGGGTGAAAATGACTGAGGTGGGTTGCTCCTGAGCAGTTCTTACTTTGCTCCAGCCTTCCTGTCTCCTTTTTGACAGCAGTTTAACTCCAGGGTGCCACGAGGACTCTGTAGCAAAAAGGTCCCAGGCTTCAGGAGCTCTTGAAAAGGTGCCTGCAGGGGATGGGCAGGTAGGGAAAGAACTTCTTGGGGGTACCACCAGCTCTGTGACACCAACCTAGCTTTGACCCCATCCCACCCTGCAATGCCCTGGCGGCCCTGGACCTTGTTCCCACGTCCCTCAGCAGGATATACCAGGAGGATTTGAATGGAATCCTCCACCCTTTACAGTCTTCACCCTGCAAGACAGGCCCCGTGCCCTCACCCTTGTCTGCTCAGGAACCTGCGTCAGCAATGTTGAAGGGAGAGAATTCATTTAGCCTGGGTCACATCACCCAAAATTAGATGTGCCCTACAAGACCGCTGCGGTGGCCAAAGAGATTTTTCATGCCTAAAACATCAAAGATTTCCTGGCTTCAAACTGGGCATGAGACATTCCTACAAAGTGTTTGAATCCTTTCATTTCCTTACACTTGTTCTCTCAGCAGAAGCTGCTGGTCCCTGAGGTAAATAGAAAGGTCTTATTCTGTGCAGTATGTGGTGTCAAAAGAATGCATCCACACAGGATGAGATGTAATTTGTAAGCAGGTTGTGTTTCCTACATGACCCTGCTACCTGCTGATAGCTTATCTAAGAAGACCGAGTAAAAGAGGTGTGAAATGATAGCAAGCAGAAAGGAAAATAAGTAAAGAAATCTGCAAACCAAGGCAATCTACAACTGCTGTTGCCATGAATATAGAGCTTCTGACTCCACTAGTAAATTCTTACGGTGAGTACACCTAAATCATCTTGAACACATACCAAATAACACCTAAACAAGATTTCTGAGTATAAATTGCTTTCTCAACTGAAATGAAAAACACTCCTATAGAAATGCATTAGGCAATCCAATATCCAACAGTCCCTCTTCGTGTTTCTACATTATTATTCAGTCTTTGGAAGAGGGTTTACATGGAAATATATATTTACCCGATGGACAGGGACTTGGAATGACACTCAGCTGCTTCCAGCAGACTATTAAATCTGTCAAGTGACCAAACTTGAACAGCACAAAAAACCATTATACCCATTTAGTAATAGATCTAAGGAAATGAATTTTGCTGTGACTCAGTAGAACTGAAATACATGGCTGGCTTTAACACTCCTCAAAAATTATCCTAATTAGATGCTCAGGTATATGGTTTCCAATTGTACTTTCTTATAAAGAAATTGGACCAGTAGCTCCAAATTTCGTCTAGTCTAGAATACCAAGGAGCAATAGGTCTGAGGACAAACCAACCAAGTCTCCTAGACTTGAAAAAGAAAAGGAAAGAATGGAATGAAGCAAAAACTGTGGTGCAATAAAAAGAATGCTCCTAGGCTCCAGCTGAGTTGTATCTTTGGATTTAAATGTGCCATCTCAGTCTTTTCTAACTGTGTAAGACGGTATCAATGTTGACTCTATCAACATTTTACAGCAATCCACCAAGAGCTAAAGTCTTTAAAGCATAATACCCTAAATGTGTGCAGTGCTAGTTCCTGAGCTGGCATTACAGTGTCAGGCAGCTCAAAGATGCTGAGGCACACACAGTGCAGTGATGGCATATCAGTGCCAGACAAGCTGGAGAGTCTTAGGCTGAAATGGATTGTCACGATCGCAGGCTAAGTCTCCCGTGCAGTGCTGAGTCTGAAGTTTCAGCCAGTAACTTTGGCAGTAGAGGAAATCATCCCCGAATTATGTAGAAGTCAACAGTTTTTGAAATTTTTCTTGTGAGTTTTGAGGGAAAACTTATGCATATGTACATAAAAATAAAAAAGAAAATATACTTCAGTTATCCTAGCTTTAACTTGTAACAAGAAAAAAAAATGTTGAAAAGTTATCTTTTTTCTCCATACAATTTAACTCTAGTTGAAGATGGCTTAGTTATGGCTAGTTTGCTATTATTTCAGGTGGGAAAAATAAGATTTTGAGAACTGGATCTAACTTCATTTCTATTCTATTGAGAATGTTCTGCAGCAGACTAGCATTATATCTGAATAAAATAATAGAGAGATATTCCAGCAAACCTTATTGATTTTATTGTCATGTACTTTAAATTTCTCTGCTGCCTTATAAATATTCCAGGACTCTGACTCACACCTTAGAGCTATTTAACATGAGTAGTCCCTGGCCAATTGAAATTCATCCAGTAAGGTACACAGTGCAACAGGCCATGACTCAGGTAGAAAGGCTACTATGTGCTGAATGGGATTTAGAGTTGCATGTATTCACAGAATCAGAGAATATCCTGAGTTGGAGTGACCCACAGGGTTTGAGTCCAACTCCTGACCCTGCACAGTGCACCCCAAGAATTCCACCATGTCCCTGAGATTGTTATCCATACACTTGAGACCTGTCAGGTGCTTTGACCACTGTCCTGGGAGCTTGTTCCAGTGCATGACCACACTCTGGATGAAATACTTTTTTTCAATATGCAAACAAAACCTCCCCTGACACAATTTCAGGCCATTCCATAGGGTACTGTCACTGGTCACTATAGGGAAGAGATCAGTCCTCCTTTTCCCCTCATAAGACGTCTACTTTTAAGATGTAATTCTGAACCAAAAAATGTTAAATATGTCTGACCCCCTCTCCCTGCAGCCTAACCAGACTCTGCATCTGCACGCAAAGTTTTCAGTGAACTTCTAAACCAACTAACTTTGCATATCTTTACTTCATTTGCATAGGTTGTTGTTCTCATTTCCTGATGCAGAAGCTATAAAATATTTATGAAATAGCAAGGCTGAGAGTTTTCTCCTTGTTTGAGAGTATGTTTATATTGTGAAAATTTTAGACACACAAAGCATGCATGCTTTGCACAACCAGTCATACTGGGTTTCTTACACAATCTTGCTGAACAATACAAGACTTAACCAAAGTCCCTTACCCCCCAAGCTTCGTATAAAACCAGATAAAACCTTTGAATGTCTAGAAGTCACAAGAATAAGACTCCAAAGCCTCAGATGAGGATGGAGCTCCCCAAGTGGGAACTAGACCAGTTGGCAACAAAGGTTCCAGTAATATAGGGCTGAGCTTGGTCTCAAGACAACCGTGCACAGTTGTATTTAGTAGCAAAGAGATAATTCTTTGGCCAATAACTGGTAGTTGAGAATGCCCAGAAAAGCTTCCATTGCAGTCCCATTGCTGGTGAGGTGCAGAGACTTCAGCTTAAGATTACATTTGAATACCCATGGGACCACAATCTGGAGGCTGCAGAATCAAATGATATGACTAAATGTGTCCATAAGCAGCTCAAACATGATAAACTACTGGTTTCAATGCTTTTTTATACTGCTGTTGTCTTTCATTCTGATCATTATTCTAGTACAACTCTAATGAAAACGGAGACCTTCATTCTAAATACAGTTTTTCAGGAAAATCAAAGAAAGTTGAGGCTGTGCATAATCAGCATCACTAATGGCAACTGAGATGCACACATTAATACAGCCAGATGTTAGGGACCTTATCCTTCTCTAGAAGAGTGATTTCCAAAGCAGTAAATAATAAATAGATCCATGTAATGGAACTTGTTGCAAGCTTTTATCAGCAGGATGCATACTTGTTACTGCAGTGTGCAGTTTACTGAAAACTTCCTTCTGCAGTGTTTCTTAGTACTCTGAGGATGAGTTCCAACCCAATATAGAATTTTGGTTTTCAACTTCGGAATTTTTTTAGAGGTGTTTTAGAGCAGACTTTTCCAAAGCCTATTCTTATCAACAGCTGACCCAAAGGGGAGGGAGAGTTCTTCAGGTACGCACATTTATTCCATTTTAAAGACCAAATTTACTTAACTCAGATTGAGAATCCAAACAGAGCAGGAATCAGTTAGGAAAATCCTAGCTGTAACATTTTGAAGAACTGCTGTGCCTGTATTTCTTGGACTGGGAATTACCTTCTCTGGGAATGCCTCCAGTTTGGTTCTACCATGTATCAGGACAGAAACTAAAGCACCAAGAGTTATAATGAAATCCCACTATATTTCTCATCAAAAGTGAGGATTTATGCATTTTTTTATTGAAGTGCTGGCTTCAAGCCAATTTTTGTTTATCTAAACTGCCTGCATCTCCCACATGTGACTATTGATGCCCCTTTCTGTTCCTTTGTTCTAGTGCCACACTATTTTCCATAGTTCTATTCACAAAATTCTCAGTCTAGATTGGAGTGGTCTACTAACAATCAAAAGTAAATTATTAATCCTATGAAGACAGGCTGAAAGAGTTGTGATTGCTCAGCCTGGAGGAGAGGAGTCTCAGGGGAGATCTCAGAGTACCTTCCAGTACCTGAAGGCCAACAAGAAGGCTGGTGGGGATGGACTTTTTACAAGTGCTTTGAACAGTCTTGTCTTTTAAGAAGAGTAACCCTCTCCTGCCTTTAGTATAGACATGTCCAAACAATCCTGGAAGTTAGTAGAGCTCATAAATTCTGTCCCTCCCAAAAGTGTTGCAAAACACTTGGAAAATGTCAGGACCAGAACAAAGGAGGATTTCTATTTCACAGCCACATGAAAGGTGCTGTACAATAGATTTACATCAGTATGCTGGCCAGCTCTTCCCTCATGCTGTGTGAAGTGTAGATCCTCTTGACAGGTACTTTGACTGCAGAAAGTCCCTACCTGACCTCAAATCAGACAGAAGCAATGGCCAATGGGTACCATGGGAAAAACTTATTTCTCTGTCTTCATTCCAGCCTCAGTGCCAGCTGTCTTCAAAGTCACTCCTGTATCCACAGCTGCCAAATAAAGGAGCCTCTATCAAAGGCTCAGGTGGCTGAGTCCCTTGCTCCTTACTTTAAAGTAGCTGGGGTCTTTTAGATGTTTCTAAATTAGATTTTTTTAAAAAAGATGTGGATTTTAAAAACATGGATGAAAATTTCACAAAAGAAATATCAGCTCTAAAATTGAAGATGGTTTGTGACATGAGGATTTTCAAAAGTAATTATTCTCTTTGTAACAACAGTAAATACTAGTGAACAGCTCTATTTAAATGTTACTTCTACTTTATTGCTATCTATTTCTCATGTGTCCAATATGCATAATGCATATTGTCTCTGGGGTCAGAATACACAGCATGGCAAATTTATCTCAGAGGTATTTCTCCTCAATTCCTCTATATTTAGTTAACTTCCTCTTATATTTGATTCCACCATTTCCTTTATGAAAATTGAATTAGACATCTAAACCTGCCTTTTGACACCTAGCAGGGATGCTGCTACCCGGACATTTGGTGCTTTGCTTTGTTTCTCAGGTCAGCTCACCAGAAGCCTTGGTAGTAGGAGAAGGTACTGCCCCTTCTCATGGGTAGGGTAAAACAGACTAAATCTAAATTTCAACCCTGAGAGCCCCAAGTGGAGAGGGGCAGGAAGTGATCCAGGTTCCCCAGCAAGAAACTCTGGCAGTGACTTTCCACACAAGGCAGCTTGATTAATGTGTGTTCCCACTCAGCTCTGCATCCCACTCTTTAAAACAGGAATAATTATAACTCAGACACATAATTCAAATAGATTCTTCTGTTTGATAAGATAATTATTTTCTTACAGTGATTTTTGGACTTATATAACAAGACATTTCATCAAAAAGGATGCCAACACACACATTTTAACAATCTGAGCCTTTCCATGAACATTTACTCATATTTCATTTGATCAGTTTTTCTAATGTGCAACCCTACCTATGGTCTATGTGCTTACCAAGATTTCAAGTATGCTATGTCTCCCTTTCCGGTCTCACTTTATTTCTATTAAATTTCTTAAATTTTTTTTCGGGTCTCCAGCCCTCTCTTTATATATCATAAGAAACAAGAAGCACCTGCTCAATTTTGTTTTTCCCTTTGCTGATTTTTACATTTACAGATACTTTTTCTGTGCTGCTTTGAATGAAGTTAAGAATAATAATAAAAAAAAGTGCAGCTAAAATATAAGGGGTTCAATTTAGCAGAATAAAACAGCCAATAAACCTTCAAAATAGACAGTCAAATAATTAGATTCTAGTGGGAAATCACAGAATTGTCACTGCTATAAATATTCAGAGGCTACCCAGACTGGGTATGAACATCCATCACAGATGAATTAGAAATAATGAAATATAACACCTCTGGACAGAAAATAGTCTAGGTAACAGAGCAGAGGATTCTCTAGTTCAATTGACATTTTTGTGACATTTTCTGGAAACTGAGCAACCCATTGTAGCTGGCAAAAAAAAGTATGACCTACAAAGTTTTCCTACAAACAGTAAATTTGATTCTGTGTCACAACTAGCTTGGACATCATCCCTATTAATTTTGTCAGCAGTCCTTTTTTAGATTGAATGTGTGAACTCGGATTCTCTCTTCTCTCTTTTATTAGACTGGGAAGAGATGAGCCTGTATCAACTCTACTATCATGACAGTAATTCAGGACAATGCCTTTAAATTCCAGATGCAATTTTATAGCCACATGAAACCTGCACTTAAAGGAGATTCACAATTTTTAGATTAACCTTCTTTCTCAATTATTATTCCTCAATGTGCTGTTTTCAGCTGAGGAAAAATCAAAAGTAATGTAAAACTTAATAGCATGCACATCCAACCATCATTGATTAGTGCTAGGATTTTAAAAAGAAATATAATCTTTTTCAAAACAAGATAGCAGGATACTTCTGCAAACTTAATCTAATTTTAAATTTGTTCATCATTCACTCTTGATTGCAATTAGAGTCTACTTATTAAATACCATCTGTTTGCAAAGCATCAGGGAATAACCTGAAAAGATTTCTCTGAAGGAAACAAACACACAAAAACCCTCAATAAAACCTTGTTGACCATTAAGATAATCATTGAATATGCTGAAATTATGAAAGTGCAATGAATAACAATTTTTTTCAAAACCCACCAACTTACATAAGCTTCTCCTTTGCATTTATTTCTAAACCAGGAAAATCTATAAAAATATTAAGAAAAATATTTTTCCATATAATTTCTTAAT
>JANRGV010000051.1:11339722-11392502 GCA_024734035.1 Alethe castanea
AATGATTATATACAATTTTCCTTATTAAAATACAGTCTATGTATATCCTGTTCATTATTTTTTGAATTATTTTCCATTTTCTGGAATCAACTTTGTAATGAACCAAAAATAACTTACGTTTAGTTTTGATAAAACTGTCTTCTGCAAAGGTACATTAATTTGACCTGAAAACACTGAAGATGTGTAAACCCCATTTTTTTTCTTGGAAATTTGTTTTCAGTGTGACTATTTTCATTAATTTGTGTCTGGGAAACTGATAACATACCATCTCTTATGCTGAAAACCTTGTCCTAGGCAAACATGAGACATCTGAAATATAAAGCTGAGGATTTGCTGTAATTATTATTGCTGTCTTGACAATCCAATCACTGAATTACTTCCCATTTTCTGTGTAGTTAGCATTTCACATAAAAAGAGAGAAGAAACAAAATACCACAATAATATATTTAAAAGTACTGTACAAAAACTTCCTGGTACCTGCCACTTCTTTACACTTGCACTGCTCTCCCTGTGTCCCAAAGAACTGGATTCAGTCCATGGAAGGGTGGTGAGATGGCAGCTCCTGGAATCTTCTCCTGGGAGAAACATGGTGTTGAATGTAATGCTCTCATATCCCAGGCTGAGAAGTAAGATAAGAAGTTTTTTTTTTTTTTTTTCTTTTTTTGCTCGGTATCACCATGATCCTCTGCAATTTATAACTCTTTGTAACATCCAATCTTACATTACGTCCAATCCATCAACGTGGAGTGTTTTTACTTATGTTAAGTAATTTATTTTTGTTCTCTTTGTCCCCTGAAGCTAACTTTTCCCAGCTCCAGCCCTATAATTGCTTCTCTGGTCATTCCTTGTTATATGGCCATCTAAAGCCATCTGTCCTCCAGTGCCAGTCCTGGTTCCAACCACCCTGTGCCTGGTATTCCTTTGTGCGGCATCCTGTGCCTCCTCTTCTGAGACCTCTCATACCAAGTATGGACTCCTCTGCCCTAAATCTTTAAAATCATTAAAGATTTCCACAGCTTAGTAGAATGCTATATTCTTCAAGGAATAACTATATTCATTTGGCTTCTTGGACTAGAGTTTCTGTTTGGGGTAAACATGCATCACTCCTTTAATCCAACTGCAGCTGTGAAGATTCACACAGTCCATGTGCCTGGCATGGAAAAAAGCCTTTGAATGAATGTTAAATCTTTTTTTTTTTATGGTTCTTTTCTAAAATTTTCCTCTATATTTGCTTTTCTTTATATGAACAGCATGCTTTGATATTAATTTTCATCTAAAAAGTTAAGTTATACTTTCTCCTTTAATTTGTGACCCTTATTCTATCTGATAAAATTTTCAGTTTACTGTGGGAACAATTAGAATTGCCTAAAGTAGTATACTTCTCTGCTTTCTTTGCTCTGCTTTCTTTTTTAAAAGTTACTGAAAGGAAGCCTTTTGTATGATTCTTCTCAAATATCTATCCAGGCACAAGCTGAATGAGTACTTAACAAGTGTTTGTGTTTAGATTTAATCAAGATTTAATCAAGAAAGAAAGAAAGAAAGAAACAAAAAGAGCAAACTTATATATTTGTGAAGCAAAGAAAATCCAAGTTTCAAAAATGATTGCATTTACTGGGTAGAAAACCTGAATTCCTAATATTTCTGGCCATTGAATTCTAATCCTCCTGGCTTAACCTTTATATTTCCCAGAGGCTCGGTGTTACACTATTTGTAACCAGATTGTGGTCATCTTCTGTGGGCAAATTATGTAATATCTCTGCTGAGGCACAAAGAATTGACATGTATTTTTCATTTTTTTGTAGTGTAGTTTAAGAACCTATTATTTTATATTTAGTGAAATTAACATTTTGCTATTAACAACAGCCATGTTTCTATGTCAGTCTGACACTAATGCCAAGAAATAGATTTGTCAAGAGCTGTCTGGGTAGGTTTGCATGATAAGACATTATCAGAAAAGAAGTAATCAGTTTTAATTAATTTCATATTTCAACTATTCAAGTATGGAAGTATCTAAATTATCTGGTACATTAATTGCTTCAAAAATTTATCTAGATTGGAGCTTTCTGAAACTGTAACCTGGGCAGGATGACACAGGAGCAAAGAAAAGGAGGAACGAGGACAACATTTATAGAAAAAGATAACAAAAAATGGTAAGAATCTTGCTGATTAGGAGGCCCCCAGAGAGAATTGGTGAATGCAAGAGTTATTTAAAAGCCTAGTCACTTCATGGAGCAGGAAAAAAAAATTGCATCTCTTGTTTCACAGACATAGAAGCGTTAGACTGCACTTTCACCACAGATCTGGCTTCAAGGCTTTTTCTTCAAAGATCTGGCAGAGCAATTCCTTCCTGTACAATCTAATTGTAGTTTAAAGATGTCAGTGGTTGTTTGATGTTATCCTTATAATACAAAACAAAAAAGAAAAAAAAAAAAACAAAAACAAAAAAACAAAAAACACAAAACCCACCAACACTTACCTTGTCTCCTGCAAGAGACGTGGAATTAGAAAACACACCAAAGAAACCAAACAAACCTAGAAATATAGCATAAACTCTGAAGAACATTCTGAATTATTTGGGTTATTCACTAAAATGGACTTACACATCCTTGTCTGATTCCAGTCAATTGTTTTGTGATTGGAGATCCACTGTCACACAGACCTGGTACTAATGGCAATGGGGGCCATACCCTGATTATGGGACAGAGGCTGAATTCTGTTCCGAATTCTCTGTTTTTACACCCCAAAGAACAATTCAAACTTCAGAAAAACAAAAACAAAAGCAACCACATTAGCAAAATACTTTAGCATCTCGGACCACGAAGTAAAAGACATCAATGGGTTTATTACCATTCTTCAATCATTTAAAAATGTGAATGGTTTTACTATCCCACCCACATTTAGGTAAAGTGCATTGCCCAAGAACATTTGTTCCTTGACTGTAAAGGTGTAGAAATGTATATGAGACTGTGCATGTGTGTGTGAGTAGGGCAGTGTGAGGGCACAGGAGAAAGAGAGGAACAGTTGGGGTTTAGAAAATTCAATTTTTAATGTAAATTCTTAACATTTTCCTACCCTGAATTTTTCAGTTTTTGTAGCTTGACACAAGATATTTGTAATGTGCTCGTGCAACATAATTATACCTGCATTTAGAAGGACAATAGAAGGACGATAAGGGATTCTTTTATTTGAAGTTTATTTCTGAAAGGATTTATTCCAGTGCTCTTCCACAACATTACTAATAGCATTCCTTGCTTAAACACCCTTATGGTTAGGGGTTGAGAACTGACTGACAGGAAGACAACTGGGAAAAATATCTCAATGAAAAGATATGACATAATTTTGATTTTGAATGCAAATGCTAAGAGTAGCAGGGACGCCTCTGTGAAATCAGTAACCAAGGCCAATCTCTGCTCTCAATTTCATCAGAATCCTCTCTTGTGCTGAATGAATAAAGACATTGAAAATACATGAGAGATGCATTTTTAAAGTGAGAGATAAACAGATAACAGGCAGTTTATATGCACTTTACTTTTGCAGTGCAACCAGCTTTTTGAATTAATATGGTTCACAGTAAAACAGGGAAGTGAAGACAAGAACATGGGGAATCATTTTTGTGAGTATTAAGAATATTAATTATAGTGATTTAGAAAAATCTAGGTCACTTTTCTCAAAATACACTTGCTTTTCTTTCCAGTTCTGAATGTTTACTTCCAGGATGAAGTTTTACTGAAGCATAACCTTGTGTCCTGAAATACACAACAACATTTCAATCTCCAGAATTTCACAGCCAGAAGTGGCCTTTTGATCCTGGGAACAATATCTGAGGCACCAGAAGTGGCTTTTGCGTTTCACTGGTCACTTACGTGTGAGTGAGGGTGAGGAACAGGGTTTAGAATTTTTCTAAAGAAATGTCAAAAATATTCCCACTGGACTGACTCCAAGATATGAAAATTCTTATCAGGTCCTGAGTGTTCCCAGTAGTATAAAAATCAGCTGTTTTTTTCAACCTGACCAGAAGAAAGAATATTCTTTTATTTCTTGTGGTTTTTTTAAAATGATAAACTCTTGCTTAATAATTTAGTTAACACAGCTCTAAGTTCGAGAGAAGGTCAAGCACTTGGTCTACAAAATGAACTTCCGTCCTTACTGAATTCAGCTTTGTGAAAGGCATTTTTAGCAAAACTTTGTACCATACTGAAACAGGCATCTGTGAACTAGTTAAAAGTAAAATATGTGAGAAACTTCATGAAAAAAGAGGGTACTCAGGGCTTTGCACTCAGCCTGTCTCTTCAACCTGGTTAAATTTCTTAAATATCATGACTTAGCCTGGCTTGCTAAAACTACTGGAGTGTTGCTCTTCTAAACTGAAAGCTAATTTAACTGGAGACTCATGTTTTCCTCCACCTGCATCACAAGCCGTAGAAATTGTACCTGGCCATCTCTTTTCTCTGCTGTCCTTCTTTCCTATACAACAGCCAGACACCCTGCAAACCCTCTGGCTTGTACCTGGATTCCCACCTCTTTATTGTCTTGTTTTGATTTGCCCCTCATTTTCATAGTAAATCAGATGAAGAATGTCTCCTTCTTATTTTCTAGTGTTTTACCATTAGATGAAAAAGAATAAAAAAGAATGACTTCTTGAAGTGCTCTGGTATCAAGTAAAGAATGGAAATAGAAAACCCATAGGAACAGGAAACATTTCATTTCATTCATATGAAATGTGGGCTTTTAAACGAAATTTACAGAAGATTCGGTGCAAAAATGTCCTATAGAAACTAGAAATAATTCAGTAATACAATAACATTTACAAACAAGCAAGTAAGTATATTTTCCTAAAGCATTTTACATAATATAAAAGCAAACCTGAGTTTAAAGACTTGAATCTGAATCATTAAATGCACAGTATTTTTTTAAATCAAACACCAGCCATATAATTTAGTTTGTCCTATTCTCTTTTCCCTTCATTAGCTGTTTTTGGCATGGAGTTCAGCCATTCAACTGGGAAAAAAAAAAAAAAAAGTAAATATTTTCCATTGATGTGTTAGTGTATAGTTGCCAAAATCCAAAACTTTTAATCTGTACTGTGCCTCCAGTATTAAAATTAGTTTTAAAGTACTTGTGATGAGAGGCAAATTTCCTAATTTTACAACTATTTCAGAACAGTACTGATTTTATTAATAGAAAAAAATTTGATGCCATATAAAATGCAATAATGTTGTCTTGTATTTATTGCCACATAATTATTTGGACTTTTATACAACATACCAAATAAAACCAACTATGTATCTTTTATTCACACAACCAGAACATACGATATATGGAAACTTGGCATTCATTGATAATTTGTTTTCTACAGCACTCCCCAGCTGATAATTATTGTCTTATTTTTAAAATTTAATTTTAAGGGCATTTAATAGTGGCTATAGCTGACACACAGTAGAGTTGGCAATGGAGGTACCATCAGCAGGTTTTGGAGTCTTACTATCAACAGTGAAAAAAAACTTAAAAGAAAATGACCTCATAACCCAGGAACATTAATGGGAAATGGATTAGCTCTGAAAATCTAGATTTTTATCATATGAGAATGGCTGTATAAGTTTTTAGCTGTATAAGATTTTAGCTGTATAAGTTATATTATGGAGTTGTATGTATACCACATTTTAATTTTATTTATAGTGTTTATATCTTCCTACTAATATGTAATTTGGAAATATTGTCACATCTTAGTTATAAATTCTGTTTTAAACTCCTTTCACTTTATTGCAAATAATAGCATATTTGGGTGTTTTTCAGGCAAAGATTCTTTTCAAGAGCCTTCTCAAATTGTTCTCATAAAAACAAAAGCTAAAGGAAGTAAAAATAGAAGAGTTATATAATTTTGTGCTGAAAAATATATGCAGGCTACAGGAAACTTTTTTCTTTCCCTTCACTTCTGGAGGCTGTTTCCCCCCCTGTTATTTCCAACATTGTACAAAGAGTGAAATAGCTTTCATGATTTCTTTTATCACCTGCAGCTAACCCTCAGGACACATGGCACCATTCCAGATGCAGCTCTCCATACCAGAATCAAAGAAATAGTGGAAGAAACTACTAAGCAACATAGAACTAAAACCATTTCTCTCTCCACCCTCCCATTCTTCAGAATCTTACCTATCTTAAGCTTTTAGAAAAGGGGTGGATTTTTTTTTAACACTAACATTGGCATTTTTAATTTTTACGTGGAGGAGAAGTTACATCAAACTTTACTTTTAAGTTAATCATTAAAAAGTATAGTACTAACACTTTTAAATGGCTGAAAAATTTAAGAAACCCAAAGATAAAAATGCTTTACCCTTATTTTGCAACAGATATAAAATCTTTGCAGTTCAAAGTCGATATGATTTATTCCTCTCGTGTGGGCTGCAAAGATGACCAAGAGATGAACCATAGGAGAAAAATGCGAAATACATGGAAAAAAATCATTTTAGACTATCTACATTGCTAAATGACTTGGAAACTTTGGAGTATTTTGTTAGATATGCAGTTTTCTTATATTTATTGAATCAATAGCACAGATATGAACTCCTTTCTAAGATAAAAAAAAAAGGAAAGCACATTTCAATGCAATAGCAACATAGGGATAAATTCTATTGCAATTTTTTTCTATGGCTTTCTTTAGTAGCCAGCCTGCAACAGAACATTAGCAAGCATATTTTGTTGTGTTTCTAAGCAATTTTTCAATAACAGAACTGTACCTTTCTTTGTGATGATGTAGATAAAATTATCAGAGGCCTTAAAATGGATGAATCCTCAATGAATGGGGTTTATTATCCAAACCATAAGGAGGCTATTACTGAAATACAGTAACTTTTTCTGATGGGAATACTTCAATAGACTGCTCAGAATTTAAAAGTAGTTGACAAAAAGAGACTTGGATTTTTAAAATCTGTCTGTAGCTGCAAACTTTAGCTCAATGTGTATGTAAAATATGCATGGCTTTAGTCTACAAGTATTTATATAATCAAAACCTAATTGGGTGGATTTTTCCTCTAGCAGATAAGTAGATACAGTGAAAATAAGGGCAATTCCATTATTCCACCAGGTACCAAGGAAAACTCTTTCCATGTTAAGTGTTCAAAGCAAGACTAGATGCCTTCCAGAAAGTTCCATAGCACAGGGAACTGAGCAACATAGCAAGAGGCTCTCGAGCCAACTTCTTCAACCCTTTTTCCTATTCTAACTTATCAGACCTTAAAAAAAATAATAAAGAAGCGACAGGGCCTTTATGCAAGTCAGGCAGCCCTATATCTATATTCACATCATAAATTTAACCTTGATCAACCCTGTTTAATCATTGCTTCTTTTTTGTGGTTGTATTTCTTTTTCACTTTACTCAGTTCCAAAAAGCTGTCTATTTCTCTTTTTCTTCCATAAGATAAATAACAAAATGGACAAAAGATAAACATTGAAAAAGAACAAATTGCACAGCACTGGCAAAATGTTCTCCTTAGGAAAAATTCCCACTGATTACAAGAGACAACAAATTTCAATTGGAGCTTTGCCTGAAGAAATAACTGAGAATTAAACCCAAATAAAATAATCACATGATACAAGTTTTCACAAGTAGGGAAATTAAATTATCTTTCAATTCTCACATGGACAGAAAAGTTTTTGTCCAACTGATGGGAAATAGGAGTCTTGCCATTGATTTTCAATGAAGCCAAGATTTCACCTCAGGGCATTTTTTCTCATATGCTATTTATTATGTCTTTACTCTAACACATCACATAAAGATCAGCTAATGCTTGCAGAATAATGAATAATCATGTATTCCAGGGCCAGATATTACCATCCACTGTAGACGTGAATAAAAACTTGAATGCAGTTTTTATTTCTAGAGAAATTGTGGCATTTTGAAGAGGGAAAAAAAACCCCAATAGAGTATACCAAACTAAAAAACTCAGCTGAATAGAGACATTGAAATTAAAGAAAACAAATATTGACTGTCAAATCGTCTCCAGGAAAAGAAAACACTGCATATATTCTGCTGCTGTCTCTGTCATTTCCTAAGCTTTCCATTTGAGAGAGAATATAGATGCATCTGGTTGACAAATTATGAGCTAAATTAATCCAAATGGTTTAATGGAGTATAGTATCCATCTCATGCAAATGAAAATTATGGAGCTTTAGGAACATGTCACAATTGATGACTTGCAGTGTTACAAGAAATTGTCATAGATATCAGGGTTTATTACAGAAGTAGCAAGTCAGCATTTCCTTGCTGCATGTCAGAATTCTGTTCAAAACTGATGCTTCTGTTCAGCAGCAATGTCTTGAAGAAGGCAAAGCTGAAAACTTTTTGGGAAAATATTTCTGGTCTCTCAGAGGAAGCAATTTCTGACCCACAGATGGCTGAAAAGCTGCTGGTAAGTACTTATGCTCTAAGCAGAGAGCCACTGCAAACTTCTACCTATAAGCTAAGATGAAATATTTTAAGATCTGCAGATACGTCCTGGGAAACTCAGTTTCCATAACAACAGTTTTTGGTGTCATGATTTCAAGGCTGTCTGCACCTCTAGATTTTTGTAGCTGTTCGCTTGGGCTGCCATTATTACACTGTTATTTTGTCCAGCCCTAAATTCTTATGTATTTGCACAACCAAGGTATTATTGCTGATTTTAGAAGGTAAATATTACAATCTTTAATGTACCTTAAATCTTTGGTACCAGTTGCACAAGAAGCAGGATCCTGCCTAGTGTTTTTCTGATTAATTAAATTGGAATACTCCAGTGCCACTGAGATATTACAGTAGCATAAATATTTATATGTTTAAAATATCAAGCAATCAGGAACTAAATAAAGAATCCAGAAGACAAAGGGATTTTTTCTAGGGTTGTTACTCAAATCAAGCCCAAGAACTCAGTTACTGAAGAAATACAGTTACTTGAAATACAGAACTTAGATATCTAGGGAAAAAAAATCTAAATTGTTCTGTGCATTTATGAAAAAGCAAATCAGACTCAGACCTTTCTTTTGGCAAAACAGGTCCAAGACAGCAGTTGTAAGCATTTCCTTTTTAAATACAATCTCCAGCAGGAACAGATCTAATGTTTTAAGGAGAAAAAATAAGTCTTTAGAGTTGCTTTTTCATATCAATACATGACTCCACATGAGAGTGTAATGCCAGCATCTCTACTAGAACACAGTAATTCCATCGTACTTCTCAGGGCGAAGTATACCTGGCCCAAAGTACAACTGTAAACTGATAATTTTATTTCAGTTTGGAGGATTTAGTATATTCTGTCTGCCATTTTTGCCAGGCTTGCTGTTAAATGTGGTCCAGTGCAGTGAGCTGACTAAATATTCAACGTTGTTTTTTAATTTTTAGCATGGACTTCAGGAACGACTCCTTTTTTAGTTTCCTGTTTTCTCCCTATTGTTCCATCTTCTGCTTTTATATTCCTCTTCTCCTAATAACAGGTGATTTTGCATATGTTTATTCCTCCCCTACAACTTTTTTTTTCCCACTTTTAGCCTTAGGAGTTAACTTATGCCATCTTTTTTAAAATACAAATCTCTCTCAATTTCTATTTCCTTATACTATTTAATGCCTCTCTTCAAACCCAAGATAAAAACATAAAGAAAAAACAAACATTTCTTGCAAAGTAGGTGTACTAAGCTACATCAGAAGAATATTATTTGGGACTTATTTTCTGCTGCATGTCTATGACTGAACTGAAAATGGGAACTGATCATCAACAGCAAACATGGAAGAACTGCTTGACCAGAGCTCATATTTAAAGAAAAGCAGCTCAGAAGTGAAGGAAATGCAATCAATTTACAAGGTGGTTATATTTCTTGAAAAATGTATTAATTCATTTCAAAGAATAAGCTTTTTTCAAAAAAAGAAGGAGCTCTCTGTGATTTCTCCCAGCCATAGAATATTAGATGAACTTCAGGCTAGAAAAGCATAGCTACCCAAGTACAATGATTGTATGCTCTATAAAATTGCTCTCAAGCTAAATGTATTTGTGGAAAAAAACTTTAAATTCAAGTAGAAAGAATTACAAAAGAAAACAAGAAGTGGATTTGAATAGAAAACTGCCTTCAAGACTGTTTGTCACATCATTTAATTCTCTCTTGGGGGCCCATAGAGACTAACACACTGTATTTGATGCAATACTTAAGAAGAAAACATAACAAAACTAAGCAGAAAAAAAGCAATTTTGTCAGCCTTGAGCTGAGGGTAATGGAAAGGAAACAGATTCAATGAAATGCGGAGCAGTGATGGCTGTGAGATGAAGTTTAACCATTCCTGCCACTTTCCCATTTCTAACACTCTACTACTCAAATGCAAAGACTTCGCTTTGAGCAAACATTGAAGAGAAAATATGAACATAAAAACCAGTGGGAAATTCAAAGTTATTTATTCAGAGGCAGATCATACAGTATTTCAAATGGGAGGCCATCTCACTTTAAGATTTCCTCTCTCTGAATCCCTATACCCATCCTGGAAAATACCAGCTGATGTATCAAGTATGCTTTTGAAAGAAACGAGAAATCAGGAGTTTTTCTGTGCATTTTCTTTGCTTTGTAAGGCATGTTTTTTGACATAGATACATATATATATAAAGATTTCAGTTGAAAAATCTCTTTATTGAACTATGGAAGAACATTTAAAACTCTGAGTATCAGCTGTTAGAAAAATGAGACCTGACAACTGAATTAAGAATGGAACAGAAGGGACTTGGGCAAAGTTGTTGTCCTGAGGAACCTGTTACACACTGGGATATCTTGAAACTAAACACACTTATTTTCTTCATGAGTAAAAGTAAAAGCTTTTTGGGGTGTCCAATGATACTGAGTAGAAAAGAACCAAGGAAAAGCATATTTTTATGATTTGGAGAGCTACCTAAGAAAGATTTAGGTCAAAAGAACCAAATTTGGTCAAAGTCAATTTTTTAGCTTGTTTTCGATCAAAGGTAAAAGTGCTCTGTTTCCCTTTGCCAAAACTTTGGCAGAAACAGTTCATAGAGAGATTCAAACTTAACATTTTGTAAACAAAAGTTAGCCTTATAAGTTTTTTTTTTAATATTAGAGATACTTTTTACGGAATTATTTACATATCAGATGATTTCTTATTTCTGTCCTATAATGTTGACTATAGTCTAGAAGGATATTACAAATTTAAAAAAAAACTTTCTTAAATAAGACCTGGAGAGAGTTCAAACTCTTTTAGGATAACAGGAGAGCTATTTTCAGAAGTCCTAAGTAGTAGTTTGCAAATGTGCAATTTAAATTCTGCCTCTTCCCTAATTATGGAACACTTAAGTTAAATGGTCTTAATAGATATATAATGATGTCTTTTTAAACCTATAGTTACTTATAATCTGAAGTGATTTCCACTTCAGTTTTAAAAGCATCCATTAAATACCCATTACGATCTTTATGGAATTTAGCAAGACATTTAATGAGTGTTTTATGAAACTAAACAGCAATTATTACCAAAGACAAATGTTAAGCATATAGATTAACATGCGATTAATATGAATTAGCTTTTTCAGATTAAATAGTAAAACTTGTACTTAAGGTTTACTGGTATGAATGTAGATTAAAATGTATACAAAATGTGGAAATTTTAAGGATGCTTAAAAGGAGAAGAAATTGTTTAATGTGATTTTTTATTAGGTTATCTATTTATTGAAAGGCTCGTCAAGCTGCAGACAACTTATAAAGAAACCTCTAATAAAAATGTGCATTTTTCTAAAAATAACTGTTTTATTGATGAATGTGGTCCTTAGCTCTATGAATCTCTTGGATATTTCCATATAATTATAGAATTCTGAGTAACTGAAATTTCATTGCATTTTATTATAAATTGTAACATTCTCAAGGTGACATGTATTTTAAAGTTAATAGAAATGTCAAGGTAGAGGACATTTATACCATTTCATCACTATCAATATGGATCATGTCAATAATAAAAGATTACAGAAATGAAAATGCAGCATATGATAAAAAGACAACCATCTTATGTTTCAGTCCTGTGCCACTTATGTCTCTTCTCCTCCTGCCTGTATGCTGGCCCCAAAAACTAATTTGAAATTAACACGTTTAAAAATATCTGTGAAAGGTTTAGGCCATTTTCTTCCAGATATATCTAGAACCAGGATGTTTTATTTTAAAATAAGTCTGTAAAACTTGAACCACTGGAAAAAAACCATTTGAGCAAGAAAATTTCTCTTGGGAAACACATTTTTCAATGAAATCAACTAAGAATAAATCAACACATCTACTACATCATCCATGGAACATATGCTAAAATGATTTATTTTTACAACAATTCGCTTAGGTACTTTCTTAATAATGTAAGTATGATATTTGATTTGTTTGATGTTTGCATTGATGTTGCATTCAAATTGTTTTCCTTCTAAAGGTTCTGAAAGTGCAATTATCTTCATTAATGGAAAATCTGAAAGTGTTTAAATTTATTGTGAGATGAACATTATGTTTAACAGGTCCTGGTTTTACCACTTGGTTGTATTTTTAAGAACACAGCATGAGAAAAGCCAGAAATAACATTACCATTGGTTATTATCACTAAGCACACCAGGCAACTTCCTGCTTTAGTTAAAGAAAAAGCCCTTCCAAAACTCTGAATTCTATTTCAGACTTTACCTTATATCTTGGAGAAAGTCCCTTCAATACTCATCCTGATTTGTGAGAATCTGACATATAACAAAGGAAAATAGAGCTGGTACTTCATAACTTTTAAGAAGTTTTGACATATATATTTTAAAATAATATGGCCACAAAGCAGGGATAGATGATATTGACTCACCTACAGACAAATCAAATACCATGGATCTAGATTTATGTTTGATTTATGTCATAACCAATGTTATGGGAGGACTGGATCTGATGTCCTGACTTTGAAAGTTTACTCTCATCTTTGCAGAAAATGTGAGAGAGAAATTATAATCATATAGAAATTATATTGAGAATAAAGAGCATTTATGTGATTGAGGGGAAAAACTGTGGTGCAGAAACTGGGAGTGACAGATAAAAAGTTATAAATATTTAAGATAAATAACAGCTCTATATGATGAACTTTCTATCTATTGAGTTTATACTCTAAGAAAGCATCTGACCATGATGTCAATGGAAAAAAAAAAAAAAAAAAGATGTTTTGGGCACTGAAATACTACATCCTGCTACCAAAAAAACCCATCAAATTAAAATTTAATATACCTTTGGACAGCATCCATTGTATCATTAATTAAACAAACAAGGCTACAGCAAAATGAATTTTTATTCAATTTAAAACAATGAAGTTTTGACTTGGCTACACGTTTGGGGGTTTTGTGGGGTTTTTTGTGGTTTTGTTTGTTTGTTTGTTTGTTTTGTTGGTTTTTTGTTTTTGGGTTTTGTTTATTTTTTTAATTGAAGACGTAGAAAGGGATATTTCTTTCCTTCAAGATTTAAAAACATTGAGAACCTGGAACCTATTGACAAAGAATATTTTTTAAGCATTCTATTGCCAGTCATTAGCTTAGACATAATTTATACCAAGGTATATTCTGTCTGACTGCTCTATTCCACTTGGTAACTTAATTATCGTATTTTGTTAGCTAATAAAATGTAAATTGGTATGCAGAACTGTAATAACAAGATGCTATTGCACATTTAAAACTAGTTTAAACAAAAAACTACTTAATTATGGGGATTCCCATAGTTCCTCATAAAAGTTTTCAGGCAGAATGATTAAGAAATTTTGGCTTATGAGGAATGTGGATGACCTAGTTTCCAGATCAGGCTATCAGTGTGACCTTAATATAGTTGATAGTTGCTGAAGGAAGCCTTCAGGGTGATATCCTATCACTTAGTTTTATTTTAAGCATTAGATTTTCCATTCCTCCACATATTCTCAGGAGCAGGAAGGAAGGCAAAGGCTGACTCAGTTCTGACCTCTCTTCTAGTTCCCACAACATCCTTAGCACCTCTTGACTTTAATGTCAGTTTAACACTGACACTTTAGTGAAAAGGACTCTTTGCTTGATGTGGAATAGATTTTGAGTTGTTCCAGGAAGAAATGTAATATGTCTCCTGGCTAACAATTTCTATGACAAGGACAGTACACTTAGACTTTTAAAGAATCTCTCCAATTCCATTTATTTGGTACTAGCAAAATCATGTTTGCCACATCCTCTTGCATACTTTTTAAATTTTTTTTTTTTTAAGAGGTAATTAAAGACATGTTTATTGTTGGGTAATTGTTCTTTCTTTCAAGAGAAATAAATAAATAAATGTGCATACAGATATGCTTTTTTTTTAGATAATTGTTTTTGCATTCATGAACTCTATATATGTAAAATGGAATGCTGAAATGGATCAGCTGAAGTATCTAACTAAAAAGCAATACATATCCTACTTTGTGGTGGAGCATGCCCAACAAACCCCAGTAGAAGGTGTATTATATTTGGAGGAAAAGGAAAGCACTAAACAGACTGGGAAAACCTTATCATAACAGTTAATTTCTCCAAAATTATTAACTAATTAAAAATAAAGCAATATATTACCTTTAAGTGAGATTGAATAGTCTCCAGAGAAATAATAAACTGAATAAATATTGTCCATTTGCAAAACAGCATTTCTGAAGTCATTGGCCTCACCCATTAAGCATGTGGCTCATCAAAATCTTCTAATTGAGCTTCATTTAATTTCACTATATATAGCATTTTGATTTTACCAGAGCATTTTCAGTACATAAATTTCTCAGTATTATACAATATTCTCTGTAAAAACTAGAAGACATTTTATGAAGCTGCTGTATGCTAAGAGTGGTTATTATTGACTTGAAATAAATTCTGGCTATAGCTAACAATGTTTTTGTGACCACTTAAAACAAGGAATTATTATTTATTTATTAAGAGACATTTAATATTTCCATTTAATTAATAGTCAATAAACCTTGATCATGATACTTTTAAAGATTTCTTTATAAGACAATTTTATCATGTAATGAAATTTAATTAAATGTAGAAGTGTAAACAGTATTATTATTGAGTTCATTCTGATAAATAAAATTTACATAGCTGGGCTATGTAGGCTTTTATCTGCAGTGAGAACCTGGTTTGGCTTAAAGGTTTTTGAATTAAATATTTGGATCTGTTTCACTGGAATTTATAAAATACTATGCAGTTTTAACATAAATATGAAGAAATAAATGAAATTAGAGCACAAGTTTATCAGCCACTTCCTGCCTTTACTAAACTGTTTCTTTTGGCTGGTTTTGGCAAAAAATTGATGGAATGCACCAGAACCCATGCTAGAATCCCTATTTTCCATATCAGCTGTTCACAGCTTTTTCTAATCAAGGCATGGATTATTAACACAGCTGTCTACAGGAAAGCAAGAGCAAACTCAAGCTGGAACATTAGTGACTGATACAACCCAAACTCTCCTTCCTTTTTGTCTCTGTCATGCTTGGGTGGTTGTTGCTTTTCTCTACCTAAATCCTGTGCTTGTGTGTCTCCTGGCCAAGGCAGAAGCATCTCACAGCTGGGAAAGCACCTGGCAAATTTCCTGAGGGACTGAGGCAAGTTGAATATAACTTCTTTAACCTTAGTGCCAGTAAAAACCTTCACACTGAAAACTCTGGATCTTGTTTTGAGGGCTCAGAGTTGTGATACACTAATATTTCTGATCTGGGCACTTATCTGATGTTAATTACAATTGAAGAGAATGGTGAACTGGGAAAATTTCTTGAAGTATTGCTTCAAATTCCTTCCAAGTCACCAAAGATCCTCCCAGTCCTAAGTGTTGTCTGTAACACCCCTGTGTTTAGTAGGATTCCTCCCTTCTGTCATACCCCAGAGGAATTTTTACATAAAAAACCTCAAAATACTGTTGCATAGGTAAGAGCATGAGAAAACCTCTATAGCATTGATTTTAGGTGACCTGGTGTGCTAATGGCTGAATGGATGCCACCACAACAGCTGCCTCATGGACATCTGGAATAGTTTCCTTGTCCTTGCATCTGAAAGTGTTTCTCACTCAAACACATGGAGGTGTCAGTGACCCTGGTAAGGGGAGAAAGAGCGAAAGTATTAAAAAAACAGCCATAATACTCCAAGCTCTTTATTAGGTTTTATAACCAGCTATAAAGGGGTTAATATAATTCCACACAATCTACCAATTCTTTTGATTTTCTACTTCAAGTTCTTGGATTACCATAATTTTTGAGTATTTTTAAAGAAAACTTAACTTATTTCAAAAACAAGTTAATTTTAAGGTAGGTACACCTTGGTAGCATAGGCTAAAATGAAAAAACAAAACAAAACAAAACAAAAACAAAAACAAAAACAAAAACAAACAAAACAATTTTGAACTTTAACTGTAGAGAAGAACAAAGATACTCACCAGAAAGATATTGGGCTGTCATTTACTACATGTTTTGGGGGCTGTCTGCTTTGAAGTGTAACACAGAGAGGAGTTACTGTGTACCAAGGAGAGACACACTTAAACGTCCTGAATCATCATCTTCCCTAAAATCTGAGGTGCCTTAAACTCCCCTTGTCTGGCAAGGAATTAATTTCTAAGAGTGCATTTGTATTTAAAAGTCCATTTTTATATTGCAAGAATGAATAAATGAATCCTTTTATCACTGGAAGAGATGGTGACCCCTGTGAAAAAAATAAATATAATCTCTGTTTTAATTAAGGTCAGAAAATAAACAAGGGTCTGTTTTATATCCAAGGGGTCTCAGGGGATAACTCCTGGATAAGGGAGCCCTGAATACATAGCCCATTAAGTAGCAATATGTTTATTTTACAAAATTGAGGTGTTAAAAATGGTTAGATCTATTGACAGCATAATGAGGTCTTAAAGTTGAGGAGGATTTTCCATTCATTTTATATACTGAGCTTGAGAAAAAATACAACTTTTGTTCTATGTCTCAAATACATATCCTTTATCTTCTTCATTTACAAAAGTACCACATCTTTAAGGAGATCCTACCCATAAAATATATTTTTTTAAAGACAGTGATATAGGAAGTTAGATTTGTTTTAGAGGTATGAGATATTTGCATAAACAAAAGCTTGCAACAGACAAATCTGCCTGGTCATCTTGGACACTGATAGGAGAAAAAGAATGATGAGTCACTGCAACAGAAAGCAATAAGTGCAATAAAGTAAAAACCCTTATATATGAAATAAATACATAAATTATGCACATCTCTCACTTGCATGATGGTGTAGAAACAACCAGCTTTCAAACTTTCCTTGACAGCAGGATGGATTTGAACTCTTTCTAATATCAATATCAATTAAATTATATATTTAACATTTTTAACTGCAGCAATTTGAAACAACCCACACAGATTATGTTTCTGGGTCAAGAGTGACAAGATTAATTAGCAAAGCACTCAGATAGCTTCTTTCATGTCAAAAGATATAATTAAGATGGCATAGAACAATATAATTTATCCCCTGATATATACCAAATTATTCTGATCTGCATAATTTAAATATAACATTAGGCAATATCTTGTGCTGCTAATAATAGGAGATTGTAGCTGGTATTACCTATTCATGTATTTTCATTAAAGGCTTATTCATAATTTATAGTTCCCTTGGCTCAGGAAAATATTTACTAAATGAAAAATGTATTGTTGCCCTGCAGTTAACAGGTTGATTGCATTAGGAGCTTTCAAAAGTGGCTAAAAAGGCATTTGTCTTAAAAAATACACCTACTGAAATAAAACACCTTTTTTTAAAAATTATTTGAATTTAGTGAATTATTCCTTCTTTGTACAAAGTTAACTACAATGACAGAACTTTTGCCCTGCTCAGCATTAGTCAGAAGGACCCATCTCAATAATTTGGGGAATTTGGAGCCTGAAAATGACTGAGGCTTCCCAGAGGAATGGAATTAAGTACCCAAATAGATCCAGTTTCTCCCTCCCATATTCTGCTATTCCTGCCCTTATAAAACACAGGAAGCACACTGAAGACAGAACCACATCTCAGATAGCAACTTCAGTGCTACATGAAATTTTCACAGCACAGATTCTCCAAGAGGAAATCTAACCATCTTTGAGGAACTTTTGGCCATGTGGAATTTAAATTACAGATAAAGATTGAATGTGTTTCCCATGAGCAGCACATGTGCCAGGAAAAGAGGCATGTGCTTTTATCCATGGTGATTCCAAGAATTCTAATGCTCACTTCACCTCCAGCAGTGATTAGCCTTTATGCAACACAAGGCAGAGCTGCCAAGCTGACATGGCTGTGGAGCAGGAATTATACCTCTTACAATCCAATTTCTCAGCACTTTCTAAATTTACTCACTATTGCAGGTGTAATGACCATATTTAAGGACTGTGAAGTTAGCAAGCCTCTCTTTCTCAGGATCACTAAACTCCTAATGTGTCTTGTAGAGTGGATTTACAGGTACATTTTCTCCCTTTGAAATTTTAGATTTTTGTCCCTGTTAGCTATGATTAGACAGATGTAGATGAGAAAGAACCCAGGATGAAAAATCCCAGATTTGGGACAACCAGACATCTATGGAATCTTGTCTTTAATACTGCATTAAGCTGCAAAAGAAGAAGAGATCTTTATCAATGAGAAACAATTGTTAAGCATATTGACTATAATTGTACCTGCACACAATTTTCTTTAAAGGCACTTAGAGCTAGTCAGAAAATCCCTTAGCTTATTTTTGAACAATAATGCTCAAGTAACACAGGGATATGGTTAAGCTTTTTTTGGGCAAGTCATAATCCTTCGTGCTAAAGATATTTCATTGTATGGCCAATGTCACTCCCTCAAGCATTTCTTCAAATCAATACCTTTTATTCCCTGCTAGCCTGGCTGATCAGATAGCCTGCATATCAGTCCTGACTCCAGTTCCATTAGAAGATAACAGTGCCTGCCATTGCAATCCTTCAGCACTCTCTTCTGCAACAAAACCTCTCAATATGAACAAGCCACAAGGTTATTCTGACAAATCATGAACCAATGTACCACACAGAAATGGTGTACCTATTTTTTTTCTGTGAATGAAGTGAGATTTCTTCCCAGCTGTCCTGCATGTACTAAAAGATATATTTGCATATCTGTAAAGTAAAAAAAAATTTCGTTTTTCAAGAGCATCTCAGCTAATGTTTTTAAAACACATTTTTACTAGAGACTGTATGGAGGAAATAAAGACACAACAGTGTCTTTTTTATTAAGCTTAGCAAAATACTACTTTGAGGAAGCAATTAAAAATAAATTATCAATTTGATACTTTGTTTTCTTTTTTAAGCTCTCTAATACTGCCTAATTGCTTTCAGGAAAAGGATTTCAGCACAAATTACATACTATACTGAGGTTATATTAAATATTCAATATTTATTTGAGATGTATTGTAATACATAAGTGAACTGCATGAATAAAATATTTTTTCCTTTAAGCAGAGTTTAGTAAAATAAAGAGCTAATTGTTTAAAAACCTAGAGAGCTCTAAGTTTATATATAGATATTTTTTCTTACATACAGAAGTTTTCTTAACTTTAAAAATGAATGCAACGAAGTAAGAAAGAGCTCAGTTTGGAAGACGAATTTCTTTGAAAACAAAAAGTTCTACCGATATTTGGGAAATGGACTTTATGCAATGCATGCAACTAATACAGACATGGTTTTGCTTCTATTTTTTTTGCCTACGTTATCTTTCTTGGACCTCCAAGAAAAGCCCCTTTCAGTTCAGCATGTGCTCCAGCCAAGCAGTAAGCAGATTAAGGTAAGTGATTAAAGGCCAAATCCCCAAATACACAGCTGTGGCATTGGCCACCACGAGCAATCTCACAGAAACAGCTCGGTGGGAGCACACAGAAAAGCAGGTTTTTATTATTTCCAGGGCACTGAGAGCCCCCAGCTGAGAACAAGAGCAGTTACTCAGCAGAGAGATAAAAAAGATCCCCAGGACAATGGCTATCACAAGAAAAGCACGCAGGCAGGAGATACCTGCACTTCAGTATGGCACAAAACATAATGCTGTCTGTATTCCCCCATCCCAGGCTCATTTTCTATCTGCCCTTGGGAATAACTTCCAAGTGCTACTAGATCTTTGATAAATACATAGGTGTATTCTTGGGGATTGTGCAGGGCTGAGGCAAACAGTTCAGACAAAGGATGATAAGGTTTTTGCAGCAGTTGTTTACTTGGAGACTATTTTCCACCCAAAATTGCATGGCTCCGAGTTCTGAAGAGGCATCAAGGAAAAAGTGAAAGAATTTGGCTGTACAGCTCCTTGAAGGCCTTCTGCTTGAATCGTGCCTTGTTTATGACTGTGAGGAAGAACAGAAATGGGACAGATCTGTTTCATGAGCTGCTGCTATAAATTCTATGCCAACATTCTAGTATTCACTATCACTCTGACACCTCTACTCAATTTTTGAAGTCTGGAACTTTCCTGCAGCTTTCTCACATCATCATCTTTTAAACATTTGACATTTGACCCTTCCCAGCTCCTCACCAATTCCCTTACAATACACACTGGCAGCACAAAAATGGAAGAAAAAATATCAGGTTTCCGCTACTGAAAAGAGGACTAACTTTTTATAACTAACTAGTGGTGGGAAGATATAAAGCATCACTGAGCTTGTATTATCAGCACAGAAAAAAAAGTCCTGAAGGGGAAAGTCAAAAGGTATCAACAGATGCACCTGGTCTGCAGTTATTAGCACAAAATTATTTGAGATAGGTTGTGCAGCAGAGTCCAGGCAGACTCACAGTCTGGATCATACCAAAAGAAGTCAAGATCCAAGAGGCAAGGAAGGTCTGCAGTGTCAGCATGTCACTAAACATTTGGGGAGAATGGGGCCAGGGTAAATGTTTTTCTGCCAGCAGCGTGTCATTTTTCTCTAGCCATGCTCAAGAGAGTACCTTTGCTAGGAGGAAATGAGCCACAGGTATGTGTGTACTTCTCATATTGAGAGCAAAGATTGCATGATGGGGATCACAGATACACAACACAAGAGGGACCTGGATACAGGAATAACCAACAGGAAAGCCTCAAAAAAGATAAGATTTTTTTTCTGACTGTATTAAGAAACAGAGGGATGAGTTGTAGATATTAGAATGATGGTAAAAATACAATCTGCTACCTAAAAAAATGCTCAAATACCCCTTTTCACCTTCGTGTGCTTTTTATCAACAAGAGTCTAATACAATTACTTGTGTAAGCTTGCTTGTTTCTTGCATGGCACCAAGACTGCAATTTAGTCAGATAAGTTCCTTGCTTTTTCTTCTTGCACCAAATATGTAGAAAAAGCAAGGGAGTTATGGAACAAGTACGGGGTGTTTGTGTATAATTTTGGGAGCTCTGTAATTTTTTGTCCATGTTCCCTATTAGCACTAAGTACTGATCCTCATGAAAGCCCAGTGAGAATCCATGATGTGGCTTTCTGCTACTCAGTTAGAAAAAAAGGAATGCAGGATATTCCTGTAGTGCTTTTGGCAGCTGTTGCCAGGTTGGCCAGCAGCAGCAGGACACTGCCCCAGCAGCCACCTGCAGCTTCCAAACCATGAAGAAGCAGCACTGGAGGTTGACTGGTCCTTAACATTCTCGTGAAGTTGCTCAGCAGCTTTTTTTGCATACCTGGGAATCCCTTTGTCTCGCTCCCTGGCATGCACAGAGTAACATGGGACCTGCCTGGGAAACATCTCTAATGTGCAGGTTGTTTGTTTTTTTCTTTGTTCCCATTTTTGTTCAGGAGATGAAGGAGCATGCCTCAAGTGATGCCATTTAACATCTGCAATATGAAACACGACACATCTGGCCACGTACAAAATTTTATACAATCTTTTCAAGTATTTCTTTACAGAGACAGATGATTTGTAGGTGTACATTTGTAAAGCAAGAAAGATTGCTTGTTAATCTGCTTTATACTAATTGTGATATTTATTTGCATATGTATTCTCACAAAATTAAATGGAAACTCCTTACATTTTGCTCAAAATAAACCAGTGGTTTTTCTGCTTTCTGAAATAAATGGAATAGTAATATTCTAAACTAAAATGCAAATTTCAGCCTCTGACAGCTGATAGCTATTTTGCATATATGCTTTGGTTAAACAGATTATCCATTAAAATTCATGTTCTGGCTGAAATTCATTTGCAGCTCACTGTTGTAATTTTTACTGAATTTACCCAATGTCTTTCATAAGTCGCACACAGAAAAATCCCCCGGTGAACTGGTGTTTCTCCCACTTCCTCCCTCCTTCTAGTAGTTAAATATTTTGCAGAGATCCTGCCTCAAGACAATTTTTTTCTCAAGGTTTACAGGTGATTAGATTTGAATCTCGTGCTCCCATGGTATTTAGAACCTGACTTTTCCAACATGGAATGAAAGCAAACTGTCTCTAAATTAAATGCAAGCTTTACTGCCCTGAGACCCAATTAGGTATTAGCAAGTACAACACAGATCCAGTCAATAGGACACAGAAAAGAGATGGTTTGCATCACTAGTTAATCAATATACAAGGTTCTACAATATCCACTGGCAGGAAAAGCAACGTCACACCATTTATGTTAGATATTCTCCAGGATTAGAAGATTCCCCTCTTCCCTTTCCTTGAGCATTCAAAGCATAATTTGTATTTTTAAAAGTAAAGAGAAAAATACATGACACGATTCATGGGCAGTCACTGCGTATCATGTTTAAGAGAACAGCAAGTTTCCAGAGGACTAAACAGTGTTCCTTTCTGAATAAATACCTCTGATCATTACTTGCTGTGGTAGAGCAGCCATTAAAAAAAAAAAAAAAAAAAAAAAAGAAGGCAAAAGCAAAAAAAAACCCAAACCACATGATTAGGTCTGATGCTCTGCTGATGTATTGCAGGCTGAAGGAAAGTTAAGAAGGAAAGTTAATGGTATAGTTAGCCCAAGCCTGGCTGCCTTTCTTTTCTCATTTTCTAAGCTGCAGTGTGGCATAGCCTTTAGCCAACACAGCAACTCCCGACTGAGGATGCATTAAACTGAGCAAATGAATGGCAGCATTTTAAAGCTAATCTGATATCCTGGACATGCTTGTGGGTTTTAAAGAGTCCACATCAGATAAAAAGGACTACTGGACACTTGAGAGTTGACATATTCTTCTAAAGAGAGAGCATGCTGAGAATTCAATTGGGCCATAAAGAATATTATTTTAAAAAAAAAAAGATATCAAAAATGGCAAATGTAGTTTTTATATCATCAAGAATATAAACAGGAATATACAAAATCAAACCACTCAAAAATACACTCAGCTGAAAAGACACTTGTAAATAACTGTATGGAGCAACTTAATACTGGAATAATTAATTAATTACAGACTTTCCTCAACTAAAAAATAATGCCCTTTGCATCTTAGAGATGCAAAGGGAAATTAAGCTTCAGACCTTTATAATTAAATATAGGCTTTTGCAGACTTACTGAATTGAGGAAAGCTAACTTAAATTTCACTTTCGTATCTCATGCGCACATTTTTACCCCAGACTCTGAGGACAGGAAGAGTTTATATGAATTGATTGCAAGTAGCAAATATAGTTAACACTGTGCTTTTATATTACTATTTCTAAGCTAAAGAAAAATTCCAGCCAGGTGTTTCATTAAACAGCCCTTTTCCCTCAATCCAACGTGTCTGAACATTCTCTTATAATGAAAGTTTTGCAAAAGCCACAGCTAAGGTTAAATACACTGATTGTTATTTAACTGTTCCTATATTAGAGAAAAAACTGAACGGTTGAGAAAAAATGATGTGGGCTTGAGTTTAGTGTTCGAGCCAGCAGCTGCAGGCGGACACACACACATTTGGAAAGATATCAAGCCGACATGAGTGGCAATATTCTACATTTCATTTGGGTGCACAGGCTGTAGATTGGATAAACCAGTTGTAAAATTAAACATACCAAAGGGTTCTGCAATATAAAAAGTGCCAGAATCAACAGCAATGTCTTCCTATTGCAAGATGCGTTCCCAAGGGCGAAAGTGCCTCTAGCCAGTGTCTGGTAGAAAAAAGAAACACAAATTGAAGTGCTTTCTGCATCCATAGGAATACTGCTGTTCCACTTGCCTCAGGTAAAAACCCAGACCTCTCACGACCAGCAATTCTGACTACTATATCTTATGGATGTATTTGTTATCCTTTTCCATGATTCTTAGTTTGCAGTTAATTTCCTTTGGGTTCAGAGGACAAATAAGGCTGAGAACGTGGCGTGCCCAAGAATGCTGCTTTTCAGTTGCAGCCTTAGGAAGATGGATAACTTCCCGTGAGACATGGCACCAGGAGTCCATTCACACTGCATTAGAGAAGGGAATCTCTCATGCAGAAGGTTCTAGTGCTCTGCTTATACAGGAAAAGTTTTCTAAAATTCACATGGACCCTTTCTTTTCCACATTCTACAGTACTGATTCTACACTCCACTTCTCTTGTAACCCTGGAAAATGCGAGTTTTAAACTTTCTGTGCTGTCAGACACTGACCCCCAAAAGAAAACTGCTTTTGCCCTGAGGCTTTGGAGAAGACTTCCAAAATTGAATAACAAAACTAGAATCACTGGTGCATAGTTTGAATAGAAGTGTGTGATATCACATGGTGAAGGATTTGGAATTTAGAGTTATAAATATAAGTATGAAGCAAGATAAAAGTTTTAGGGTGGAGGTTTTCTTTCTTCTTCATCTTCTTCTTCTTGGGTTTAGGTAGTATTTTTTAATTGGATAGAAAATGCAACATTGTGGGGCATGGATGTTTAGTCATTGGATCAAAAGTAAAATTAATTTAGGTGTTAGTTTTTAATTAAACAATTAAGCATGAAAAAAACCTTGTAACAAGTGAGATAGATCATCATTTATTTATTTTTAGCTTGTTAGCTAGAAGTTCTGTAGCACTCACTGTAACATAGATAAAAATTAATAAACATCTAAGTCCAAATGCAAAATTCCACGTCTTGTAGTTTTAATCCCAATACTGATTTAGGAAAAAAAAAAAAAGAAAAGAAAAAAGTGGTTTTGTGTGAGGATTGAACTCACGACCTTTAGATTATGAGACTGAATTAAAAAATTAATGACATTAAAAATGTAATGAAATTAATTTTTTTCTGTTCCCCGGGCAGATGTGGGGCCGGTCTTGCACTTTTAATCCCAACTTTGACTAAAAAAAACCAAAAACCAAAAAACAAAACAAAAAAAAAACCAAACAATACACCTCTAGGCCTAAGACCCTGTTATTGAACTGTTATCAGTATTACGAGATCTGAAACCCAACTGCTGCATAGTGCATGTGCTTTTATAACTCTTCATATCTTGATGAACTAATGCTGGGAAAGGAAGAAAAAAAAATATAAAAGCCCTTACCTTAACTTAACTTGTGATAGCAATTTTTCTTGATTTTATCTTAACACTTTAATAAAAGTGATTGCTAAATCACAGTTTTTAATGTCAGACAGCATCAGTGCAGCAGATCCAGGCACAAGAAATGGAATCTCTCAGAGATGCTGGGATATCTTTGAATTGTTATTAGTTGTGTAATCCAACTGCTGAAAAGTCATAGTCCCCAAATACTTACTAATAGGTACTTTCAAGGACTTTTTCTTCTGTACAGAAGCAGACTTTTGTAGAGACTTTTTCTTCTTATAGAGAAAGCCATAATTTTAATGCAATTTACAGAATGCTACTCTAGAGTTCTTGAAAGCATTCTGAAATATAACATATGACTCTGAGAATTTCAATGAAATTTAATTTTTTTGATTCTTCTCCCTCATCTCTGTTTTCTTTAACTCTTTATGTTCTTTCATTTTTCTACTCCATTATCATAACATACTATTCCAAAATGCTTTTAATAGTTTTGTTTGAATAATGAATTTTGTTTCTTGATGTCATTAGGCTTTCCATTAAAACAAAAAGTCAATAAAAACTTCCATAAAATATGCAGTTCTGAAAAACTACCCTTCTTTTTACTTTGCTTGACTGAAGACGTGGCTAAGAGCTTTATAAGCAGAGTTCTAAAACCTAGAAAACAAGTATCACAAAATATACCAGTTAGACTCTTATAGTAGCCATTATATATATTATCCTTGTAGACACAAGCATAGTTATATATAAGATTCAGAGTCGGTATGAGTTAAAGTATAAACAAATAAATAGGGAAGTAAAAAAGCCAAAACAACACAGAGAGAAGCCCCACAAATGCAGAAAAGTTCAATCATAACCATGAGGAAATTATAAAATAAAAAGTCAGTAAGGAAAGAAACTCATTAATGAGTTTAATACAAAGGACCTATAAAGTTTTTGGGTTTTTTTTTCTAAAAATCCCAAATTAATTGCAATCACTTTTCCATTGGGTGATGGCCTTTGTTGTGTTTGTTGTTATGGCTGGTGGGATTTTGGTCTTGTATGATAATTTTTTTCTTGATCTTCATTAGTTCAAACAGTTTTGTGCTTGTGTCTATATTTTCATAACACGCCATAAATGCTATGGTTCAGGCATATACCCCATATATATTCCCATATTTCATTCCTGACCTAGAAGAAACTACTTTTATTCTCTTTTACGAGTCTTGGGTTTTGTCCAAGATAATAAGAAATTGTGCCATCAATCATCTCTGTTCTCACAGAGAATTGTGTAATTTAATTCAACCATAAAAAAGTCATATTGAGGTGAAAAACAGCTTTCAAATAAATGTAGTACACTCAGAAGTTTACAAAAAAAAATTCAGATATTGTGTTTTAATTATAAATTCAAAAGAAGTAAGAGTGGATTCTTTGAAGTTACTTTCAATGTAATTTCTCCAATAAATGCAAAATGTGAAAGTTCACATTCCCAAAAGAAATTTAATAGTTAATAAAAAATACCTCATTGGAAGTGTCTGTTTTATCCAAATACATACATTCATACTCAAATTTTATCTCTGGAAAAAAATAAAACCTGAAAGTCATCTTCATGAGAAATATAATAGTAACTTCTGAATGAAATTTCAGCCAGGATTAATTTCAGATCTTCATGTTCTCAGTGGGACTATGCCAATCAATCTTTTTTCATAATATGATTCCTTGAGCACAGGATACTAAAGAGTGAGAAGAAAAAAAAATCATGAGATTATCAGCTTATTCTACAAACAAAATATTCAGAAACCTAAATGGACCAAATGATACGTCTAGCATAACAAAGCATCGAAAATGGTAGAATAATTTATAGCAATGAATAGCCAAGAAAAACATATGTGTGCCTCTTAGGTATTAAAAAAAGGTGATCATCATGGTTTTAGGAGTTGAACAAGGTAACAATTACTTAAATTTTGTGCAGATTAGTTTATTTGACCACCAGGATTTGACCTTGCAATCTAATCAATTATCTCACCATGTTCCCACGTATCAGATACTACATTTGGTGCTGACAAGGGAAAGTTATATTTTGGGTATCCCCACTCCACCAAAGTGCATATTCTTTGAAGTATATGAATGTCAAACCCTGGCTCCTGCATGGCAATTTTGCCTTTGAAATCAAATCTTCTCAGAAGTCCATGCCAGAGGAAACCCTTGTGGCTCACACAGCCATGAGCTTGTCCAGCTCCAGAACAGCTTCATAAAGCCAGTTCTCCACCTCAGTACTTGTGCAATGTAGTGTTCATCAAAATTGCTTTTCTCTGTGTGCACAGATGGGCAGACAAATCTCTTTGCTCTTTAGAGCCTCCATTCTGACTGGGTTTATCAGCCATAGGCTCACCCATGCAGTTCCCAGACTTATATCTATCATAGTACATATATTTTACTGCAGGAACTGCCTGCTCACACACCCTGCTGACTGCAGCTCATGTGCTGCAGCTACATCAAATACAGTGTGCCACAATGATTGCTCAGTTCTGTGTAACAACAGCTCCTGGAGCTATCAACAATTATATACAAGCCCATATAGCACATAAATTAGCAAGTCTCTTTCCTATATCCTTTAAAACTTATTCCTTTACCTGCAAAACTTTAAGAAAAAGAAAGAAAGAAAAAAAGCTTTCATACTTCACCAAGTGAAGTTATACGAGGACTTAAGGCAAAGAATTTATCAGTCATCCAAAACTCTTAATCTGAAATGTCAAGGAGTTCCTGAATGCAACACAGAGAAGTTCTGCATTATGGATTGTTGAGGTCAAAACGAGTATCATTTCCTATAGACTTTTTTTTTAGATATATTCATATGTACATTTAAAGCCTTGGGCTATGTTGAAAAAAAAAAGGCATTTTAAGATCTTCAGCAGCTGTTATGATTAGATAGTTTTTCTGATCTATTGCTACATTTAGACCAGGATGGTTTATTACCTTCCACCTTTCACTGGCAGTTGGCATATTGCAAATTTTTTTCCATCTTCCTTATTACTAGCATCAGCTTAAATGATGCAAGTGTTGAAGTTAACAGGTGAGATTTTTCTGATAATATGATTTCTTGAGACTGCACAATGTTGATATTAATAACAGTATGACAAACTTATACAGCACACAGCTCATTGTATAGAGTGATGGTCTTGTCAAATTTCTTTACTTGGAAAGGGGTAAAAGCTGCAAGCTCTTCACTTACCTGTTCTACACCAAGGTAGAATCTGGTCTAGCAGAATATGACCCAAAATAACAGTGTTACAGTTTATTTTGAAAGGGCATGGTCAAGATCAATCTAAAAATATATGTTCTTTACATATTTAAGATCCCTCAGCAGCTTAGATCAACCAAAAACTAAAAAGTATAAAAAGCTGTCAGTTAAAAAAGTAAGATGTATGCACACAATCTGTGAACTTAGCTTTTTTTATGATTCCACAGTTTATATTCAGATCTTCTTAATTTTATAGAATTAAGTACTTTTTCCTTTGATTTTTGTGGCAGTTTCTGATAGGACTTTTTGTACAATTTTATCTGAGTTCTTCATTCCACTAAGTCATCAATAATTTATTTTATTAGCATGTCTCCATAAGAGGCTTTTAAGTAAAAACATTGACTATTTGCCTCAAATTCACTCAAAACCCTCCTGCATGAAAGGGAAAGTATATCTAAGCATCAAAGTCAGGACCATTTTCTATTTTCTTATTCACACTAATTCTTTATAATGAAAAAAACCCAAAACTTTGCTGATAATTCTTAGAAATGTTTAATAGACTACACTATTTTTTTTAGTTGAGAACTGCAGGAGCTGTTGACCCTAAGACTAAGGGAAACGCTGCAATGTTGAACACAAAGATGGATAAGGGTTAGGAAGTCCTTTGTATTTTTATATCCATATAAAATATTGCATAGAATTAGTTTTTACAGTTCATGAAGCTTGTCAATACTAGCTAATTCCAGCTTTATATTGCTAAATCATTCAATGAACTAACAATGACTTTTTAGTTTCAAAAACATATGCAAAATATTTCCTCTTTTCCCCAAAATGAGACTGTGGTTTTGTATCATCTTTTCTGAGAATCTCAACTAAATCCAAGACTGGGAGGTCTAGAACTGACAAGAAATTGTAACCTCATTTATTTGAGAACAAAATAACATTCTCTGTAGAGGTGCTATGAAATGTGGCTGAATTTTTCCTTTTTAAATTTTGCACTCCTTCATTCCCTAGTAAATTCTCAAACTGCAGTTAGAGAAGTAAAACAGCAAGAAAGAGGGGAGCTTGGCTACCATCATAGTAAAATATTGATTTAGTAATCATAAATAAAGTCACCAGGAATTGTGTCTATACAACTTCGGGAAATAGAGGAAATTTTTTGATGTCTTCTACAAGAAATTGGAAGCTAGAGGACAGAAAATTCCAATAAACAGTTAAAAATCCCTCAAAAATCCCAAAATATGAAGTGAATACCCTACAATCCTGCATAAAACACAGAACAATTGGGACAGATGGATATAGCTACATATCTGGTGTTGGGGATCCAAACAGCTGAAATTTAGGGGCAACCCTTCAGGCTAATCAGAATCTGATCCTATGATTTGAATGTCCCATGGCAGCCAAATGAGAGATAATGAGTGAGGAAAGGAGGTAAAATTAAAATGAAAATATAAATGAAACCAGCACCCTTGGATAAGAGTTGCAGGTTTTGAAACAGAATTAATTGCACTGACTGATGTAGCTAGATTTCAGGTTTCTGGAGAGCATCGACGTTGTGACTGCTCATAAATGCAATTCAAAGCTTTAACCCACACCACAAGTGCAATCTTTATTTATTTTGCACCTATGTGCATCCAGACAAAAGGTTTCTTCATTCTTCCTCTATTAACTTTACTAACAGGTATCAGTGCTCTTACCTTGAGCACAAGTGAGTGTTTCTAATTCTTTCTAAATAGAACTGGTCTTTTTTGGACTGCTAAGAGCAAAGCACTGCAGAGTGCATTCCACTCATATGAGACAGATGTCTGTCAATAATGTATCTGGAGAGAATTTTCCTCTGTATCCCACAAGCAATTATTTCACTACCTTTTTTTTTAAGAATTCAGCCCTCAGCCAGAGGGCAACTAGGAAATTTAGGCACCATTTCTTGCCTTAAACTTGTCCTTGCATGGATAAGTAGTTGAGGTGCTAAATAAAAGAAATAATTGAAATAAAAATCCCTGTAAGGAACATAGTTCATAGTAACAGTATTATGAGGCAGTGATAGTCCTGTTCTGGTTTGCAAGCAGACATACTGGTTGTAGCCTAAAATCAAATGTAGGTATAGACACATTGCTAGAGATGACCTTATTCTCTTCTGCCTCTGAAACTCTCATCACCCTGCTTGAGCTGCTTGCTGACACCAAGTCCAAGAGAACCTTTCTCTTGGATTTAAGGATAGCATAAGGACAATAATTAGCTACATACTCTGTTGCTGGGAAATGTGAAGAATTTTCATTATGATCATGCTTTAACTCCAGCTGGTAATTAAGCACCACACAGGCACTCAATTTTTCCCCATGTTAGGAATCAGAGGGGTAAAAGTGAGAAAACTTGTGGGTTAACACAAAGACAGTTTAACAGGGAAAGCAAAAGCCACAAACAATGCAAAACAAGGAATTAACTCACTGCTTCCCATGGCTGGGCAAGTGTTTGGCATCCCCAGGAGAGCAGGGCCCTTTGACACATAATGGTGACTTGGGAAGACAAACACCATCACTCCGAGTATTCCACTCCTTCTTCCCCCAACTTTATATGCTGAGCATGGTGATGTACATTGTGGAATATCCCTTTGGACAGTTGAGGTCAGCCATCCTGGCTGAGAGTGTCCTCTCAACTCCTTGTGCAGCCCCAGCCCATTCACTGGTCTGAGAGGGTGACTGTCTGCAAACGCTGCTCAGTGATCATGACCACATCCCTGGAAATATTGGCAGTTGCCAGCACAAATCCAAAACACAGCCTCATGCAAACTACTGTGAAGAAAATGATCTCTATCCAGTCAAAACCAGCACAATAAATTACTCAGAATAGCCTATGAGTGATTATATTTAAGTCTTTGTCTGTGCTTTGGCATATCTTTTCTTATAGAGATATATTTACCATATTCTCTAACTATTTCCAGAAATCAAAGACATCATAGTTGAGCTAATTATATTCCAAGAAGAATTTAATTATACTCTTGGGCTTAGCTTTTCCACCATTTAAGTGGAATTGGTACAGCAGTAGAAAAAAGAGGAGAGAAAAAATTAAGGCAGTTTACTGAGTAGGCACAATATATTAATACACTTTTTATTATGGACATAACTCCTTATGAAGTCCTTATCTACATTAGCAGATCCATGGGTAAAGCGTGATGGAATGCAGTTGATGTAAATCTAAAAGGAAATTAAAATCTGTTTATAAATAGCTATTATTTTTGTTTCCAGACTGTTTAATGCTTATTCATCCAGTAACTCATTAATTTGAAATGAAGTTATAATAAAGAAAAATGACAGGATTTCACACAAGTCCTTAAAAATACTGTTCTTTTCTGGGAAGAGGGTTTGCTTTTTTTTTTTTTTTTTTTTTTTAAAAAAAAGGGAAGGTTTGCATATATTTTTCTAGTTTCTGAGTTTGTCCTAATTTAGGTATTTTTGATTTCTAGTGCAAGAATGAATCCAAGAAGGAGAAAACACAGAGGCCTTGAACCTTGAATAGGACTGGATAAACCCTAGCAGGAGGAATATAAGGAAGTATTTAGGAAGTTAAATGTTTCATTTACTTAAAGGTAGGAGAGTGTCCAAACCTCCTGGTAATTCATCCTTGCATAGTTGCATCTTCATCTGCTGTAAGATACAATATACATTCAGTATTCACTTCAAATGCCCATCTAGTTATTTACATACCACCAAAAATACATATGTGTGGACATATTAAAAAATAGTATATAAGGTATTAATATCAAGGTCTCCTTATCCTTTACCCCTTGCCCTGAGCAGGGTTGAATTGTGCTTTTCAGGTGCCCCACAGCTGAGTGCCCACCTGTCTGAGCTCAGCTCTGGGAATGCTGCAGGAGAAGGAGCTGGCAGCCCCAAGCAGTTCCTGGGCAATATTGGGGATCTTTCACCCCTTCCCTGGAAGCAGGGAGAAAGCAGTGATGCAAAGAAGCAATAGTAAATCTAAGGAAACACGAAGTTCAGGAGGAAAAAAAGTCGACATCATTATTTCTCCTGTCATTTTTACATTGAGAGCCATCCTTGTCATCCTAATGGAAACATGGAGAAATCATCTTAGCTTCCTTCTCTCTGATTTTTGCCAAGGGAGAATTGTAGTATCACCCATAAAGACCAGAGAAACATTAAAAGATTGATAAGAACGTCAGAATAAAGGGGGAGGTACTGGGTATGACTTTTTGATATGATTTTTTTTAACATATAATTGGTGAGACTTTTGCATACTCATTATTCAGGTTGAATTATTGGAGTTGTTACGGTTCATTAGAATAACAGTAAAATCTTTAACTCTACCCACATTTCCTGTTGTGAATATCCCAGTTCAGTGTAACTAGAATTCTAAAACTTAGAAATGTGTAAACTGCAAGAGCATTATCAATTAATTATGCCAAAGTGCTCTGTGTTCAGCGCTCCAGCAAAAGTTCTGAGGGCTGCCTTCAGCACTGAAACTTTTAGGAGGATGGATGCTGCTTCTCTGTGAAGGAGTTTGCTTTGGCCCATTAAAACAGGTGTGAGAAATATTGTTAGGAGAACAAATATCAAAGCAGTGTTCCATCTACAATTCTGGACCTCATGCTTTGATGCTGAAGAAAGAAGGTTAGTGTTACCACAAATCAAAGGTACTTCATTAGCTCCTGCTTTTTATGAGGTTGCTGAGGCAAATTTTACAATATAGTTTTAAACATCATTAACTTTGTGACCTTAACATTAATGTGTTGATAGACAATTCAAATTGCATTAGTGAGCTGAGCAGCCGCTACTGTGGAAGTCTATCTTATCTCCCCCTTCCCACCAAAGTCATTATAAAAGAACATGAAGGCAAGTAGGCTTCATGCAAAACTAAGTTTATCTCTGATTTATACCACACTTTTAATGTTTCCTTCATGCTATAAAAGAGCATTTGATACAAATTGGTTCAGGCTAGTGTTTCTGAAACATAACAGTACATCTAAAGAGGAGATCAAGCAGCCATGGGGAATTACCTTTCATTTATGAGTGTAAACTCTTAAGAATTGAGTTGCTATATTCAAGAGTTTCAAAGGAAATCATTTGATAGCAGTGTGCATTTTAATTGCAATATTCCCATAGAAGTACTAATTTTGCAACTTAAATGCCTGCCAGCAGCAGTGCAAGGTAAAAATAATTATAAGAAAAAATTATAATAATGATGATAGACATACACTTGTTATTTTACACTGCCAGGGAACCAGTTTCATTAAAACAAAAGAAAAGCAGCACCAGAGGGAAAAGAGGTGAAAATAAAGGTGGTGTGTTGATGTCTTGAGGCTTGATGATCCATTTACAGGGTTACTCATTTCCTTCTTTATCATGGAAGGAAATGAGTAATTTGGCTAACGCATGGAGGATTTCAGTATCCTGTGTTCAACTGCTCATGTGTTTTGAATATCTATGTGTCCAAAAAAATGTGCTTCCTTTGATTCCTTTATCATTTTTGATCTTACAGTTTGGATGATAATTTTCCATTATTTTCAAATTTTACTCTACTTCAATACAATAGATTTCTGTTAAGATATGAATGTGCAATGTTGGGAGCTCAAAATCTTTAACCTTTACTTTGGATTTTGAAAGGGCAAAAACGCAGCAATCAAAGGAGTAGAAATACACAAATTCAGATTGTGAAGACTAACCTTGTTACTTCGATATGTAAATTGGGAAGGAAGACGTAGTTCATGTTCTGGCAAATTAGTTTGTCTTCTCATCTACTAGATTTGTTTTGGCAAGGCAGGGAACAATAAATAATTGCATTGAAGAGTGAGACAACATCATACAAGGAGCAGGTATTTTTATTTTGTGAGATTAAGACATATGAGCACATTTTTACTTGTCTTCACCTTACCCATATACTATTTCTTTTCCTAATTCTCATAGCATGTCAATAATCTTTAAAGCATTTTAAAAGTTTTTCTAGCATATAATTTTTGTAATGAAACAAAGATTTTAAATACTACTGTGTTCAAGTACTAAAACCAGTGCTGATGTCAATTGTAAAGAAGTCAACACAGAGTCCAAGAAATAGAGCAGAATGAACTAGAGAAGATGAGACGTGATGTACTTTTATAATCTCCCTCTCCCATGACTACTCAGGTATTAGGTGCCATTTTCTGATTAATAATTTCACTAGATAAAGGGAATACCAGATAATCAGAGAATAAATACAATCAAGGGTTTTTATCAAAGTCTACTGGAATGCTTTTCTTACCCTTCCTTTAAGCACTTCTTTCAATGAACCATAACTTATTAACTTTTACTTTTAAGTTGATAATGTTAACTTAACTAAAGTTAATTTAATTCCTAATATGATGGAAACAGCTGAAAATCACATTAGTATAATTTCAAATTTATAGAATAAAGGTGAAAAAAATATGATGGTTATAAAAAAAGTACCTGTCCTCCATGATTCACTGTTAAATGTTCACAAGCATACCAGTTCTCCACAGACCAATTCTTGAAAATCTGTGCTCTGGGAAAGCCAAACTCAGAGAAAAGCTTTGATTAACTGGTGTTAATTTCTCCCCATGGGAGGAATTGTGTTGCACACCACCTATGATCAACCTGAGATGGTCACAATCACAAAGTCACAACTCTACAGCCACGGATTCAGGGCACTTAAGATTTTATGTCTTCAGTTATCACACTTACTACTTGATTTGCTAATCTGAAACCAACCACTTAAAGTCTTGACTAAGCATTCAGCTCTTCTCAGTACACAACACCTGAGTCTGGGTTTTTACTTCTGGCTAGTAAAACTATTTTCTCCGCCATGTTCTCTGACATCTGACATCTTATCATGGGAAAGTTTCCATGGCAGCCAGTATAAGGCACAATTGAGCCTTGCCATTATATTTGATGGGCTTTTTCTTTGGAACTTCGATCCAGACTGTAATATCATTTGTCAGGAAACTAACCAAGAGATCAAAAAGAGTTTTGGTTGTTTGGAATAGATTTGTGCTTTAGCTATCCTCCTCAATCAAAAGGACAATACTTTAAAAAAACCTGCCAACAAAAATATACCAAACAAAACACAAGCAAAACTCCCAAACAAACAAACAACCTCCAAAACATACGGCAAACTAAGTGATAGCTATATATGGCTATAAAATTTTTATTTACAAACAACACACCAGTATATTATATTTTTCTGGGCTATGGAGGTTTAGGGGGAAAAAAAATTCATCTGAAGGCTTGGAAGTTATAAACTTAAGATGCTAAGCCATTTTTATGAGTCTGTAGCTGACTAAGGAATGAAAAAAATAAAAAGAAAAGAGGCAATACATCTTAAATATAATCTCTGCAAAATACTGAGAGGACAAAGCTATCTCCTGCTGTGGTGAGTATCACCCTCCAATAAATTCAAAATGCACCTCCCCAAACAAAACCCCACAAACCAATTCCCCATCCAGACAAAATCTTCTTATTCACGGATACAACAATTTGCTTAGAAAAATGAGGCAACTGGCTAATAAGCAATTTATTCTGTAAAAGGTATTTGATACCTGGATGGTTTTGTGATTACATTAATGTACAGAATGCTGTATATATCATTGGGCATATATAAAAACAGCTGTGACTTTCTTTCCCCTCTCCCACCTATTAAAAGAAAAAAAAAATCCCCCAACTCACAGCTTGATCACAAAAATTGCCAAGGCAGAGAAGATAGCCATGAAAGACTGAACTACATGAAAAGAAACTAAATCATTGGTATAAAGATGAGACTAATTTCCTCATCTGCCCGTATTTTTTTCATCCTAGGCTCACAAATGCAGTTTGTCCACAGATTACCCTCAAGTTTATTACCCATACAAAGATTTCTTACTGATCATCTCAACAATTCATCTGCTGCATGAACATACAAAACTAAAATATAACTAGTGATGAGTCTTATGCTGCAGGAATCAAATTTACTCAAGAAACTTATTTCCCTGAAGCTAAAATCACAAACCAATCACAGAATTATTGAGGTTGGGAGCTTGAGCTCCTGTTCAAGAAGTGCGTTCTAGAGTTTGCTACTCAGAATTGTGTTCAGATGGCTTTTGAATATCTTCAGAGGAGGAGACTTTACACCCTTTTTGGGCAATCTGTTCCAGTGCTCTATCACCCTCAAAATAAACTTCTTCCTCATTTTCAGGTGGACCTTTCTGTGTTCCAGTTTTTATCCATTGCTTCTCATTCTCCTGTTGCTGGACACCACTGAGCCTCTTGGCACCTCCTTTCAGATACTTACAGACATTAAATCCCCTCTCAGTCACCATATCTGGAGGCTCAACCATTCCTTTTAAGTGAGTTTCTCCAGTCCCTTAATCATGTCCTCCACATGGAATTGCTCCAGGATCTTCATGTCTTTCTTCTAGTGAGGAGCCCAGAACTGGACCTAAATAAGGAACTCCTATGGAATTAATCTGTGCACGTTCTCTGCAAGCTACAGAAACTACACCATTATTCAAGGTTTGAACAAAAAAGGAAATTAGGCTGACACCATTGCCTTCAGCTTTTTCCCTTCTTTGAATATCAATAAGTACACTCCTAGAGTCTCATTATTCCCTTGGCAGGGCTTCCACTACCATTTACACATGAATAATTTCTTTTTTATAGACCCAACATTGTTTTGTTCAAAACACATTTATCATTACAGAATGTGATACAGTAGGAGCGAACTGCAAGTGCTTCTCATCAGCGCTGCCTTTGCAGAACAACTGCACATGAAAAACAACCAGTATGTGAACCTAAAAATGCTTGTTTTACAATTCACTGCAGTTGTCAGGGGCTTGTCCATGATGAACTTGCTCATGTGGTTGAGTACCTAGTACAGAGTATTGTGAGGAAATACTGAAGGTTTGGGTTGAACTAATATGCGAAACTGAGATAAAATTACCCCTAATGTAAGTTTGCTATGAGCAGTATTTCATAGATCTTATTAACTAAGAGACAAACTCTTCTTTTACATAAATCAGAACTTTTGGGATGGTTTATAAACAATTGCATACTTGCACTTTTGTGGAGAGCAGACACCCACACATAATTTAGCACAACTTTTTGACAGGGCAGATCTAAAAGCAGATGCAACCTTTCAGCTGGAACTAAGTTTGTCTTCAGCCTTACACTGGTGCAAGTCACCTAGTGGGTAAAAGGAAAATAAAAATGGTAGTAGTGTCCCAAAGGAACAGATACAAATATTCTGCATATATCCTTGCATGCAACACCATGTTCACTGGTTTCTGATTAAAGCAATTCTGAAAACCCCATTAGTCAGAGATTAACCACAGCCCCAGTGTGCTCTGTGTCCTATAAGCACTGGTAAAATGTTTTATGAGCTAGAAGAATCACTGTTTTTCCTCACCTGGCCATTGGCATGTGAAAACTCCATGGTTCTTTTGGGTCATGCGCATTAGGAGCTTGGGATTCTGCAGGAATGCTCCTCTGCAGCTTGACAAGGAGCACATGCTGCATGTGGCATTTCCAAGAGCAGAGCCACAGGCTGCTCATTCCACTCACCCATCCACCCAACCATCCTCACTTCCCCCAGCACTGTCTGGCTGCTGTTCAAATGCTGAAAAAGGAGTGTGCCAAGAAATGTCCAGGCTCTGCTTAGTGGTGCCAAACAAGAGGACAAGGGGCAAAGGGAAGAAACAGATGCATAGAAAGTTCCACCAGAACATGAGGAATAAATTCTTCACTGAGCAGTGACCAAGCACTGGAACAGAGCATCCAGAGAGGGTGTGGAGTCTCCCTCACTGGAGATATTCCAGAACAGATGAAACCCTGTGTTGTGTGCTCTGGGATGACCCTGCTTGAGCAGGGAGGTTGGACTAGATGACCCACTGTTGTCCCTTCCAACCTGACCCACTCTGGGAGTCTGTGAAATGATGATTATTCTTATATCAAATTCTTTACATGTCAGCAAGACTTGTTTCCTCACTTTGCTTTTGATTTCTTTATCAATTATCAGCCAAAGTGGAATAATCAAAAGTAGTAGGAAGCATAGAGACAGCATAAGAAAGAAAAAAATAAAGTAGTGAAGTAACAAACAACCTACACCCACAAACCCATGAAACACTTTTTCTCAGACTGCACTTGTTTCAAAACTATAATTTCCTAGAAGACAGCCACATATTTTTTGAAATTCCTTGGTTATCAGGAATCACTAGTGGACAAAGTTTTAAAATTTTCAATCTCTTGGCATCAGGTGTTGGCAGTCACATCCAGAGCTGCCATTACACTTCATATATGGAGCTGTCCTTTCTCCAGAGGTGACCAGAGCTTCCAACAACAAGGCATTAGTCAATATAAAGAAACTAAAGCACAAAGGTATCCCATCCAAAACCTGGTAATCCTGAGTGATGCTCTAACAATACCTAGAAGAAGCAGTCTACATACTGGAGAGAAAGAACTTGAGCTACTTTGATCCAGTCCAATACATAAAGAAATCCGTCTTTGGGTCAGGCTCCGAACATAAACCAAAGGAACAGAGTGCCCAGGACCAATAGTTTGCAAAATGTGGTATTTATCTAACTTTATGTGAATGATGTGCATGCGAAGAAAACTTGTAGTTTTGACAATGAAAATGAGAGATTGTTGTGAATTTACATTAAAAGCATTTACTAAAACCACATTTCTCATTATTTCTATTTTCACCACATGTATTCATCTTGGCCTGAAATTAATTTTGTTCATGCAGTTCAAAGATTGTCTTCTTAAACAACCATTTCTGCAGTGTTCATACACACCAATGGATATTCACAGACAGTTCAAGTCTTTAACGAAATGTTCATACACAGGAACTCTGTCATAATGTCTTTGTGGAACAGTCATAGAGAGGAAGACATCCAGTTTCTGCATCTTGTAAGAGTTCAGATTTATTTAAAGAGGAGTAGGGCAGGCAGAGCACTAGCTCCCTGGGGATGTTTGAATTCAGCTATTCAAGTTCTAGATAATTAGTATATCTCACTTCAAAAGTTCAGTAATGTATTCTCAATACCATTGTAATGTAACATCTTCCACTAATCTTCCACTTATTAAGAAAAAGCCAGCCCAAAATAGATCATTCCTGGGTGGAACAGGCAGTTGACTTTAATCAAGAAAGACCAAGAAACAAAATAAGAAACTTAACAAATGAAGAAAGATGCTATCAAATTAAGGCAGATTAAAACAGTTTCCTGGGTTTTTCTCGCCTACATGAAGACTATGTAAAATCTTACACATGGAAGAAATGAAGAACTGTCCACCAGTAATGAGATCACAGAAAGACTGGAGGTGCTGGGCATCTACAGAAAAACATTTCTGCTTTAAGCTTGGTACTATCATAATCACCTTTTGTAGTCCTCTACTGAGAGTAAATTGGACGCAGAAAATATATATAAATGCTCTTTCAAATAACAGACTAGACCTGCTTACATGGGAAATAGTGAAATTTTGTTAGTTTCCTCATTCTTTCCTTCATCCAGTGAGGAATATTTTTTAATCAAAATTCTGAGATATCAAAAGCTTAATACCCAATTATTTTAAAAATGTATTAGTAATAAAGTATTATAAAAAAGAAACCAAAATAAGAAATCTAAAACTACAATTTCCAAATAAAAATTAAGATCTTATACCTATAAAATATTTTGGTTTCTCATATTGCTGAAACCAGGGCATTTTGTTCCTAGTTCAGCCCACATAAAATAAAATATATACACATATATTGATTTCCATAACTCCTATGCCAGACTGGAAATGAGAGCTTTGATATCATTTAGAGTGAACATTCATATCTGGGTGATCTGTAAAAGACTTTTAAATGCAGAATTTTAACAATATAAGTATGAGTATTCAGTCACAACAGCTACATTTACTGATGCAAATTTGTGTACATTGTGTTAATTACTTATTAACAGGGGTTGAAGTGCTGTGCAACAAATCCCTATTTGTCTGCCCTTTATCAGCCTCTTGTTTGACAAAGACATTCTCCTGTGAGGCTCCAAATCCGCTCATCATTTCAGTCACCTTGGAAAGAAGGGAATCAGTAGTTTAAAATCCAGGTTTAGGCTAGTCCTTTAAAAATGTATAACAAGATTTATATAGAAGCATGGTTTTGCAGGCCAGACCAGTGATGGAAACCACAGCTCGGTGATTTCTGGAACTGGGTAGGATGCAAGGTTTGCACACAAGCTCAACTCTCCCATCTTTCTACCATCAAAGCTTTACCCAGGCAATCCACACTAGATTTTCACCTGGAATTTAGGAGGGTTATCTAATGTCCCCCATGAATTTTCTTCCACTTATGGTTTTGAATCATCTGCCAAACCACTGGTTTCCAGGACTGGAAGTACTGACAGACTGCTCTTCTTGCAGCCTGAAGCTCTTCAGTGTTACCAAGCAGAGCAGAGTGCTCCCCCAAATCCACAGGTGTGTGTTCCTATCACCTGTGCACATTGGCTGAAGATTCACAGGCAGTTCATACAGGAGATATGATTATTGTTGACTATTTTGACTTCTGTGGACTATTTTAATTCTGTTCATTTTTCCTGTTAAAATGGTGGCATGATATGATGACTCAAAGACTAACTGGAACCTGTGGAATCTTCACTGTTGTGCTAGTGAACAAGAATTGTTTCCTTTGTTTTTTCAATAAAAAGGATAATCTAACACATTTAACTATTCTAAGATGATTTAATGAAGAAATGGCTTATGTTGCTTAATATTTCCTCATGCTGAAGAGAGATCTTAATGCAAATGATCTAAAAGTTCAACAAAAATAACATAGACTCAACAAAAAAATTAATTCCTCTTAGAGAGATAATGGGGGTGGTTGGGGTAAATCCTATCCTATGATTAGCCATAAAATATTCTCTTTTATTGTTGAACTAGCTTTGAAACTTTCCATTGAAGATAGAAACTGTAATAGGTACCTCTTACTTGTGAGAACATTTGCTATAAGGACTCTTTTTAAATCCAGAATTATGAGGATACTTACCAAACCCTGCAGTGTTAGAAAATATTTCAACTATCTGATGAAATGATCCAATGCCACATTGCTTTAATTTCCTAGAAATCACAGTTCTAAACTGCAATAATGTTACGTGGTCAGATAAATTAAATTACTTAGGCATTACAGACATACTAAACTGTTTATTAAATTAGGTTTTAAAGCCTAGATCATTAGGGAAACAATTCAGATGACATTTTTATTAGCTAATAATGCAAACATTACTGACATTTTTCAAAGGATATGTTAGGTTGTTTTAACTGAATTTGCCACATTTTTGTCATTCTGATTGAGTTAGTTATTGCTCTTAATATTAGATACTTACCAACTTGATTACCCATTGTGATATCTGACACATGTTTTTGTTGGTGGTGGTTTTAATTTCATCCAAGAAGGAATTCACTGAAGGCACAAATAAGATTAAAATTAGAAAAGCAATATGTCACTAAGATTTATTTCCTAAAAAAGAAGCCTCAAGTGGGCAAATGGATGAAACAACTAAACACATTACTGAATTAAGCAGTTCATTCCTTACATCTTCGTGCAGTTCTTTTTTCACAGAAATGTACATTTTCAGATTAATACCATGAAACCAAAAGCATATTAAAAAACCTCAAACAAATCCATAAAGGATCACTTACAAAGCACATTTTACTTCTGGAATAAGTACAAAACTATAAAAATAGCAGTAGAATAAGCTAGACATTTACTCTTCCAGAAATTCAATATTTTATATTACATCGGAGTTAAAACAACAAAATATTAAACTCATTCTTTTTCTGAGTTTGTATTCAATTCTTTAGTGTAAGGCCACAGAGCACACATGAAAATGTTTTTAAAGTTCTGGAAATCACTGAGTGAAAATTAGAAGTAAAATAAATTACAGTATTTCTTCTGTGATGATTTCTGTTTGATATATATGCAAGATAAATCTAAAACAGAAATGCCATGTGAAGAGTGCCAAGACATCTTTTTGTTCAACTAAGACCCAGGAAACTCTTGCTTCTCATTTCAGTTTTTTTGTTGAAGAGCTGTCACCACCAGATGTTGTTGATATCAAATTAGAAACATCAAAAGTAAATAGAAATATTGTTTTCAAATAAGGGAAAGGTATTCTAATAATATAGGGCCATTAATGGGTACTCAGCCAGGCTGAACGTGAGCCAGTTTATGCCAAGGTGCCCATTGGCACCTGGCCTGTATCAGCAATAATGTGGCAGTGGGATCAGGGAAGGGAAAATCCCACTGTGCTGGGCACTGATGAGACCACACTCAAATCCTGGGCACAGATTTAGGTCCCTCATTACAAGAAAGACATTGAGAAACAGACTGGGGAAGTGTCTGGAGCACAGGTCTGATGAGGGAGGAGCAGCTGAAGGAACTGGGGGCGTTTAGCCTGGAGAAAAGGAGGTCTGGGGTGGATTTTATTCTCTGCAACTCCCTGAGAGGAGAGTGGATCCAGGTGAGGGGGCAGGCTCTGCTCCCAGCTCACCAGTGACAGCACAGGGGGAAGTGTCTCTAATTGTGCCAGGGGATGCTCAAGCTGGATGTGGGAAAGACCCTTCAAAGTGGAAGAAAGTTTGGAAAGAAAGTTTTCCAAGTTTGCAACAGGCTGTCCAGGGAGGTGTTGGAGTCACCATCCCTGGAGATGTTCAAGAATAAATTGGATGTGGCACTTGGTGTCATGGTCTGGGTGACATGATGGTGATTGGGAAAAGGTTGAATTCTATCTTGGATGTCTTTCTCAACCTAAATGATTCTGTTTTCACATGTGGCACCAGTCTGAGTTGCAGAAGTGCCAGATTTCCAAGTCAGACTTCCAATCTAGATGCTTCACGAATACCTAAAGCTGTGTCCTTATTGGTCTATTTGACAAAATTAGAGCAAGTCTCCTATGACTGCTAATTAATTTAACTAGAAATCTTAAAAAAAACCCCAAAAAACAAAACAAAAAAAAAACAAAAAACAAACAAACAAACAAAAAACCCACATCAGGCCAGAACCATTTATATCTAGTTTATTTCTGAACAAAAGGATCACATTTTAAGTCTACCATGACTGTCCTTCTGTTCTTGTATTTCTGTTCCCCTTCCTGGTTCACTTGGAAATTCTAATACAGTGAAACCTGTAGTCTTTTCAGACTGATTCCTGCTCCCCTTTTCAGCAGAAATGGTAATGTGTCCTGGTCCCATGAGGATGCTACAAAAGACATACCTTAAAAACACAGTAATACCATACAGTTGGGTTAGATAGAAAAGTGAATTTTAAAGAAACCATTCTCCCTGTACCTGGCAAAACAAAAAAAAAAACCAAAACCAAAACCAAAACCAAAACTAAAAAAAAAAAAACAACAAAAAAACCACAACAAAACTAATTTTTGTACTTGGAGTTCATATTTTCTAAAGTTTTAAAAGCCCACCACCTTGAAGACGGCTCACTTAATATTACTTACTATTAATTTGGGAGTAATTATTTTAAAAATGTACAAACTATGAAATCACTTCAAGATGTCCTTGCTAGCTTAAATTCCCTTACTAGAAAAATGATATTGCAAATATCTAAGTCTCCAGACAGGCAAATTTAAATAGCTTTGAGATTTAAGCTTTAAGCTTTAAAAAGCTTATATCAACAGAAGGTCCAAAGTCAGCTATTTTCTTCTATTTTGAGTTTGTGGGGAAAAGAAAGAAAAAAAAAATGGACAAGAGGGTAGCCACAGATTTATTAAAAGCAGTAAATATCAGACTGTTCATAGAACCCTGCCAGCTCTTTATGACTTTTGAGTGGGATGACCAGGCTTATTCTGCTCATGTGTGAGTGCCCAACATACCAATTCTAAAAGCTTTAAGGAATCACTGAGAAGAGGAATAGTGAACACTTGTGAGTGAGATTTGGCCAAGGACAGAGGAAAAGAGCCTAGACAACCTCTTTTATTAAACATTATTATTCAGTAGTACTTCAAGGCCATAAACCAGCATGAACTCCTCTGTGTCATGTCTTATAAATAACAAACTTTCTGAAAAGAAAAAAATACATCGAAAAAAAATAACTGTGTGCAGTTTTTTGTTCTTTTTTTTAGTTTGCAAACGCTAAGGGAAAAACAATAAAATAACCGAGTAACTACTCATGAACACCTTTAAGAATCCCCATTACTACTTAAAATGGAGGTCTGTAGCAGTTCTCTGTAAAAGTGTTATCATATTTTGAAATGCATTAAGTACTGCTGTGTGTTGCTCTCTTTTCCTATGACAATAGCTGAAAAAGCTCAGATCACCTCAGGCAGAAGATGTCATGGATTCAATGCAAGTAAACACCACTGGCTCCAGGCCTACAGCTGCCTGGTGCCTCTATTTTATTCCTCGTGTTTTATGGGGAACTCAGCCCCTAAACACTGCTTCTGAAGAGCTTAGAACACACTTCAGAAGCAGCAAATAAAAGTCACCTAGAACTAGTTCCAATGATGTTGGAGCTATATAAACACTGATGAAAACCCCTGTAAGATTTCCTGCAGCAAGCCAGGCATGAGCTCCAGATCAAACAAGAACAAAACCACACCTCCTAACATAAATCAACCCTACAACTTTAACCATGTGGGAATAAAAGGTGGGCTGGGATGCATACTGGGGTGGGAAATGTCTCATCAGTGACAGAACAGGAATCATTGTGGTCAAAGAAAAAAAAAATTGTGATTTGTTCGAAAGTGTCATCCTTAAGTGTTGAGATAATATTTCTCCTTAGCTAGATAAGTCTTTTTTTCTCTATTTTGTAACATCAACTACCATCCTACAGGAACTACATATCTCCACTAAATTACTCACAAATGAAGTAGGTGGCAGACCCCATCAAACCCAAGCCACTGGAATAAACCATTGAGAAAAAAAATAGTAGGTTTGCTTTGAAATGCTTGAGAGGAAAAACCCCACGCAGTGAGAAAACCTTACATCGTATGGCTGACTGGTATCGCCAACCTCAGAAACAGCAGCTGAGGGATTATATAGAAGGAAATGTATATATTTAGGAGAATATAAAATTTCAGTCCATCAGAACAATTATCCGTGCAAATATCTGAGGAAAGGTACACAACAGGGCCTGTCTCTTTCACTTGTTGGAATCTCAACTGAGCACTTCTTGTGATTAATCATTGTCCTGGTAGGCACTGGAAAGGAGACATATTTGTTGGAGAAATCTGAGTGAGAATGAAATATTATCTTGAAGAGGATAGGGCAAAAAGAATGCAGCAAGTGTTAAAAGCCATTTCCAAGAATGCCAAAAGTGGTAGTATCCTGGAACAAGAGACATGGGACAGAGGGGAAGCAGTGCACTATGTGAGGCACCACAAAGAAATATTTTTGTCTACTTGAAGGACTATTTTAACCATCACAGGATGACTCTCTTGGCCAACCCCCATCACTACTCTCATAACAAGCAAACTGTATCACCATTGTTCTGCTGAGTTACTAAAGCTATTGTTATTTATTATTAAAGGGAACAAAAAACAAAAAGAAGAGAAAAAAAAGAGTTAAACTGATAAGGAAGTTGGGAAAAATGAAAGTGCCTGAGTCTGTTCATTAAAGCACATTCTGGTGAATGATACAATGCTCTTGCTGGCAATGGGCATTCAGTCGCTCACTGATCAATATCAAATAGCTGTGTCAGAGTCTTTCAATCAAACATTTAAAGGGCTTGGGGGAAAAAAACTGTCACCTTTCAGAGACAAATGATGCTGCTATCACTATGGCAACCAAAGTCCTCTGTCATGCATGACACAGAGGATTGTTACTGACTATCCCATGAAGCCTATTGCCACTGTATTAGATCACAGTTTTTGTCTTTATTTGTCAAGGAATGGTCAGACACACCAGAAGGGTGCACTTAGATGGTACAATAGGGCTTAGAATGAAACACAGAGCAAAAACTACTTGCATCAGCCCAGTGACAGGTCATTTCCTAGTTGAAAATGTTAACAAGAAGTCAGTAATTCCACAGTAAATAATGCTATCCAGTACCATTAAGTAAGTCCATGGCAATACAATATATCTGACAGCAGAAAAATTTTAAATGCAAGGAGTAGGAACATAAAGGGGACAAGGGAAAAAAAGAAAAATAAAAAGATATTTCTAGTCTGTTTATGGTGAAAATGTTCATCACAGGCATTAATTTCTGTTAATTTTACAAATAAAATAATGACAAGAGCCAAATACTCCTTGAAGTGCATGGTCTGTCATCACACACCTTGAAACAGCAAGGACAATTTCTCCTATTTTATTTATATTTTTTACCTCTAGTGTAATGAAATGGCTTACAGAGTAAGAACAGTACTCAGGCAGGTCACAAAAGGAAGCTGCAATGAGTGTCTACTTGCAAGAGAGTCCACTTGGTTTCTGATTTTTGTCAGCCTGAAGTTTTAAGTGTTAGAAACTATCATTGCACTAAGATATTCCTTGGAATTATGAGTTAATAGGGAGAAATATGTTGACTGTGGCAGTGTATTTCTTCATATACTGAAACTTCTAACTCAAATTATTTCCCAATATAAATTAAAGAAGTCAGAGTCATACCATAGAGAGACATGGAAAATTCATTTAAGCAAAGTTATTTGGGTGGACACACTGGTGTGTCTAAAATACATATCTAGTAAGACACTGGAAGATATTAGTTTTAAGGTAGCCGTTACTACATTGCCTGTATTCCTCCAAAAGAGCCAACTGGTTGATTTGGTTGATTTTCAAGATTTCTTTGGATTATTTGTAGTCTAAGCTGTGATATCACAGATATATAAATCACTGGTACTTTTGAGCCATAAGATAATATTTATTGCACAGGGCAAACAGCATGTTAGGTGAAATAAGCTATCGCTTGTAACTTTGACATAACTCAAATCTGTTTAAGTATTCAGTGCTTCCCCAAGCTATTCCCCCTCACTTCCTCCTAAATCTCCTAAATAGCAAAATCCTCTTGGCTTACTTGTCAGAGAAAAAAAAAAAAAAAAAAAAAAATTAACTTCTCAGAGGCTAAATTATCACATGCTGTTGCATTTGATTTCTCAAATGTTTCTTTAGGTCTGGGTGACTTGGAAGCACAAAAGGCCCTTCAGGCAGCTCTTTCCACAGTTATCTCCCTCTCTCAACATGCCAGTATATCCTCTATCACATAAATGCTCCTTTTCCTCCCTGTAGTGGATTAAAAACTTATCTCTGCTGAACAATGGTATAAGATTTCTTAAACAGCCTAGCGTCCCTCCTCACCCCCTTCCCCAAACACAAAGACAGACAAACATTTGTTGCTACAGATTTAGAGGGTGGTGATGGAGCTGGTCATCATCTATTAACTCAGATAGTGAGTGTAAACTTTGGGGTCTGAACTAAACAGCAAAATAATGGCAAGTGCTTAATGCAGCTGACACTGCAGAGGTTTTAGAGGTGGAGAGACAAGGCAGTAGAAGATCAGCATGAGTGCCAATAACTGAGACACAAAAGAGAACATTTTGCTTTGTAGTCCCATTTTTATCAAATTTCCAGTTAGTATGTCAAAAATGTCCTTATTTTTTGTAACATTTGTTTAATGTGAAAATACCACATTTCCTCCATCCTTGCCTCCAAAAGTCACCAACCTGCTTTCCCAGTGTTTCAAAATGAAACAATGAGTTTTGAGCTATTTCTTAAAAATAACTGATTTAATTTTCAAAACATTTAGTAGTTACATTGTCGCTACTAGCCAGGAGGACTGTCATTTGTGAATGTCTTCACTCAGAGGCATGGACTTCTGCCTATTCTTAGGCTGCTCTTTTCCTTAGGACTCAACACAGTTTATTTCTGTATTTTAGGGAACTGTTAGTTTATAAGCTTAGAAATTATAAAACATGTCTTTAAAAAAAATCCTTTCAGCTCCATAATCTACTTTATAAAACAAAATACAAAGCTGTAAAACCTGAGTGTTTTTTCCTCAGTCATTATAATAGAAAAAGAGCTTCAAATCACATTTGGTCTAAAATAAAACAAGCCTTTGCATACCACACGTATTTTAGAACTGACATTTATAAGAAGCCTACTGATATTGGCACTTTCCTATTTCCCTCTATACTTTCCCATCAGAAAAAAAGAAAAAAAAATCAGCATCATTTCCTAACTTAGATCCCATTACAAAGGAAATCCCAGTCTTTTCAATAACAGCCAAAGTGTTTGGCATCTCATGAGATGAAATTTTTTACCTCTTATTCCACTATTTAGATTTTAGTGATACTGTCTAGGGAAAAGAAATCAGCAGAGACTTAATTCCATCAAACAGGGAGTAAACACCCATTCTGAAACTCTCCTCAGTGCAAATCCTGGAGGACAGAGTCAATATTCATCAACACATCTTGCAGTAACATGCTTTCATTGTAATGGATAAACTGAACCTAGGATAAGCATACAGCTAAAAAATTTAGGGTTTTGTACACGGAAGGATAACCTCAAAGTAATTTAGGACTTGACATCATCCATACCACCATATTCCTCACACTTTAGTCCCTCTCCAGTTACACTATAAGTCAAAACTGAAAACAGGCACAAGCTTATCTAGCTCCTAAGGCAAAGTCTTATTAGCACACTAGGACTACTTAACCCTCAATTCCTGTGCTCAGGGAGTTACTTTTGGCTGCAGTTCCATTCAGGGTAGGCTAATGAGCAGAATATGCCAAAGCTGCCAGTGTGAATCAATTAACATCTGCCTCTGGATCTGCAGCACCTGCTAACAGGCTGGATTAGTGGAGAAAGCCAGTTCTGCTCTCCCAGGGTACTCAAAAGTGTCAGGGCACATTAGAGTTTTAAAGCTACTTTCAGCAGTAGGTGCAGGTGGGGAAGTGGGTTGTGTATCCCCTCTCAGCAAGTGTCTGGGAATGTGCATTACTTTCTGTAATAAAGTATCATGGCAAAAGAAAAAGGAGCTCATTAATGTGCTTCTCTTTTCATCTAGGAGCAGGATAACTGGTACTACTGCTCTCACCTCTCTGTCAATAAGCTTTCAGATGCTCAGCGCAAGCTTTACAAAGAGAGTCAGACACAGTGGAATTCCTCTGGTTTTGCCAATCTATGTATGTTAGCACAGGTGCTAAAAGTATGTGAGTTTCTGCTCTCCTACTGATTAATCTGCAAGCCAGTGTCATAAAGGACTGTTTTGCCAGACTTGTTATCATTTGGAGCAGGCTGAAATGGGTATGTGCACAATGGAATTAGCATAACTGGCCTGCTGCAGATTATCATGAAGATCAAGATATCTGTAAGGTGACCCTGCACAAGTAGAGGACGAAGGATTATTTGTTTCTAAGCTTCTTACGTCTGCTATCCGATAAGTACACCCCCAGATCATCTGAGAGATACATATATTATGCAATATAATTTCCTTCCTTGCACTATAGCAGAATTGTGTTTCTACTGGTTTTTTTTTCCAAATTTCTCTTTATTTTCAAATTTTCTTTTCCCCTATCTTTTATGTCCAAATTTCATGTGGCTGCTGTGCCCATGTGAGACTACTGAGTCTAAGGTGATTCTATCAAGCTTTTCTGTTACTCATCACTGAAATCTGATCACCTTCTGCTCTGGGCAAGTTTTATATTTTTCCATATCCCAAAACTCAGACACACTGAAATCACATGTGATGCATTAGATGTAAATTCTGCAACTTGACTCCAAGTATTACTCTTGGTAAGATTGCTACTGATACATAGTGAAAATGAAAATGGCTTAAAATTGCTGGGTATATGGTGCAAAATAAAATGCTCATGTTGGAGTAAATTGATTGGAAATATAAAAGGTTTCTGATTTTTTGTGATCTTTTTTTGTCAATATCACCAGGAGTCATAAATCCTTCTGAACAGATGCCCTCAGACAGGTGTATTCCCCCAGACAAATAACAAACATCCCATGGCAGTATATATTTTTCTGTGTGTGCAATACGAGAGCTGTGAGAACAAGAGAAATGAATTCTCTTTGTCTAAGGGATTCATTCCTAGACTCATGCTCAGTGGGTCCTGTTTCTGAATTATAAAATCATGTCTATAGTTTTCCTGTGTCTGAAAATTATCTCTTCATAGAAGGCACACAGAATTCAGAGGAACAAAAAAATGGCTGAAAGCAAATAAATCAGTTATGGAAAGTTTTTCTTTAGCACTAAATTAATGACTTTATTAGGAAGTAGAGAACCTCCACTAAGTTGGTTTTGCTTTTTTTCCCAGATATGAGGTTTTATAATGTTTCTATGGGATATCAAAAAGATGTGTGTTAATGGCTATAAGTCACCAGGTTTTCAACAGCAAGGTGAACATATCAGCTCTCACTTTAGTGACTCTCCATATCAGAAAGCTTTGATAGTTTCCTCAGCTGTGGGAGTTATAATTTTGCTGCCATGTGTACAGATGACACATGACTTTTGAGTGGATCCTTGTCAGATTCTCTCAAAGTCTTGTTACCATATTTTAATTAATCCCTTTTTTTCCTTCAAGCCTTCACCAAATCCTTTGGGGATTTTTGTGGCTATGTTGGCTGCCTTTGAGAATGTCTTCATGGGTCCTGGATAATGTTGGTCCTTAAGTTGAAAGGATTATACGTGCCTTGAACTGAATTTATTTTTCTTTTTTTTTATTCTAAGTGCATTCTAAACTCAGATTCAGCATTTCATTGCTGGATTCTTTCCAGACCAGTATAAATATGGAGTTATTTCTCCATTCTGTGCCATTTTTGATGTTTCAGTGACATGCAAAAATCATAAATTTTAATTTAATTCCTAAACTGTCTGTTTATGTTCAAGAGGTTTTTTATTTTCTTGGGGTTTTTTATTTAACAAATATTTGTCCCAAGCTCTACATTGCACTTAGAATATTTTAATGAAAACGAGACCTAAATAATTTCTGCCTGTATCTTTTGGTGGTGAATGGTGCTACATCCAGTTGGTGGCTGGTCATTAGTGAGGTTCTCCAAGGTCCAATACTGGGGCCAGTCCTGTTCAATATATTTATTGATGACCTGGATGAGGTCATTCTCATGACATCAATGAGTGAACTCAGTAAATTCACTGATGGTACCAAGCTGGGTGGGAGTGTTGATCTGCTGGAAGGGAGGAAGGCTCTGCAGAGACATCAGGACAGGCTGCATCACTCTCTACAACTGCCTGAAAGGAAGGTGGAGCCAGGTGTGGTCAGGCTCCTCTCAGACAGCTACCATGAGAGCTGAGAGGATATAACCCAAAGATGTACCTGTAGATGTTCAGGTTAGACATCAAAAAGGATTTCTTCAGTGAAGGGGTGGTCTGGCACTGGAACAAGCTGCTCAGGGGAGTGGTAGAATGACCATCCCTGACAGTGTTCAAGAAACAACTGGACATGGCACTTTGTTCTGTAGTTTGGCTGACACAGAAGAGATTGAACTGGATGATCTTGGTTGTTTTTTCCAACCCCTATGATCCTATAATTATAACAATTTTCTCAGGAGTGCCTTAGCACATAAAAGATTCCTTGATCTTTCAGGCAGTTTGGGACACTTTAGAGCTACTGTCCTTCCTATTCTGTCCTTCATATTCAGCCTACACACTCATTTTCTGTCTCTGAAAACTGGATTTGGAAAGTAAATATCAGAACTAAGCATTACCCAGATCTTGTCCCTTGTCATGGCTGTCTCTCTGGCTGGCAACTGAACACTGCAGTCAATGGCTCACTCCCACACAGTGGGATGGGAGGGAGAATTGGAAGAGTAAAAGCAGGAGAACTCACAGTTTGAGTTAAGCACAGTTTAATAGGGAAATTCAAAGCTTTGCACTCAAGCAAAGTGTCAGGGACTGAAAAGGTTCAGGCCTTAAATATTGTTATGAATTTTTTCCCATTATAGCAAAAACTGTATAAAGAAGCTACAACCACAGAAACCTCCTTGAAGGACTTTGGACTGTAAGTCAAACTGCTGAGATTAGATAAAGGGAAACCCCATTCTTTAATCACTTCAGGCCCCAGGAGAAACAAGGCTGAGGGAGATGAATGTATCCATAACAAAGCCAAACTCAGCAGAGATTCTTCCCTGGCTGAGTTTGGGGTGGAGGAGACCACAGCCCACACGGGCCAGGTTTAATCCCCCCCTGAAACGAGGAAGGGGAGGAGGTTTAGGGTGTAACCTCTGGTCAGAGGCAGTGAACCCATCCTCCCTTACACAAACTGGCCCAGCTGTGAAACCC
>JANRGV010000051.1:11392602-11407704 GCA_024734035.1 Alethe castanea
ATTTCAAAATTATAATAATTTGGAGGGAGGGGGTTTACATTCTCCATTCCAAAGAAAAGCTCCTGCCTTTATTTGCAGACACCTGTCCTCCAAACCAAGACAAGATCTGTGAGGGTTTGCTGCTGAAAGACTCACACTCTGACCCTGCAAAGACCAATTAAAGTGTGTAGCTTTACCTGTTGCAGTTATTCCACTATTGGATTTACCCCAGCTGTCACCTGAATAAAGGCAGGCGTGTGCTTTGTCTATGCAGAGCGCGCTCCCTGCACCTCTGTGAGCAGCATTTAGATACCTTGGTGTCCTCAGCCTTGCCACTGGGAAAGTCTGTATGAATAAACTGCATGACAGGGTCATAAATTACAGGTAGAGTAGAGCAAATCTTGGCAGCAGATCACAGCTGCTGTGGCAGACACATGAGGAGAGAAGCAAAGGAAGACTAATATTTAAGAGGAAGGCAGAAATTTTACCGCTAGACTTTGTTCCATTGAAATGAGACCATTTCTGACCTTGGTTTCTTTGGGAGCAGGCTCAGTCTCCTAATTTCTGTTTAATGTTATTCTTTCCATGTCAACTCTCAGGGAAGGCTTGATGCTTTAAGACCATTAGAAATTCTTCCTTTTTTATAGAAAAGCCAAACTCAAAACCATAAAGTACCACTGATTTTGAAGCAGGCAAGAGCAATCTCACAAAAGCATAAATACTGTCCATGCCCATCTCCAAATCCATGGACTGCAGCTATATCCCTAAATTTGTGTGTCAGCCTTAACAGGATGTGGGCCTAAATATTCTTTCCATGTCCAGTGTCCTTCACAAACTCTAAGCACCGTTACTGTGTAAAATTAATTTTTTTTCTTTGAAGTTTCATACGCTTATAACATTCTTATAAGTGTGTTTGAAAAGTGTGGTGTGACTTTAAGATACGCTTGGAAAACCATCAAACAATTACAAATATGCACACCAAAAAAAATCTGTGCTTGGATGAGGTAATCCACAAGAGGGTTTCCAGTTGGCCTTTTGAAAACCAAGTATTTTATATATAAATGTCAATGTTAATTAAAAATCAACATAGAACAGGAAATAAAAACCCATAATGCTGTATTGGTTATGATCTGAAAACACTGATTAGGTATTTCTAAGAGTTAATTCCTGCTCTTGGAAGCAGTCAAGCTTTTTAAAAGAAACAAACAGATATGCACCCACTGGAGGATGCAGCCCACCAGATGATTTCATACTGAAACGAACACATGGAGAAGAATTTTGAAAGACATTGTGGGTCCTTGCTCAGTGCCTGGTTATTAATGAAAATGGAGCATCCTAATCCTTTTGGCATCTGGAAAAATCCCTCCCATGATTTAAGCATATTGGCCCTGGAGAGCTGTGTGGGTTCATCCCATGAATCAGTGAGACCTCATGAGTTAATATTTGTGTGCTTATGCTCTTAGTTGGCTTTTACGAGTGGTACTAAATGGCTCTTTAGATCTGCTTCTCAGATACACAAAATGTGCCTTCCAACACTGCTGCTTACAGCCAAGCTGCAGGAGGAAAGAGGAAATGGCCTGAGCTCAATCCACCCTCAGGACAATCTTAAAATGATTAATTTGTGGTTGTCCTTGAGTGCCACACAGCAGGTTTCAGTGCTACTGAGTTCTTCCAGAAATCTGTTTATTTACTGGTGCTGCATACATTACTGCCTTTTTTTAGGGATGGCACCAGGCACACTTACACCTTGCTGGTGGGGCACACACTTGGAAAAATTTTGCAAGTCACAGGGGTCATATAGAGATAAAATTAATTTTAAACTATGTCCCATAGTGGGTTTAGTGCTATGCACATCATTTATTTTTACAAGTGCACAGGGAAACTGCAGACACACCTCAGCTAAGGGTGGATGCTTACATCTTTAAGTCCCTTTAGGTGAAATTCTCTCCTAAATGGTAGAATATAAATAAACTGAACTACATTCACCTCTATGGAAGGTAACACTTTTTGGTGTTCAAATGCCATGCTGGATATCAGTCACTGATTTGTTTTGCCTTATTGAAAGAAGAAACTTCCTTTACAAAACTGGTTTTTGATACTGATTTTAAATCCAAGCATAACTTCAGGGTGTTGTGACCTGGGAATTTTAGATTTAGATTCATAGTCAAATATGCACTCATGTGTATACTAAACATAAATGCAGTCTAAATGAACAAATTACATAATGTGTGTTGAGTGGGAACTTGAAGACACGGCCTTGTTAGGCTGGTGCCAGCAGAGCCAACACCAGGGAGAGCATTACAAATATCATCTGTGAGTGATGACTTCCCAAAAATAAAGGGTTTTTTTGTAGGGAAAAGGCTCAACAAATGTCCATCACTGTCTGGAAAGAACCAGAAATCAGTCTTCAGTCTTTCCTGCTGCCAAGGAATCTGAATGAGGCTGCAAGCAACTGCTGAATCCTGCAAAGAAGAAAGGAAGCTTTTCACCTGTCACCATTTGCAAGTTGCCAGAGGCAGTGGAAGTATAAATACAGTAACTTACTGCAGTAGCAATAGCTTTGCAGTGAACTGCACCATCACCCTATAGCCCTGTGTTAGATTATAAGGGTATGCTGTGCATGATGAATGCTTTTGGTTTAAAATATTCCAGGGAGAACATTTTTTATCTCTCCCCCCTCCTCAACTTCTACCAACTGTGTTTGCATCTAATAAAGTCCAGATGCTTCTTGAAATAAAACTGTTGCTACATTGAACCACAAAACTTCTTTTAAAATTAAGGTTGTGACATTTTTAGCAAATATTCCCTTTTGCTGCAGTGGGCTCAGAGCAGGAGGCAGTAACACAGGCAGAAGGTGTTAATTTTATCTGCTCACAGTGGTGTTATTGCTCTGTGGTGCTCTGGTGGACCAGTTCTAATATGGCTTGGATCTAATATCCAAGATCTTGGAAAAACTGTCCTGAGAACAAGTTGGATTTCTCCTAATTTAGTGTAAACTTACCTTTCTTCACCTACACAACATTTCAAAAATGCTATTTTCTGTCTCAATGGCCAGAGGAATGAAAGCAGCAGCATGCAGGTGGAAACTTGGAGGCACACTTTCTAAGGAAGAAATTTAGGAGGCTATGTCAAAGAAGGCTATGAGCCATCATTGTAATGGTTTGCAACACGTTTATGGCAGAGGGCCAAGCCAGACAAAAAGTGAATTTATAGTGGGTCTATTATGTCTACAGTAGTAACCATCTTTTATGCTGGTGTGACAGCCTGTTTTCATTTTGCTTAAAAGACCAAAGGCTTTTATGGGCAAACCTTGGCTTGCACATCTCTGTCTTAATCATCTCTCCTACCACTATGGTGAAATTCCTTGACTTTGTGTTTTGTATTTTCAGCCATCCCTGTCCCATTCGTCCAGGAATCCTCCCTTGACCACACCTCTGTTATTGTGCAGATTTTCCCTTATCCAACTTGCAGCATTAAAAAATATGTTTCCTTTTTTTAAAGAACTGAAATACTTGGATTGCAAGAACTGTTCCCCCTGTGTGCCACAGAAATTCATTTGTGGCCAGATGCTTCTGAAAGGCTGCTGCCCTTTCTGAAGTAAATGCATCTCAGAGAATCACAGGTCACTTTCCTCTTGCTACGTGGAATAGCATGATGCTAATTATGCTCCTTTCAACATCTGAAATTCTTTTCAAATTCAATTTTAAGTCCTTTTCAAGTCATCAAAATTTGGCAGCTCTCCATGTTGAAAAATTGAAAGTTAACAGAGAGAAAATCAGTTTTCAGGTCCATCTTTGTAGGGAAAAAAATCTTACTGATGAACAAAATAAATGGATTATTTATGTAAAGAAAAAAGAGAAATGTTTCAACTTCAATGCCATGGCAAATTTTAGCAATAAATGAAAAAAATAAAACAACTATCCATTACAATTTCTAAGTATCCTGATACTCACTTGGAAAACAACGCTGAGGGAACTCAGGGAGGAAAGATGGCAAAGGGCTATAAACACAGCTATTTTGGATGTTGTAAGTGGAAATGACAATAACGTACAACAAATGAAAGAAAAGATGGAAATCTCTGCTCTGCAGGTCCTAATGTCCACCATTTAGTCTGCTGTTGGGTCTGTGTGCATGCAAATACACACTGGTTAGTTTTCAAGGTAGAAAGAACATTCAGTGTCTCAAGTGTATTTAGATGTATAAAAAAAGTCACCCTTGGGAACAAATACAGAAGACAAAATGAGTCTTCAAAATAACCCCTGTGCATTTCAAAAAACAGCATACTATTTTTCAAGAACTGTCATTTCTGTCTCCAGTTTTATATATGTTCAGCTTTACTGAAAGGATGGACATGAGTCCTTTGAATTTCACTGGTTTTTGGCCTTCACTTTAACAGCGAACATGTTGGGATTCAAAGTTTGAGATCTGGACTATTTTCAAGTCTGCTGCAGAACTCCTTCAGTTCTTGGAAGTTCAAGACTTCAGCTATTAATCTTGACTGCAGAGAGGAATTGCATGTAGACCTGGTTACTGCAGGTGCTTGTACTTGTTGGAAAGTAAGGTTAGAAGATCCAAAAAATCACATGCTCAGATCTGGGGTTCAGACAACCAGAAATGTAAAGTGGTCCAGAAGATGTTGGCTTAATTTTGACTTGAGCAACTCCTGTGGAGGAGATTACTTCTGTAATCAGGGCTGCACTTTGGTACTGCAGAAAGCTTTTCCTAAACCACTAAAGATAAAAACTGTGCTAAATTATCCTCCTTGTGGATATTCCCCAGCAGCCTCAGAGCGACATATCTTGATTTCCTTCCTTCCTTCCTTCCTTCCTTCCTTCCTTCCTTCCTTCCTTCCTTCCTTCCTTCCTTCCTCTTTTCTTTCTTTCTCTCTTATCTACTATCAGATAAAACCCATACTATTGATTTTGGTATATGGTCTCATTTGCACATTATTTGGGTAGAGATATTTCTAATAATTCTAATAACCAGATTGTGACACAAGGCAAAACAAGGAATTAACTCACTGCTTCCCATGGGCAGGTGGGTGTTCAGCCACCTCCAGGAGAGCAGGGCTCCATCCACATAGTGCTGACTTGGGAAGACAATGTCATCTCTCCAAACGTGCCCCCTTCCTTCTTCATCCCATTTATATGTTGAGCTTGATGACATATGTTATGGAATATCTCTTTGGTCAGTTGGGGTCACCTGTCCTGGCTGTACCCTCTTTCAATTCCCCGTGCACACCCAGTCCCCTCTCAGAAAAGGCTTTGATTCTCTCATCAAAGTTCAGTAACAATGAAAAGATCCCCAGATTATCAAATCTGTTTTCATCACAAATCCAAAACACAGCCCCACACAAGATACCATGAGGAAAATGAACTCTACTCCAGTCAAAAACAGCCCACCTTAATAAGGATTTGGAAGCATATATTTGGATCCAAGCATTTAACCTAGCAAATGTTACTGGTATCAGAAACACAATTTTTTTTCTAGATTTCAAAATTCTTGCTTCATCACTGATCACAAGTGCTGACAGTAGCAGAGCTCAGTGTGTTGGTGTTAAGGGCCAAGTCCTGCAATCACTGTTGCTATTTCTCCACACAGCAGAGAGGTTTGACTGCAGTGGAACACGCAGCATCCCCTCTGTGAGCAGAAAGGCTGTCAGATCTTGTGGCTGCATTAGGGTAGTCTTTCTTAACATCAAAATCATCTGAGATCAAGAGGGCAGAAAAGGAGCTATTAGCAAGATCATTGTAGCTTCTTGTTTCTGTGCTGTGTAGGAGCAATTTTTTGTGTGTCTAAGTTTTCCTTGTTACTGGGGGGTTTGCTGCCCTCCTTCTTCACAGGCATAGCAGCCCCTGATACAACCCTTGATTGCTCAGACAAAGAATCCACTCTTTGGCTGCAAATGCTTAAAGTCTTTGATATCAAGCAAGCCAAGAAAACTAATGCCTAACTGAATCAATCACTCAGCTGCAAAATGAAAAGCAGACTAGATTAGAATAGAAAATAAGAGTAGAGGTGACTTTAGAGCCATGACTTCCCCCCTCCCTCTGCCTCCATTTTTGTCAGTGGGAAAACTATAATTTCCCTTTGTATTCTCCAATGGCAAAACATGATTTATGACCACTTTTTAAAGTGTATTTATAGATGTGCTCATGAAAGGTGCCACACTGACAGCTTTCTAGGCTCTGGTCTTCTATTAAAATACTTTTTTTTTTTACCTGCTTCCCACTGTGCTCCAATATCTGTTCAGTGTTGTACAGTGTCCCTACATTCCAGGATAAAGATATACTTAGCAAGAGTCAAAAGATTTTCAGGAAGACTCAACCCTAATAACCTTGATGTAATTGGAAGTTTTCTCTCCAAAGATGTTCTTATTTTATTACACAACCAAAACAGCGTGGAGACAACAGTCTTACATGGATGAAAGCTGCAAGAATATCTGCAGTGCAGGGTGAGATATTGAAATTCTGCAGCATTCATCATTGTTTCAGGAAGAGCAGTTTCTGTGTACCAAACATTGCTAATAGCCAGTACATTCAATTTTCCCTGCTTAAAAATAGGAATCTGAATTTATATGTTAACTACAAATGTGTGTTGAAACCTGTAGAGATGGATATTTGGCCCTCAGTCATAAGATAAAACAAACTTCTTTCCCTTATTTTCTTATTCTGAGACTAAATTTTCTCATGTTACATAAGCACTTAGAAGAAACAAAGGATATAACTGCAAATTACTTAAGCAATTAGAACAAGTTGCTATTCTTAAACAAATGTTACCTCTTGTAGCTGCGTGATTTCACAGCTCTGTGATATCTCTATTTGTGTACTTAGTAGTATTGATATCAAAGGAATAAACTACATTCTAAGAAATCCTTTGCATAACTTTGAAACTATGGGCAGTAAAATATTTATGCTCTTTCAATCATGGGAAATTACAGTATTTTCCTTTCTTTAAGCTACTTTTTGAAATAAACTAGACAGCCTGATTTGATATTGCTATGCCGCTGGAAAAATATCAAAACTTGTGAAAATACATAACAGTAAAATCAGATGGGTTTAGAGAAGAGGAGATTTAGAACTCACAGATTTAGAACTTATTTAAATGGATTTCAAGCTAAAATCCTACAAGTCTCACATGCTATAACTACCTCTCAAAGTAGGGACAATAAGATGCTATTTGTGGCTACTTGGCTTCAGCAATGTGAAACACATAGTAAGTGGGACAGTTTTCAGAAAAATGAAATCATATTGGGAATTGTATAAATAATGAACTCATGAATCCCAATTTCTGCATGAGAAGATTGCGGGCAGGAAAACCAGAAATATCCTACAGAATGTGTATCCTCCTCACCCAATTTCCCCCAACTATGGTCTACTCCCAGTTTTCTTTTCTCTGCAAAATAACATAACAACATGGAATAGAATTAATATGATATAGGGAAAAATGTACAAATTGATATTTACAAGAAATTAAAAAATAATAAGAACCAGACCTATAGATGTCATAATAACTAAGATGCCATATATCCTGTGCTGTATATAAAATACACATTAATCAGTCCTGTGTTGCGTTCTATGAATAACAGACTGTGCCCAAACACCTGAATTCATAAATATGCATCAGGGACATCACTTCAGATGCCCACAGTGCAAGTTGTTGCAGAGTTCTGAGGAACTACCACAGGCAGAGCACACAGTGAATACTCTCACAGATTCGTTGCACAGATGCTTCCATATGAGCAGAAGGGGTAGTTAAGCTGTGCCTGAAGGAACTTGGCTCAGATTAAGCAACATGTGGGTATAATAGCTGTTAAACGCAACTGTTCCCAGAGTTTTTGTATAATATAATATGCTGAACACATTTGTGAAATATTCCATATAGAAAGTGATATACTTAATGAGAGTTCTGGAGAGGCTTAAAGTCACCGATAATCAATCGAGAAAGACACAGCGAGCAATTTTATAAAATTTTAATTACTTTAGATAGATTGAAGTCTAAGATATTTATGTACCTAGCTGACTTTTAATATTAATGATTATACTTAACAAGAAGAATATCTTTGATTTGTGAGGAATGAGAGAAAGTAGGTTTATCTCCCACTTTGCTCATAAAAGATGGTTGCCATTTTGTCTATAAGGAATAAAATTTCAGCAACCAATTAAGGTAAAAATGTAGGAACTATTTGGAAAATAATTCTGATAACATTTGCTACTTCTTGAATATAAACTTAAAAAGTACAATGAGCATGAATTAGTGTAGTGATAAAGGGTCATATACATAGAACTGAAGCTCCCATGCAGAAAAGAAACAACTTCAATGAAACCTGTTCATTTGCTGAACATTGATTCTGGTCTTACTTCATTGCGAGGGGTTAATTCAGCAGAACTCAGCTCAGTGATACTTAAATATCACTATTTAATTTAAGAAGCTTAAGATGCACCTTCTGGAATGAGGTCCATCTGATTATATGAAAATAAGAGGTCCATCTGATTATATGAAAATAAGACTTGTAGTAAGATTAGTGACAGGGATCCCAATATATCCAAAATGTTTAGCCTGACACTGTTTGCATGGCACTAGCCATGCTTTCTTGGGGGTATCACTGAAGATGACAGTTTGGTGGAAGGATATAGAAATTCTTGTGAGCTGTCTGCCTTTGATTGTCACCCAAAAGACCATGCAAAAGTAGGACAGACCTAACACACATACAGCTGCCAAACCCAAATATTCTTAATGCTATGAGTTACAACTGACTTCCAGTTACAGCTTGTCCTGTAAAAGATAAAAGACTTATAGTGCTTTAGATGCAGGGAAAAAAAAAAATTAGCTGGAATACACCGTGCTGCCCTGAGTTTAACAGAAAAATGTGTGACCAGATATACTGCAGGATATACTGCAGCCTGTGGAAGCAATTATGTGCTACCCACATTCCAGTGCTTTTGGTCATTGTGGTTAATCTTTTAGGCCATCTGCAATATGTTATAAAAATATGGGGAACAAAGTGACCCAACAATAAAAGTCCATTATTGTATAATTGCTTTGCCCCTACAACACCACCTGAAGTTAAATGCCCCACAAGAAGCCATAAGGGCCAAAACAATGTTATAAAAAAAAAAGTGCTGAAAAAACATGCAGTATGATTGCTATCAGGACTTCACTAGAGCTGTCTTTTCTGATTATGGATTCAGGTAGTGATCTTGGCAAATTCACAGATAACTCCTGGTTTTGGTAGGATTTATTCATTGTCAACACAAAAAATAAGCACACCTAGCTTAGAGAGCACCTTGTGGTACTAATAGAATCAAAAATATTCACTCTGTGTTTTGTCAGAGCTTAGTTATTAAAAATTCAGTGGGACTTATTCTTTCCTAAGGACCATAACAAATGTTGATATAACGTTTCAATGTCTAAAGCAACATAATTTGTTAAATTCCATCTACATGCCAGTGTGATTGTTAGGACCTTTCAAAAAACTTTCTCTTTTGTTTTGCTCTTAGTAGGGAAGATTTCTGCTTCAAACTGCGGGCCTGATTCACACCATGAAATGAATAGCTTGGGCTTTCAGCCATCAGTCTGTACTACACTGTCACAAGGCCACAAGACCTTAAAACGCTGCAACTATCCAACTAATGACACTGCTGATGAGGTCTGCAGTCAAATTCTGTCCCCTATTTAAGCTTTCCAGAAGACCTTACATAATTAAACTGGCTGAACAAGTTAAAAAATTTCCCTGGACTTCCATGATTGCATTTTATCCAACTTCATTATGACTTTTATCATGATGCACCTGTGTTCACGCTTTCAATTAAGAGCAAAATTAAAAGGATTGCAAACACAAGCAAAGAAAGGGATGTTAAAATAACCTAGGGAAAAAAGATGTAGATAGGCCATATTCAATGAAAATGGGGTTAGCAAATATGCTGCTGTTCTATTAAAATATTATAAAGTAGCTCAAATATCTGTGTGAAACTAAATTTTTATTGAATCTGTTCTCATTTCAAGGTCCTAATGCCACTGTCTGTAAGAGAATGAAGCACTGTATCTGCTTTAATAAAATGGGGAAGGAGGAGGCCCAAAAGAAAAGCAGTCATGAATGGACAAAAAATTGTCCACAATATGAAAGAACTTGAAAATTACTTTGATGAGCAATTACTTGGAGCAATAACAGCAAATTAGTTTGTTAAAGCTTGTTTTGTGGATATTTCTTGGTTAGGAGGGTATACTTATGTCAGAATTCCCTGAGTTGCAATGATTAAAAAGTACAGAAAGCAACACTAGGATCATCCTAGTTGACATTCTGTAATATTGATCAATAGTCAATATCATGTAATGGGGGGGACAAAACTGCTCTGGACTTGAATGCAAAGCACATTTTTTATTGCAAATTTTACCCCTAAGTGTAAAGATACTATCATTAGAAACTAAAGGTGCTGGTGAAATAAAAGACATTCAAGGACATGGTGCAGGATGGCACAAATTTCCTTAGTATTTTCTGGAGAGGAAGATAAAAACACCATGTTATGCCAACTCCTAAAACCCAGTCTCTCAGCAATTCATATACAGTCATATACACACAACACTGTGAATTCTACTCTGGTAGCTTAGCTTTATTTTCAAGTTGTTCAGGAATTTCTAATTGCCATTGTAGAGGATCCTTTATCAGAAAGAAAAGGAAAGTGATTTTAGTTTTTTTGACTGCACTTCCAAGAGAAAGACCTGAGGATCCCATGGAAGAAGTTCTTCAATCCTTGCTGAGAACACCTAAGATGATGTTACAGTCTCCTGCCAAACTGACTGCTTCTGTTACTAGAATGACTCTCACTGTCCCATATTCACAAGTACTTTTGGTTTTGTTTGTTTGTTTGTTTGTTTGTTGTTATTTTGTTGTTTTGTTTAGGTTTGGTTTTGTTGGGTTTTTTCTTTTTGTTTGTTAGAGGTTTTTTTTTCTTGTTTTGTTTTGGGTTTTATGGGGTTTTTTTCCATTATTTGAAGGTTTGCATATTGCTGATAAATTTTTTTGCCCAAAGTTGTATATTTCAAATATAAAGAGCATATTCTTTTTATTTTGTTTTCCAGTCAAGAATGCTTGATGAGCCTGATTTGATTTGAATGGTTTATAAGTTAGAGTAATCTGAATGAGTAGTATCTTATCTATTAGAACATGCTCCCTATTTTCTTGAAATTAGTTCCATGCATGGATTTAGTGAAATCCAGCTGCATTTAACTGAACTCTAGGATGATGTTCTCATTCTAATAAGGGTAATTAATTTAAATGCACTAACTTTTTTTACTAATAGATAGGAAAAAAAAAAAACATATGATCATGAGTTCCCCAAGGAAACTTAGCAAAAATTATTAGGAAGTATCTTGTAGTTCTCTTCCTAGAACAGTATATTTCTTTAAACTACATCAACAATATGAATATGAATGAGATAAATTGAAAGTTGTATTTACCAATAAGCTCATACTATATTTTCTTATGTCACACCTGTCAAAAGCTAATTCATAGCAACATTCATAAAAATGTGAACAATGTGAGTATGAGTATTGCTCACAGCAAATGTAACACTTGAAAAAATATTTGTAAATTATTTTGCTTTATGCACATATAAGAGCACAAATACATGCTCCAAGTACACTTATGGTAAGAAGTAACATAAACACTTCACATGAATAACCTATGATTAAGATTTTAAAGTTATTTTCTTATTATTATTCCTATTTTTTACCTTCTAAAGATATAATTATGGAATCAACTATTCTTACTGTTGAACAATGGGATATAAGATATTAGTTCCACTTAAATTTTTAGGGAAAATATGTGACGTCAAATAGGCAAAATTTTAAAAGAAGAAACCAAAAATTATGTTAGCTCATTTATCTATTGTGGACCAACTGAGAATTAATGCTTAGAGATAGGTTACCAAACTATTAAGTCAAAAGAGGTAATTTAATATTAATATTGAAAAAAACCCCAAAAAACTAGTGGTCAAAAGTTCTCTTTTCCTAGGTTAGTATGAGCATTTGCAAGAAAGACAAAAGTTCAATGATGCCTTATATTATATATAAATAAGAACATAGAAAGCACTGAGAGTTTTACTGATAGCTCACAGCCATTGACTGTACTTCAGAGATCTTACATTTTATACTAACAGGAAGAATTGTCAATAGTACATTTAGAATCTATAATGCCTGCAGCATATTTTTCATTTGGAAAAAAATAAAATGTTTATTCACAAAAGAAATATAATCACAAAATTATCTACCTCAATAAGTATTAAAGACGTGTTGCAGTTCTCAGTGTAAAATGTCCTCTATTAATGATATCCTTATGATTATTTAGCTCCTCTAAAGTAAACAAGCAAGCAAACAAACAAACATGTATTAGAGCTGTTTTGAAATTATCTATCCTCACAGCAAAGACCCCAAGATAAAAGAGCAATGATCCATTTTGTAAAGGGAGCAAATAACTAAAATAGAGAGAAAAGTTTAAGGGCTGAAATAAAAATTTAATTTCCATTCTAATACCACATTTAAAAGATGCAGTGTATTTTTGGATTTTGATATTTCAATTTTTATGAGAAATCAAAGTTTTATGAACTTGTAAAAGACAGAATTTATATATAAGCCATGATATATGGACTTAAAGCAGAGACTGATTTTAGAGCTAATAATTTATTTATTTATTTATTTGTTTTAGATTCTAAAGCTCTGCAAATGGTGAAAGACAAAAGGGTGTAAGCAATGCCCTAGGGCAGATTAATTTTTCATCATCAGGTGTACACTCCCTCCCACAGTGACAGGGAAAAGGTCAGGAGATCACAGAAATCTCGGCAATGTGGAGTTATGGATGTCAGCTTGTGGCCAGCAGCACCAGGGCAGTGACCATCTGCTGTGCTGGGCACTGGTGAGGCCAAACCTCAAATCCTGGGCTCAGTTTTGGACCCCTCACTGCAAAAAAGATATTGAGGTGCTGGAGTGTGTCCAGAGAAGGGCACAGAGCTAGGGAAGGGAAGAACACAAGTCTAGTGAGGAGCAGCTGAGGAAACTGGGGGAACTTAGCCTGGAGGAAAGGAGGTTCAGGAGGAAATCTTGTCACTCTCCACAATTCCCTGAGAGGAGGGTGGAACCAGGTTGGGGGCAGTTCCTTCTCCCAGGTAGAATGTATCAGAACATGAAGAAATGGCTTCAAACTGTGCCAAGGGAGGTTTAGATTGGATTTTAAGCATAATTTTTCATTGAAAGGGTTGTTAAGAATTGGAACAGGCTGCCTGGAGAAGGGGGGAACTCCTGGAAGTGTTCAAAAAAGTATGGATATGGCACTTGAGAGCATGCTCAGGAAGTGAACATGGTGGTGGTGATAGATTAACTGTCGGACTTGAGGATTTTCAGTGTCTTTTCCAAACTTAACAATTCTATGATGCTGTAATTCCATATCCTTACCAAGACAGTTTCCACAGGTGTTAGAGTAAAGCTGCATCCTGGGTATGCTCCCAGACCCTTTCTTCCCCTGCTGTTACAGCTCTGTCCAGTGTCAACAGGTCCCAAGAGTTTGCAACTGCCTGCATAATTGTCTTCTTTTAAGAAAGACAATTAATTTAACACATATGGATTTTCCCCAACAAAAGAGCACAGTATAAATAAAGCTCCTTTTCTTTAGAGACATCAGCTAGACACAACACTAAAAGGGAGATGATCGTAAAATGATCCCTGGAGGAAAGAATATAAGCTGTGAAATTTCCAAGAAGGATCAGATGACTGCATGGTTAAATACATGCCACTTTCACGGGACACATTTTCCTCAGAATTTTTTGTTCTCTTCAACAGGGCCACATTGCAGATAATGTTTAAGGCTTAGCAAACACCAGCAAACCCAAAGTCATGAAAAGTAGAGGAAAAGCCTGGCTGCTGCTGCTAGAGCTCAGCCAACCTCTTGCCAATCCACATACAGCCCTGCCACTTTTTTGGGGGGGGCAAGGCTTCACCCAGGTTGTCAATGAAGAAGAGATCAGTACACTGAGTGTTTACATTGATAATTAGTTTTTTGGCAAAAAATCTACATGAGAAGAATTGGATCAAGTTTGTAATTATATAACTGTCACCAGGACATCTGAGTGATAATGACAGTCATAACTGCTTACAGGCACAACATGTTTTCATAAATATAATTATCTGATTGTTATTGATGTGATAATATGGAAGTATGAATACTTTCTTAAATAATTCATTTTAATACAGATAGCATTTACAAAGCTACTGACAGGGAAATGACAACATTAACTAGTATTTCTTTACTCTAGCTATTTCATAGATCTCTTTAATTGTCTCTCTCTTCTACTGACTAAATTTGCTGATTTTTCCTTTTTTCATTTCTTTTACCTTATCTGTTTTGGCTTTCCCTTCCCCTTCCTCCCTCATCCCCCCTTCTCTTCCAGTATATATTTTATCCAAGGCCATTTCATTTTCCTTTCATTGTTTTTTACCTTCCCCACCCCATTCACTATCTACTGAAAAGATAGATAAACAACCACAGAATTGAGTTGGAAGCAGCAGGGAACAGGGCATGTGATGAACAGGCAGACAAAAAGAAGGATACCAAAGGGATGTAAATGTATGTATCTGGAAGTGCTCAGAAGGACTCTGAGACTCAGGCTTTTATAGGAAACATTCTGCCCTCTCCTCTGTCATATGGCATTCTGAAATCTATCTGTCTGTTTCTCTCATTTAAACCAGAAATTTCCACATTAAGGGTAAGATTACTGATCAAAATTTAATTGAAGCTCTCAGTGAAAGTGTCAAGATATTTCAAGCTTTCTGCAATGAAAGCTCTTAGTCAAAATTTTCTCAGTGTCTTGACTCCTAATGTACAAGTTGTTGCACTTCATGTTTGATAAAGAAAGCAGCAAATTATTTAGGCAAAGGAATAGAGGACAAAAAGGTTAATGACAGACTTGGTTTTGAAGATGAACTACGAATTAATGGATTCAGCTTGGATCCTGCTGGTCACGGTCCAATGGTAATTCATTTATAAAGACAGTTATCTCATCATCAGCTTTAAACTTGGGAAGACCAGGAGATGGGTGAATGCTCAGTGGTCCCTGTTAGCCCTGGTACCCTGGC
>JANRGV010000051.1:11407804-11442562 GCA_024734035.1 Alethe castanea
GGCCTAGCTTAAAGATTTTCTTTTATCCCTGAACTAGTCTGTGACATTTTTTGCTGTCTGCCTAGCTGAGGAAAGGTTTTAAACTTGGGAAGACCAGGAGATGGCTTCTTTAAATTAAAACCTGGATGCATTGCATTAAGATTAAATTATTGTTTAAAAGTCATCATAAACTCAATGCAAACATGACAGAAGATATTGTAATTTATGCAAATGAATCCTACTGAAAGCAGCGATTACGGCATGCTTTCTGAGGCTTTCATTTTTTGCCTTCTGCATTACTCACAGAAACCATTTTCACATCATGTTGTTCAAGAATCCTAATCGTAGAGGTGGAGAGGACAGCTTATCATCAGTAGATAAAAAATGTGTTATACTTAGCTTTACTATGTTAGCATATTGAATGTGGATGTCTGCATCCAGACTCCTACTCACAGTAGGTTTCCCACCTCTTCACTCTTGTATTATACCATGGTAAAGTGAAAGGGGGGAAAAAAGGGGAATAAAACTCCTAAAGAATCCATATAACAGAATGCATGCTAAAGGCAAGCATGACAATTTTCTGAAATGCATATAAATGAAGTCTCAGGTACACTCAGCAAAGGATAAAAAATATATAGTAAAAAAATCAGTTCATAGGTTTGTAATATTTTCATTATTTTTTAAATTTTTTTTGCCTTGCTGACTATAAGAAGTATTTCCCATTCCTAATAACTGATCCCCACTAGATGTTTTTTGCTTTCAATATACACCACACCACTGTATGCTGTGTTCTGTCCTCTCTCCTAGAATTTTTTTTCCATATTCCTTGGGAAACAAGAGATGTGTTGTTTTGAGCGTGGCTCCTGATGAGAGGTTATTTCCATGTCCAGTCCCTCCTACTCACAGAGGTGGTGAAACCATCTGCAGACAGGAGAGCTCTGTGACGAGATGGGCTCCTCATCCTCTGCTGTTTCTTTGGAACCTCTGCACCAACTCCAGCTGGTTCTGTTGTGCAGCTGACACAGTCACTAATACATAAATTTGTCAGAAATCTAATATTTCTCTCTCCCTGTAATTAAAGTGCACGTGCTAAGGGCTACACAAGAAATGCAGTTTTAAAAATTGTGCATATCAGCTTTGTGGTTTAAATACTGGTCTGTCACTTGGAGTTCTGTAATTTGGTTGGTGTGGATGAGTAGAGCCAGGCAGGGCTGGCCATACCCTCAGGGCCCTGGCAAAGGAGGTAAGAAGGTCCAAAATGCCAATGGACATAGCAAGTGACAATTTGGACAAAGTGACTTCCTCTTCCATGTAACTCTTGTCCCATGTCGTTATACATTGTTACAAGAGGTGAAAACTCTGCTGTTTTTCCCCTGGCACTCAGCAGAGCCACGTTTTTCCTGGTGGTGACATTCTGGTCCTTGCATCTCAGCGATGGCTCAGGCAGGATGCCACAGTTTCCCTGGAGAAGGGAAGTGTGTAAGAGGAGCAGCAGCATTTAGGGGAGTGTGTGTCTGCAGCAGCTGGGCGTGGTGGGGCAGGGACCAGGCAGCCCTGGAGTGCCAGCTGAGGCTGCAAATAATGAAGATGTCATCAAAAGAGTTATTTTGTTCAAGAAAAGGTTACAGGAATTCTTCAAGAGACAGGCTGATAGGTAATTTGATAATGATGTCTTTCAGCCACACTGACAAGACATAAGATTTATTTCATTTTTTTCTCGACAACAGTGTCAGTAACAGCACTTTGGTAACAGCAAGACCATATTCTTCTATATTTTACTTTTGACTTATGGTAGCATAATTTTCTTAATTACCACAAAACTGACCTGCCTCACTCTGACAAAAGTTTTTCAGTATGGACCCAAGCAAGCTATCAGCAGCACAAAATATATTTGGATTGACAAAACCCATCGAGATAACTGATCAGTTTATTTTTTGTTTTAACAAAGATTTGCTCAGCAATTGTTAATAAATTGTGCCTGAGATATTTCCTCCAGATATTAGAAGCATAGGTAATCTGCTATAACATTTCAAGTACCACATTGAACTTGAAGGACGTGCATTACTTAATGCTTAAACATTGTAAATAAAGATTCAATTAAGTTGAAATAGAACTATGAGTCTATTGAACAAACAAAAAAAAGGTATATAGATATTTATTCTCTTATGGAGACTAAAACTTTCTTAATTGTCTGACATGATATACATAAAATATTATAATGAACAAAATTGAATTAAGTAAGAAACTCATTTATTGACAGAGCAACAGAGCCTGCCTAAAGCCGGTGATAAATCTTTCGAGTCAAGCTCTGATTTTCCTCTAGGGGAAAACACACAAGCAATGAAACTAGATTCAAATGTAAGTTGTTCTAACAACCTAATGCAATGGCCAGATTTTACAGGTCCTAAAAAAGAAACACTTGCATGTGATGTCACATTTTAAATTTCTGAAGTTGCTACAATTTTACTATTATCAGAACTGAAGTCAAAACATAGATTAAGTCAGACTATGCTGTTTACCTCTTCTTAAAACAGCGCTGTAAAGACATACAAATGTAGGTCACGTAGAGTTTTCCAAGGAGGTTTCAAAGCACAGAGGGATACATAACTGTAGGTATGGGCTGAGTGTGAAAGGGTGATAACTTTGTGTGTAATAGATCACCTCCACCCTTACAAGAAAGACTTTCTTCTTATGATCCAATCTAAACCTACTGTTGCTCAGTTTGAGGCCATTCTCCCCTGTCTTGTCACTCCAGACCCTTGTAAATGGACTCTCTCCATCTTCCTGTGGGCTCCCTTCAGGCACTGAAAGGCCACAGTTAGGTCACCCCAAAGCTTTCTCTTCTCCATCCTGAACAACCCCAATTCTCTCAGCCATTCCTGATAGGAGAGGTGCTCCATCCTTCTGATTGTTTTGGTGTGCTCCTCTGAATTTGCTCCAACAGGTGGATATAACATCTAGGACATGGTGGGGAAATTCCTTTGTCATTCATTCCCCCACTCTGTTTTGTAAGGCTGTATCTATTTTCATAAAGAAATGCACTTTGTAAAACAGATGTTGTATCTCCCTGCTTTTTACAGAAGGAATAACATCTCCAGGTGAACTAAGCACTTGCATCGAAATATAATTGAATGGTTCCCAAGTTGCCATCTCCTGGACTGAAACAATCAAAACCAATAAATACTTAAAATTATTTATCTTACCCAAGAGCAAATATGAAAATAACACTATACCTCAGAAATACGTGCTTTTCTGCAGAGACTGTAAAGCTGTGAAAAAAAACTTCTTTGCAGAGCAAAATCCTATCCTAGGTAATAATAGAAATTGCACTTCAAATAGACAGCCAAGTGCTTTTCTTATTACTGTGATTCCCTCTATCATCAGTGTCCTTTGCCAAGTATAAGGTTTTAAAGGAAAAACTGCAAGATGTTTACCCAGACTTCCCTCAGCAAACCAACAGCTGAGCAAACAGATTCAAACACTTCAGCTCTCCTCTCCCTTTATAATTAATTTTTAATAAACTAGAAACTCTTGCCTAAGTAGAGATACCCTTGGAGGATGTGGGAGAGTCTGTTTGTAACATGCTGAGAGGCCTGTTTGAGTTTGGCTGTTCTGACCAAATCACAGGAATCTTCAGCTAGTACCACATGCACCAAACAGAGGTTTTTGGCTTCAGACACAAATTGGTAACAAGAGTGATAAAAAAATGGCTTTTCAGCATCTTAATGCTTTCAGTCTTTTAAAATGTATTTTATATTTCAAAGAATAATTCAGATACTGAAACAAGAAAGTAATAAAACATGCAAGGATCCAGATTATCTTTTTTTTTCATTTTTTTTTATTTCCCTCCCCTCTTTTTAACATAAATGGGACATCAAATTTTTAACGTGAATGGTGACAAATCAATTTTTTTTTCCAACAGCTGTTTAGTTCAAATTTCTTTTTTTTACACCATTTGCTGTGAAATGTAGTTCCCTTGCCACCATATATTAACTGTATCCCCAAACAGATTAACATCATGGCAGGATAGCATGTCATGTAATGATTTTAGTAACATTTATTCATAAGATTGTTACTCCTCCCAGCTTCTGCCTCAGGATCTGCCACAACTCCATGTAGTTCATTAGCAAACACACTGAGAAGTCAATGAGGCAGATACAATGTGCAGATTAAAAAACCCACAACATTAAGTTTAACTCTTCTGTAACCTTTTAAACCCTATTCATAGGCTTATTTAATACTAAAATTTAATAATGGTGCATATTGTTTCAAATTATACATATTTAGGAAGAGCAAAATATAAACAAGTTCTGTGTCATACAAGGTTATTCTGGGACTCGGAAATTTAGCAAATTAAAAATAACAAAAACAACCACCAAAAATTTTGGAGGAAAAAAAGGGAAAATATGACATTAACATCCATAGAAAAGTTGTTAAAATGTCTTTTAAGGTTTTGTCAAAATATTAATGTAAAAATGAACAGATAAATATTTGTCTAGAATAATTAAAGCCTATTTTGTGAGTTATTACATACTTTATATTAACTTTATATATCAACAGACATTTTCTCAAAAAGTAATTTGGGTAGCAAAAATGAAAATAAAAGTAAAAAAAATGGCTTACATTGTTTACTATGGAGAAATATGCATTTATTCCTAAGAATTGCTTTCTTTTCTAAAGACAGCTGATATTACACTGTAGATGCATAACCAAGCTGTACCATATAAACTTAAATGTGGTTTAAATATACAAATACCTCTCATGTACATATTACCATAAATATTATTTTACTGTAGTAATGTATTTTCCAAACTAAGGAGCAAGAAAATATCTCCAAGATGAACTCTTGCCTGTGTCATCATAAAAAACTTCTCAAAAGGTAAAGCCATGATTCTATATCAGCCCATTTGTTCTGGCCAAGGATTTTTTTCTAGAGGTTATGCAAAGGAGCCTTTCATACATTTACAGAAATACTGTTCAGTTCTCATTTCTTGTGAAAACAGATCTTTCAGTATAATCAGCTTTTGGGGAACTTAATCAGAAACAGAATCAAAGAAAACTCCACACTTCTCTGCCAATTCAATTTCTTCATCTAGCATGAGACAGAATAGCTGCCCAGGTTTTAAATAATAACTTAACCATATTTTATTTTTCACAAGCTTAGGCACCTTGGAGATTAGGAAATTTGTCATAAAACTCTATTTTTTTTTTGAGGTTTAATCAAAATAATTTTTCCATATATGTTATTTCCTTTTCCCTTGGCTTAGATTGGATTACACTAGAGTTTCATTTTCAGGAATTGGAGCAAAGGATTCCTATGTTTCTGTTCATGAGAATAGCAAAGTGACTTGCTTCTCGAATTCCTTAGTGAAAAAGAGTCTGATTCCTCAGGGAATGGTCCATGGGTGATTATTTCTGAACAGGCAAGATGCTGGAGGATATTTCACCTCCGCTACAAAGCAAGGCCGAGAAAGTGGAGGTTCTTTAGCCTGGAGAAGAGAAGGTTGCATGGAGATCTCAAAGCACCTTCCTGTAGCTGGAGGGGCTACAGGTAACCTGGAGAGGGACTCCTTGTCAGGAACTGTGGTGATAAGACAAGGAGGAGAGGCTTCAGAGGAACATTTATAAAGATAAATGATAGATAAAGAAGAAATTACTTACTTGTGGATGAGGAGGCACAGGTTGTGCAGTGAAGCTGTGGCTGCCCCACCCCTGGAAGTGTTCAAGGCCATGTTGGATGGAGCTCTGAACAACCTGTTCTAGTGAAAGGTTCCCTGCCCATGACAAGGGAGTCAGAATGAGATATTTTAAGGTCCTCCTCAGCTCAAGCCATTCTGTGATTCTCATCCTGAATACTGAAAAGTCTGATGGCAATGCCTGGATGTGAGAGACAGAAGCTGATGCCATCTGGTGTGCAGTGTTGTGGTGACCTTGTCTATCTGAATGAGTAGACAATGTTGTTGTACCAACCATTCTGTGAAATAAGGTTTCACAAAAACAAACCAGGGGTAGTGGTTGTTACCCACAGCCGTATTTGAATTATTTAAATGAAGAAAACAAAATCTAAAATTAAAATAAACCAAGGCACCAGAAAGGGGTTCTAACATTGGATGTAGCTTTAGTTTCAAAGCTTTCATGTGCCAAAAGCTGACTATATCAAATCTATGAACAACAACATAAGTGAAAACACATAACATTTGGCAAATACAGTTTAGGTTTTAAGTTGGCCAGGACAGCAGTGGCAAAATATAGAGAACAAAGAGTGAAACAGAGCCAGTGTGGCTACTGCCAAAGTACCACATTAACTCTTATGGCTAGCACACACCATTACTGTGCTTTAGTGGAAACTAGCTGGAATATTTTGGACTCCAGTAGTAGAAATGTGAAACCAAACACGTCAAGATATTTGTGAGATGCATTGCTGTGAGCTGTGCATAACATGGTGTAGATCCTCTCAGTGAAAGTGTGATCTCTATTGTCTTTGACTAAAAAGGACCAACAATCTTGCTGAGGGCATCTCACAAACATTCTTAAGAAAAAAATGTAGATTTATAAAGCAAACAAATGAGTCAATTGGATGTAATAATTTAGCAGGAAAAAAGTCTTAAACACATTCAGGAGCTATAAGCTTGATAGAAGACCTCAAATTGTTAAATCAAATTTATTTTACTGGTTATGACTACAATACCACATTTTTGTGTGAGTTTACAGCAGGTAAAAAAAAAAAACAAACAAAAACAAACACAACTATTAAACAAACCTTTTCCCTATATTCCCCAATTAATATGATGCTAAAGTACTTTAAAGCCACTGGCTCACATCAGTGCTCTTTTGTGTCAGTGTCATATTTGTTGCTTCATTGAGTTTGCATTTTTATGAACAAAAAACTCCTGTATTTCTTCATATACATGTCATAATCCAGAATGCAGCAATGTGAGGAATAAAAAACCTTCCTGTGTTAGCCTAAGAAGGCTAGATGTAGATACAGAGAACATTTAGAGCTGGTCTCACTGAGCACAGCAATAAATACATAAATAAATAGAAAATGTCAGGCTTTTCCTGTATTAAATATAACTCAACAAAAGCAATGAAGAGCCAAAGTAGCCAGCATCCATCCAAAGCTTGAAGCTTTTCATCTGGAAGACCTCAGACCTAGTGTCAACTGTTTTTCTGAGAAATGACAAACTTTCCCTTCTCTTTGTACAAAGCCAGATGATGACTCTAAAAATTTCCTCCTACCCATCTGTTCATTCAGCTGCTATGTGGCATCCTTCTCCCCATTTTTTGGATATTTTTATACAAAATGCAAATTTTCAGGTCAAAAAACTACAGTATTTAGATTAAAAAAAAACCCTTAGGCTTGACATAAACCCCTGACTCTCAGAAAATGAGTGTTCTTCATTTAGGTTCTCAGAGATATAAGCAGAGCAAATTATTGTGCCATCCTTGATGAATTACTGAAAATATCAGCAAAGAGCAATTACTGTATGTCTGATTTAAATTAGGCTTCCAGTTAGAAATACAATACCTTATGTAAGCTACCTCAGGGAACAGATGCCATCAAAGAGCAATGAAAAATGTTAAATATTCTGTGGATAGAATTCACAGCTATAGCAGCTTCCCATGAGAGCAGATGCAAGTTTTCAGGCATTTTCTGAACATTAAGGATTTGGCAGTATTTTCAAAATCCACTATGAGGATGCTTATCTTCTCCATCATTAGCTTAACTTCATGTTATATTGCAGTGTCCATTTCCACAGAGTGGAGAAGTCTGGCTGCTTCCTTGGGCTGGAAATAAGCATGGTTTTATTGTACATTCTACTTATTGTATGGAAGGAATATTTCCTCAACTAAGCTATTAGAAACATACTTAAATATTCATAACTGCAGCAAAACAGGCAGCAGGGAAATTGATAAAAATATGCAGTTCTCTAGAGCTGTGAAAGTGGTTGTTTTGGGAAATGCTTGGTTATGTGAGAACTAATGTACAAAATAAAAACATTTCTTCAAGTCAATAGAGCTTCTGAGCTCTACAATTTTTTTATATTTTATTTTTTTCCCTGTATATGCTACATTTTAGCAGTAATGAGCCCTTTTCACATCTGTGATTTGGACAGAAAATAAGAAGGAAAGTGGAAGGACCTTAATGTTGGTCTTGTCAGTCTGAGTTTGATTATTAAAAAAAAAAAAAAAAATCAAATTTAACAAAACCCAGGACTCTGAATTCATCTTACAGCAACAGAGGTTTGGCCAAATGTTCAATTATTTTGAAAGTGTCAGAATTCAGTGGTTTGCAATGTATCATAAACTGTATTTACTAATTAAAAAGAAATTAATTCTTTATTCTCTATAGCATTGTTACTTCCTTTTCTTCTTCCACGAGCATCTTTGGAAAAAAGATCTCACTTGTGTTTCCATGAAACAATTTGTCTTTTTAGATCTTCCCTACACTGAGCCCAAGATGAAATAGAACAGAGAGGTAGCAAAGTGTGCAGTGTTACGAGGGCTGGTGTTGTGCTCTGATGCTGGCAAATTACAACTGATACATCTGGTGCTCCACTTCAAAGGCAAGATTGGTCATGCTCTGTGTGCTGGGTAATTGCATGCTCTGCTGTACATAATAATGTTTTTCAATTGGGCTTGTTCTGCATAGCATAGATTCAATTATTATATAATTCCTACCTCTGCAAGTGAGTATATTTCTATTTTCTGGTTGATTTAGGAGCAAAACTTCTTGCAAGTTACACAGGAGATTTGGGATAACTTGAGTATCCATTCCTCTCTTATGGATTACTTGAACACCTAGAGTATCTGCTTTTCCTACAATCTACAGAGACCAAGAACTTCTCCCAGACACTTCCCTGCAGAACTGCACCCTGGAACTAGATGGTCACAATTTCTAATGGAAAAGTTATTTTTTGACTAAAATATCCTATATGCTTTTTGTTGTTTTATTTCCCCCTTGCCCCCCACCAGTTGGATAAAAACTAGACAAATTTAAGTAGATCATTATTATTGTTTCTAAAACCTTTTAAGATAAATTCTCTGAATTAAAAGCATTTATGAATGCACTACGTAACTAAAAGTTCACCACCCTGCAACATGCACATGCAGTCAAGTGAAAAAGTGTGCACTTATCATCCTATTAAATAATTATTTTGTACTACGTGCCAGTCTCTTCCACTTAAGCACCCTGTATCTAGTGGAATACAATTCAGATGAAATACACTGAAAGCTTAGCAAAATATCTGTCTTATGTTGCAAACTGCAAATACATCTTCCTTTTATTTTAAAAATCTCATTCAGACAAAGAAGCACTTTTTAACTATTGGAAGATATAATCTTGACCTAATATTTCCTCAGACATGTCAATTGAACATTGTGATGATGATAGGCTGCATTAACTCTGTGCATCAGAGTGAGAATGCATAGATCAAGCATTCATTGATTACAACATTCAAGAGTTATTAGATTTCCTTGGGAAAGAAGGATGTTCATATGATGAATTAAGGATAAAAAGCAATTTAACTCAATTAGTACAATTGAATAAAATATCTATATCTCTATGTCTATATCTTCTGCTATTAGGGTTTTCTGGAATAACACAATGCATCTTTCCTACAAAGCATTTACTATCTATTCCATTTTTATTTTACAGAAAGCAGAAGAACATTCTTGTGCAGCCTAGAAAATGGAAGGACAAACCTATTGTTCATAACAGCTATAATAAATGAGAACTGTAAGAAAGAAGCTATTCTTGTTATAGTGTGAAAATACTGTTTAAGAGTAAATGCTTTGATCCTTTTAATGGCATTGAAGACAAATATGGTTGCTATAGTACAGATCTTGGTAATGAAGATGAATATTTTACTTAGTACAATTTTGTTCCACTAGACAAATGAATCAGGATGAAATTAAGTAGTTGCACTTGTCTGTTTAAAATAAGCTACTAAGAATCAACATGGTTAAACATATTAGATGGGAGGACTGAAAAATTAAAATTTACAAGATGACAGGAATTCATTGAAATAAGCAGAACATATGACACATACAAGTCTTGTTACAGTCATTTGTATTTGAAAGTTCAGCATGTTTAGCTGTATATGTGGGAAATAAAATAAAGGTTAAAAGGACAGTCTTGGAAGGGAAGAAAGATCTAACAAATGATTTAACAGCAAATGCTGTTTCTAAAATAATCTGTCAAGAAATAAAATACTGTGGCAGACAATCCAATTGATATATCAAGTACTCAAGGCTAGTCTTAAGACTCTAACTTCATGATCAAATATCTCAGGAGGAAAAACTTTCTTTCACCACCAAAAAAAATATAATCCATTCTCACACTGTGTGCTTTTAAGGTAAAAGACAAAAAGGTTGACTTAATGGAATTTGGCAAATAAAACTAATTTTAACAAGGTCGACTTCTCTATGATTAGGTTGTGCTGGTTAATTAGGATGTACTGAACTGGGAAATCCACTCACAGATGAAGCATTCCCCAAAGATCTGATTACACACAGTAGTTTTCAAGATCAGTGGTTGGTGCTTAGCAAGGCTGGCAGCAAACAGAACTGAAATCTGATAGAAGAGATCCGTGGAGATGCAGAGATACATTGTGAACAAAATATAACAGGAAATCACAGGAAAACCACAATAAAGTTGTAGAGCTTACAGGACAGATGGAGAGGGACTATTTTACAGAGCATGGAGTGACAGGAAAAGGGGGAGTGCCTTCACACTGACGGAGATGAGGTTTAGATCAGATATTAGGAAAAAAATTCTTCACTGTGTGGGTAGTGAGGCACTGGAAGAGGTTTCCTTGAGAAGCTGTGGCTGCCCCATCCCTGGAAGTGTTCAAGGCCAGGTTGCATGGAGCTCTGCATACCCTGGTCTAGGGGAAGTTGTCCCTGCCCATGGCAGGGGGTTGTAACAAGATGATCTTAAATGTCCCTTCCAAACTAAACCATTCTCTGATTTTATGTCTTTCTAAAAATAAAAAGATTATGGCGTGTTTTCATTGTTTCCTGTTGATTTGCTTTGCAGACCACTCCTGCAGCACGGGGTGTGAGGTGTGATGTGAGATCCTGTTGGGCAATGCTTTATACAGGGCAGCACCTCCACCCCTGAACCAGGCCAGGCACATCAACCCTATCTTCAGGGAGAAGGCATTAATATTTAATTAACAACATAAGTAAGGCTAAAAAGTTCTTCTGAGCAGGAATTTTGTATAATTAAACTGAACAGCCACCTTGATCAACAAAACTCTACAGTATATAAAAGTAAGTAAGTTACAGCAATAATAAATTACAGTATATGAAAGTAAATTTAAGAAAAGATAAAGGAAAGCAACAGCATTGTAGGATATCAGCTGACTTCAGTATTTCTGCTGAAAACTTGTGTTGCTGGTGTCCAAATTCCAGGCTCACTTAACAGATTCAAACATGAGTAATGCCTCAAAAAGTTGTGATTTTTGAAGGTGTAGTGTAGGTAGGAGAGAGAAAATATTTTTCAATGTTATTATCTGACTATTTGAATGCTGACATTATCTTCATATCAGAGACTTTCACATGAATTTTACTTTATGAAATCAGTGGGGCAAATTTCCCTATCTGATTTCTGGCAGATAGAGATTTAGTGGAAATAGATGATAGGTTACATATTTGATAAAGATATATACTGTGATTTAAAATCCTGGGGAGAGGGGTTTCATCTGCTGAAACTAATGTGTCAAAGACATGTTAGAAGTTAATATATTAAGTAAATATAATTTACAGGATAAAAATTTAAATAAAATATAAAATAAATTATTAAATACTTATTTTATGCTTTTTATAAGTGTAATGAGCTTCCTGCAGTGGCTTTGCTGGTGGAAGTGCAAATAATGAAGCCTGGATTTTTCCACATGTAGTCCTTTCCCTCTTAATAATACTGAGATGGAGTTGAATAAATTGCATAATGTGGGCATAGGCAGAGCAAAACACAACTCTTCCTTTTACCCCATGTTATAGATTTCCAGCCAGGCTTGCTAGATGATGTATTATTTGCATGAAGGCAGAAAGGATTCAAATGAAGCAAATATTAGACAGGAATATTTGAAAAATGAGAGCAATATGTTCAGCAAAATGTACCTGACACAGTTCTTTCTCCACCTCAATAGTCTTAAAAGTTTATTGGTGTGAAAGTTTAAGAGTCAACAATGCGTTCATTTTAAGCAAAGAAGAATGAAGTGACACAAATATTTCCTTAAACACTCAACAACAAATGTTTCAACAGAGGCAAAATCATGGTGCAGGTACTCAGCAAAGTATCCCTCTTTCCCTTTTATCTGGATCAGGCTTTGCATTTGCACTCCTACCCTTAAAAATTTAATAACTAACCCTTAAAAATGTAATAACTAAAAGATATTCCTAGAAATATTGTATTAAACTTTGATTTAAAAATAGCATAGATATTGTAGTCCCCATGACCTGCTTTTCTACAGCTGGAAAGTCAAGCTGGCTCTTTACAGGCTGAGTAATTCTGCTCCTCTCACAGCACTATTGACAATGAAAAACAATAAATTTAGAAATTAAGTCAGCCATTCAAACACCAGCCGGGGAAATCCAACTAATTAGTTTTCATTAATTTCCCCATGGAACACCTGAGGTCCTTGTGAGTGTTATGTACACCTCCTGCTGTTTTGGGAAGTCCACCTTTCCTTCAACTGCAGCCAAAAGAGCAGATTCTCAGCACTGCCACTGCTGATGAAGACCACCTGCAGTACAGAATTTGCTGTAAATTCTCCTTCTTTCTTTACAGGTTGCTGGAGATAATAATCACAGGAGTTTCTCAATTCTCTAGAATTTTCCTCAGTCTCACAAGCTGCAAAAAACCGTGACTATTTAAATCTCTGTTAACCTTGCTGGTGGTTACTCAGAGGCCAAGGAGTTACTGTGTCATGGGTCTATGTTAAAATGGGAAGATCAGCAGGAGAGACAAAAATCTCAAAGCATTAGGTGATATTAACAAAATTTACATATTTAGAGAGGTTTTTCTTTGCCCAGATGGGGAAGATCCCTAACAAGAGTGAGCACATTTGTGACAGAGAAACCCAACCGTCAAGTGTGATTATCATGTTTCTTCCTGTAATTACATCAGGCAGAAGAGAAATGTCAGCTTTGAGAATCCAGTTACAGGTGACACCAGGAGAATTGAGGAATCATTTTGACTTGTGCTATACAGCCCTTGACCATGGCTCCAGTCAATGTTTCTGTTACCTATGGTATCACTGCTGTTTTCCTTGATATTGGCTCTAAAGCTAAATAAATATCGGTATTCTATTGTGTTACTAACAGTAAATTTGATGGAAAATGAAGTTTGGCTCATTCCAAATCTATTAAGAATTTCATAAAAAGGTCAAATACTTGAGCTGATAAAGAGAAGAAATGGGAAGAAAGCATAGAGATAAAAGGCTCTTTTATCAGCCAACTAGATATTACAACATATAGTCTACCTTAGGTAGTGAGCTTACACTTTCCAATTCCTGTGAAAGGGACATACAAGGGCGCGTGTTTATAAAAGAAAACATAACATCATTATGAAGAAAAAAGGGGAAATCTCTCTATTTAATTCTATTTTACTGGTACAATTCAAATTTTGTATCAGTTTGCTCCCAAAGAGGTATTTTTCCAGTTCACCACTAAACAACCAAATAGAAAGGAACACAGAAACAGTTATCACACCTTCCAGAGAAGGATGAAGAATATTTAACTTCTCTGTATAAAAGACTGTTCATTACTCTCATAGATAGAATGAGATGGAATGACTTTCTCACTTTTTTTTTTTTTTTTAAATTAAAATAAGGTCTGTGGAGTCATGCCAGTAATTCTTGCTTTTGTCCAAACAAGTTGCTGCTTCTTTAATTCTCAGATTCAGTGCCTCAACCCCCAACCAGGCAGGCTTTCTTTCAACTTCAAGGATGCAAAAGGAATATGGCAATCCACCTCTTTCAGAGGCAGAATTGATAAATCCATCAAGCCAGTGAGAGTTGTGCCACCTGCCCCTTCTACAGCAGCAGCATTATTCACAGCAGACTTCTCAGCTGGATCCATCTCCTGTCCTTAACCAGATCCAGGAATCAGAGGGGTGGCCAGTGGGGGAAGCATTAGACTTGATCAATGCTTTGCTAGTTTTTACCAGGGTGGGTTCATGCATATGAAGTCTCCCAAAATCAGAGATGAAAGCTGACTCTTCCTATTTGTTTCATAAGTACAATTGGTACTATGAGGGGAAATGCTTCATTTTATACACTTGCAGTAAGGGTTAATGCTACTCTTGAATTCACCCCAACTGAGGATGAGAACCATCCGCATATTCCTGGTAAAATTTGGTCAATGAATTAGTCTCATGGAATCCTTTTCATTATATCATTCGTTTTCCAGACAGAAGTTCATAAGCAAATGCATCCATAAGTACAGATTAAATGCATGGATGGTTTCCTAAAAGGTTCCATAGCACTAGGATGTGATAAGTTTTTTCCAACAGAATGAGAAACAGGTATGTTTTTATTGTTATGTCACTTCATCGTCCTCCTAGTTACCTGAAGCTAGTCACAGAAGTTTTCTATTCCTCTCTCTCTCTCTCTTTAAAACTGAGTTAGACTAAGCAAACCTCATAAAAGACAGTGAGTCCCTTAGGCAAACGAGACATATTCCCAGCTGAAATAACACTAACCTTACTTTGCAAGTTTTTCAGGAATACTAATGCTCTTTCTTCAGTTCCTTCTCTGGGAAAATGTATGGCTATATCCTCTAGTAATCTAAGTGTTATAGAGCCAGATAGAGAAAGAGTAATGTGATAACTGTAGGGCTTATCAGATGATTAGTATGCAAAAGCAGAAAATTCATAAAGAATGTTGTTTACAAAATCAAAGTGATTTCATGTTTCACTCTGATAAAGTTTACTTGGAGAAATAGAAATACTTTATTTTAACCTTATCACTTTGTTGGTCTTTTAGAAAACATCAAAATGATTTATAGGGTGGACTCTTCTTGAACCTCAGTAAAATTGTTTTGGAAGGCTTCTATGGATCATATGGCTTGATGGCATTTCTTGTTCCCTTTTTAAAGCATCTGGCAATCTGGGTATTGCAGTACTTGTATATCCCTACTTGTCTGATATTTCTGGCTATTTCTGTCCAGCTGATAACAGTTACTAGGGAAATGTTTTAATACAGATGTTTAGAGTTTTCAAAGTAGCATTTTAGCATTTCAAAATTTCAAATGAGTGCTTGAAATTTTGCTGAGTTACAACATGGGACTTTCAAGAGTATTATAAATCAAAATTTATTAGCTAAAATTATGCACCAAGGTAGAGAAAATAGATGCTCAATGGCACATAAATCCTGCCGGATGTTCAGTGACAAAGGAAAATAGAGAGACAGGGAAGTTCATTTCCCTATTTTCATGACCACAGCCGATGAGTGTTGCATTCTCACATGCACTATGACAGCCAATAACACCTAATATTTTTCTGCCTTTTCTGTTTTTATTGCCTATGCAGTTCTTATTCATATACAGTTTATAAATATCTTCTTATTCCTGCTCAGCTATTTACATCAATAGTACAATTTAACAGTAAATTTCACAGTCTAATTATTCATTACATTAAAAACATTTCCATTTATTAATTTGAAATTGTTAGCCTGGTAATTTTAACAAATGCCCTTGTGCTCATTTTATGAGTCAGCCTTATTTGCATTCTCTTGAACAATAATTTTAATTATTTTCCCTTTTTCCCCTAAGACAAAACAGAACAATCTGGAGTTCCTGATCTACACTCCTACTAATGTGGGATAAGCAGATGCCTGATTTCAATGGGGGTTTGTCACATGGCAGAATTTGCAAGGTTACAGCCCTTGTGAATGATACAGTGGAGATTTTTGCACCTGTAACTGCAAAATCTGTGCACAATTAGTTGAAAGAAGGAGGCTTCTACTTTCGAAATTTCTGACCATAGGTTTCAGTTTATAATCATGACCAGTATTTCCCCCACATTTCCTTATATAACTATTTTTTATGTGATCCATTGGTTATTTTTGCTTATTTGTCAAGCAATTTTTATTGAAAAACTAATTAAGTCGGACCCTAGCTTTTCCCCTTCATAATGGAATTTAAAGTGAAGGAAACTTCTGCTTTTTGGTAACAGAATATTTCTTTTCATGCTCTGCAAAATTTTTACTGCTCCTGTGCAATACCCATTTTATTTATGTCAAGTCTGGGTCTCTGTGGCTTGAAAATGAGGAAGGCAAGGGCCAGGACACTCCCAGAATCTGTAGCTCCAGCCTGGCTGGAAAGGGGCCAGGGAAACCTGGCCCTGCCATCAGTAAATGGTGTTTTTAGCCTCACATATTCTGGAACACCAGAATTCAGGCTGTCTCTGTTGTTATTTTGGAAAGCTTTTTTGGCATAAATAAAACTGAGGTAAGTCCCAATCCCTCTACTCTCTTTCATGAATCCACAAGTTATAATTCTTTAGGGAATAAGACAAGCGGGTTTTGTACAATGCGAAGGCAGCAACCTAAATCTTCCTAAATCCCTCTCAATCTCTCTTACTCTTCTCTCCATCTTTCTTTAAGTGTGATACACATTTGTGTCTTGCAGCTTTTAAGCAGTGATGAGAACCAACAGTTGATCTGAATAAATGCAGATGAATTGATTGTTTTTGGCTACTGATTTAGTGGCGAGATCAATTACATATATTAAACAAATAATACTCTTCAGCATGATAAGGAGGAGAAAGGAGAAAAGCTCTCTAGCAGAAGATAAGTATGAAGAACTTTCAAATACTTCAAAAGGATGCTGATACATCAATCCCAGAGAGCTTTCAGGCATATATAAAGTATAATAAAATACCTGCATGCTAACACAAGAAGCTTGAAGGACAAACAAGGAGAAATTGGAAGCTGTGACTAACAGGGAAAAATTATGTGGGAGACTTGACAGAAACATGGTGGATGTAAGACCACAGTAGCTCATAAACTTGGTGAGTTAATGCACAGAAATAGGAAACAAAGAATTTCAGAGGATTTACATGAATCCATTCTAGAAATCCGTGCACTGGTTGTGACAGATCCTAGGGCTTCTGCTGAAAAAGAGCACCAAATTTGAAGACTAATTTATAAAGAGCTAAACAGAAGAGTTGGAATTATAACAAGTAAACAAGAATGGATAGGTGTGAAAGCAAAGGTGGTCAGCAATCTGCAGTGATTGCTGTGGTTCAAAGAGGAGGAGGAAAAAAACCCTAATCTGCACATAAAGTTACATACTGACATTCCAATGCAGGAAAAATTCTTGTCCATAAATACACAGGACTAGGTATTGGCACAGTTTCCTATGGAGGACTACCACACCACAATCCTGTCAATTACTCCTGTCACTTATATTCTTATATCAAATTGTGAAATAATTAAAGAATTAGCAGTAAGAACAAGCTAAAAGATCTGCCAAGACCCCCCAACCAATTTTGAGCAGTAAATGTAACAAATAATAGTAGATATGCTCTTTGTTATGAAATATTTTTAAATAAACAAAAAAAAATCTATCTTTTAATGGAAAACCTGTATCATGAGTTCAGATTTTTGGCAAATCTGTGCCAAAGTTCAGATTCAGATGTCAAGAGAAGAAAGAACAATTAACAAACTAGTTGAAACACTTCAAAAAGTTGTTCATACTTTATAAATTGAGTAATACAAATGCATTTTTTTATTTACAATATATCTTAATTGAAACACTTTAGCAGAACTGTAACAATTTCTCCCTTCAATTTTATCCTGCTTTTACTTCCTGTGCAATGAGCAGTTTTTTAAATGGCTCATAGGAAAAGGCAAAAAATAGAAAAATCCAAATTTAAAATATTTATGAACTTGAAAAAGGTAAATAAAACACATTTTTGCTCAAGTGACAAGAATAAAAAAGGATGAAAACTCAAAACCTGAGTATTAGAGAAATGAATATATTTTTTCATAAAATATGTAGAAATTAGATATATATGTATATTGAAAATTTTTTCTCACAAAGACATATTTTCAGAAGACTTGGGAGTATTTAATAACCTTTTAAAAAGGAAAATGTTTTAACATAAGATGATATTGAAATCAACCTATTCCTCACACAGGACTGAGAAACTCCAATACTAGAATCACAAGAGTATTTTTTAATATTCTGTTGAACTATATTGAGACTCAATCTAGATAAGAGCACAAATGATGAACGTTGACATATCTGATAAAAATCTCGAGCCAATAATATTCTATATCCACTTGTTCCATTTACAAATGTACATTTGTTAGCATGCAGATTAGAAGAAAATATACACTCCTGTGGGGAAAAGAGAGTTTTGGGACAATAAATTGTGAGTTAACCAGGCAAATACAATCTTATCTTATAAAGAAGCATTTGTAGATAGCTAGGAACTGTAAAATTGAGAGAATTCTTTAATTAAGAGTAATATCCACACACCATCTTCTGGATAAGAGTACAATACAATGAACTTTCAGGGGAATGTCTGGATTGCCTGAAAGTCTTAAAAAGAGAAATATCTCTAGAAGCTGATATACTCCACCAAAGGGAATTAAGGTATGGACTCAAATACAGGCTCTGTGCACATGATCTCCCCCTGCCATGAGTGAATAAGGGACAGCAAACCATGAGACAAGAGACACTTTTCCAAGTCAGCTGCTGCAGCTGGACAGAGGAACTACTCTGTCCTTGTCACCAGAGTGGCGCTGCTGTCTTTGTCCTTCCTCCTAGTGCACAGCCCTTCCCTCACTCCGGTCCTGGTGGCTCTGGGAAGAGGATGCAGGTGGATGAGACATTGTCAGCCACAAAGTGGAGCTCACAAGAACCAGGCAAGTAAAACCATCAGGATCTGCTCAGAGACACAGCACAGTCCTGGATGACACATGGCCCCATGCAGAATGTCTCAGCCCTTTGTGTTTGCTGCAGATGTGCAGCAGCTGCAACTCAAAATGATCACAGGGAGGACATGGACCTCTTGGAACCAGTCCAATTGTAAAATCAGCCAAGACTTCATTTTCTTAATGTGGAAAAAGCCAATTCTTTCTTCACATAATGCATTTTTATATCATTTTCACAGACCTCTTTTGTGACTTTACCTAGTTAATAGCTTTCTTGCCAATTGCGCTATTAGTTAGTAAAAGGTATTTTGCTTGTCCATCAAATCTCTCTATTCTTGAATTCTTTACATATTTCTTCTCTGATTCTCATGGGACAAATCCATTTTTTACCCAGGAGTATGTCTTCAGTAGTGGAAATAGGTTTTGTTTTGTCTGAACTGACAAAAAGCAAGTGAAAAGAAATCAAAACACAAAATTGGGAACCCGTAAGGGGAAAAATATGCAGCACAGACCTCTCTGATATAAATTATCACACGAATTAGACCCAGCTAATTCACAACAATAAGACAGAACATAAAACAATTATTGAAACACTAAGAAAAGTATTTACTTACAAGCTATTGCTAAGACTACAAACCAAATGAGCAACAGAATAACGTTCATAAGTAGGGCAGACAGTATAAGATAATAAAGAGCTTAATAGCAAATGGTTGATAACACCTTTCAACCCAACATACCCAAGCAAATCCCCTCACCATCTGGCCTCAGTGGGGTGTGAGGCATGGAATAATATCAAAATATGTTATGAAAAACCAAGTTTTTAATTCATTGTTTTGAGATATTACCTACAGCATTTTCATAAGTGTCATGGAATGAAACAGAGCTCATTTTCTTAAGAATTTGCAGTTTTGAACAAATTTAAAGTTGTAGGAATCATACTATATTATGCAAGAAAATGGTTTCATGAAGGAGTGCAGTAGCAAAAAAGCTTTCATTTGGTTCATTAAGAAAACTAATCATGACAATATTTTAAGAAAATTGGGACCTGAATCTTGGATTGCCTTCTGACCTACTCCTTATTATATCTGTACAGTTCTCATGCAGGCATCTCCCAGATCTGGAAAATGTCCATTTCTAGTCCAGCTGCAAATAGATTAGCAATGACTTAACAGGAAATCAAGAACACCTTGTGCTATGACAGGCACTTCAGGAAAAACAACTACAAATGCATGTTAGTCTCATAAAAATGTTTTCTTTACTAAATTCCCTTGCAGAAAATATACTTTTTCAATGATTTCTCATCTTCAAATTTCCTATTTATTTTTTGAAAGAAAATTTCGTGTGTGTCAATTTAGGTGGGGGAGGAAACAAAATGCAATGTCACCACCATTGCACCTGAATTACCAAGATTATATATATTGACTGCATCTAGACCTTCATACTGTTTTTGAAAAATAATCTCTATCTCACTTTTCACAACTAGGTTCTGCTTTTAATGCATCTATTTGCATATCCTAATTATTTTTCAAATGTCACATTAAAAATACAGCTGTTAATTTCCATACTAAGAGACAACATACTTTCTTACAGTTTATGAATAATAATTGTTCCCTAAAAAAGTTAGGTTTTATAAAATCTTTCTGTTCTTTAACATACTTTATTTTTAATGAAAGATTACAGGAAACAAAATTGACAGGTGTAGATCTAATACCATAAAATGCATCTACTTGGATATCAGGCTGTGGAATTCAGTGATTGTCTTGTGTCAGGAGGATTCCTGAAACAAAGAGAAGAGGAATTATACTAAAATAAAGGATATTGAACTCAGTCATAAATGGACAGCAATTATGGTATGAGTTCCCCTAAATTATCCTGAAAAAGTTTTTAAGTGTACTTATTAATCACTGCCTTCTGCCCAAACATTTCAGAAAGATACTGGACTATGGGAATTAATTTTTTTTTTCTGCCTTGAGAAAATTGCACTGGCTATATCAAAATTATTTTTTGCTATTGTTCCCTGGTCAACAAAAGTAATAAAAATGCACAAAGCAGCCACACATAATAGCTTCAGCTCAGATAATGTAAAGTTTAATATTATTTTTTCTCACCTCAATGAAGAATTAGGGGATTTTACAGCAGTTACAATGCCATATATTATAAACCCATTGACTGATACACACAAAAAAAATCTAGATAATCACTTTTCCTATCTAACCATATAGTGAATTACAGATCCTGTAATTAAAGCCATCACTGACTAAAGTACCTCATGGACCAATATGCCACCACAGGGAAATGTTATTTACAGGTGGCTTGAGCCACAGTGGATTAAACTGCAGTGAAAAGCCTGAAATTGCAATTTCACATTCACATCATTTGGGTTAAAAGTTTAAAGGCAAATTGTTTAACCAATTCTGAAACAAACGAATTTAGGTAACCCTCAACATGAGGGAGTAGATACTTCCATTTTCCTTCATGGTTTAAACAAAAGCAAATCTAAGGAATGTAGGAAATTCAGATTTCAATGCAGAGTGAGTTCAATCTAACCTCTGTAAAAAAATAAAAAAAAAAGTGTGCCTACATCTTTTTTTTTTTTTTTTTACTTGAAAGACAGCTTAATGTGTTTCTCTAAGGAGGTGTAGTACATGAAATGAATTATATATATATATACATGCTCTTGTCTTTCATTCCTTTTTAATTTCTGAAGTTATCACTACTCTATGTCACACAGCTCTGATGGAGAGCACCATTCTCACAAATTTCATGGAAATAGGCTGCTGAAGAGACCAAACTCTTCTATATTTCATGACTGAATAAAAGACAGCACTATGAGATTGTTTCTTTTTTTAGCATCACAGAACTTTCTGCAAGACATGAATTTTTCAGCTGGGTAGGAGTTTACTGAGAGCAGTCATAACATTTTTTTCCTACATACATTTTCAGAAGGCTTGCTGTAATTTAATCAAAAAGATAGTTAAGAACAAGATACAGAAAGAAATATTAAGAGACACTAATACTTGTGATATGAGGTCATCTGATGGTAAGAAATTGGTATCCATTAAAAATATATGCCCTCGGACTTTTGGGGGAGTACAAACCAAATACATATTAGTCCCTTAGATTCCTCCAGAACTGAACTTCACCTCTATCTGCAAAAATTGTTAAATACAAAATGTATTAACATAATTAGTTTGAAAATAAATTTTAAAAGTGCTCATCTAGTGATTTAATAGTCATAATTTTCATAATTCTCAATCACTTGTTCTTCCTGCTTATAAGATCTTTTCTCCATTTTGTTTTATAAAACTCTTGCATCTACTCTTCCACATAGTTTCTGAGCATATAACAATTAATTATATGATTAACATTCATGTGTAGTATGATTTCCTAAAGTAGACTGAAAATAATTCACAAAACCACTCTGAGCACTTATTTCCTTGTCAGCAGCTCAATTAATTTCACCCATGCTAGAGAAATGTCCATCAATTTCACATCGTTTAGAGTTCTAGAAGAAATTTTGTAACTACAAAAAAAAAAAAGCAAAAAACAAAGAAACAAACAACAAACACCCAACAAATTATGGAAGGTATTCTTTCACTACTAAGTCCTAAAACTGAGTTTTAATTTGCAGCATTCATATCTACCTACTGACAGCGCCTCCTTTCCCTTGAAATCTCTGAGAATGCAGCCTCAGGCAATAATGTTTGTTAACCTTCTGCCTAAGACTCCTTCTAATGACCTAGGAAAGCCCAACAACATAAACAAAGGAATCTAGGGATGTTTTTACTAGAGCATACATTTGTGGTGTCTAACAGACATGATGTTTTTGTGGGATGGGTCTTTCCTGGCAGTTAATGAGCAGCTGAATTAGGGTCCATGTCACCCCCGTCTCCTACCTAGAAATAGCTATACCCCCCTTCTGTGTGCATCACTGGTCAAAACACAGCTTAGAACTGTTTTACAAACATTAAATACCATCTAGAATTTAATAGCAAACCTTTCTTAAGCTGCTTTATTAAACAAACAAACAAACAAACAAACAAACAACAGCAACAAAAAACCACGACAATTTTTTATTGTTTTACTTAAAGTGTTCCCATAGGAAAAAATAACTAACTTTCTCATTTTTCACCAGACTATAAGAGCAGCTGGAGAATGTTGCTCAATATTATCTCAAAGATCAGTAAACACAGGATTGATAATTATTTATACCCTTTATTTTAATGAATCCAAAATAATTTTTTGACAATTTATATCAACATTCTTGCAAGCGTATGAATCAAGAAGTGACCTAGTGATGATGTTTTACTGGGTAACAGTAGGTAGTACAAGAATTCACTCACAGTTGTACAAGATCTGAAACATATAGAAATAGCCATTTTTACTTGTCAAAAGAACTTGACAAAATCATAGAAAAATAACATTCTAGCACTTCTGTTTATCAGTGCTCTCTAATTATCCCATTTAACCATAAGAGATAAGGACATCTTTTCTGACCTAATGGCCTGTAATGATGTATAAAAGAGTTTTAGAAATGGTTACAAGCAAAAGGAATTGAATCTACACGCAATCCATGCTAAACTCCAATGAAGTCAGCATAATAAAATAAAATGAAAATGAAAACATTAACTACTTGAAATAATCCATGACATTTGTAATAACACCAAAAAATCCGACTTCAATATATTTTCAAATGTATTTCATTCTGTATTGAAATACATTTTCCTAAATGACTGATGGTTAGAAACATTGATGGATTAGGTTCTAGAGTTGAGGAAGTGGTCAGTTGCCTTGATGATTCCCTGGCTGGGGTCACATTGTGTATTTGATATCAGCCAGTTCTTCCTAATGCAATGTGGTTTTGTTATTTCATTGGAATGAACTTTAATTTATATATTAGAATTTAATATATTAGAAGCAAGATTATTACTACATGAATTTGTATTACTTGGTGATTTTTTCCAGCATCTGGCTGGAAAGACTTCAAGTCTCTCTTTGGTTTTTTCTATGTATCTCTGTTGAATCTCCACCATCTTATATTTCTGCAAATTCATGACCTTTATACTTTCTGCATGCATTTTTTAACACTTTCTTTCTCAAAGGAACTTCTGTTCTTACAATATGTTTTGATCTTCTGCTCTACTGATGTGTATCTTTTCAGCTGGGCAAGTCTTTATTTCAGAAATAATGAGTTAGACTTGTTATATTTTCTATGGTAGGATAAAGCTACACAATGTATTATTGATAGCACTCATAAGTCTACTTATAAAATAGAAGACAAAAATGTTGTGAGAGAAGAATGAGCACTTGAAATTCTAAGATAAGGGTGCAAAAGGAAAGTAAATGAAGGAATGATAATAGAAATCAGTGGCCTGAAGACAGAGATGAATGTATTTGAATTCTGGTGGGGTTTCATGCTCACACACAATCCACTTGTTGAGACTATTTTATTTGCATTGCACTTTAATGTTGTACAAGAGCTTTTTATACCTGTATTTTTCTATCTTTACGGTTTTAATATTATTTTTCTCATCATTTTCAGCCTTTAGATGTTTTCTTCTGAATGCATTTTATTTAGCTATTTTAAACTCCCAGTAAATATTTTAAACTATTTCTTTGCTAGAATACATAACTTATTAATTGTTACATTTACATTACAGATGAGTTTTTCATTTTTCAGATATCCAATAGTCACGAACAATATCGAGGGTAATGAAACTTCTAAGAGAGGAAAGCATTTCGTATGAAAGAATAGTTTTTGCTTAATAGTACAAAATGAGGAGAAAATAGTTTAGACATTTATAGAACAATCTCTGAACAATACAGGAAAAGTCATTACTCATTTTTTTATGGGTAGAATGTGATATTTATGTGGAAAGTTCCTGAAGATTTGTACATGTAAGAAGTCTGTAGTTTTGATTTGTTCTCAGATGCAATATTGAAAAAGTCGTGCTTCTGAAATATGTCAGTCAGTGAAAGAAAAATACTAAGCCTTGATTTTTCTTCTGAGAGAGCTGTGAGGTTGACTGTAAACACAGTGGTAACTCATCTGTTCATGGCCATCCACTTATTTGCTCATAAATAAAGGTAAGAAATTGACAGTCTAAATCATCATAAGAAAAAAAAATCTGAAATTTTACTCATCCTTAAGTAGGGAAAGGACTAAATTTTAAACATTTGTTTTTTGTAATCAGATTATTTAGACATTAGATTATTTAGGTTCTTCTCTCTCCCCCACAACACCACAGTCCCGCACAAGGCCAAACCAGAAGATGAAATCAGTCAAATTTAAAAAAAACAAAACAAAAAAAACTCTAAATACACAAAAAATGTACAAAAATATTAAATATCTAAGAATCTCAAAAGATGTTAATTGATAAAAGCACAATTGCTTCTGAGAGCTAAAAAATGCCCTTTGAAAGCTCTTCTATCAAGTTTCTTTGGTCCACATACAAGAAAAAACCTCCCAAAACGTCACTGTCTGAGGGGTCTCCTGAGCTTGAGATCCCCTCAAGAGGACATATAGGTGGTTTCAAATTCAGGTTTTCCCGGCTGGGTGCTGTAGAAGATTCAGGAGGCTGTTCTCTGAGGTTTTCAAGGTTGTTTATTGTTTCTTATCTAAGAAATTCTTTCTCTAGCTAGCAGTGGTCTGTTGAGCTTGAGATCTAGGGCAGACTGCCTTGCCCTTGGTCAGGGCTTATCTTTTATGCTATAAATTGTGTACCTAATATTTACAATTACTTTCCAATAAATGGCAATTTTATTACAATGTCCAACTCTGTCTCAGACCAATCAAAGAATGCCAGGCTGGCACTCAACATGGATGGCATGAAGAAGGAAAAGACATACCACACCCAAAATCCTTGCCAGGGTGGTCTCGAGGCATCCAGGGAAGCCAGGGGAACACCCTGGACTCCCACACCAAAAAACCAATCTGAAACCAAACCAAACCCCAAACCAAGTCAAACTATGTGAATGATAGAGTGTTCCTGGGTTCAAATCAATACCATGACTCAATTAATAATCCTGAAAAGTATCAAGGACTTTGAAGAAAACGTGCCTATTCAGTAGTTTGTGTAGTATTCCAACAGCCACAGAACATAAACAGTAAATTAGGAAATACAATAAATTTAAGTCTAGACCTGAACGATTTATACTTGAGAACATCAGCCATTTACCCAATAGCATACAAATAGAAATGCACATATAAATATTTATATATACAGGTGCTTATGGCACTCTCTAGATCTACAGAGGTAGTGAAGAAACAGGAATGGCTTTGAGAATATACATTAAACACTTCAGTGAGTCCCAGCATGAATACTGGATTATTCCCCTTGTACCAGCTCTGAAATCTGCTTTATTTTAATTATCCTATGACACAGGAGGATGCTGTGCCATGGAAAGGTCAACAATGTCATTTTGTAGGCAGTTTAAGCAGCATCTCTCTGGGAGACAACAGAGCTGTAAAAGCTAAACAGAGTAAACAGGTTGTACCTTCCAAGGGCTGCTTGTTCTCCAGAGTGTGGGAGGAGATCCAATGTAGTTGATCCTACAGGAGCTGTAAGAGAAGACTTCTAGACAGCATCCAGCATCTATTTCCCAAGACAGCTATAGCCCTTAAAAGCCTCCAGTCAAATAGCTTATTTAATGCAAGATCACAGTCACTAGGACATCAGAGGTGTGTTTTGTCACACTATTAAATGTGAGAAGCATAACAATGGAAGCTCCTGTTTTCTTCTCTCTCAAGTGCATGTCCCTTATAGAAAAGTAACCAGAACTCTACCTTAAGTGGCTTTCCCAGAAAAATATTGACATTCTACAATAGCAATTATAAAAATTGTGATTATATAAGAGTATACATGCTACAATCACAAAGTAAATGCACATGCAGCCAAGTCTTCTAATAGACCCATTTGACATGGTTGAGTACAAGTCATCTGTTTACTGATTTACCTTTTGAGGCAAGAGAAAGTGTCATGTGCTTGCTTGTTTTTCATTTCATCATATTTCTCTCATGCATTTATTCACTTTCAAAACAAGTTTTGATTTTTGACAAAAGCATGAGAATTATGCCCAGTCCATATTTTGTAAGCAGTGAGATAAGGGCAATAGGAGTAACTACTGTTTATTAAGGAATTATCTTTCCACTGTTATCACATCCCCTTTCCTGTGTGCCTTGTGCTCAGTCTCATCACCATCACTGCAAGCTTGGCACTGATTTTCCTTTTTCCTTTAGTTTTCAGTCTCTAATTGTGTGATTAAGGCTTTAGGTATTCAAATTATTCCTTTCCAATTCACCCATGCCTGTCACTTTCCAATTTAGTCTGTCTAAACAGCTTCTTCATGTTTTCTCTTAATTTTCCTATACTGATACTTCTCCTTTGATCTGTTTTCAAGAGAAGCAGATTTTCCATGATTCTCAGCTCTCTATTTTTCTTATCAAAATCATTTCTGAGAAGCCTATGGCAATGTTAGGTAATGTCTCAACTTATCAGCAAGAAGGATTAAGTCCTCAAATGCACACTAAAAGCAGTGTGGCTTTTAAGCCTTATGCAACTCTAAGTCTCCCAGGAGCATGATATATTCGTGTTCTTGCAAAGAATTAGAAAGTCTGAGAAGAAGAAAAAACATGTCAGTGAAAAGAGCTTCTGACAATAATTTCTTTAACAGCTGCTTTGCAGCCTTACCTTCTCAGGGCTCAGGGTTTGTTCAAAACCCTTCTTTCACAATGTGGTGGGTTGACCTTGAGTGTGTGCAAGTTGCTGTATCCCTCGATCTCCTGCTCCAGGGGGATCTATATAATCTCCCTTTCCTCAGCAGGACAGGGCTTGGGGAGAAAGTAAATAGAAAAAAAATCTCATGGGTCAAGATGAAGACAGTTTAATAAAGAAAAAAAAAATAAATTATGGGTGCAGAAGCAAAAGAAAAAAAGATTTAACTTCTCCGCTTCCTATCAACAGCCAATGTCTGTCACTTCCCAGGAACACAGGGCTCCAGTACATGCAGAGGTTGCCCCAGAAGACAAATTCCATAAAAAACTGAATGCCTCCCAACCTCTACCTTAACTTTTATTGCTGGCACATGCAGTATGGAATGGGATTTCCCTTTGGTCAGCTTGGGTCAGCTATCCTGGCTATCCCCTCCCAGGCTCCTGCCCAGACCCAGGGCTGGTGGATGCTGGTTTGGACAGACAGCCTTGCTGCTGTGGGACCACTGCCATCAAACTCTGGGAGGTTCTCAGCACTTTTCTCTCTGCTCAGCACTGTGAGGGCTGAGGTGGGAAAATTAACTCCATCTCAGCCAGACCCTCATACAGGTCTGGTTTTGTTTCCCACAGCACAAAGCAATGCCTAAAGTATAGCCTGTAGAGATTCTCTCATCCTAAAACTCAAGCTTTGACTCTACCTTGGATTATCTAGGGGAGAAGATTTGCCTGCCATTGCTCCAAAGTTATTAAAATTCATTACCCCTCTCCATTAAATTAATGATGATTCCTTTCCAAGTTCCTCAGGAGACAGTGTTATGCAAGAAATATTAATGTGATGGCAGTGCTTTGCTGTGAGTTTTTTTTTTTTTACTTTTCCTTCTTGAAGGTGTTGTCCTGACTGCTGAGCTGAGTGAGGAAGAAATTGTGCTGAGAACCACAGAGAAAGAGGACATCATGCTCAGAGCTTGATCACTACCTTTACTGACAGAGACTATCAGGAGAAATCCAATATCTACCACCACAAAGTTGTAGCAAATAACTTTTGGTTAGAGGAATATTCACACATTACTATAATGGCAATATTTAAAAAAAAAATAAAAAAAGGAAAGGTAAAATATACTTGAAAAGGCACAATCTACATGGCATTAGACCACAAACATTTCAGTTACATCACATTTTGTCTTTAAATTTGTTTTTACCTCCACACTGCCTAAAAATTAGGAAATAAGGAGAATTTAAACTAATAAAGGATTCACTGAAACAAAGACTACACAGAAGATAATACAGTAATTCTGCTGATGTCAGATCTGATGTCAGATCAACCGGCAAGAGTTGAAAACAAGCAGTTGTTTCAGGTTTTTTCCTTGGGTACTGGACGCTTTTATTGGTGTGTTTGAAATCGATGTACACAGAGACCACAGTAAATGGAACTCTTAAATATGCAATTTATTGCCTAAGAATGCCGTTTACACAAATATCTGCCATGCTGTAGAAGAGTCATTATCAATGGTTACAACTTAAAAAAAAAAACAACAAGCTTTTAAAACTATCTACACATTTGTATTGCCTCTGTGCTATTTTAGTAGATCCTTCTCCAATTAACATGGAGCAGCCTGTGATTGAAATGGCTATTTACTCCACTATGAAGTCATTAGGACTGAAATGTACAATAAAGAGAGGTTATTCACCTTCTGGGCTCCTGGGCATGGAGAAGGGAGAGCAAGAAGCTGAGCTTTTCTGCTACTCAGTTCTTTCAGATGAATGCCTAAGAGAATCAGTCTCTCAGTTCCACTCACCCACATAGCATTTTCCAAAGTTTCCAGGAATTCCCTGTGATTTCTGGAATCCAACAGGTTGTTTTTCCCAACCTCATGTAAACAGGAGATCTCCTTCCAGTCTGGCATATATGCCTTCTGGCCATCACAGATTTAATTCCTCTTACGATATAAAGCTGTCTGCAGTACCACTTGGTTCAGAAAATAAATGGATTTATTATCTTAAAAAACCCTGAAACAACAGAGATCTGTACACAGCTATGTTATTTCTTCTTAGAATACTAATTAAATAAATAAATAAATAAATAAGTTTAAAAATGCCAAAATGAAAGAAAAATCCAAAAAGCTGTTAAATGCTTGTAACTTTGCATTTTTCATCCTTGTAAGGAGAAAACTAAATTTCTCAATTGAAAGTAACAGAAACAGACCCAGTGTTATTTCTGACGTTACAACAGATGTTTCTCTTTGTATTCTCTTTGAAATGGTGTATTTTTATAAAGGTGATTTTTTTCTTAGAGTACTGAGGCAAGATGTAAGAAGGTATTTAGCTGCTGTTTCTTTGCCTTGTAGTTTCATATTTATCTTTTTCTCTGATATTACTCATATGTTCTTAAACAAGGGGTTTATGAACTAATCTCAGAAAATAGGAATGAATCCCTTCCAGTTTTCTAACCTGTTCTACTGCTGACCCATTTAATATTTTCTGTTTATGGAAAAGGTATCAAGAGCATCAAGACTGAACACCCAAAAGTGTAAGCAAATTTATAAGCTCTGAATATATTCTGCTTTATTGTAAACCCACTGTCATTATTTGATTTTTACATAGTTCAAATTTTTTTTATCCATAATAAACACATTTTAATTGGATATCTATTTTTATATATACTTAAATATAGTAAGCTTAGCTAAAAGGTTTCTGTACTTAGACCAGCATATTTAGCTGAAAAAAGAAGCAACAGCTTGAGGTTCTGCTTTTAATAACTTAAACTACTTTTATAAATGCTCATAAAAGCAACATTTAATCTCTTGCAGTGACCAAAAAATATTGGAAAGATCACTGTTCCTCTGTAAAATGAAATTTTAGAAGCTCTTCAGAATTCTCAGATTGTTAATTGTGTTAAAGTACATGCAGTAAATGGTTATGGTGTGCTATTTTGTTTTTATTGAAGACTAAGTGGAGTTTAAATTACCCCTTCAGACAGATAGCTTTGTTATGTTTTATTATATTTTTATATAAATCTCAGTAATTCTGTTTCTAAGGTGAAGATAAAGAAAATTTTATCTGTTTAGAATGTTACAAAGAAACCAATTCCTGCATATATTTAAGTGACAGTAAATGAGGCATTGCAGAATCTCAGCAAAAACTCAAGTGCTGGGTGATTTTGAGCACAGCTGACCTGGAAATTGTCCTCATGCCCTCTAGTTTTTGAAAGATGAAGATGTGCAAGAAAGGGGGAGACTTGCAAAGGTCTTGCAAGTGGCACTGTGGTCAAGTGGAAAGCAGAACACCTGTGCAAAGGTTCCTGTTTCAGCTCAGCACTTCATTCCTCACTAATGCTCATGGCTGGTGGCTTCCAGCCTTCTGAGACAGGTCTGTTCCAACCTCTTGTCTGGATGATATTTGCCTGCATTTACTGACACTGAAGAGTTGTAGTCCAGCCTTCTCTTGCTCAGGTGAATCCCTGAAATGTAGTGCTTAAGAGCCAAGAATCTGTCTCCTTTTGTCCTTAACTAGCTGCTCAGAAGGGAACAGCCTCAAAGATGATAGAAAAAAGAAGGTGTCTGTGCTGTAGCCAAAAAGGCACCTGGAGTGGAGGGCTGGACTCAGTCTCTTACAAGGTGCTGCCCTCCACCTCTTTGTGTTCATGTAACTGTGCTCCAGGGCTGTGTCAAAAATCACTGATTATCAAAAAATATTGATAATATGCTTCCAGTTGGCTGGCAAGAGGTCATTCAAGGACCTCTGGTACTTTCCTCCTGGTGCTTTTCCAGAATGATGCTCTCCAACTGGGAGCACAGTCACAGGATGCCACTATGTTGTGATCCACAGAAAGATGCCCATGTCTGAATTAAGGTGCAAACAAGGCCATATCCTGAAGTCAATAGTATGGATTTAATTTAACAGGAATTCCGAGGGAGAGACAGAGAGAGAGAGAGAGGAAGAAATAGGAAAATGAAAAGGGGTGCAGGGAAAGAAAGTGACAAAGAGACTCTCTGGATGCTGACAACATCTGGTTGGTCCCTTTCTTCTGGTCTTCCTGGAGGGTCCTGTGAACCAGAGCTCAGTGGGTGTTGGGTTTTTCTGGGATATTTTTTTATATTTTTTTCTCTTATATTCACATATATCTATGTACATAAGCAACAGAATGGGAATGCTGGAGCAGATGTCTGGAAGCTTTAGTCCATCACAAACATCACTCCCATTTTACAGAACCAAGCGAGGGAGATGGAACAGCTTCAGCTGCTAGCACAGCCCCTGAAGTTCTCTTTGTTACAAAGTCTTTTAACAACTTTCTAGCCAATAGGATATTAACAGCTGACAAATGTTTGCTCAGGCCAATTAAAAAAGCCAAACGTACATCTTGCTTTGAACAATTCTTGCTTGTAATAGCTTAAAACATTGGATAAAGGTTCATTATTAAGCTTACATATTTCTACCATCTTGCTTAATATATTTTCCTGAGGCCTGTCTCTACACAGCTCACAGCTCTATTGTTTCTTGTCCTTGCATCTTCAGCATTCTTGCATTTCTCCATCCTGAAATTTGCCTTCACACAATTTTCTGAAGTTCTATACCTTCTCTATTTCCCACAAGTGGGTTCATACATTCAGCTGTCTATGGGAATGCCCTGCTACCTCCCATGGGAGGTAAGAAAGTTTTCTTTCTGTCTTCTGCAACAGGCTCTGGATCTGCTGCAACATTGGTGGATCAATCACATGCAGTCCTCTGGTGAAAGACCCCAGGAATGGGTAGGGAGTGGTTCTCTGGGAGTCTTTGGTGGTTTATGACACCTTCTAAGACATGACAGCTCTCATGTGAATGTTCAGGGTGAATGTGATCTTCTGGTGGCAGAGAGTTTGTGTAAGGGAGGACTCTGCTTCTTCATTTGGCTTTCAGCCCCTGGTGATGGGTGTTACCCACCCTGTAGCAGAGGTTTTGCCATCACACTGTCAAAACTCTTTCCCCCCCAGTTTAGGGGGAGACCGTGTGCAAACCTGGCCTCAGCAAATGAGTCTGGGGGCTGTGGCCTCCCCCCCAGTCCCAGACAGAGCTGGTTTTCAGCACAGCTGCTGGGTTTGGCTTTCCTTGTGGATGCATTCCTCTCCCTCAGCCTTGCTTGTGTCTCCCCAGACAATAGTCACTATGGAACATGTGAATATGGAAGGTGTCACATGGCTCAAGAAACAGAGAAAAAGCAGAAGAAAAGTGAGCTTTTCCTCTTTCCCACAGTAGCAGATTCCTAGCTTTTCTTAAGTTGTAGTTTGATTCAGCATAACATGGAACAGCACAGCTGATTTTTCCTTCTTTAGCATCATTATTCTGCTCTCCACAAAGGAGCTTTAGAAAGAGACAGGCTTCCAATATTCTCCTACATTTTGCGCAGGTACTCATCATAGATACCTTTTGCAAGAAGTTTGCAATATTATTAAAGAAACTAAAGTTCCAGACAAACCCTGCATCTTGCAATGAATTGCTTGATATTTAAAGACGCTTTAAATAAATTTCCCACCCAATCAACCTAATTTAATCAGTGGTATCCAAAGCCGGCCATCCACAAAGGTAAACCATCAATTTATTTCTGATAGTTTTATAGCTAAAAACAAAATTAATTCATTTTATTTTCCTTTACTTCTCTTTTCTTTTACTTCTGAAATATTCCAAGGTCTGCCTTGCTGTTATTTTAGGTAAGGTCAAAAAGAAGTGCATGGCTACTTCAAAATCAGAGATTGCATTTGCTATACTAATCACAAGTGCAATCAAACACAATCACTTAAGTTCTGCAGGTACAGACTAGAGAATTCCATGCTACTTTCCCTGAATATTAGATTAAAAATTGTTTTTCATTTTACTTATATCAGCCAGATAGGAGGTAAACCAACCACAGATGAAACAATAAACAATTTTTATAGGTGAATTTTGAACATTGTGAATTTCTTTTGTTATGTTTTATGAATTGAATTTATGGAAAAGTTAGCAGAAGTATCTACACTATTTTGCTTATATTTAATCATATTTTTTTCAATTTTTATGAACATGGAGACAACTTTATTAGATTGTGAACTTGTCTACCTTGGCTGTTGATATAGATATAACCTAGAGAATAGATATTAAGCAGATTAAACATCTCAAATTATTTTTCACAAAGTGACATCATAAAAAAACTCCTTTACTGCATAGACCTGAAAATAGAAAATCATGTATCTATACAAGGCTTTTCTGGATTTTTCTTTTCTTTGGTTGGTTGGGGTTTTTTATGGCCTGATTTGGAAGGAATTTTAAGGATTATCTTGTTCTAATCCCCCTGCTGTGGGCAGCACCTACCGCTAGACCAGGTTGCTCAGAGCCCCATGCAACCTGGCCTTGAACACTTCCAGGGATGAGGCAGACACAGCTTCTCTGGGGAACCCCTGCCAGGTCCTCACCATCCTCACAGCAAAGAATGTTTTCCTAGAATATAATTTAAATCTATTCTCTGTCAGCTTGAAGCCATTCCCCTTTGTCCTGTCACTCCAGGCCCTTGTAAATAACCCCTCTCCACTTTTCTTGCAGGCTGCCTTCAGGTACCTGAATAAGATCACCCCAAAGCCTATGAAGTCTATAGTTCAAAATGAAAGATTTTAGTTTCAAAATTATTTCATTGTCAGAAATATATGAACTCTCCTTTATTAAAAAACAAACAAACAAACAAACAAACAACAAAACAAAACAGCAAAAGAACCAACCAAACCAAAAGAAAATCAAAACCAAAACTAAACAAACAGAAACCTAAAAGATGCCTAAAATTTTTATGTGAAAAAATGAAAATCTTTTCAGAGGCAGTTCACTGTTATGTTGAGAAATCATCCTTATATTACGTAAAGATATTCAGGGATTGAGAAACATCTGCTTGACCCTCCTCTGCTATTCTTGCTGTAGACACAGCAAGAAGCATCATGAGATTGTTGAGCTCCTGTGTGTCTCAGGGATAAAAATGTGTGTACAATTAGCATGGTTGCCTTCCCTGGAAGGTAAATTCGTGGTAAGAATCAGGAAAACACAGCATGTAGCTGGATTGTTGTCCTGGTTTAAAGGACAGGTGTCTGACAATAAAGGCAGAAGCTTGTCTTTGAAATGGAGAATGTAAACCCCTTCCCTCCAAATTATTATAATTTTGAAATTAAGGGGCTCTCAGGCAAAGAT
>JANRGV010000051.1:11442662-11455383 GCA_024734035.1 Alethe castanea
AAGGGTCACTGCCCCACCTGGCTTCAACAGATGGTGATAGAATACACATTTCTGGCCACATCCTGTATTGCAACCCAGCACAATTGTGTATACAGTCAGTCAGCACTTTCCTGTGGTTCTGCAGTCAGCTACAGAGTGGTGGAGGGACTCAGGATCCATCCCAGGAGACAGGGGGTGTGTCTGTGTGTCTATGTGTGTCTGTGTGTCTGTACATATTTGTGGGGCTCTGGAGGGGTTAATTACAGAGGGACACACTTTCCCTCTGTCTGATCAGTAGTCTGGGAGCACCGTTTGCAAAAGCATACAGATCCTGAAATCATTTGTACTGTTGTACAAAAACCCCTACCTTACAAGCTTCTGCCATGTGGATTTTAATAGCTGATATCTCATAAACACTGGAGTGAAAGGTTAATATTTTATTCTACCTGGAAGCTGAAATTCCAAGCTTACTTGTGGAACCAAAATGGATTTTTCTAGTTCTAACACTTCAGGAAATAAAACATCTTCAGACTGTGATAATTTTCCAAGTATAGTTCGTTTCTACTCTTGGTTTTGAACCATCTTATTCCCAAATCATGTCAGAAAAAGAAGAGAAATGGCAAAAAAACCAGAAAGCAATCATAATGCAATTATCTTAAGGTCTGATCTCAAGCCTTTCTGACATAAAAAATAAATGTTTGAAGCTAAAAATGTCATCCTCACTGGGCGGAAAAAAAAAATTCCATTTATTGTAGTTTGTAGGATATTAGGTCAAAAAAAATAATAGCTTTGTGGTTTCTCAGTACTTTTTGTCATTATAAGAGTACTAAATACAGCATGAACTGGTCTTTTACACCCCAATTTTTTTCCCATATCCACAATAATGAGATAAAATAGAAATGAAAGCACTTTCTATTGAAAACAACCTCTGAGCCTCTTCCTGAAAAGCTGTGTGTCCTGCAGGCTGGCTGGCAGTGTCTGGGGCAGCAGGCAGGGCTGCATCCCCTCGAGAGGGAACCAGAAGCCCCTCAGCATTCCTCTCTCCCTGGCAGCTGGGGACATGGGGACCAGGTGGGCCTGGTGCCTTGTTTGCTGGCAAGCACTGAGATCCCATCCTGGCTCAGCATGAGAAGCTAATAAGGCAATTTATAGCTTGTCATTTTTCATTGCTTTTAGTGGTATCTTCCAAAAGCAAAGTGGCATTTCTTGTTTATCTCTGTATTAGACAGGTAAATGCAGCAATATTGCTTTCTCCTGGCACAGAAGGATGTGCTGCTTTACAAACATTAATGGTATGAAAAATGTCTCTAAATAAGAACTGAAAAATGCTACCTAGACATGGAATTCTTCTTCATCTGTTTTCTTTTTTTCTCTCACTGTTAAGGTAGCTTTATAGTGGCCCAAGCAGCTTTCCAATTTTTGTCAAATTCATTAAGTAATTTGCATGAATCACAGAATCATTAAGGCTGGAAAAGACCTCCAGTTCATCAAGTCCAACATTAGATCACCATTGTCAGCTATACCACGGCAATAAATACCACATCCAGTTATTTCTTGAACAGTTCCAGGGATGGGGACTCCACTACCTCACTGGGTATCCCATTCAAAGCCTAACAACATTTTCTTTGAAGAAATTCCTCCTGATGTCCAACCTGAACCTCCCCTGGTGCAGCCTGAGGCCACGTCCTCTTGTCCTGTTGGTGGTTGCCTGGGAGAAGAGCCTGACCCCACCTGGCTACAACCCCCTCTCAGGTAGCTGTAGAAAGGTGAGGAGAACATGAAAGCAAGAAAAAAATCTGAAATATTCTACTTCACATTCTACTGACATCTGAAACAAAAGAATTCATAATAACAAAAAAATGAAAGAGGATGAAATGGATAATTTTCTCTGCCATGATTTTTTTGTGGGTTCTTAAATGATCATACAAGTTAAAGAAATCATTTCATATTAATAACCAGCTACCCTCACACTCCAAAATATTCTTGTAAGAAGGAGCAGGATAGAGATCAACGTGAGTCAACCCTCGCCTGGTACATCCCATCAGAAGGCCATGACAGCTGCACAGTTTGAGATGTGTAGGTGCTTTAGGTTTTCTGTCTGCAGCTCCTGCCCTGGCACAGCTGTGAAATCTAATGGTGCAGGGGAGTTTGCCAGCATGGCTTCCACACAGCACGGAATTTCACCTGAAAATGAGTGCTTTCAGGTCATTGCAGGAAGGGATATGCTTTGAAGAAACCAGCCCTCACCAGGATCCCTGAGGGGGGATAGGCACCTCAAGCAGCATTTCACCATAAGAACAGGATTTTATATTCTCCCCAGAGGGTCCATCTCTTTCTGTAAGCTATAAAAGAAAGCCAGGGAGGCTATTCTGTTTAACCTGCAGGTAACACTTATAATTTCCCAAAGTTTTCACTTTTCCCACCTAGAAAGTATATTTAAGCACCATATTTTAAAAATGTTAATATTTTTCAATTCCATATTAAAAAAAAAAAAAATCAAAGCTCAGGAAGCAAAAAATTGTATCCGCTGTGGAGGCTTACCCTAAGTAAAGAGCAGAAATGTCCTTTTTCAAGTATGATATATTAATGAGAAGGGAGAGGCTGTGGACATAGAATAATATGATATGTAATTATTTTCTTTACCTTCTAGCTTGCATCCTGCCCCCCTTTTTTATCGTCAGTCCTTAGGTTTGTTCTGTCTGGAAGTGTGGCTGTGTGTCCATTTGCTGTGACTCCATCACAGCCCTTCATAACCTTGACGAGAAATGGGCACAGGAATACCTAACAAATCTCAGGGCTGAACTTTGTTCTTGGCAATCCAGGCATACAGTGAGTTCTATTAATCTCTGAAGGCTCAAATTCTCTGCAATAACATCATTATTGGGTCTGATAAGAGCTCCAAGCTCAAGAAAAGCTCCGTTGATCATTGTGCTGCATTTGCATAGGTTTTAGGACTCTCATTTTCCCAAGGCTACAAAATTGGTAACAAAGATGCTTTTGAGAAAGGCACAAGCAGGACAGTGTTGTGTGTGCCTTAGACCAAAGAGATCTTGATTAATGTCAATGGGTCTGACTTGGGTCTGTTCCAGGTCACATTGAGCAAGGGAGAATATTGCTCAGTCCAAGGCTGAGCTTGAAGATACCTGTGCCTTCAGCAGTGATTATGGCTGATTTGTGTCTGTCATTTAATGCACAGGAATAATGAAAAATGGCACCTGTGTCTGTCTCTACATCAGATGATTTGCTAAGGTCAGGCTCTTTCCAGTGGTCATTACCTAGTTTGGGACAGAAAGGACAAAGGTAGTGTGTGTCTTCAATCTGCAATTTCTTATTCTTAACCTACTAGCTCAGTGAAGCTTTAATTAGAGACAAGGCTATGCAAATTTCTCATCCTAATTTTCTTGTGTGACCTACAGCCATGTTCCTGAAATGGATGTTTGTGTTGGATTCATTGCTGCAGCTCTCAGCACTTCTTACAGCTATCTCCTGGTGACAATGTGGCATTCAATCAGCTCGATGACCCTCTGCTGCTCTAATGGCAGGCAGATGTCCCCTTGACTCTGTTAATTCCTTGGACCAGCTCCATCTGCCTCACAAAGCAACCTACAAAAACGTCAAAATGAACCTCACAAGGGCTCTGTGTTTTTCCATAACCCTAGACGTTTTTCTTTTTCTGAAATACGTAGAAAAGGGCAGTCACAAAGCCATGAGCACACTTGTATTTCTAAATTTGACATAAGACTATATATGTAGTGCCATAGACATTAAACAGAATTTTCCTGTTTCTTTCTTTTAGCACATTTTAACAACACTAAACTTCATAAGGGACACTATATGGCATACAATAAAAGAATCATAAAATGTATTTTTTTCTGTGTTTTAAATTTTTAGCCTAATGCAGCGACTAATCTCTTAGAGTGGAGGGAAACACACTGTCACTGATGTGGTAGAGAGATCATCTCAAAGGTCTTTCCCGACCTTGTTAATTCTGTGATTCTGTGACAATAAAATCGTATGTTTCCCATTAATGCAGGTTTGGGGTTTTGTCTTAGTATTTCTCCTCTGTATTTTTCTTCAGTATTGTCATTAGACAGCTTTTGAAAAAAAAAAGAAAATTTCTACTAGATAAAGATTGCTGCTCTGGTGTTTTACAACATCCTATGTAAATGTCAAAGTAATTTTTCTCCTTAAAGAGTTTTGCTGAGCTCTAAAATGTAAACCTCTAAGCTTTTCTATGGAAGTAGTAAAGTAACAGTGCATAGAATATAACTATCTTATAAAGCATCAGAAGAAAGAAATACCAGCCTTCCTGGGTTTGTAATCTAATATTTTATAATAATTAATTGTAAATTTATTAACTATCTTTTCTGGCCTGAGTTTTGCACAGAATTGTTATTGCCAGTTTTTTAGTCACAGTGCAGAAATTCCCATTTATATTGAAGTGAAACTGTCATGGCATCTTACTTCAGCATCCTGTTTAGAAATTGCTTACTGAAAAGGCAAAGAAAAAATATATCCTGCTGTTTTCCCCATTACCTATCCAAATATGTTTTTTGCAGAGTGACAAGCGCTTTTTGGTGAGAACATCACAGCACAAGTCAAAGACTCTTTTTTTTACTTGTTAATACTAGTAACACGATGATTTTTATTACCTTTTTTTTATTTAGAAGTGCCTAAAATTAAGTAGGCATTCAGTCATGGTGACAGTCATAAACCACAAAAAAGCTCATATTCTCCTTGACTTGCATTATGTTCTGTGATCTGAACTACTCCCCCTGAGGTTGCTCTGAATTTCACAAACACACAATTTCCTATGTCCTCCCACAAAGCTGTGGCTTCCTATTTGAAATCTGCTATTGCTCTCTGTCAGGTGCTTTGGCCCATTCTCTACACACCACCCCCATCTAATAACAATTCAACAAAAATAAATAACACCTACTGCAGTACTAGTCACAAAAAACCTGTACATTTATAGGATCAGACCCTGATGATATCTATGACAAAAGTCTCTTTCAATTGTGATTCTATTTGCTCATTTTTTATGGGATTTTTTTTCTAAGATTTCATCAAACATACATAGTGAGAAATTTTATTTTCTAATTATAAAGCATTAAAACACATTAGCAAAAACTGACATCAACAGCAGCTGTTCAGCATTTTGGTCATCTGTCACTCATCCTGATTCCTTCTGTCACATTCTGGCAGGTGAAATCACTGAGAGTTATGTTCAGACAGTGAGGATTGAGCATGCTAATGCATAGAAGAGAGAAAACATTCAGGCACATGTTCACCTTAGATAATATTCCAGGCAAGAAAAATAAGGAAGGCCTCACATTTTCTTGCAGAATTCATAGAAAAATTGCACTGCTGCACATAGCATAAGAAGATAAATTCTCCACCAAACTAGTTAGAAAAATAGGAGTAAGTGGAACTACTATCATAATTGTTCAGGAAATGCTATTTGCATTTAAACATTAAAAATTCTGAAAAGTTAATTTATATTATTTAAAGGGTTATTTGCTTTTTAAAAAAAATGTTCAAGTCCTTGACTATATTGATGATTTTTTTAAAGCCAAATTTTTCTTTTTAAAATAAATGAAGAACACTTTGCACATACTAATTTGGACTTAGATTTAATTTGGGTGTAACCAGTTGTTAGGAAATACATGGGAAACTTTTGAGCAGGCATACATAAAGGATATTAGGTAGCTACCAAAAAAAAAAAAAATTAAAAAAAAACCCAGAATGTTGTAATACTCTCTTGTTCTTCATTGGTAGTTTCTGCTTGTTAATAAAAGAGGACAACTTGCTTCAGCTGCATAAAGGCAATAGGGACAGAGCCCTTTATGTGCATGTTGCTGAAAGACGGTTTTTGCTGCCTACATTTTGTCATGTCACTCTCTTTTGTTACAGGGAAGACTTTCATGCCCACTGATCTCCTTCTTACAACTGAAATAGGGCTTTTACTTACAAACATGGATATGAGTTAGCAGTGCCCTGGCAGCCAGGAGGGATGTCCTTGATCTGGGGGCATCAGGCACAGCATCACCAGTGGGGACAGGGAGGGGATTGTCCCACTCTGCTCTGGGCTGGGGCAGAATCACCTCGAGTGCTGGGGGCAGTTTTGGGTGTCACAGTAGAGAAAAATACATATAAATGAATATATAATAGATAGAGATATTAGAGAGCATCCAAAGGAGGGTCACAAGGATGGTGAAGGTCTGGAGGGGAAGCCATATGAGGAGGAGCTGAGGTCACTGGGTCTGCTCAGCCTGGAGGGGACTGAGGGAAGAACTCACTTGTGAGGGGCAGAGGAGGAGCAGGCACAGATCTCTGCTCTGTGGTGACAGGGACAGAACCTGAGAGAATGGCTGGAGCTGTGTCAGGGGAGGCTTAGGTTGGATACTAGGAAAATGTTTTTCACCCAGAAGGTGGCTGGGCCCTGAAGAGGCTCACAGAGAAGTGGCCGCAGCACCAAGACTGGCAGAGTTCAAGAAGAATTTGGACAATCTTGAGAATTCGTATCTCAGTCACATGGTGGGATTGTTGGGGTGTCCTATGCAGGGCCAGGGGTTGGGACTCCCTTATACCCCCTTATCTGTCAGTATTCATGCTCCACCATTCCAAATATCCACTAATGGGACAACCTTATATGACCACAGAGCCACAGTTGTGCTGCAATCCCCTATTGGACCTTCTCCTTTCTTCTCCTCCCATTAGGGAGTACCTGAAAACTCAAAGTAGATGTGGAGGTTTGAGTCTGCTCTCTTGCTACATGGCATGGGAAATCTCTAAAGCTTACCTAAAAAAAGGGGTTGGAATGGCTCAGCACCTGATTCTCAAAGAATGTACAATTTCTAAGATGCAAAACCTGCTTTCACAGTAGCGCACTGAAGACGATTTGCACTGACAAGTTAAATATGCTCTAGTCTGTGTTAGGAAATTGAAAGCAGATTTCAAGAGTGGTTCTTGCTTCCTACACCAACAGATTCCAGTGGGTGTGGTCAGTGAATCACACATATGTTGACCAGATTCATCTGGGATGAATCACCTTCCTGGCTTTTTCAAGGTTGTGGTCCATCATTCTGGAGTTTTGGTATTTTATTGAAAAAATCTTTCTCTAAGACTAATCCTTGGTTTTGAAGATAGAATAATTATTTTATTATACAGTAGTAGAGTGTTTGTGAAGAATTGAAATAATGAGTTACTCAACTGTCAAATTTATGATAATCATATAGTTGCAACCCATTAACAGTTTAAAGCAATACTAGGTATCCATTTACTGCTAAGAAGGAGCAAAAGTAATTTTCTCTTCTGAAAAGGACATGATTTTGTTTATTTTCTTGTTAAAGTCTTGGTGTTAATGTAATTTCAAAATATTTCACAACTTTGTGGTATATTTCATCACGAGTACTTAGTGAAAGAACCCCAAAGACAACAAATCCCAAACCATACAAGTTAATACTCCTGTAAAGTGTGTATAATATTAAGAAAAACAAACCAGCAAACAAACAAAACTTAAAAAAACACAACCCCCCTAGTTTTATGTGTTTGAACTTGGGGTCAAAAGTAGTGAACAGATTAGAAGAGGGAAAGTGAAGGGCTTTTCAGCAGTTCTAACACACACTGGAAAGGATTGTCTGTATAGTAAAATGCCCAACAAGATAAACATGTTTTTCCCATGCCATAAAGAAAATGTTACTAAAAGTTTGACACAAAATCAATCAGCTGCTAGCTAAGATTGAATTCAAATAACTATAATTTTCTTCAGCTTTCATTATAGGTAGTTTGGAGCTCCTAATTATAAGGGAAAGAACTGACCTAAAAAAAATATTTTTCTCAATTTGACAAATTAAGGAAATAAGCTAGGACATATCACTGAGAAAATTTAGGAAAAATATGTCCCTTCCAAAAATTGTATCATCCATACACACTAATTTTTCTCATGGTATTTAATGTTGCTGGAGATCAGACATTAGACTATGTTGTCTGTTGCAAAATGACAATCACTCTGCATTTCCTACAGAGAATAATTTGTGGAACTAGTTGTTTATCCTTTTCTATTGGTACATGACTGACTGATGTCTATCTCCACTTTTAGTTTCCTTCTGTGATGTAAGAGGACATGACACTTTCAACTTGATAAAATGTAATGAATGAATGGTGACAAGACAGAAGAATTCATAGTGTTAGACTCTTGATAAGGCCCAGGTTAAAGGTGTAGCATACACGACAGCTGCTATCATATGCTGTCTGAAACAAAAACCTTTTGACTTCTTAAGCTGCTCCCTGTTTCTCCTCATTCTTCCCAGTCTAGTTGCAAGGCTCTTGTAAAACTATGCAATGCATTGATAAGTGTCTCACCAGAAAGAAAGTTTAAGTGTATTTGCCACTGCAGCATCAGTCAGAAAGGGCTGGTCACAGCCTGTTCTGAAGATGATGAACAAACAACTCACCAGCCAAAGGGAAGTGAAGACCTCCTCAGGGAAGTGTGTTTCCATGGGGTAAAGACAAAGGCAGCTACCATTTAAAGAGGAATTTACTTTCTGGAAACATGGCAAAGGCTCAGGTAGGGCTACGAAGTCAATTTTTCTTTTGGAAATGCTGTGTGCAAGGTCAAGGAGAAACACTTTACAGTAACATCTGGTTATGCATTTTCAGTCTGAGGGCAGGCATGTGCTCCATGCCCTTGAGCCAGTTGACATTGTCCTCACATCTGTGACTTCTCCAGCCTGCAGTGGGAAGTGGAGCCAAAGGCCAGGGTGCATTGTTAGCCTGGCAAGGGCAGCATTTGCTGACACTAAAGCACAGACACTTATTCTAAGACCTGGTGGCCAAAAAGTCATTCAGAGGCTTGGAGCAATTTAATTTTTAGTATGATGGAAAGGAGAGGTTTTACCAGAGGAAAGAGTTTCTCCTGTCTGCCAGGGAAAAAATATATTTATTGCAAATTATAATAGCAGACATTGTAAATTACCAAAACTAGCAAAGAGCTTCCCACAAGAATAGCAATTACACTGTGGAACAAAGGCAGATGCTATTTGTGAAACAGATGTCAACTAAAAAATCATTAATAAGAAGCAGTTTTTCTTCTCTAACTTGCCCTTCAGCTTGAGCAATATCTAAGACTGTATTGTTTTCAGTTAGATCACTTGAGAAATAAAGAGCAATTTATGTAATTCATCCTTTATTGACATAGATTGTGCAATCAGTAGACCTATATTAAGAAATCATTTTCAACATTGCATTTATGCACAAATAAAATTAGAGCAACTAAACCAAAATTAAGCAAATAAAAATTAATTAATTCTGTCACTGAAATGACAAAATAGACAACCTTCTTGGTAAAATTGCAGCCGTAGGTGATGCTTTAATAGAATTAAAGGACAATTTGACAAAATTATTTTGCTTTGTCTCAAGAAAAAAAGAACAGCTAACACATTCTCACTTCCATTTTCCACTGCATATCTAGAGGCTGTCTTAAAAAAGAGAGAGAAAAATAAGTAACATTTTTAATAATTTTATTTTGTTGAATTGGAAAGAGAGGGTTTTCCCAAATTAAAGAGATAGATACATTATTCTGGTATTTATGTCTAGAGTGAAAACCATATTTTTTTCCTCAAAATAAAATAATATTTGATGCAATGAAAGTTATGTTTATTAGATATAATATCAGAGCTTAATAAAATACAGAGCAGCTTTTTTCTCACAGATTCAAATATAAGTTTTGCACCAGTGTGCTTCCTGTCTCTGAAATATGAGTTTGTGAAAATAAGGAAAAGTACTGAAGAAGAAAAAGCACTCTCTGAGCAACTATTATCTACAGATATGAGAATAAAAAATGTCTTATAATGTGTTTGAGTGTTTGGGAAACATTTTATTGTGATTAAATTTAATCTAAGCAAAAAGAAAACATTAAAAATGTCTGCAGGCTTTTTTATCTCCTTAAATCTACTTTTCACACTAATAGGCGTACAACTGTACCATTTCCTAATGTGCATTCTGGTTTTGGATACACTTCTTTGTTCAATATAGCTAAACAGGGCAGTGTGACCAATCATTGCAGTTCCTGTTTCTGGCATATTTCAACTCTCATATGTCAACTCTGTAAATCTTAGAACAGTTTCTTTTCCCTTCTTTTTCCTCCATAAAGTAAGAATATAATTGCTGTTTTTATTCCCTGCTCCATAATAACTGTCATTGGATAATGGAAGAATCAATCAAACATCTTTTTTTCATGTCCCTGCAGCAACAGAACTTTATTATTTTTTACTTCACTGACACTGAGAAGCCTGAATCAATATTGACAAAACATCCAATGGTTTTGAAAAGTTTAGCTACGATGTTTTGCTCAACTTAACCATTTCACATCTGCCACAAATGCAAAGAGTGAAATCCCAATCTTGCTTTCAGACATAAGAGTCCCTAATGCAAGGAATTGTAGGAATTGAAGTCTCCTAGTATGACTCCTGAAATGATGTCTCTTAATAATTTCTTTATCTAGGACTGGCACAGAGTATTGTCAAAACTCCAGGCAGATCTTGTTTGTATGAAACAAATGACTAATCTAGAGGAGCATTACACATTCAACAGTCTTGTAAAGAGCAATGTCTCAGTTTACACATGCACTTGCAGGGGGACCCAAGTTTCAGAACATATTTTCAGTATATTTTGTGAAAGACTCCAGATATTTCCTAAATCACTGATGATCCTCATTAGTTTACGTATTTTTGAAGTCTGTAACATTTTCTTATCTATTACCATGTCCTTAAATTTTTCCCATAGGCTCCCGAAGTTGATAACATCAGTCAAAAAAAGGTGATCTTTCCCTCATTTAGGACTGCCTAAACAACAGATGTCCTCCAAACAGGATGGCACATTGTTTCAGGTATGTGCAAATGTGTACATTGTAAACTGGTATTCAAGAGACAACACAAATATTACCATACAAAAACACATCCTCTCTCCTTTTACTAGGCAGAGTCCCCAGAGTTCTTTCTTTTAACTGAATTACAGACCAAGAGCTGGTGTCATATCACGAGTGCCAACCAAGTTTCATGTAACATTCAGCTCTCTAGAACAGCTCCCAAGGGTTTTGAAGGGCTATTCCTAAACCTGTCAAGCCTTTGCATTTCTGGCATAGATGTTCTGAATCCATCCTGCTTCAGTCTCCAAGGCTAAATAAAGTAGTTTCCATGAAGTCAGAATTCACTTATTAAAATTAATGCTACAAAGACAGCTTAGTAACCTGTGTTTTATGTTTTAAACTGGGCAGCACAGGAATATGCTTTTAAGCATTCTTTAAATTGTTCTCTTGGGTTATTTTGACTTTGTAGCATACTTGTTCTTGATTGAGTAGATTTTATCCACTGCTCATAAGTTTTCTCTGCTGGTTGTTATCAAACTTATATTTTCTGTTAATATAAAGGTGCATAATTTCACTTGCTTAAAATACAGTAACATACACTATAAGTTACTGAAGGCTACTTTTCCCCTTATCTTGTATGTCCTAAACCAGTAGGAAAATAAGACCAATAGTGACTAAAATTGTAGTGATGTCTGTCACACTTTAAAAACACATGAAAGAGTACTGACAAGAAAGACTTTATTCTGAAGTAGCAAATTTTACTCTGTAAGCCACAACAACATTTATGTCACTCTTTCACTGCATTATGATTACAGTATTTAAACATTGCCAAATAATATTTTTAATCCCTAGGATCATTTAATACAGATGTCTTGCAGGAAACATTTTGCTTTTTCTTTACCACTGAGATAATGGAACTCATGCAGATGCTTGTGCTGCCTACATACATATAGTTTATCTAGTAAATTTAAGAAATCTTATAAGTCATTATTTTTCTAAACATTGTTCAATATATGACAAAGATAAAGACTGATGGCTTAAAATATTTCATCTGGTTCTTGCTTTTACATAGGCATTCTGAGCATCAATATGCAGAAAAGCAAGCTGGAGAGTTAGCACTGTGCTTGAGAGTTGTACTCCAGAGCTGCAAAAAGTTTCCTTTGATAAGGCAACAAGTTTTTCCGGGATAAAGTCAACAAGCTCATATTACATGTAGAGCATTTAAAGTAAAAGTGGGTCTCAGGAGGGTCACATGGCCTTAGAGAAGTAACTTCAGAAGTTCTGCTCTTGCTTTCCATCTTCAGAAGGAAGACAGGGAAGAAATTGACTTTATTTCTTCCATCCTTGTCTGTATTTTGGGGTAGAGAATGTATTTGATTTATATTTGCAGGAAAAAAAACACACCAGATTTTGTTCTTGGCTGTATCCCATCAAGGCTACAATCTTTTAATTACTACTCAAGGAAAAAAAAAAGATATAAAGCCAGTCATTTTTCAAAATAACAAGTTAAAACTGCTGTTGCAAACGCTGTTTGAAAATATGCTGCAACTTGCACTAATGTTTCTGTCTGAAAGGTCAGTCATTAGAAAGGAAACTCTTGAAAAGCATCACAAACCATGCAATTCACTAGTAATTAACAGTAACAGTGATGTAGATAGGACTCCCAATAATAAATACAGCTATAATGTGAAAAAGAGTTTTGAAAGACAATAAAAAAGATTAAACCAAACAGGGATATAAATAAAGAGCATGTAAAAAGAGATACCACAATTAACAGATTTTGATGCCATTATGTTTGTGTGTCTGAAAACATAAATTGTTTCATAAATGGAGGAAGTAGCGTGATTTAAGCACTTCTGAAGCAGAAAACTCATT
>JANRGV010000051.1:11484706-11513150 GCA_024734035.1 Alethe castanea
TAGCTCTTAAATAAGCACCCCACTGAAAATCTGTCAGTCCCAAGCATGTCCAGAGATGATCAGTAGTTGACTCAGCAGTAATATGAGGTACAGGAACTTTCACATAAAAATGTGATCCCATTCCTCTGCAATTTCCAGAAACACAAGTTTTAAGTAGACAGATCTAGAGAAATTAGTAATGATTCTTTGAAAACAGTAAACATAAAATTGTCCAAACAAGTTAATTGTATAGATACAGTCTAAAGGAGTGCTGAAAAATCAAACCTATACTGAGTAAGAAGTGAAGAGAAACAATTGCTCATAGAATTATATCTTCCAGAGACATCACCCACTAAGAAACACTACCCTGCTGTGTGAAGAATGCTGTGTCTTAGAGAATCCCAAAACAGGATCACAAAATGACCTGTAGATAGAGGATTAATCTAGAATTCCTCTTAAATCAATAAATATTATTCAGATTCAAACAGTGAATTCACAACCGTACCCTTCCTAATTATGGGCAGGTATCTGGATTTGGCTGGGTCAGAGTTGCTTTTTCTTAGTGACTGGTGTGTTGTGTTTTGGATTCAGTGTCAGAATAAAGTTGATAACACATGGATGTTTTGGCTGTGCTGCATTGTGCTTACCCTAAGTCAAGAACTTTTCAGTGTCCCATGCTCTGCTAGTGAGGAAGTGCACAAAAAGCTGGGAGAGAGCATAGGCAGGACAGCAGAGCCAAACTGGCCAAAGGGATATTCCACACCACAGAACATCACACCCAACAGATAAACTCAGAGGAATAGCCTGGACAGGGGACAATTGCAGTTGTATCCTTCTCTTCTAATTCTCCTCCCTGCCAGAGGAGTGGTGGTGGTGGGCAGAGACTGAGGGGCTGTGAATTACTTAATTTCTGTCTTGGGTTAAACCACAACAGTGCCTTAATATACTTCACTAAAATCTTACTGCAGAGGTTGCAGTAATGCTCAAAGGCAAGGACTGGTTCTCCAAGGGCTTCTTACCCTGAAAACAAACTGCTACTTGACTGTTGGAAGCTCAGTATGAAAAACTTACTAATGCTAAGCAGCAAGAGAAGTACTTAGGCAGTCAAGAGGGAAAAGGAATTACTGTCATCCATGTAATTCATAGTCCCAATTCTCTTTGCCTCTGACTTAAGCCCCATATGTTATTGGTATCCTTAAGGAACGTCTGTTCTTTCTTTTTTCCAGAGCATTGACTAAGCACAGACTGAAATCAATGCACAGTAAACATAATTCCATCAGTCAAATATGATCATAGTTTCATCAGGCTTTGTTGAGAGACTATTTCCCCATTTGAGATCCATGCAGTGATAAAGTAGAGTCAATTTTGTGTAGTTTTGGTTTTACTCATCAAAATCTTTTGTAACAGTCTCTTTAGTTGCACTTCTTTCCTGCTCTGTGTCTACACTAACAATGACATTATTATTATTGTCTTAATTACTGGGACTGAAGGCTTGGGGTTTTTCTGTGTGAGGTATTTTTTCCTCTTAAAAATGTTGTATTTAAGAGCACAGGGCACAAAACTTTCCTAAAAAACAGAAAACTAAGTCACCTAGAAACCAAACATTTTGACAAATGCTTGTGTGTTTTTTTTTTCCTTAGTACTGCAGGAGAGGTACCAAATAGGGTCTCTCATATCAGTTATATAACTTGCTATTTTTTTGGTCAGACACCATAAGTGAATACTAGTTACTTCCCACACTGTATTAGGTTGCCAAACACAAACCAAAGCAGTAATAATTCCCAGGATGTCAAGGTGGTGAAATGTACTTACATTAATATGCATCCTTTCTGCAAACATCTAAAATATTACGTTCCTGTGTCTTCAGCATATTGGCTCCTGCTTCACTGAATAGGATATGTTAATATTGGTTGAATTTCCCTATAACTTGGAGTAGTTCAGGTATATCCAAAAGTGTACAGAGAAGCTGTGGAATCTCCATCCCTGCAGATTCATGGCATTTGACTGTACATGACCCTGAACAACTGGTGGTGGTGTCAAAACTGACCCTGCTCTGAGAGGGGAATTGTGTCAGACAATCTTCCAAGGTTTCTTTCATCCCAATCGTTTCTGTGACTCTAAAATGTTTCAACCACATCTGTTTTTCTTGTCACGGCCTTGTGAACAAAATTTTTGAGTTTTGCAAAGAAAATTGGATGGTGTGAGATGAGATGGGGTTACAAGTCAGGGATATTTTGTTCCACTTACTTGAATTCTACCCATGGAGATTCTTGCTCCTCCATCCTCATTTTCCTCTCTCTTTGCTCAGTCTATACAGATTAGTTAAATCAAATTAGGAAGTCATCATAATTCCTGAAATTCACTTTAGAGCTCATCCTATTCTCTACATCAAGGCTTGTCTCATTTGTTCTGTAAACCATAACTGAGAAGAACAAAAAAAAACTCTAAATTTGCATTTAATTTAAGAAATTTGAAAACTTAATCTTCCAAGTTATTGTTTTAAGTAAATTTATATTTAAAAAATAGTTTTTTATATAGAAATTAAAACAAAAAAAATCTATAAAAAACTTCAACACTCTATTTACTAATAGCTTGTAAATATAACTACTTAAAATTTTGACATCCTTACCAAGAACCTCAAAAGTAAAAAATGCTATTTTTTTGACTTTCGTATCATTATAGAAAGTAGCAGCCAAATCACATAATAATTTGCTGAATTACAAGCAAATGGTACTCTGAGAACTTTATCCTCTCTTCAACAATAAATTGATCTCAAGGGAATTCAAAATTATTTCCAAGGTAATGCTTACTGTGCCATTTAGGCAAGAAATTATCCTGTAAATCAGTCTGAAATTATGATATAAAATTATAAGAGAACTTTATATGCAAATAAATTTACTGTGCCCATTGTTTGTATCCTGTCTCTGCTCAAGAATACCTGCCATTTTGACACAGCCAGGAAATCACATTAGCTCTGGGAGTTCATATTTAAATATGCTCTTCACATCTACTGAGGGAAAATGCTCAGATTTCAAATATTTTTGATGGAATACTTTATAAGCAAAGCACACTTTCCCTGAGGGATTATGCCACTATTTCCATTTAATTAAATTGATTAAATTAAAGTGAATGGTGGTCTAACTTCAAAAGGAAAATATATTTCATTTATGAAAAATGTTGCCATTTATTCTGCTCCATTTCATGTATAACACATAATGTCTTCAGTATGAAATTCCAGCTTTTCTAGCAAGTTATTTGTTATATAAGCTTTAAGGTGATCTTGAACATTTGAAAAACTTCTTTATGTCTCAATGTATTACCTTAAAAATACCAAAGTCTCTTTCTCCTACCCTCCGGTTACATCTACAGATAGCAGCTGGGCTAGTGAGTATGTTAAGATACCTTTCAAAAATACTATATTTTTTTTTACAGCTGCTGTGCATGCATTTAACCAAGGAAAAAACTGTTTTCAGAGCTCCTCTGCTACCCTCAGGACCAACAAGAATCTCTGAGGAAGTACTACAGCATCCCTCAAGGGATATAATGCAAGCAAACTGAATATGATACATCTAGGTCACACACTAGGATGAAAGAAATGTGTTTGAAAACTACTTATCTAGACCCCATAATATTTATTTTTTTTGTTGTTTCTGAAAGGCTTAATTTGCCACTTTGATTTTTTTTCTTGTTCTTATTGTTGTTCTTGTTTGGTTTTTTTTTTTTTTTTCCTTTGGTTTTGGAGCATATTCATAATTTTTCTCCTTTAAATTATTCAGAATAGCATAAAGGATGTGATCTAAAAGGTGTGTGATACAAATGTGTGTGGTTGAAGGCTCTTCGAGCCTAAAACCTCCAAGACTACAGCTCAGAAGAAATTCATTGAGTGATTCATTTGATGTGGATAATTCCAGGATGAGGAAGTTTGGCTTCTTCAGCCTTAAGAGGAGAAATCTCAGGCAGACCTTCCTTATCAATATCTGACCAGAAGATACAGAGAAGATAGAGGCAGGTCCTCTTCAGAGGTGCACAGAAATAGTATGAGAGTCAAAAACATGAGCTGAAATGTAGGAATGCCTGGTTAAATATAAGGAATAAACATTTTTTTAGCACAAGGTGAGACATTCATGGAAAAAGGTTTCCTTCCAGTAAAAAAAATATGGGATTTGGAGGGGCAAAAATAAATAAAGAATGCTTTTCATTTAGATAGAAAATTTTTACACACCTTACATTTCATAGAGACAGTGTAATCTGTTTTTAAAATCTCCTATTGTGCATAGGAGCGACTAGTCTGATTTAAAATTCACTTAACATGCAGTTTGCATCCTGACAACTGATGCATATACAATACTAGATAAAAATCTGGAAATGTAGCAGGCATGTAATCACGTAATAACTTCTACAGGCAGGCTGAGATAGGAGACAGCTGAGAATCAAACCCATCAGAGCAGCAGGCAGAGGTTTGGGCTGATAAGCTGCAGGCAGTAACGTGGTGCAAGGTGGAGGAGAGAGGACTGGCAGCCAAAGTCAGGCAGCTACTGAGTACAGAGAACAGATTTATTTGGTCAGAGACCCTGAGAGGATCCTGCTCAGGACACAATCACAGCCAACATTATCTCAGCCTGCCTGGAATAGTGAACTACCCAAAGAATGCAAGTAACTTTACTAGGCAATTACTGTTTTCTCTATTGGATGGCTGCTGAACAGTGTTGTATAAATGTATAGCACATTTTCTGAATTTAAAAGTGTTTTATATTATTTTATTTCCCATCTATTTTCCTTCTCCTCCTCCTCCTAAGAGACTTTTGTTTACTTAAAGTCAAAATGTTGAGTTTATTCCGACTTTAAGGTTTTAGACCCAAAGGTGCCTGAAGCTATATTGAACTTAGTTCTACTAAACTTCAGTAATATTTGGAAGGAAAGGTTTCCTCAGGAAACTATCAATATTCCCCTTATGACAGAAGAAAAAAAAAATAAATGCTGCAGAAATTTATGACAGAATAGAAAATTTCTCAGGAATTTACCAAGTACAAGCTGACTTTTCTCCTATAATAACAATAAATATGGATTTATTGAGACACTTAATTTTAAATGCAATGATAGCACAGGCTAGCATGCAGACATAAAGGAGGTAGTTTTAATAATTTAGTAGGAGAATGTTGTACACTGTAGAAGGGAAAAGTTGAGAGGAAAATATATTAGTTGGACATAATTGGTATATTTAATTAATAGTGAGCTCTAGACTAAATATTTCCAGCCCTATATAGAAATAGTAGTGATTTCATAGCCTAGTTAGAATTTTTTTGAGGCGAGTGTCTGAAACAGATGTCAGATGCTTCTTCCCCCAATAGAAAACACAACCATTTACAACGTCTTTATGCTTGTTTGCATGTTTATTGCCTAATTCATATCCATGACATTTCTGAATGAAGTGACTATTACTTATCCTTCTTTTAAAATTATAATTATAGTAATTAAAATCTCAAACAAGTTTTGCACTTTGCTTTTACAGGATGAAAGATAATTAGGCTTGATTCCCTTAAAAAAACCCCAAAAAACTATAAAACTCTGTATTGCCATTACATTTTTTAACGTTACAGAAAGACCAGAAAAATCATTCATTTTTATTTTTCTAACAATAATATCAATTTGCATTATGTGTTTCTTGTTGTTTACTGTGTCTGAACCACATTTTAAACAGAATTCTGTCTCATATTGAGTGCTGGAATTGCTTCATAATATATGTTCTTTCATTTATAACATTTTTAAAACACAAATGCAGACCTATTATTTTGTGGGTTTATCCCTGATAACTTCTGTCTTTGCTTGAGTTATCATTAGTTTATGGATAGGCAGAGAAAAGCTATAAAAAAATTACTGCCCTATGAATCTAAACACAGAGAGAATATATGTCTACATATAAAATACTGAAGAAAAAAACATTCAAAGTGTGTAATACTCTCATGCTCTGGCAATGGAGTCATAGACACCTAATACTTCAAACCTACAACACATTAAACCAGGAAAATACAGTCCCATCTTTACTCTACAAAGAGCAGAATAAAGACATGTGAAAGGCAAATATCTTCTGAAGTCTGAGCTCAGACCCCGTGTGGTGATACAGGGAAGGATTGCAGCTCATGTTATCAGTTCCTTTGTCATTAGAAAAGCCTTATTTAAAAAAATCAAAGGGAATATTTGTAGCTCTTTTCTCCCTCTACAATAAACTATGTGTTTCTGGGGCAAGAACCGACACGCTGGCTCTCTTGTGTTTTAGGATTGTGCCAGAAGTGCCTGTGGAATCAACGTCTCCTATTAAGAGACAAATCCTCTGAAGAGTTGAGCCTGTCAAAATAGATGGAAAAATTACCTTTTGCTGTGTGTTCAAATAACAGATGCAGCATACAAAAGTACTGCTCAAGAACATCCCCAATCATTCTTACACTGAAATTAAGTTTTATAGGGAACAAGTGGACATCTGAAAGGTAATATTTTTATTGGGCAGAAGAAGATCATTAAGATCTATAAATATTAGAGGTCTTATTGATATGACAAGAAGTTTTTGTGCTGAATAATAAGACAACTATGGAGGAGAAAAAGGTTAATGAATGTACTGAACTGCAGTTGTCATGGGAACCAGCAATGCCTTTTACCTATGATTAGATACTGAGATAAATCAGGTCCATGTTTGTATCTGTATGCCTGTGGGAGGAAGGTTATTTAACTTGAAGAAATAAATTCATAAGAGACAGACAAGGAAATGCACTCATTCATAGACCATTTACATCCTGAATTGTCCATCCTTAAAACTGTGCCAGCAATTTAGCTGTTTCAGGAAAATAGCCTTGGGTTGGAAAAATCAGCAGCTGTTCTTCCCCAAGGTCAGATGATTCAGTAGAGTAAAATCTCACAAATAAACTAGGTTTAAAGAATGAAGTAGGTTTAAAGAACAAATCTACAGGTTCCTTACTGAATTTAATGGACACCTGACCTCAAACTCCTTCTAATCTACAGCTACTACATGTAGTCAGATACTCTGAATTTGCCCTAGATCTTGAAAAACATCTTTTATTGATAATCTGAATCTCAATGAAATGTTAGAAAAGTACCTTTATAAGTACACTCCTTTGGCAAGCAATCTCAAGAGCACTATAAAAGTTCTGGTAACTCTTTATCTTATTATCTCTGTTAAGTAAGGGAAAAAGGTACTTTGAAAGTAATGCCACTTTCTAGGAGAGGATTTCTTCAACTTTTTCATCAAATATAAGATATTCAAATTCAAGATCACAGTGCCTTTGTGTGCAATAAAAACAATCAATAAATCCTCTTCTAGCAGTGCACCAATGACAGATGATTCGATACTGAGTCAATTTTTTCATCCAGGTTTTGCTTTTTATCTTATTATTTCAAGAATAGTTTCATTACTTGTAACATCACTCTAATACCCATATTTGTAGGTCATGGAGAATTTCTATTAGAGGTTTAATTTATTGCACCGTGTTCTTCAAATTCTGGCACAGGAAAATTGCTAGTAATTAACTTAAATCTGGGAGGACTTTCATAGTATGAAATGGACTGTAATAATAATATAATCTGTATAAAACCTGTAGAGGAGAACCTGGTCTAAATGTTGCTTTTAGTACACCATTATCTGTATATGAGAAGAAAAATGCAGTTGTGAGGAGGGCAGCATGTGAGGAAACAGAAAGGGTATTGATTGCCAGAATAATCTGAAAATTCCTTCTTTCTTTCTCCCCCCCACCTTCTGCCTCAGAGACATTCCCTTTTCCTCTCTACCTAGATAATATTCCTTCATGAGACCACACAAGAGGACCTCAGCTACAAACAATCACAATCCCCTGTTTATTTCTATTTTTTGCTTCCTTGATTTTTTTTTTGCAGTGTGACAGAGTTCACTGTGGAAAGTATTAGGCTGTGCCTGACCAGTTTCAAATCCACCAATTCTGTGTAATGTAGGATAAAAGGAAGAAATAGTGAATTGCACCATGGGCTGTACACACAGTGCTTCAAAAGTTTCTTTCAAAAACGAAATGGAAAAACTGCTGAAATTTTTTTTGTGTGGTGGTGTTGTATTAAGCAAATGCAAGAACTAAGTAATGTGCATATAATTACATTGTCCTCTAGCCTATATCTCCCTAACACAAATCTACCAGTGCTGTAAACATATGGACCTGCTTGGCTCATTTACTTCATTTTTAAAGGATGTAGGCCATTGTTTGCATCACATGGTGTGGGAAAACCAGAAATTTCTTCTACATTTAACATGCTATAAATCATTCATTAAAATCTCTTCCTGTAAGATTAGTCAATTCAGATGAAGAAACTAGAGAATATTCATTATTTCACTTCAGGAATTGTAACTAAATTGGCTTCTAAAGCAATTTCTCTGGCATTCAAACCTTTTTTTTAAAGGTTAACTTAATAAAAATATGCAATCAGTATTTGTTCTAGATGAATCAAACTGAGTTCTTAATAATTTGCTTTATTAATGGTCTGTAAGCATTCAAACGACCATGCTATTGACATAATCTTACATATTATTTTTAATGTAAAAAATGTAACCTAGAGCAGGAATCAGAAAGGGGCAATGTCAAAAATATCCTTTTTGTTTATCTTATTTATCTCGTGGCATTAACAAAGTAAATCTCTGTTATTCATATTCCACATAACAGATTCTAACAATGAGACACATGCAGACTTCCATTATTTATTCAGTGTTTTTACACTGTAGAAAATATCTTGTCTAATGTTTTATTACAGACCATTAAAAATCAAAATACAGAGTGTCTGAAATTACAGCAACTCTTTTAGGAATGTAAAAACAAGCACATAGGATTGTCTCAGTGATCAATCCTAAAATAATTTGATATAAATAACTTGTCTCTCCATCTCCAAAATTCAACCAAATACTAAAATCAAATGAAACTTACTTTATAAATACTCCACTACAAATCTGCTTGCTCCTTTTGTGATGAATTTGAATAAAGAGCTAATATTTTCAAGCTTTAGGTGGCCTGGTGATGGCAATATCCTAGAACAACATCTAGAAATGTTTACATGCTTATTAATGTAGAAACATCATACTGCAGCCTAATAAAGAAAAGAAACTTCTCAGCATATACATAAAATAGCCTAGCTCTGATTGATGTATTAATCTACTTCTCTAAATCTAAAAAATCTGTTTTAAGAAACCTGAAGGTTCATAATCTAGTCTCGTTCAGCAATTAGAATCAGAGCCAGAAGCCATGAGGGTTTTGAGAAAAAAAGTCCCTCTAATGCCCATCAGATGCAGGATGGTAGAAGAGAGCTTTCTAGTGACTAATATTACTTCATATTTTTAAAATAAAATCAGAGCCACTCATGTGACTTTCACACTAGAGAGTGACATAATAGGGAGAGGTAAGTACCTGTATGTAATGAAATAAATTCTTTTTAAATGTCCACTGTAAGAGATTTTTAAAATCCTTTTTTAATACCATGAATAGATTTTTAGTATAATTTTGTGCTATATTTTCATCCTCTGATTTGCTAGCACTACACAAACTGCTTTCCCCACCTCTTATTTTTTTTTAATTTTGAGCTTAAAAGTGCTTAAAGTGGAATATTTAAAGTCTAAAAAAATTATTGTCACACAGTGAGTTTTCATAGTAGAATGACAAAAACATTTTTTAAAAGAAGAAAAATAGTTTTTTCCTCTTCTACATATTTAAAGAGAACATCATTCAGGTAGCTACTTCTACTTACAGGCATTTCACTGATTGTTGCCATAAGCTTTAATGACAACCTTGCCTTGAATTGTGGCTTTTCCCTCCAGACAACAGCACCCCAAAGATGAGAAGAATTAAATGATTATATGTTATGATTTTTCCTAGTTAACATCTAATCTAATAATCTGATAAAATATTATAATGGTGAGACAGATTATGGCTGTAAGAAATGTTTTCAAATATGTATTTCTGTTTCTAAAGAAGAATGTGTTCATTTGCATGCTTAAATTTTGCCTGGTATAGATTATTTTTTCTAAATAATATTTGCTGTGGGGCTATATTTTGGGTTTGTGTTGGAAACACTGTTGGTTACACAGAGGTGTTGCTGCCCTCAGTACTTGTGATGAGTCCTCTGGCAGTCCTGGCAGTCATGGTCACCTCTCAAACAACCCTTTCAACACATGGTCCTCACAGCACCACCTTTCCCACCCAATGACTCTAAGATTTTCTCATGTGGTTTCCAGCTCAGACTCCTGAGATTAATAGAGAATCAAAACCTCAAGAATTTATAACATAAGAATATGTGCAATATTCAAAAGCAACCAAGGAGATAATGATGTTTGGCCTTAATTTACCATACAGAAAAAGCAGGCACACTTTCCTGCTTGAATTCTTCTTACATTTTCATTTTGCTTCATATTTTCAAACAGTCAAGGACAGTAGGAAAAGCAGCAAACACATAGTTAATATTTATAGTTCTCTGAAAGATCTCTTCCTTTTATGACAACACACCTTGTAAAACAAAACTTAAATGCTAAAATAAGTCAATCCACTGCAGGTTTTAACAATTCTGCCACTCCCCTGGATCTTTCTTCCTGCCAAAGGATTAGAGAGAAAGAGGAAAAGCATACATATACTGGTTGACTAGTTTTCCCAACCTTTATCAACATCTTCACTCTACAAGCAAATTTCAGATTTATGAAGTTATGCTCCTGCTGAAACTACGGGAACTGATATTTTATACTTGCCTACTTGCAGGGAACTGTACAGAAAATTTATACTTTGACTGCATGAGCATTCAGGATACATAAAAATGAGTAAGCATCCTTTTTGCCTTGTATTTGTGTTTTAATTGAGAATCAAAGCCAAGCTGGGAAAACATATCATTGTATATACAACCACTCAGCTTGACAGGGCAGATGGAAAATTGGGCTAAAAATAGAAAGCACTGGAAAGCAGTTCTTGCTGGGTGAATTTCAAATACAGAGGTAAGTTAGAGGTGTATGCACCAAGCATAGCACATAGAAAACCACTGGCAAACAAATGCACAGCTTGAGCAGGAAAATTTAATGGCAACCTTCAAACAAGTAGAAGTGATAAAAAAAGGAATTACAGTCTGCAATGCTTGATTTCTTGCTGAGTAAATCCTCAAGATACATTAATAAGATGTAGTTTGTGTGAATCATCTCTTAATACCTCAATTTTTTTTTTCTTAAACAGCACAGTAAAAAAACAAACAAACAAACAAACAACAACAAAAACACCATAAAAAACAACTTTAAAAAAGGGAGAGGATATGTACTAAGTACTTGGAATACTAAAAATATCCTCTTCTGGAGATTTTGCTACACATTTATTCCTTGTGAAGTACTCCTTCTTTTGTCCAATTAATAAGGTTTCCTAGAGATTTCAATATAGAAACACTGACCTTAGTCACTCAATATGTTTCTCTGCAACAGAAGAGATATCCCTTACTGTCCAGTTTTTTTCAAGAAATTCACTATGAAATAATATGAATTGATATAATCAAAGCTTGTAGATAAGAAACATTTGGCTCAGTTTACCCTGAAGCAAATTGTGAAGGGAAGCACTTCACATACAGCAGGTATGTTTCAAGGAACATCTATCCCACACCTCAATTTACCATATGCCACAAATTACTTCCCAACACCCTTTAACACAGATAAAATTCACAACAAAAGCCATATCACCAGCATTTCCAAGGAAGGTAAAGGTCATCCTAATGCCTTAGATTTCTGAAGAACTGGGAAACATCACTATCTGATTGCAGTTTCTGTCATTTTGACTGTAAAACAAAGTGACAGTCTGTCAAAAGAGAAAGATAGATTACAGAGAATGGAAACTCTTTGTATTTTATAGATATCAAATGCAGAGGGTCATACAGAGGAATGCACACTTGCACACACACCTTTAACATCTCTCACATCCCATGAAGTGGCTCACTTTCCAGTTTGACTTCAAATAAGCACTCCCAGCACTAAAATTACATTGGCTGAGCTATCAAGCTGTCTAATAGGGGCTTTCCCCCCCTCATTTCAGTGTGTGGTTGAATAAATACTAAATAAGACTGGTAAAAGATAGCCTAAAGAAGATAATAAAGAAACTCCTGAAAGAGATGTTAGCTCATTAAAGGAAGAATCTGCTTGTAGGCACCCAGAGATTCTCACAGATGTTTTGTAGCAGGTGATAGGTGATATGAGGTCTGAAAAAGTAGGATCCAACTTTTGACAAATAGAATAGAAAGTTGGAGGGGGGTTTCCTGATTTACTGACAAGGTATTGAATACATAAAATAAGATGCCAGTTCTTCATTATCTCCAGTAATTTGTTGTGTTTTTATAGTACATACATAACAATACAAAATTTCTTTTTATGCTTCAGTTAAAAATTCCTTTTTAGCTCAGTTAACTTTGGTTTACTTCCTGTCTGTCAGATAATTGCTTGAAAAGGCCACCACTAGTTGTCAAGTCACAAGTTCCCATCCATCTGGTCCTGTGTCTGAAGAATCAGAAATGCTCAAAATAGAACAGAACAAAATTTAAAAGTAGCAGGAGTTTCTTGCTACTAAAAGTGCTAAACATTTGTATTCAAAAAATGAAAAAAAAAACTAGGTTTGCTAACAGGTGAAGAGGGCTTTAAACTAAATTTGCTGGGAAAGGAAAACTCAATCCATCCCACTTCTACCGATTTGATGCCAGGGACAGCAAGAGATGTCCAGGCCCTAGAAAGGGATCACAGGACAGTAGCAGAAGACCTGAAGAACATTAAAAAGGAATTATGGCCACTCCAGCCAGCAAGTCTGATCCATCAGGGCCCAGCTTAAATATGAATACACATAGGATGGAGAATAAACAGGAGTAGGAAGAGATCCTTCCTCGTGAGGATGGTGGGGCCAGGCTGCCCAGAGGAACAAAGGATGCTCCATCCCTGCAGGATGGATGGGGCTCTGAGCAACCTGGTCCAGTTGAAGGTGTTGGTATGAGAGGATTTTTAAGGTTCCTTCCAACCCAAACAATTCCATGATTCTATGACTTAAGTAAATAACACACGTATTACAAAATGCATTACGGTTTCTTAAGACCAAAGATACACAGTCGGTTCTTTTCACTTTCTGGCCTACCTTTGCTCAGTTGGCTTTTCAGAGAGAAGTGAACATCAAACATTTTAACCAAAACATATCATTACTGCCACATGAGTTCAATATGTGAATAGAACGATTTTGTCTGGGTAATTTTGATAATAATAGTTATTAAAACAGTCCAGAAATAAAGTGAATCACCCAAATTAAGCAGGTACACAGGCTAAAACAATTCTGATGCTTCAAAGCTATTTAAGGGTGGACTACAATTCTTTTGCATAAATGGACTGGAAATAATTTTTCTATCTATCCATGTGAGAAGAATCCCATAAAAACAGTATTTAACAAAAAAATATTCAAAGTTGATAGCCAACAAAATTTAAAACGCTAAGAGGGGACATTAAATGCAGAAGATAAAAATACATAACAAAGTATTACAGAAATGTTCAAGATATAAAAAGGAAAACACTTATAAGACATACTCTATTTGTAGTAGTATTTCACTAGGATAAAATCTGTTAAACCAGTAACAAGAAAGAACAATGTTCCTTCATTGGAATAGTATTAGAAAACACTGAACAAATACCGTTCGTGTATAAGTGGAATTTAAATTTGATTTTGTCTCTTAATTCTTAAGTTATGTTTAAAATGGATTTATAAATATTATTTTTGTTATTCTTACCATGTAGGTAATAATGTTATGTTAATAAACTTTGAACATAGCAATAGGTTATATTTTTTGTCCTGAAAAATTGTCCATTATTGCAGGTATTTTAAATATGAGCCAGTTTACTGTCATTGAACCAGTAATCATTACTGCTTCTCTGTTTTTTATAATAATAAAGTTAATGTTTTACAAGCAGTCTGCATAATGTGATGTTTGCACAGTCCAAAATGTGGGGGGTGAGGCAGCATTCCAGGGGTGAAATGGGATGAGAATGAGGAATGATTGTCTTTGCACATCTGCTGAAGCAGGGTCCTCTTCCCAAAAATGCTTTGAGGAAAAAAAAAAAAACAAAACCATAAAACTTGTACTGATCAACAGCTAAGCTTGAAAGAGGTTGCACGTAATAGAGACAACAAAGATGCTTTCATTACAGGTTCCACAATTCACAAAAAAATTGGCTATAATAATGGAAAAAGAAATGCAGACTGACAAAAACCTGTAAATAGATGTTTTCCATGCTCAATCCACAGCCTACCTGAGAATTTGAAAGTCTGCTAAAAAAAGTACATAAGGAAATAAATACGGTGCATTTCAAAATAATAATTTTTTGGCATAAAAATACAAACTTCATATCCAAAAATTTGGGTCAAACATGACAAAAAAGGATTTTCAGAAAGGAAAATGAAATGCAAAACATTTGATTTTTGCATTTTAAAGGTGAGTTGCTCTGATTTCCTGTCTTAACTAGCGAAAAAAATGTATTTGCAGGAGAAAAAACATGAACATTTTTGCATTTCAAAAGCACAAGACTTTTCACAGACAATTACATGTATTTTATCTGGACTACACAATTTTTAGTTTTGTATGATCAAAAAAAATTATTCTTCTCAATGAGCCCCTACCAAAACACTACACATAATCCATAATTAATAGTCTAGAAGCATTGGCAACCACTGTGTAGGAAGAAAATGTCAGATGAACAATTTTTCAAACAATTAATTAAAAAGTCCATGCAGAAGATCAGAATATAACAAAGTTATAATAGAGAATTACTCTGAAATTTACACCCATATATTTCCTCTGCCCCCACTCTGCCATCCTGCAGTGAGTAAAAAATTTACTGCAATATTTTGGCAAGAAATTCTGAGTGATTTTGAGTTCTGAGGTATTTAAAATGTCTGATAGAAGACATTTATTTTTCTGATGCAGAGGACTAACTCCTGGGAAGGGGAGAGGTAAATGGCAGCAGAAACAGCTCCATCTGTGAGCAAAGAGTCCTGGGTGGTGGCTTAGGGCTGCAGAAAGATGGTGATCACTGCCCCTGTACAAAAAAGACTTCTGAACTCCCACCACAGGAGAAAAATTATATTGGCAACCTTTGGTTCCAGTTCCATCCTTTCTCAGCAAAGTAGTGTCCAAAATAGCCAAAAAATATGTGAGAGACAGAGGGTGCAGAGGGCGTGTTTGCTGCTCCCAAATAATGACTCTAATTAACTTTTCCCTTCTTTTCAAAGGTAGAATTTCCAGCTCAATAAGTTTTATCTTTTTTCTCTAGCAGCATTTTCCATCCATGGTAACAAGAAATTTAATGTTAATATCCATTTTGAGTATACATTGTACATTAACAGTGCCAGAGATTTTATTTGTTAGACCCTGCTACTAAAACATTGTCAGTGTTTGTAAGCAGTTTGTAATGTTGTGAAGATTATCTTTAAATTCATAGAACACATTTCTCCATTTTTAAGCTTCATCTTAGAATTTCTATGATTTTCCAAAGGAGATACTAGCTTACTTCAGACTCAAAATTCAAGCCTGCCTTTTCTACCTTCATTACCTGATATGATTAAAATACAAAATAGAAAAAAAAAAGTTTCAGATGTTTTCAAAGGGTTTCACTGAAAAAAGAAAGTTCTGATAATTGTTTCAACTCCTAACATGAGCTGACAGTTTCAGTATTTATCTTTCAACCTGTGAGTCAGTGCACAGCGAATAAAAGCTATAAACAGGCATCATCTTGCCACCTATATTTTAAATGCTTTTTATGATGTAGAACCCTCCACTGCAAGAATTTTATAATATCTGTTGTCTGAGAACTTTCACAGCCTCTCCCCTACTTTAATCCATCCTTTAGCAGTGACAATACCAGCCCTGGTCTCAAGGGTCTTCACTACTAGTTTCTAATACTTTTCTAGGTACAGTTCAAAACACTCATTTTACCGTTCAAATATCTCCTTTTGTGGACTATTGCTAAGTCTAAAGCTTCATTTCTTCTGTAGTAGTAAAGGTGTACTGAAATACATAACCCAAGGTGCACTTTATTTCAACAAGAAGAAGCTGACAAAATACTGGCAATCTTTAGTAACACATCCTCAGGGCATAATAAACTTTCTTCTTTGATCTCAATATATGGACATTTTGACTAGTAAAGTATCCATGAAAGTGGATAAGTACTTTCTCTCACAGACTTTTGAACGAGACCGTTTTAGAAGACATTGAAAATCCAAACTTACTGCATATCTTTGTGTCCTGCTGTTTAAATGGTAAAAACTAAACAGAAAAATTAAAGCAGAAGTCACATAGATCCTCTCAAGAATACTGTACTCAGAAAACAGAGCATAAATTTCTTCCCTTTTCTTTGCAGCAAAACCACAGAAAATGCAACAAAATAAAATGTGTATGTAGAGATGGCAAAAAACTTGCACTGAAAGCTAAGGGAAGGAATATAGTATGGGCAATTTAAATTATGAAACAATGTATGAATCTGGATTTAACCATCTGAATAAGCAACAGAATTGAAAATACCTGTTAAAATACCTTCTAAAATAAAGATAGCTAAGTGACATTTTCAGAGTGTGCAACATTTCAGTTTACACCATTGAAAATTTTCTCTCCTGCAAATGTTTCTGTTCTCCAGATTTAAGCTTCACCTTTTGAGGGTAAATGTTTCTCCCTTTTATCTACACTGTAAAAGACAGGAGCTGAAAAGGAAAAGATGCAATTAAGATTTAGTGATCTTGTAAAAGATGACATAGGGCATTGTGGAAGAAGCAGAAAGAATGGGGGAAACAGATTCAGGGAAGTTGAAAGGGTGGAGAAGTTGAGTTTGGTGACAGAATCATAACGTGAGTGGAACAACAAAACATTATGAAAAGGAAGGAGGTGAGGAAGAGAACACAGAGGGAATTGAAATGAAGATTTCTGAGGTAAGCAGACAGTAGAATCTTTGAGAAGAAAGGAGATGCTTTGTTTAAACAGCAGACATGAGGCAGAGAAAACTGTGTAGAACAAAAACGATCAACAAAGGGAAGAGAGAATGAGGGAGGTAGGGAGATTGAGTGGGGGGGGGAATGAGGGAATCACAGATTTACAAAGGCAGAAAAATATTGTAACAAAAACAACATGCAAGACAGAAAATGTATGTGTTCATTTTCATACCCAAATGTTACTGATCTGAATGCTTGCTACTCCAAACAGAACTGACTGACATTGTCATTATCTCAGAGATTATTGGCTCTATGAAAACTTGAAGGGCCTGTTTTCTTCCAGATGCAGACAGGAGACCTTGCAGGCAAAGCAGCCTACCTGCAGCCTTGAGAGCTGCAACACAACGGAGCAGAAGGGGCCTTGAGGCAAAGTTTATGGCTTATTTGTATTCCCTTTGATGTGTCTTTTCAGGAAAATAATAGCCTGCTACTTAGGCCACTTCTAACAAGTTTATTTCTATAAAACAAATATATTGACTTTATTGATCACAACTATCTCAACCATTTCACAAATGATGCAGGGTGGTACAGCTGTAAACCTGTGTTAAGTGGCCAAGTTTACATCTCCTCATCTACAGCAGACAGGTAGCTCAAGACAAATGAGGTAAAACGGGAAATTTATTTTTTTGTGTGTTTACTCCTCTACCCTAACACCTATTCAAATGTCTTCTCAGCTCTGATTTAATAGAAGACACTGATATGTGCTGAGAAAACAAGTCAGACGTGGATGGTTACTTTGGGGGCTGTTTACACAAAAGTTCTGGCCCATATCTGCCCTGCTCTAAGATAGTAAGTGCAAACAGGAAAAAAAAAACAAAAAAAACCAAAACAAAGCAGAGATGCACAACTGAACTGGTAACTGGTTCCTTATCCTCCACAAATAAATTTGTGGGGATGAAGGAGAACCAGGAGGTAAACAGTACTTAGTCAATAACTTCTAATTGGCATTGGAAATTGAGCAAGTGTCAGCCATCTAAGCTGAGAGCAATAGTGATGGTGACAGCACTGGGAGGGAATATCCATTCCCAGGGCTTGCCATGGTAATGAGCCTGAGCCTTTGGAGAAACATTGATGTGTGGAAGCTTGGGCAGACCAAAGGGCAGCAGTGAATGTCCCCTTTCCTTGTGTCTGTGGCATAAATGACAACTGGAACAGAGAATCATGTCAGTATACACTAAATGCAAGGCATTGCATATTGCAAGATAGTGTTTGTTGTTTGCCTGGTGTTCTCATCCCCCTTCACAGATACATTAAAAATGCTACATCTCTGAGCAGTACATCTCTGTCCTCATGCTTAGCTCGTTCTAAGTTCCTCCTGTCATATGTATATTTGGATAAAATAATCAGAGATTAGCTAATTAACGACAGACAATACCTGATGTCTTCATTATGACAATGATAACAATTTTAAAATCCTGTAGAATACAGTAGATTTCTGTATTTATAGATATTCTTGTAATGAAATACATTTTACCACAGCAGAGTGCAGAAGATTTTCCCAACACATCAGTGAATGTGTTGTTTGCTGCACCAAGATTAGTTATTTGATACTGACTTCAATCAGTTTGATGTCAAGCCTCTTTGATTCCCTTTGATCTGTAAACTCCTGTTTGCAGAAGTGCCCAGAAGAAACAAAATATGCTTCAAAAGTAATTTGAGACTAATTTTCCAAAAAAAAAGTAAAATAAAAAAGATTATAAAGAGCGAGTTTGGTCTGAAAGGTAATTATTCACCAAGGTCTCTGAGAGTGAAACAAGTTTCATCTACATTAATAGCCTGAATGCAGCAGTGAGCAAATGGTACAGGGAGAGATTTTACTGCTATTATTTGTTAATATATAAACTATGAAATTTTACTTCAGAGAAATTTAGGATGTCTCATTTCCAGTGACTGCTATAAAAACCTTGAAAAAGCTGACAGAATGTTAATGATAACCTGTGATTATAATCTTTCAGGAAGATGTAGTGTGACCACAACTGGCAAATGTGTCTCAGAGGGGGTTTGTTGTAGCTTCAAGCTAAGAAAGAGTGAAAAAACCACTTCAATAATAATATCCCCCAAATACCTCTATTGCAATCTCCCAGTGTTCTGTTTTGTATCATCACATCTATCTGGCAATAAAAAAAAATTGCCAGGTGTTAGAGGAAATAGTTGGCATGCAGTTACCTTGAATAATATATGATGTTAAATAGGATAAACAAGAAGAAGAAAATTATAAAATTAGTAAGAAAACACCTCAGAGAATTACAAGAGTATGATTTTTTTTCCTAGAAAGGCTTGAGTTATTAGGGGGCAAAAATAAATCAGAAAAACCCTCTTGAGATGGCTCTGGGGAGACCACATTGAAACCTTTCAGTACTTGAAATGGGGCTTATAAAACAGAGGGACTTTTTAAATAGCCAGATAATGATATGACAAGGGAAAACAGTTTTAATTGGAAAACAAACAAACAAACAAAAGCAAGTTTATTTTAGATGCTAGCAAGAAATTTTTTTTCTGTGATGGTGCTGAGGCCCTGGCACAGGTTTCCCAGAGAAGCTGTGGATGCCCCATCCCTGGAAATGTTCAAGGCCAGGTTGGATGGGGCTCTGAGCAACCTGGTCTAGTGCAGATGCCTCTGTGCGTGGCAGGGAAGTTGGAACTAGATGGTCTTTAAGGCCTCTTCCTACCCAAACAATTCTATGATTCTATGAATTTGAAAAATACTCTAAAAATATGTTAACATAAAATAAATATCTTGTACTGGGCAAAGGTGTTTGTACTTGTTTAAATAAACACTTTTTCATGAGGATTATTTACTTTCCTTCTAAACTTCCATTCTTTTCTGATTCTTTTATTTTTCCTTTTTTAAAGAGAAAAAAAAAAAGGAGCAGGAAAAAATTAAGACCAGATTACACCACTGAAAGAAATACTGTACATTTCAAGAAATGCTTGTCAGATTAATGCATCATGAAAAAAATTAAACCTTATATTATCTTTGTCATACACACCAAATACTATAACAAATGGAGTTTTTGAAAGGTAATACTGTGTTATTTATGTATCCTTGGCTGCTCATTAGTTATTGTTTTGACCCTTCTATCTTCTCTACTTGTAGCTGTCACAAAAATTCTCCCTGCCAATATTTTTTTTTCTGTTTTTAATATTGGTGTTTCTGCACTGGTGATGATAAATCATTTAGTAAGACGTTTGGCTGAAAGAAAGGAAAATATTTTACACAGGTGAAAATACACTGAATACACAGCATTCAGCTTGAGAAAAGGTTTGAAAACTAACAAATTTTTAACTAAGGAAGGGACTGTGTAAAAAGCAGTTCCACCACTGTTTTGGGAGCTCAGAATTTTTAACATCTCAGCAGTGGGAGTACAGACCTGTGCCAATGGGTTACTCATGAGTCAGTCCCAAGTGCAGAAGTGAACCACAGAGGCAAAGTGCTGATTTGTTCCCTCTCACATAAAGTTGATGTAGCCATGAAGAACGGTAGTAAGAACATGCAGTTGCCAGTCTGCTCTTAGATCAGATGGAAACTGTGCTCACTGACAGCAGCCTGGAGGTCTCTGTATTCTGTTCAGTGGAGAGAGAGCAGCTCTGTGGGGAAGAACCTGGCATTCTTCATGGATGATGGGTTGACAATGAGCCAGCAGCATGTCCTTGTGTCCAGGAGGGCCAATGGGATTCTAGGGGGGATTCTAGGGAAGAGTTTGATAGGGGGTCAAGGGAGGTGATTCTGCTCCCAGCCCTAGAGAGGTCACATCTGGTGTTCTGTGTCCAGAACCAGAAAGACAAGGAGCTACTGGAAAGAGCCCAGCAGAGCCCCCAAAGGTCATGAAGAGTCTGGAGCATCTCTCTTCTGAGCAAAGCCTGCAGAAGCTGGGCCTGCTCAATCTGGAGAAAAGAAGGCTGAGAGGGGATGCCATCAATATATACAAATATCTCCAACGTGGGTGCCAAGAGGTTGCCAGACTCCTTTCAGTGGTGAGCAGCGAATGGAAGAGGAGCAATGGCTTTAAATCAAAACACAAGCAATTCCACCTCAGTGTGAGGAAGAACTTTATATTAAGGGTTGCAGAGGACTGGAAGAGCTTCCCAGGGAGATTCTGAATTCCCCTCTCTGGAGACATTCCAAGCCCACCTGGTCATGTTCCTCTTCCCCAGCTCTGGCTGACCCCACCTTGGCAAGGGATTTGAACCCCACGATCTTCAGTGGTGCTTTGCAACCAAACCATTCTGTGATTCTGGCATTCTAGGGAATGGAGATGTTCTTGGTTCCTTTTCCAGCAAAAGCATTGTCTGGGATTCTTCATGCTGTGTGCATGCAGGTGCTTAAGTTTCCACAGGAGCCAAACTATTAAACTTCCTGACTGAGTAGATGTAGGCCAGAATATTCACTGAAGAATCCTTTTAATTTTCAGTAGATTTCAATCTTTCTCTTCTGGAAGATTCATTATCTCAAAATTCTTATGCAGATTCTTACCAAAGTTGATCTTTCAGTCAAAAACACTGTGAGCTTCTATCAGCTGAAATTAATTAACATAATATCTATACAGCTGTAATAAAAATAATTGAAACCTAAATGGATGATAAAACAGACATATTAAAAATTTGAAGCTAGTTTTGGTGTAAGCCAAAGATTTACAGCATAGGATTATGTATGGTGATATGAATTTTTTAAATATATATTTGATAGAGTTGTGTTCTACATGTTTTAATGAATATATATAGTCGATTTAATATCATATCATGGATGTAGTCTTCTTCTTCATTTAATGAAAATTCTATTTTAAAGTGCAATAACTTAAAGGTCAGCTACAGAGAATTGCTATGTTAGTAGCGATTGCACCAAATTTTTAATTCAAATTTACTACAGCTTTTAGAGTCTGTTTTAATGTGAAGCATAGTGCTGAAGAACTAATAATACTAATTGAATTATGGTTCTAAAGTAATTAGAATTTCAGGATAAACAGCATTATTTTGTGTATGTATGACTGTGGTGCTGGAGCCTGTAAGCTCTACTTCATTAATTAATAAAGAACCATATGTTCTGGGTTTAGTGGTGCTGGAGGCTGAAGTATTTTGTTTATCAAGGGAAAAATCTCTTATAATGGTTTAAATCTGAAAGCTGATGAAGGATATGCATCACTTTTGCAATTCCTTCGTCTACAAGACATTTTTAATTATAATTTCACATCAGCATTTGTGTATAATGTCTAATACAAAATGTAAATGTAAAATAGATTAAACTATTTTAGCAAACCAAATAGTTTAGCAGTATTTGGGCTGGTTCTTGTGTTAAATTAAAATGTGGAGGTCAAATCATCAGTCAATTAAAATTGATTTTCCATCTCTATAAGATTCTACACTTTGTGTTTAGGGCAAACTGTACTTGGAGAGGAATTGGACAAAATTAATGACTAATAAAATCCCCCTCTTCAAAACATTGTTCTTATCACTTAAATCTGTGTCAGAACCTACTTGTCTGAATTTGGCTGAAAGCTTTGATGAGAATACATTGTCCCTTAGTTGTTTGGATTATTTTAAATATTCAAATAACCCTTACACCCTGATACACACACACACACACACACGCGGGTCTGCTTATCTTTATTGCTACAAATTTGAAAAAAGTAATAAACATTTTTCCCAACCTTGTCAGTAGACTATTGTTATCCTTTTACCCAAACATGTCAGAACATGTAATTCTATCCTTCTTAGTGAAGTAACAGTGGAAAAAACGATCAATAATCTAGAAAAGGATCACTTCAAAAGCAAGCCAAGAATCCTGCAGCTACCCTGAGTCTCCAGATAGAAGATATTTTCCACTTGATTGCTCCCTCCTTTGGCCATCTCTTCACTACCCTTGGACATTTTTGCCTGTCAGCTCTGCTTGGGAGTCTTCTGACACCTCACCTTCTCAGGAACCTTTTTTCACATGACATTATAGTCTCAGATGATCTGTGTCCCCCATCTGATCCCAGCTAAAAATTTGAAGCATTTTAGATTCATATGGATCTCTGTATCCAACTGCTTGAGATGCTGTTTTATGTAGAAAACACACAGTGTTTATCTGGAAGGTGGTTGTTTAACTTCCATATTCTATTTTTATCTGTTATTAAATTCATACATTATGGAATATGGCAATACTCGGTGACCTCATAATTGTTTGCATTATTCTGATCTAATCTTAATCTAATATTGGTTATAGTATGTATCACCTAAACTTGTATCACATTATTTTTTCCTGAAACCACACCATTTTTGTGAGTGCAAGGATTGTTTGGCAAGGTAAGCACTTTAAATTTCAATGACATAAAAACTTTCACACTTTTCTAAACTACTGAGCTTTTATTTTGTTTTGATTTTTCATGTTTTTGATTTTTTTTTTGGTGGGTTTTTTGGTTGGTTGGTTGGTTTGTTCGTTTGTTTGTTTGTTTGTTTGTTTTTGGTTTTGCTTGCTTATTTTTTGGTGCTTGCTTGTGAGTGTTTTTTTGGTCTGATTTATTATTTTTCCCTGTGGATTTACTAGATATTAGAAACATTGGACCTAAGCAATGGGCTCTCTTTGCAATGATGTTCAAACTTGTGCATTTTCACATTTACTGAGTAGGATATGCTAAAAATAGTATGCATCTCCCTTTTCTTTGTATGTATAGACTCTTATCTATACACTTCTTACCACTAGTGAGTCTTTCCTTGTAACTTTTGAAAGAATGATATATACATAAAACATTCACCACAGGTGGACCTGAAATTATCTTGAGATCCTTGTCTGCTTCAATTCGAATGTTGGTCTGGTATCCACAGACTCTCATGTGTGTGTGTTCCCAACTACTGCAGTAATTCCACTCCACTTGTGTACTGCTATATGTGATTTGTTTTCATCAGTAGCAGATAGAAATGGAGACCTTCAGAATGGCCTTTGACATGAACTTCAGGATATTGACAGAAGATGAGCATGATTGTAAAGAGTATAATGCAATAGGAGTTTTTTATCAAAAAGTATGTCAATGAAACATTTGGAAAACTATTGCAATAACCCTCAGTAAAATTTGGAATTTAAGTTGGCTTTCAGTAGCAAACATTCTAGCTGTAAAATATGAGCAGACTTTCACCATTCGCTTAATTTAGTGAAATATAAAAAAAAAAAAAAAGAAAACAAAAGTGAACATTGAGATTTTTGCAATTATTCAATAATGTTTAGGCAATATGCTGTTCACTGAGTGTGGAAATTGTTCTGAATACTAACATAGCACCCTTGAATCAATGTGAGCTCCAGCTGTACTGGAAGGTGCTTTGACCTGTCTATATGTATGTTTGTTTGAACAGATGCATGTTTGAACAGATTATGCTCCTCATATTCTATTGTCTGAACTCTCTGTTTGTTCATATGGAATAATTATATTGGTAGTAGTGTAACTTATTAATTATTTATTTCATCACATGAAGAGAAACCTCATGTTCATAAGATGTTCCAGATGTACTTTTTAATTTGGAGTTAATGAAGTAGACAACACTCGGTTTTAAACCCAGCTTGGAGCCCCAAGAAACATGTTCAAGTAGCTGTGTTTCTAAATTTGGATAATGGGTTACCCTTCAGAAGCCCTGTTGTAGCCTAGGACACATTTAGGAGAGTAGCCTTCATTACAGTTCTCATAGAAACGTGGGTTGTGCTCCCCCTTTCCAAAATTTGCCTTCTTCCTTTAGTCTCTTGGAAAAAAAAAAAAAAAAAAAAAAAAAGGTCAGTATTAACTTAACTCTCAAGTCCTATATCCAAACCCAGAAACATCATGAGCCCTATATTTCTAATAAATCATTAATCCAAGGCAACAGGACCTCACTGATCCTGAGGGCAATGTCATATCTGGAATGTTACCACCATGCTGACAGCCAGGATTTCTGACACTTTGTCACCTCTCCAGCCACTTTGCCTGCTCCCACATTCTTCAGTGCCTTTCCTATCTGTTCATAGTGCTGACAGAGAGAACTGCAACACCATGTCAATGAACTCATCCAAAGGGAATATAAAACTAAGCAGACATTATAAAAGTTCTCGTAGTTGTGTTTTTCATGGTGATACCCAAGTATCTTTATCACAGAATTCACAGACTTTAGAAAATAATATATTTTTCTCATGAAAAGGTATTCTATGGGGCTTGTTTTGTATGTGGAAAATCTAATACCTTGAAATTAAAAAGGCATTTGTGAGAAGCCATGGGTTTGCATGTCATTGCCAAAAGTCCTTCTGAATAATAATGGCTTATTGCCATTTATACATTTAGCAGGAGATGCTCTCTTTGCTTGGGGCTACTAAAAGCTGATATGCATTTAAAAAGCACATGGGCTAGGGAGCTAAACCTGCATTCCATAACATATTTAGATTCTCCAAAGGAAATGCTGGACAAAGACTTTGTTTCAAGCTAGCATGAAAAATTTTTGGTCTTCACCACAAGGTGTGGCTTGAATGCCTCATAGACTGTTGAATAAACCCACAAATTTAAACTGATCATATGAACAAAGGTATGTATACATCTTCAGTCATGACACTCTTATGGCTCCAAAAGTTGTATTCTCTCACTTTATTGAGACAGTTTTAGCTTAGCACAATATCAGTCTAACCAGTCTTCTGATAGAATTTATATGATTTTCTGTGACAAGCAATACGGAAAAGCATCTGAAACATTTTTCTTAACTTTGATACTATCAGCTTCCAAAATTATTTTGGTAGGGATTTACACATTGATAATCAGTATGTATTTTCCTATTTAGGAAAAATATTTCCTAATATTTCTTATTTCAGGATCTATTTTCTCGTCAGTTAGAACACTTATAGGTGCAGGCGCTGAAGGGTGCATACTGACTTGGTAGCATCCAGTAGCTAATAACTATTTCCTACTGTGACTAGAAGTGACATAACTAGTGAGACCAATCTTGATTTTCAGTGTTTTTTCACTTTGAAGAAAAAATCTGATGTATTTTTAAAACAGTTTAATAATACCCCAAGCCCCACAGACAATTTTTCACACAGATACTTCAGAAGACATATAAAGAAAATATTTTTTTAAATACAGAAATGCAAGAAAATATTTTTTTTCCCACTGTTATTTTCTAGATCTAATCATCATGATGATCAGCACTACACATTATTTTCTGCACCAGTATTCAAGTTTTCACAAAAGTGCATTCACAAAATTGTACTTAATATATTCTGGTCAAATTGAAATCCACTGAAACTTCATAGAATCTTAGAATTTTAAGGCTTGGAAGGGACCTAAAAGATCTTCTAGTACCAATCCTCCTGCCACGGACAGGAACACCTCCCACGAGATCTGGTTGCCAAAGGCCTTAACTAAACTAGCCTTGAACATTTCCAGGAACTGGACATCCACACCCTCCCTTCTTAGTTATCTTGTCTTCTGCACCACACAGAGAAAATAAAACAAAAAAAAAACCAAAAAAACCCAACCATACGTTCTGTACCTTGGGTCTGTTGTCTCAAAACATGAACCTGAAGCCTTGCCTGCTAATCTTTAATATTGTCACATCCAACGCCTACTCAGAACTTTCAATTTCAAGAAGATTGGTGTAATTAAAATATTGTGAACAGAGGTTGTTCCCACCAGTTGCAAGCTCTTTGCTTGATAAGGGTTCTTATCATTATTACTTGGCACCTACTATACTATTAGATATAAAATCTACATGATTTTTAACACCCAATTAAGCACTGTTTAATTAGATGGTATTAGTCATAGTGGTTCCTGCTCAAAATAAAAATGACGGGAGAGATTTATGATAATAGTGTTCCAATTAAGCCTCAGCCACTGCTATTCCCTATCCGTCACTGGACTTCTTGGGACACACCCCAATAAAGCTGCTAGTCTAATTAAGTGGAATATGGTATATATTTTCTTAAATGGTAATGAAAAGATTAAATATTGTCTCTCTGAATCAGGCTCATTTGATGCACAGTGATTTACTGTGGCCACGCTCACTGAGGGCATGGCAAGACCAGTCAGTCTTTCTGTCTCATTGCAATGAGAAATGATTCAGGTGTTTTGCTATCATCTGCCTTCTGACATTATTCCCTAATAATAGTCATAACCTCACAAGGCATGAATGATGTGAAAACAGACAGATTTGCCAGAATTTAGACAAAGTATAAAAAATGACATGAAAAAGCAACAAAACTTAGGACTATTCAAAAATGAAAGATGTGCTGAGAATGATAAGGAGCCATAAAACTATAGATCAAAATCTGCTTTCAAACAACTGGAGAATCTGTTATGAAAGTACAAAACTCTTGAAGAAACGCCAGAGATTTTCATTAGGACCTGCTGTGAAAAGACAAGGGGAAATGGCTTCACAATGACAGAGAAATATTTAAGCTTAAAAAAGGGAAGGAGTTTTAATTCCAAAGGCTTTATAAAATGTTCTTGGCTCTTTCTCTTAGAATATATTAACAATTTTTAAGAACCTAATATTAACTTTGAATATTATGCAACTTAAAAGTGTAGAACTTATCAGTAAGTTTTAGAATTTTACATATATGGAAGTATCCTAATGTTAATATTTGCTTTTCACACACTGACTTTAAAACTTCATCTTTAACTTGCAGACTGGGGTTTAATTTTTAAATTTTGCCAGCTACTTGCCAAAGTACTGAGATGAATTATCTATTTTGCACTATCTGCACTTCTGCAGGTGTACAGTGCAAAGCTCCTCTAGAACTTTAGAAAGAAGAGCATTTAAATCATGTCAATTCCAGGATTAAATCCCAGGTTATGATCATCCTCAAAATATAACATGATAGGTATTTAGCAGGAGTCAATTTTTTCATTAAGGACTTATCATAATCTCTCTATATACTGGCATGGTGTATAAAATCATAGGAATGACACTAAAGTGCAGAAAAACTCCTTGTAGTAGCAACTATATCAAGAGTGAAAAATGCTGTAGATGCAGCGTGGATGAGCGGATCTCTCTGGTTAAGATAAATTCTCACAATGGTTGATGCAAGGGGTTTCTGCTTGACCAGGAATCACTCTGAGACTTTTCTGAGCCTGAGTGAATACATCCAGCTGCAAACAGGCCAGGCACATATCACACTGGTTTCTATACACTGAATTCAATTTTGGTTTTTTTAATCAGGTCATCCAAAGAACACAAGTGACAACTTCACATATATTCAAGACAGCCTTTAGATAACATAGTGAAAACTGTAGCTAAGGAAATAGTGCTTGAATCTAGATTTGAACTGGATCCAAAAAATGCCATAAATTCATAATAGGACCGCATTAATTCCTGTGTAGGCACACAGTTTTTGAGTATAATTTTATGAAGAAGTGTCAATGTTGCTGCATTTCCACACTTTCTGTATAGCTGTTCCTATACACTTCTGTGGCTTAACAACTGCTCCCAAAAGCTCATATCAAAGAATT